>BDMV01000003.1:20968467-21717995 GCA_008326285.1 Oryza officinalis | reverse complement strand
AAGAGAGGGAAAAAGGGGAGGTGCTCACCGGGCTCGGCCGGAGGTGAAAAAGACGGCGGCGCGGGCGGCACAGGAGACGCGAGCCGGCGGCGCAAAAGGACGGACGGGGTGCGGGAGAACGCAGCGAATGCGGCGGAGGCGTCGGCGCGGCTCGGGGACGGCGCAAGCGGTGGAGAGCGGCGGCCGGAGACGGCGGAGGCGGCGGCGCACGGGTTCAACGGCGCGGCGGCGCTAGGGAGCTCGGGAGCGACGGCGAAAATAGGGAAAAAGGGAGAGGGGATAGCGGGGGTGGTTTTTATGGGCGCGGGGAGAAGAGATCGGGGCCGAGGGGCGCGGAATCGGCGGCGGAGTGGGAGAGAGAGGAGAGAGAGAGAGACGGCCGGGGAAAAAAATCCCGCCCTCTCGTGCGGCGGTTGCGGGCGGAGTGGGGCGCGGATGGGCGCGGCGGGAGCGCACGCGCGTGCGGAGCGCGCGGGGCGCGGGGAAGTGGGCGGGAGCGGTGGCCGGCGGTTGCTCCCCTCCGGATCCGCCGGCCGGAGGAGGGAGACGACCCCGACAGGTGGGGCCCACCTGTCGGTGGTCCGGGCCGGGGAGGCCGAACGGGCTGCGCGGTGGGCCGCGGCGCTAGCGGGCCTCGGCCTGCGGCCGGCCCACGAGAGAGGAGGGGCGCGCGCAAGGAAAGAAGGCCGGCTGGGCCGGCCCAGCGGGAGGGGGAGAGGGCGCGCGGCGCGCGGCCGGACTGGGCCGACGGCCCGAAAGGAAGAAGAAGAGGAAAAAGAAAAGAAAAAGAAAAAGGAAGGAAAAAGGATTTTCCTGGGATTAAACAAATTCCGAATTTGATTTTAATTGGTTTAAAATTATTTCCAGGGCTCTGAAAATTCCACTAAAAATCCTGTTAATGTATTTTGACATGGGGAACTCAAGAAAAATTCCACCCTGCAAGAGTCCCGTTCTAGTTTAGTTTGCCTTTTCGTTTTTCCGCTGCATTTCTGTAAGACTTTTATTCTGTTTGTAAGACGTGGATCTGTATGTCAACATTGTCGTCTGTGTACCCTGGCTAGTCCTGGACAGGGGTTTTAATACACATTCAGTTTTCGGAAATTCTGGTAGTGAATTTCCGGGCGTGACACGGTGCACGCACTCTTTCCAACCTCTCACCACCATAAATATCAACCAAATGCGTAGAGATGAAATACACAACTACATCTGTTCTTGACACAAGCCTTCTGCTTTATCTAGCTATGCGTTGCAATTTCTTAGGTCCGGTCTTGTGGCAGGAACTGGGTAATTGGTGAACTCGCTATGTGTAGTTTGTGAACTCGCTACATGGTTTGTCACAAGACTGGGTCTGCGAATATGCAAAGGTGATTTTTTTTACAAATTATAGCCATGCACCTCTTCTACCTAAAGCACTAGTACAATAACACTTCTACTATAAGATTGGGATTTTAAAGTTTAGCTCAACACAAACACTAGTACTATAGCAGTACTGTTACTACAATTCCATCAAGATGTTACTGTTCAAAAATGCAGTAACGACCTATAAATTCTGCAGTAATGTGCCATGTTACTGTACTTTCACAATAATGTTACTACTAGAACATGTAAAAAGTTATAAATTTCACAGTAACATAAGCGATTTGCTCTCACAAAGTTTGAACAGAGATGCATAAGAATCAAACAATAAACTCTAACCACATAGTGTTAAAGGGTGAATTGGTTAGGAGAGCTTACTATAGATCATAAGATCATAGGTTAAAGTTTTGGTTTTTTCATTTTAATTTTTAATTTTCTCTCTAAGGTGAAGCTTAGAAAAAAAACAGAGGAAGAGAGGCGCCAAGAGAGAGACTGGGAAAAAAAAAGAAAAAATAGAGGTTTTAATTTTTAATTTTCTCTCTAAGGTGGTGAAGCTTAGGAAAAAAGAGAGGAAGAGAGGCGCCAAAAGAGAGACCGGGAAAAAAAAGAAAAAACAGATGTTTTAATTTATAATTTTCTCTCTAAGGTGAAGCTTAGAAAGGAAGAAGTTTTGGTTTTTTCATTTTAATTTTTAATTTTCTCTCTAAGGTGAAGCTTAGAAAAAAACAGAGGAAGAGAGGCGCCAAGAGAGAGATTGGGAAAAAAGAAAAAACAAAGGTTTTAATTTTTAATTTTCTTTCTAAGGTGAAGCTTAGAAAAAAAGAGGAAGAGAGGCGTCAAGAGACAGATCGGAAAAAAAGAGAAAAAAACAGGAGGAGAGGGAGGCACCAAGAGAGAGATTGGGAAAAAGAGAGAAAAAATAGAGGAGAGAGATGGGGGGAGGGGTGGCAGAGGAAAGTGGACCAAGAAGGGAGAGATTGGGAAAAAAGAAAAAGAAAACGGAGAGAGATCGGGAGAGGGGTGGCAGAGGAAAGTGGGATCGAGAGGGGAGAGAGATCTGGAAAAAAATGAAAAAAAACAGGCCGAAAGAGAGAGGGTGCGGGAAGAAGAAAGGGGAAGGACGGTGTGCGCACGCGCACGTGGAGGGGGAGGGATGGCGTGTGCCCGAGGGGAAGGGGAGGGGGGAGGGGAGGCCCGGTGGGCTGGGGAGGGGGTGTGGGTTGGGGGTGATGGGTGGGTTGGGAGGGGGTGTAGAATAGTTATTCTATAGGGGGTGTATAATAAAGTGTGTGTATGTGTGTATATATATATATGTAAAATATATTCCTCTCTATTTTTCATACTATCTCCGTCCGAAAATATAAATATTTTCTCTATGTAACTATATGGAAAAAATCTTTTATATTTTAAGATGGAACTAGTAGTAGTATATATTTTTTATTTATTTTCTTTTAACAGAGGTCTCGCATCAGGAGAGTGCAAAGAAGTAATACACCATGGGCCCGCGGTCTCGCGGCTCGGATGGCAAGACCGCGGTGCTATCGCGTCCCAACAACGCAAGAGTAGAGGCGCTCTCGCGGCCCAGACGCACGACGACGACACGACGGTTGGGCCCGTGGTCTCGTGGTGCGAAGGCACAAGACCAAGGCGGTATCGCATCCCCAACCCGCGATACCGCCGCGTTACGACGAGGCTAGCAGGGCCCGCGGTCTCACTGTGCGGAGGCGCGAAACCGCGGTGGTATCGCATCCCCAATCCATGAAACCGCTGCGCGACGACGACACAACGGCGAGGCTCGAGATTCTCCGACGAGGCCCACGGTCTAACAGAGCTAACGTGTGAGACTGTTGCAGCATCGCGTGCCCCAACCGCGATACCGCTCTTGCCACGATGCCCCCCTCCGAAACCCATCTCGCGCGTTTGCAGTGCGAGACCGCTCTCTAGTTCACCGCACCTCATCGTTAGACCGCTGGCCGTAACGCTCTCGCTAATCTCCACCGCGACGACGGTATATTTCTGCTGATCCTTCTCAAACTAGTTTTTTTTACGAATTCCAAAAAAAAACATATATTCTAAAAAAAATTTCTCATTACTATGCCATCGGAATCTCAGGGTTCAGGATGTTACAGTTGTTACTATTTCTATTTGGATGTCTATTTGTGTACGTCATGACTCATTAGTGCTCTTCATTACTTTGCCATCAGAATCTCAGGGTTCTCGTGAGTCCCATGACAGCAGTAGTAATAGTGGATCTGCAGGAAACGTCTCTTTAAATAAAGTGGGAAAAGAGAGTGGAATAATCACATCTTTGTTTGGTTGCTTGACAAAATGTCAAATATGGAGGACACAATGTTTTTCCTTTTCCGAATTATTACATGCACGGGTGTATATAATTATTTGGTAGGCCGAATTTAATTATTTAAATCGTAAGCATATGCCAAGGAGCGCATTCTTTTTAGGAGGACAAAAAAATCAGAAATGAATAGATAATCTTACAGATAAACAACGCGTGGTTGTGCTTAAAATAGACACCTAATAAATCATTCATGGCCATATTATTAGTCGTCATCGGCAGATACTTTAATTCTTTATCCGAATCAGTTACTATGAATAGGAGTTACCGTCCTGCGTTGAAACTTCACCGCATAATATCATCTATATCTAAATACTAGTTCACTATTAATAGTAGTGGCCTGGTTGGTAGTCCACTCTCAAGTAAATAGAGATAATTAACATACATATATGGCGCCCAAAAGGAAGTTAATTAACAGTTGAAAAGTTAAAACAACCCATATTATTCCAACCTGTTTGTCATTTATTGCAAAATTGCTTAACATAGTTTGATCACAGCTAGAACTCGAGAGAAAACAGCTTTAAAAAACGAAACAAGAAAATTTTACAGTAACAATTGTTAACATAAAAAAATAGATATCAGGCATGGAAATAGGTGTCACCAAAACAAAACCGGTCGGTCATGGGTCGCCGGTTAGACAGTTACCTCTCCACCTAGCTCCACTTCGCTGTGCGCTGGGCCCCACCTCATCCTTGACCAAAAAAACACGTCTCGCTACGTGCCCCCCGCGAGCTGCACAAAGCTCACCCTCCCACACGTGGCACCGCGCCTTCCTAACTCACGGGCATGTGAGCCCCAATTTCATTTTCTTTTCTTCTTATCCGAAATATATCCATTCCTGGAAATAAAACCACCGGAAAAACAGAGAAGCGCCAGAAGCTTCCGCCTTACGTGGCGTCCATCTAACCGTTGATGGGTGGAACGGACGGGTGAGATCGAGGGATGGGAAGCAAGTGGAAGCAAAAAAAAAAAACAGAGAGAGAGAGGGGGAAAACGCGGCGGTTTTCGTTTTTATCCGTGGGCCTCCTTTTTAAAAGAAGCTGCTTTCCTTCGCCGCTTCCCCAATCTTCTTCTCCTCCTTTCCCCTCTTCTCGTGCTCATCTTCTCTCCTCGCGTGCTTCCTCCTCCTTCCTCGGCGAGAGCGTGTTGGTTGATCCGTGAGAGCGGCGATGGCGGCGACGGCGCAGGCGGTGGGGGTGAAGGGGAGCGTGGCGGTGTCGCCCTGCGGGAACCGCGGCCGGCGGAGGGGCGCCGTGGCGTCGGCGCGCATGGCGGCGGCGGCGCCGTCGGCGGTGCGGATCGGCAGGAGGAGCCCCTTCCTCGGCGGGAGGCTGGCGGTTGGGCCGAGGAGATCGAGGCCCGTGCCCCGGAATCTCGTCGCGCCGGTGCAGGTGATTTGACTAGAATTTTTTTTCTTCCATTTCAATATTTCATCGTGTTTTAGGTTTTTCTTTTCTATGTAATTTGTTAAGTATCTTTTCTTTCACATAAAAAATCATCCCTCACCATAAATTTCTACAGATTTCTTCGAACTTAATTTACTTTACATATTTATTTCTTTTTCCAAAAAAACAGAAGATTTACAACATTTTTTTCGGAGCTTGCTAATATGATTTGGTTGCTTTGTACGCCGCAGATGAATCTTGCGTTTGCGAAAGCCACGAAGTGGTGGGAGAAGGGATTGCAGCCCAACATGCGGGAGGTTGAGTCCGCGCAAGACCTCGTGGACTCTCTGACCAACGCCGGCGACAGGCTCGTCATCGTCGACTTCTTCTCCCCTGGCTGCGGCGGCTGCCGTGCCCTCCACCCCAAGGTCAAAATCAGAGCCAATGAAATAGTTCAATTGCAGCTTACCCTTCATGAGATTTCGGCAGTTCTGAAAATTTTTGCATGTATTTCCTTGCGCAGATTTGCCAGATTGCAGAGCAGAATCCGGATGTGCTGTTCTTGCAGGTGAACTATGAGGAGCACAAGTCTATGTGCTATAGCCTCCATGTTCATGTTCTTCCTTTCTTCAGGTTCTACAGGGGAGCTCAGGGCCGGCTCTGTAGCTTCAGCTGTACTAACGCAACTGTAAGATCTTGATCTGGTCTTGTGCTTTCAATTGCTTGTGTTGCTTATTCGTATTGTAAGGAAACTATTCCCCGTTAGCCTTGTGGAATTGGACCCTAGTTCATGTTTAATCTTCTATAGTGTTTCGGGAGTACTATGTATTTACTAGTATAATTTAGTCTGGAAAGTTTCTCTTAAACTCACAATGATGCCTCTTTTGAGATGTTCTTCCAAAATTTACCAATTAATCGACCAGATTCTCCTGCATCTAAACATTACTGCTAGCTCGGTGATATTGGAAAAAAAAAGGAGAAGAAATTTTGTTGCTAAATTAGAACATGACTTGATGGAGATCACGTGTGTTACCTCTTTAATGATGTTCTTTTAACCGGGGTATCTGTGCTAGTAACTTGGTCACATGTGTATACTTTGAATATGTGGTGTGCAGTGTCGTAAGTAGTTATTACAATTTGATGATGTACTTATGATTGTGGTATCTTCTGTGTGCAGATTAAGAAGTTTAGGGATGCGCTTGCTAAGCATAAACCAGATAGATGTAGCCTTGGCCCAACTAGGGGGCTGGAGGAGTCGGAGCTGTTGGCGCTGGCTGCGAATAAGGATCTGCAGTTCAACTACACCAAGAAACCAGAACTGGTTCCTAGCGGAGATGCCGCAGCTGCGCAGGAATTGGCTCCTGGAAGCACAAAGCTTTCTCCACCCGCAAAACCAATGGTCAAGCAGGGCTCTGAAGAGAGGTCCTTGGTCTCATCAGGCAGATGAGATGAAATGAGATGAGATGCTGGTCTGTATGGTCGCATCCCTCAATTCTGTACAGTTTCTTGATTGTTCTTGATGTGTACAGGTTGTGCCTTATGGTTGAGTGCAGGCTAATATTTTTTATTGTGAAGCCTGCCCGTCCATCTGCATGTAGCGTAGCAGCAAGCAGTAGTACCAGCAAGTGTTGTAGGCATGTAGCAATGCCAGGGAATTGTATGGTTGCTGTATGAATTCATCTATATTTTGCCTAGTTGTGTGACCTTTGAATATTTTCTTTTTTGGCCTACTTTCTGCTTTCTAGTACAACTGTTACGAATAATTCTGGATGAGATTTATTTTGTTTTGAACTTGTATTTTGCAAATCTGAATTCTGGTCACATACCGTTGTGAGGTGGAGTTTTGTGGCAGTTCCAGATGGTTGCTTCTCCAACGATGGTGTTGCGATATTTGGAGCAGGGTTTGTGGTGGTTTTCGTCTTCGGCCTTTTGTGGTCGCGAACGGGGTGAAAGAAGAAATAAGATCGAAGCTGGGTCCTTGTAATTGGACAAAACTAAAATTGCAGCAACTAAAAGGTTGGTTTCAAACTTCATGTTGAAGGTATGGACAGTTTTGCGGTTGCTCTTGCTTCAAGTCAGAAGAAAAGGTACTGCTAAGCTCCATAGGCTGTTGTTCATTCTTAAATCAGTTCTCCATTGTTGGGGCTGTTCATCCAAGAGTGTGTATGAAGTATCCATTACACCATGATTATGACCAGTATATATAGGAGTATTCAACATACAAACCCCTAATTTCTGCTCATCACATGCCATATGCTTGTCTATGAGAATTGAGAACTAAGGCATGTGCACTCTCCAGTCTCCACCACATGGTATGGCTTCCCATATTCTTTCCTCCTGCATAGTACAGTACTAGGAGCATTTGATGAAAACATAAACACGAGACCGCAGTTTCAAAAAAAAAAGAAAAAAAGAAACACGAGGTCTTCATATCTTGATCTGGCTGGGCGGGAAGCATGGAATTTCCAGGATCTCATGCACAAAATTGTCAATTCCAGTACCAGCCACAAGACAGTGTTCCTCAGAAAGATTGAGAAAATAAGAACAGTGACACTGGAGACTCCGGCCATGCTAGTCGAAAATATCTGAACGGGAATACGACTACGTGGCACGCTGCGGAATTCCAATTTTGCAACGCCCATGTGTCTCGATAATCTGATCCCACTAGAGCTAGGACATATGCAATCGTTATCTGCAGTTATCGATCTATACGTTGCAATATGGAGTGTAGTACGTATGCGCTTGCATGAAAGGGAATATTGACCCCTCCGACTCCGAGGAATCAGAAACGTCGATGAAATTGTAATACTGAAAAGAAAAGAGCACGTCGATGAAAAATGACAAGAAAATGTCATGATTTTGTAGCTTGTACACGTACGTACGCTGTATCTATCTGAGGTTAAAACTGTGTCCAGTTGCGAGTGGTGCTAAAAAGAACTCCTCTCCTTTTCAATTTTTATCGCTGCATGCATCTTAATTTTGAGACCTTGTAAGAGTAGAGTGATATCTTAACGTCTCTCACCATCTCTACATCTCATCGTCTCTCACCCCCACCACCATTTTTACACTTTTACCCTCTTTGTTTTTATTCACTGAATTCTTGTCGTAGTTGCTCGACGATTCTAAAAATATAATTTAATTTTTTTAAATGAAAATCTATTCTATTGCTTAGCCTGTTTATTCTTGTTCTAAGGTGTATGTTAAGTTTTTAAAAACATTTAATTGTTTTTATAACCAAGTCGATAACTTTTTCATAATATCCGACAATAAATCTGTTACATATTTGCAATTCTAGCCTGCCTCTGGTACGTGTGCCTGCTAGGTTGCTAACATACACCGACGGAATAAGCACAGCGAATTTCGCTTCTTTCATTGAGTGTATTTCCTCTGTCCTATATTAGTTGTCGTTTTTAACTTTTTCTTTGTAACGTTTGACTATTTGTTTTATTTGAAAAATTAATACAAATATATGTCGCAAAAAAATAAATAATGATTTTATAATTTTTTGGATAAGACGAATGATCAAACTTTACAAACAAAAACAGAAAGCGACGAGTATTTTGAAACGGAGGTAGTATTAAACATGCATGTTTGTTATACTAGTATGAACTTTTGACCGCTGCAAGCCTGCAATTGGTCTCGCTTCGATTCGATGAACAAGATAAGTCGCCGGCGGTCGACGAGAATGTCGTTTTGCGTTTCGCATAGAATCCTCCGCGGATACAATGGTGTCGGATTGGACATTTCGGCGTTATGTGTTTGAATTCAAAATTAACCTGCCGGTCAGGTCAGTCTCTGAATAATTCATCAACAGTAGAAGCTCTCTTTCGCCCCGGTTTCCCTTGTGATTCCGGCTTATATCTGCAGCAGATGGCGGTGTATTTAGGCTTAATCTGAAACAGCCTCCAAAAGTCCAAAGTACTCCCTAATCTACTTCCTTCGTAAAGGAAAGTTTTTACAAGGTGTAATCTGATGCAAACTTGAACTCCTCCGTGGCGTTCGATTGGAAGGTTAAAGATTTCTCTACGGTTGGTGCTCTCGTGAACGCGCCGCCACAATAGTTTTCGTAATCCTATATCCTATCTGAAAACCACAGAGAATGGCATCGGAATGAACTGGGCATGGAGCCCTGAGCTCCCAACCTCTGATGCGTACAAGC
Source organism: Oryza officinalis (assembly GCA_008326285.1). NCBI lineage: Eukaryota > Viridiplantae > Streptophyta > Magnoliopsida > Poales > Poaceae > Oryza > Oryza officinalis. The sequence goes on along the minus strand of BDMV01000003.1, from coordinate 21,708,742 downwards.
AAATCACGCACACGACAAAACGGACAAAGTATACGAGGGGGGTACGTGGAGACTCTGCATCTGTAGTTGGATGCAGACGCAGGTGGTCACGATCAATCGATCGGCGCCGCGACGAGAAGGCCATTATCGAGAGGCCCCGGCCACCTCCGGTACGTGTCACGCGCAGGGGGTACCCGTTATCTGGAGAGAAAACGTATGGCAGGAGACGAGATCTCGCAGAACGGCAGAAGCCACGGACCGACCGTTGTTGCATCCGAACGAGCGCCACCGCCGGGAGGCGCGGCCACCGAGAGCGGAAAAACGCCGAGGATTCGGGGGGGTCGCGCGTACGAGCGAGGGACGCGTGGTGGTGTGATGTTTTGGCCTCTTGCTCCGCGGAATCCGATCCCTCGCGAACGTTCGGGACGGTTTGGGCTGGGCGCCTCGCACCTTACGTGGTGTACTGGTGTGTGGGTTTGCGACTTGTGTGGTCGCCGGCTGCCGCGCCACACGCCGCGCGCATGTGGCATCTGCAGCCGTTGCATTATGCGCTCGTCGTGGAAGGCGGCGGTGCGGAAGACGAGAGAAGCGGAGGCGGATAGGATACGAGAGGTTTGTGTGGTCCCATGCTTTGTGTGTCCGTTTGTACGATCGACCCACCGGAAATCCTGGGCCTCGATCGGCAGTGCAGATCTGAAAAGCCTGTAAAAGGATGCTGCCTAGCCCATTGTAAACGGATTTGAGGCCCATTTGGTAGGCCCGTGTAACACCCACTGTTACGACTTTACCTTGGTTCAACTTTCTGTTCTCCCATCTCAAAAGAAAAAGGTGTTATGTTCGTGTAACATAGATCTATATATATTTTTTTTGTTACATAATGATATATTTTAACCATTAGTTTACTTAATATTATGTTTTCAACGAATATGAAATTAATATAACATGAAAGTACTCTAAAATATAAATCTAGTACTATAACATGCATAATATAGCATAGATATGATTATTACGATTATTAGTTAAAAGTTACCGAGTTTAATTTTTTTTTAAAAAAGAATGTTCTATAATTTAGAATAGAGAAAGTAACACGGAGTGAAAAGGATAGGTCGATATGCCATTAAGGAAAAACTCTTTGTTAACAAACACCGACTTTAACCGCTTTACAGGATCTAGCAGAAAGAGTCGGCTGTAAAATTTACGGCCTTCGTTTTTTCGCTCACCTGACCATTGCTAAATTAGAAGAAGGCTCAGACGAGGTTTTAATCCTCATTAGTTAAGACTGCAAAATCGCGTGCATGCGTTGTGAACGTAACTCACGCATGGGCACGTTCCCTATTCGGGTTCATGCCACGCTTGTATCTAAAAGGGTTGTGCCAGGCCTACAGAGAGGAGGCGTTAAGTGAAAACTGATCGAATATTCTGATATCGGGTTACTCCGATCAATATCGGAATGACCAAACTAATATGGAATATTCTGATCCCTAAAACCACGAAAAAGCAAATCATAGCCTATAGGATAAATCCACCACTTAAACAACAATGGTAAGGCACAAACAACAACGAGCTAAAAGACTGCACAAGTATCAAAGCGGCAAACAAGGAAGGATGGAGGAATGCCACCGTGGTTTGTATGATGCGTGAGTTTCTGGGAGATTCTAATCTTCGGGAGATTCTACTCTCCATTAAAAAGCTTACGGAGAACCGAATTTTTTTCAATTTTATTTTTGTGGGTTACGAAAATGCACTTCTAAAGGCCCGTTTGATATGATTTTAACTTCTAAATTTAATTTTGAAAATTGGGTTTGAAGTGGAGTTGTGGAGCTGTCTAAATTCAGATTCATCTCTCTAGTTTATTTTGTAAGAGCACTGCAGTCAGCTCCGCTCTCATTTTGGTTAGAGCTAAAACCATTTGGTTGGGCTCCAACCCCAGAAAATGTGAAGTTAGAGTTGGAGCTATGCCAAACTGGTCATTACTGATGGTATTTCTTTCCTTGTAAAGGTGAAATTCGGTCTTTGCAAAATTCTCTCGAGCAACCACAAGTAAATCGGTGGCTCGAGAGTGACGCTTAACCGTCTGGTAGTACTCAACCTTCAAAAGTAATAAATTTCACGTAGGGCCTGTTCGGAGGAGATTGTTGCGGCTACATAACCGCAGCAGCTACAGTAACAACAACACAAGTCACACTGCTTATATTGTTGTTGTAGTGCAGCTACCGCCTTAGCCGGCTGTAGCGTCGTGTTGCCGAACAGGCCATAATCTCTTGAAATCAACCCTAGTGCTTAAGATCCAAAAGAACGTATCATCTTATGTCTTAAACTTTAAATCCATGGACCACCAAGAATCAAACTAGCAAAGTCAAGAGGGGATTTGAGAAAGAGAGAGCGCGCTCAATATCCAAAAACCCTTTAACACGAAGCTCTAGCAAAAAGCAATTTGAATGAAATAAGTTGGCTAATCCTAGAAAGGATTAGGTTTAGGTATATAAAGGATACCTTAAAAAGTAATCGTTGGGAAAAAATCATTTCATCTCGGATGTTTTGATTTGTATATAGTATTTCAACAGCTACATTTGGACAAGAGTCTGGAAAGAATATCATGAATTTTGACATAAATATCGAATAATCCGTTGCAAATCATAAAATTCAATTAGCATTCTTGTAGATTAGCTCAAAAGTATTTTCGTAATTTGCATGATGAAAATTGAAAACGACGTTCCGTCTTTGCTGAACAACGCATTCATTTTCTCCTTTTCGCGCCAAACCTATGGAGCCACGCGCGGAGGCGACATGATTTGTTGGCAAAATTGATGTTTAAACCTCTCTCCTTTACATCTTCTTATGGTCATTACTTTAAATTGCTTGATTGACAAAGGCAGCTACCTAATATTCTTTGGTTGGTCCCGTTTACCGTCAATTTTATTTTATCCTCCTCGTGTCTGAAAAGCATGTATAACAAGAAATAATAAAGCCTATTAAAGTTTAACAGCACAACAAAGAAATGAGCTAGCACCTCAATATTTTCAACGTTACGTTACGTAACCATCTCCTGTAATGATATCCGTATTTATTCAGTGCAAACACTTCTTTTGAATTTCTTTTTCGTCTTGGGCCCATGATCCAACCATCACTCTGTCGGTAGCAATCAATCAGATAAGCTGATGTGCTGCACCTTAACCATTGCCAAGTACCACACCTTTTCCACTTTTCGCAAATGGAGTTAGCATAAACAGAACCAACAAGGCAAAAAGGATAATTATATATATCACCCACTTGTCAGGCTCCATTCATTTGTCATCGTTTCTGCATATCAGAACGGCACACCTCGGGTCGTTGCATGCCGGACTGGTATACATATTCAGCCTTTAACACTTCTTTTTAAGAACTTCAGCACATACATACATACATACACACATATATATATATATATATGTATATGTATATGTATATGTATATGTATATGTATATGTATATATATAAAAGTATGCTGTTATCGGCCTGGCTTATCTCTCATTCTTATCTAAACGTTTCTGAAAAAAATATGAAACTGGTTGACTTTGAACATACTCATCCGATTCTTAATTTAGAATGCTCTTTAGAATAGCATTGCAAAACATATGATATTTTTGTCAACATGTACTAAGCCCATAATTATTGGTTTGTATGGTATATACATACTAATCAACAACATTTCTAGATCACGACCAAGCAATCATAGACAAAGAACACGAGCACGTAATTCTTCAACTTCATATTCTCTTTTTTAAGTTTTTATTGTACACTACCTGTTGCAACAAGAATTTAAAAAGAGAACTTCACCTTACACTTTAAGTCTTGAAATTTAAAATAAAATTATATCTATTGTAATATCTTCAAGTTATATTTGTCATCATTTTGTATCTCATTTTAAAATAAAATTTATGTTTCTATGGCTAGGGTCAGTAAAGGGACAAAAATCCACCTATCTCGTTATTTGAGGACACACATGACAATAGTGGTGTGTAGTGGATTGCTGACAGATTCACCATCACCACCATCAGACCATCACCATCAGAGTTGTTTTTAAAAAAAATTATAGATAGTTATGTCCATAAAATTCATACCATATCTTTCTACTTTAGTCACTTTCTCAACAAATATTGTTGCCACTTACACTATTTGTAATTGGCTTTAGGGTGAGTTCTTCACCCAACTTTCCCAACTCACATCTCTCTTTTTCCCCGCGCACGCTTTTCAAACTGTTAAACGGTGTGTTTTTGGTAAAAAGTTTCTATACGAAAGTTGTTTTAAAAAATTATATTAATCTATTTTTCAAAAAAAAGTAAATACTTAATTAATCATGTGTTAATGAGTCGCTCTGTTTTTCATGCGGAGAGAATCTCTTTCCAACTCAACCGAACGAACACACCCTAAGTTTAGGTTTATATGTAATTCGTACATGAGATGTTGCTATTTGCATCTTTATTTTTTTTATTATGAATTGTGAGTTAGGAAGGAAACAGAGTATAGAAATGTGTGTTTTCAGTCTCCAATGTGAGTATATGCTTGAAAATATTATGTATTGCACTGAAGTATAAGTATTTTGCATATATGCGGTTTTGTGAAACATTTTGTCCCTGAGGTTTTTTTGAAACAAACTGCAAAAGGTGCAAAAGGTGAGGTTTTGTATTATGTATGTCCGAAAACCAATGGTTTTGTGAATGTGTAACATAGGCTTTATAGAGTAGTGAAAAAATTGAGATAAAGGCGGTGTACGCGAGTATCTCCCCCTTCCCTTGCGTAAAAGAAAATCTCCCGTCTCCTCGTCTCCTCCGCTCCTTGCGCCAAGACGAGTCGCGGCTGAACAGGGGAGGGGCGCCGATCTCCATCTGGCGAGTAGAGCAGGGGAGGGGAGGGGATCCTGGTGAGCATCCACATCCTCTTTCTGATTCATCTCTCTCTCTCCCACCGGGAGTACTTTTGTCTGGAATTTGCTTGCGTTAACCCTAGCTTCTCTTCTAGATCTGGAAGAAGCTCTTCTTTTAATTCCAGAGCCTTAACCTTAATACAAGTAACAGTTTGTTTGTTCCCCCAAAAGTTTGGGGGTTCAACTGAACCCCCATGTCCCAAGTTGGATTCGCCCCTGTGTTTGAATATTTGCGCACGCTGTGGGGGAAAGTTGAAACTTTAGGAAAGAACTGAGTTTGTTTGAGGAACTTAAGCTTTACGATGTATAATATATTTGATGTAACTGCATAGTATGCTGATTTGCATGTTGGCCAAGAGGTGTTGGTGGGTAGATATGGGTTGGGTTGTGCAACCAGGTTTTCATGCTTGTTAATTCAACATGATAACCCTTTTTAAAAAGATAAATATAGTAACTTTTCCGTTTGGGCAAAAGAAATACCACAAATATTGCTGATATATGCTCTGTAAATGCAACAGGTGATACTATGCGTTTGATGTCCTCTGTTCCTTGACTTGGATGTAACCAGTTATCTGCCCCGTCAGTAAGCTTTTTGATCCTTCAAACAAAAAGGCAGTAGTATTTGCACGTGATTGGCAAAATTAGTCAAGACGGGTGCTCTTTGCTGCGTGGCCGCGAGGCCACATGGGACAAAGTCTAATCTTGCAAGCAGAGACTGTTCTATGGATCCTAATGAACCTTGCTGGCGGATGAATTCGAGCTTCTCTCCTCCGGTGTCAAGGAGATGGGACTGCAGGAATCCATCTGATGGATTGCCACACAGGATTCATGATGCTCCACCTTATGTATCATCACTATCATCCCATAGTAAAGGAAGTAGAAGTGCATTTGGCAGTGACCAGTACTTGAATCACCAGCATTCTGTATCAGACGGGGCACTGTCTTATTTTGGTAGTCCAGCTGATAGTCTTCAGGCTCCACGATGGACGCCTTCTCTTCAAAGATTTGATCTCGGCGAGTTCTCTACACCTGCAGGAGGTACACACTTCTCCCTGGTTACATATGGTTGATATCATGAACTGACTACACATGGTCTATTTGCTTAATATGCTTATATGTTTACCAGAATTTTTGACATAAGATAGCTACTCGACTAAAGAAAGAAAGAATAGAGAAAATACAAAAGATGAATGATAACATTCAGTGAAAAAAAACCCGGCATCAAACTCTAAACCAATTTATGTCAGGAAAACATTTGGAAGCCTAACATCATCCTGTAACATAGGGTAGTCATTGTTAATTTGTTATATGAAACAACATAACTTGGTAATCTTAACTTCTGCACACAACATCTGCACACAAATAGTTAGTGTTAAAAGTGAGTTCTAGCTCTCTCAATACTGGAGCTCTGTATTCTTGCTTGATGAAGCTACACGTTCAAATGAAGCATGCACACAACACAAAAGCTTATGAATAAACTATGTTTTTTCTGGATTTAGAGAGAAACGACATGATTTTTTTCCTGTAAAGATACATTCCAGCTGTTTTTCTTCTAATATTATGGTTAGAGAAAATAGGTATATACCAAGCAAATGCCTAGTTTTGATATATACTGTTGGAACTTATCAGTTTGCTTTAGTGCCACTTAAAGTTGACTTCATGCATATACCGCTGCATCACAGTTACTGAACTGATATCATCTCCCTCCTTGTTAAAAAAAGATCTGTGCGCAGTATGCACACTCCACTCCTTTGCTCCTCTTCAACTTCCAACAATCAAGAAACTGCTATTGTTGTAAACGAGGAATTTAACTAGCAGGCTTGTGAATTGCTTAATTTCTCTGGCATGCTTTCTGCCTGGTCAATTGGAAAGGGGGTTCTGATCCTTGACAGTGCCTGAAGAGGCAGTGGTGGAAGACTTGTCGATGGCGGCCACGGTCGTCGCTCTGCGGCAGAGTGACGTAGGTGTCCTTGGCAACTGGCAAGGGTGGCACCATGAGCAAGCAAGAGAACAGGGAAGGGTGCAGGCACTCTGTTTAATCTTGTTGAGGGGAAACAGCAATTAGGTCGAGAAAGTGATCTGGTGATAATGAAGTGATTTTCTTTATGATCTATTCCAAGCATGTCTTCTCATTAAAATGTTAAAACAATCAGAACACACCTGTGAGTTTTGTCTGAGAGTATTAACCACTTAAATTTTAACTTTTAACTCTATCATGTATCAAGAATTAACACATAAATGCTGTTTAGACAGCCTTTTTTTTAAAGATTGTCCTGGTTATGCCACTGGTACGTGTTGGCCGTTCTCTTCTAAGGTTCATGTAATCTTTCACATCAAATGCTTTACTAAACAGCATGCCAGTCTGTATACAGGAATCACATACTATATTGAGTTTATCTGACTTGTGAATCCTGGAATACTTGAACTGGAAGAATAATGTTCTATGAGAAGAAAGATGAATATATTGTGGGGAACTTGGGTGTAAAATCCGTACTGATATGTGATATACAAACATAAGCATGAGTTGGAGAACTACAATTATATATTGCTGATCATATTTGAGTCATGCATATCATGGATATATACAATTTATTGCCTAGGCACATTAGACTAAGTGTTGAGAAAAAAAAGATTAAAATAAGTGGTTTTGCTCATTTAGTTATCCAGTTTTCCATTCTCACTGATTTCAAGCAATATAAGCTACCTTGACAACTGAAATATAAGGAAAACCATTAAATTCCTGTAAACATCTGAAATGAGATGCATTGCTGGGGTGCAAGTTAAAGACAGCTGCTCATGCAATTGCTCAAAACTGTTTTTTCATCATGCTTTCCTGCAACGATTTGAAGCAGGCTGCAAAACATTCCTTGAACCCATTACTGTTAAATTAACATTTACTTTATTTTGTTTGGTCCAGGATCAAGACCTGACACTTCTGGTTATCCCCAATCCAGTGAGGTAACCTATATTATATTTTTAATTAGTTAGCTCCCCAATGCTCTGACTGTTTGCATTTCTTAACCAAAATAAGCAAGAATTTGCAGTCTGTATCATGTGGTTGACTTTTATTTTTATCGCATGCTGCAGAGACAATTAACTGCAGTAAGCAGTTTCAGTTCTGCATCCCCCTTCTCAGAGTCAAGTCAGCTGGCATCTTCCAGTAAACCACCATACTTACATTTACCACGCAATCATCTGGGAAGGCGTTCTTTCATGTCAAAACCAGTGTACCCTCTTGTCTTCCGTAATCCAGTGTCGGAAGCTGAAGCCTCTGGGATGCCTGAAGCTAGCAATGTTGGGCGAACAACACCTAGTGATGATTCTCCTGTGTGGCGGCGCAGCTTGGCAAGTCCTGAGCTCAAGTTCCACAATGCATTGAGTGAGTTTCGGAAGGTAGAGGCTTCACCAGAGCCAAACACAAGCTCAAGGAGGGAAGGATTCAGATGGAGCAATGCTAGTAGCTATGATTTTGGATATGATGGTGATGCCATTGACATTTCAGATCATATTAGTGTGGAGTCCCAAAGATCCCCGACAAGTTCAGTGAGGTTTCTTAAATGTGGCTTGTGCGAGAGATTCCTCCGGCAGAAATCACCATGGACCTCAAACCGGATTGTTCGAAATTCTGATATGCCAGTAGCAGCGGTCCTTCCATGTCGCCATGTCTTCCATGCAGATTGTCTGGAGGAAAGTACTCCAAAGAGTCAAGTCCATGAACCACCTTGCCCTCTATGCACACGAGGCACTGATGATGAAGGGTGTGTGTCATTCTCGGAACCATTACATGTTGCCCTCAGATCTGCTCGTAGGAATCAAGGTAACAGTTTCTCTCTTGGTGGTTCTGGTGGAAGTACCAGCGCAAATCCTTCCCGTAGTGATCATGCCTTGAAGAGAAATCAGTCTGCCCTTGTGGCAAGACGCAGCGGCACGATGTTCCGAAACCGTTTTAAGAAGCAGTTCCCCTTCAAGGGGAGGTTTGGGAAAGATCTCTTCGGTGGTAGAGTTTTCAAGAAGGTTGGATCATCGTCTTCTTCAGGTCAACAGGACGATCGTCGACAGCAGAAAGCCTGACTAAAGAAATACATGAAGTAGCTAGTATGAAATCGCGCGATTATAATGTGCCCTGCTGCTACTCTAGCCCCTCTTTTTAATCCAGTGTATGTCAAGAAGTCGTAGTCCATGTATAATTTATGATAGATGGTGAAATTCTGTATGCATGCGGCCCTGCGCTCTAGCACTTACTAGGTGGTGATGTTTTTGTTTTGTTGGACTGGAGTTTGCCTTGCATGTGGCACCATGATAATGCTCTCGGCATGAATGCTTACTGTTAAGTATTGACAACTATCTTCGGCTTGCTGATGCCTAGAACTGTCTGTTTATTGTTGTGCACTACTTGTGCTGGGAACGGGCCACGGCCAAACATATTGACAGCGAGAATTATTTGTCAGCAACCGACATTGATACTCCCTCCGTTTTTTTCATATTATAAGTTCATAAAAAATATAGTAATATTTTTAATATAAAGCATACAAAAACGACTTATAATATAATATAGAACGAACGTAAGTCTGTAGAGCCTATCAATGCGACATGGCCTGCTTGTGTAAGCGTACGATCTGTTCTGTATGCTACGCAGGGTTTACGAGTTCTACGAAAACTGATTAAAAACTATATAATTTTGAGGTTTTGACGCTGAATGAAATAGATTCCAAGTGAAATTTTGAATGCTTTTTGAGAATATAAATTTTAAAAATAGTAAAATCCAAACGAAATTGCTTCTTTTTTTTGTAAAGCTGGTGTTCCCAGCAAGAACAAATGTATCAGACCGCTGTGCTTTCAGTAAAACCTGGGCCTTTGGCCTTCAATCTAAAAAAATCCAAACGAAATTTGATCGAAACTTGGTGAAAAATGTCATATTGCTGAGGTCGGGATCTGACACTCGATCGAAAAGATTAACCCTGATGTTGCGTCACGAAAGATTCGTGGTTCGTTTGTAGCCGGTTGCTGGGATGTAGCGCACGAGGAGGACCGTGGTTGCCGTTGCGATGCGATGCGTTGCGTTGCTGGGCTCACCGCGAGCGCGGCCGTTATCTGCAGGGAAAACGCCACAGCCCACAAGGACCTGCGGTGGCAGCCGGGCCATGATTGGAAGAACCTGTGGAGCTGGAGCGCGCCAGGATTCCCAGCCCATCTGCCACGAGTGTCAACGGGATCCCTCCGTTCCCTCGGCTGCATGATCGCAACGGCCGGAGCGCCGCCACCGCAGAGGATCTCGCCTCGCGCCGTGCTGCTCGTGCAAAGCCGTTGTCCTCGGCAGGGAGTCGTAGTAACGATACGTGACACGTTATTCAGCTTGATTTTTGAAACTTCTCCACGTACGTAGGGCAGGGCAGGGCCAGGCCAGATATGGGAACAAATAGGCCGGAACTAGCCTTCTAGAACGGGATGGACGACCGCGCGGCCGGATTCTCTAGAAGCGAAATGCCGGTGGAATCTAAGGGTGCCAAGCGTGCCCCTGCTCTAGCTGATCCTGCGTTGAATACTTGGTTGAACCATCGGCGTGAACGTGATGTCGGTTGACCGCCAAGGCGACGAATTCTTGTTCTAGAGGCGCACGGCACGCACTCCATGCATGTGGTGTACTCACTCGTAGCGCTGGCCTTCTCGATGGATGACCGAAGTAATGATGCAGAAGCTTCCAACCAGGCCCATTTTCTACTGGTAATCTAGAAACTGTAGTGTTGAACAGATAGTCTATAGACCGAGTGCACTTGAATATTTGTTGCAGTCTGGTTCTACTAGTAAAGTACTACTCGTCGATAAAGAATGGAGCTTAGCCGACCGTAGCATAATCCAACCTCATCGCTTTGTCTTTGGTCTCTCTGGATTATCCTCCTGATTAAAATTTAAGGCGTGTTTTGTTTCATTAGTAATATAAGATTTTAACCAACAGTTACTTTACTAGTATATTATTTTTTGACAAAAAATAATATAATCATTTAAATACAAATCTAACAATATCAATTTATGTTTTAAAAAAAGTATTCTAACAGAGTAATTTGTCAAGAGCCTATTCTAACGAACCAAAACAGACTTTATATTTTTATACGGATAGACTAATTACCGTTAGTGTTATATATAAGGTGGTTTTTATTAGTCCTTGAGTAGTTATGGCGACTGGCATGGCAAGGCATCAATTTTTTAACTAATGTTCAGTAACTCTTAGTTTACATTTTTGTGTAGACATTGTGATCTGTCTAACGTAGAGATATTTAAGAGGTATCTTATGTTTAACACTAGAAATAGTGATTTTTTTAGATATTAAAATAAAATCCAGTATTTGCTTAAAAAAATTATAGTCACTTATTACATAATTCTCTCAAAGAGTGCAATCATTCAGGCAATCCAAAATGTCTGACTAACATACACCAAGACTTAAGGAGAATACAATTATTGAAATCTATATATAAATCTTCAACCGAAGTTAAAGAAAATCTACATGACTATAACCTTCAAGTTTTGACATGCAGTATATATTAGCTTCTTGTTCTATTTACACTTTTGATACTGTACTAGAACCAAAACCAATATGTTGCCCTAAAAAATACTTGCACATATGATTTTTTTTTAGATTTATCAAAAGCGCCTTATTCCTACACAACCATATAGCCCAACATAAAGCATATAATCCTATAAAATGAGTTTCTTCTTGAATCAATACCACCAAACCAATTCCCACGTATATTAGAAACTAGTTGATATCGCTTTGCTGCGAGATATGTGAATGAATGTATGTTATATATTATAGAAATGATAAATATATTGTTTATATAAAAATAATGTGAAGATAATGATTTGACATTGCTTACATATTGAGTTCTAAAAATATAACAAAATTACAAATGATATGTTATGTTTGCATGATATTTAAAATACTCTAGATAAAAATTCCTAGTGGGTGATGATGTGGCACACACTCTAGATAATAATTATTAGTAGGTGATGATGTGACACACTTGCATGTGATTTAAAATACTCTAAATAGTAATTACTAGTAAGTGATGATGTGACACACTTGCATGTTGAGTTTTAGAACTTAGTGGGCATCAACTATATAGATAATAATTTCTAGTGAGTGATGATGTGGCACACACTCTAGATAATAATTGTTAGTGGGTGATGATGTGACATACTTGCATGTGATTTAAAATACTCTAGATAGTAATTGTTAGTGGGTGATGATGTGGCACACTTGTATGTTGAGTTTTAAAAGTCAGTGAGCATCAACTGTATAGAAAGTATAGATACTGATAGGAGGTATTAGTCTAAAGAAAATATGAACTGCTCTTGAAAGAAATTTTGCAATATGACAATAAAAAAAGATGTTGAATAGTCTCATCTCAGTCTCATCTCTCATAAAAAACATATTTTACTACCATTCCAAATTCTTTTTGCTAAATACCACATAAAATTTTTGATTTTAATTGACATCTTTAGTTTCCATATAAATTTATTTGTCTTAATATGATCATTGTTAATAAAAGATAAGTATATTGATCTAACAAAAAACTGATCATTTTGATGAAGATTTCATGTAAAGGTATCATTGTTATCATACAAATTAGTATATAAAATCAATGCAACTAAATTGTGTCAATTAACTAAGTTTTGACCAACCAACGCCCTTCTGAAATATAACTATGGTACCTTTGCAAGGACATTCTGATCCCGGTATGGAAACAGAAGTTATCCAAACTGAACACTTCTCATCGACAAGAGAACCCAAGTGAAACCAGATAAGAGTTGTCGAAAGACGATAATGGCAAGTCTCTATCAACTTTCATTAGATTGAAAATGCTCTTAAATAATGTATATCAGGTGACAATCACCAATTCGATCATTTGGAATCCCTATGATGTAAGGGATTTGGTGACAATCAAGGGGTTGTGGATTCCAACAAGAAAAGACCGAAAGAGAGTGACGACACTTGTTAGAAATTAACACATAACTAGCTTAAATAGTCCACAATGCCTATCCGCCTAATATGAATTCTGTTAACGGTATGAAAGGACACAACAAATATGTCGGCTGATATACCCTCCTGGTATGTTGTACGAATGGCTAGCAACTAAGCTACATAAATCTTCTTCTAGTCGTTGCAGTCATTGCACCTTGTGGCCTTTTCCCTATAAGAGTTGGTAGTAAAAAAAAACATGTGACTCTTTTGTTCATTATATTGTAAAAAAGAACATGTGACTCTTTTGTTTTTATATTTTTCAATGTATTTTTGATAATGTAAGTAATGCTCTTCTAACCTCTATATCAAAGGATGTACACCTCCATTACATCACCAAATACAACGTCCTTGTTACAAGGAACATGGTAAAAGCCAAGAGAAACATAACAAAAACAAACTGTCAATGTTGACTAATCTAGAAAAGCACAGTCTTGCAAGTACGTTGCAACCGGATTTGATACAAGAACATACAAAATCGATTACTATGTAATAAAAAGGTGTTGAGGATTTAGTCTTCATGGTAACTCCTCCAACAAGGGGTATCATCCTCATCACTAAATTTAAGTGAATATTAGATCATATCAAGAGATATTTTTTTCGCAAATATCAGGTACCATTCTTCACGGCAATGCCTTCAAGAACAGAATGCCGCTCAGTTTGACGCTTTTACTCTCTTCCAGAAGTTGTGGCGTTGTTTTCAATATATTGTTCATGCTTAAAAAATGATTGGTTTTATTAACTGCGTGATGTCACACGAGTTTTCCGTAAATTCTCGTTAAAAAGTTTATTAACAGAGAATTGATATTGGAAAAAAAAAGAACATTATGGTAGACTTCTGAAATGTACATAAGGGATCTACAAAAGAAAGAAATGCCACCGAAACTCTTGGATAAATCGTGCTGATTTTCTAAAATTATCACCAAATTCCTACCCTTTTGAACAGCCCCTTGACTATCTATACTCCTTTTAGTGATGATGACAGTGAATCTATCACCCTACTATAGCTTTTGCAGTTTTTACAAATTACCCTTTGATATTTTTTAATATTGTGCAATAGTCCAACATTTGGTTCAAACAAGTTAATAACAAAAAAGCAAATGAGCAAACCAGTGATACTAATATATTTGATTAAAAAAATATTTTTTCTATGATATATTACGATATGTTTCTTTCTATTCATAGCAAAGCACAGTCATTTTGCTAGTCTATTTAAAAATGCGGACGTCCCCGCTCGTTTAAACCCCGTGAACTCGGTCCATCGTCGGGCAACGGCGGCGCCAAAATCAAACGCTGACACCTCCCGGTCCAACTGATGCACCCGCCATCATCCACTGACTTTCTTTTCTGCCTCCAATTCCATTCCATCTCCTCGTATCCATCAGCAACCTCACCCCCTCTCCGCTCGGGACATTCGTAGCGCGCGCGGCACCTGATCTCACCAGACGATCGTGAGCTTCTCCTCGTCCTTCCTTCGGGCTCCCCGTCTCTCTCGTGCAAACCACCAAGCCGTCGATCCCTCCAACAACTTCGCCGCGCGCTCGTCTTGTAAACTCCAGTGCACGGGCACGTTTAGTAATGATCCCTCCTTGCTAAAAACCCCAATCTTTTTTCTGCCAGTTAGTGCGAATTTGCCAAGCATGCGACCGGAACGGCAATCGGGTGAAGAGGCCATGGACGTCGTGCCGCCCAGGCTGCCGGACCCGGTGCCGTCGCCGATCCTGAGGCACTCGCCGTCGATGTCGCGGTCGCTGCGGTCCGTGGGCGACATGCCGTCGGTCACGTTCGCCGCCGACATGAGGTCGGGCTCCTGCAGGGCCGAGTCCACCGCGTCGTCCTTCGAGAGCTTCCGGCGCGCCGGGTCGCGGCCGCAACCGGGCGCCGTCGCGCGGATGCCCACGAGGCGGTCCGCGTCCGAGCGCGCCGGCTCGCAGCGCGACCTCCGCGACGAGGACGCCCGGTTCGTGTACGTCAACGACGCCGCGCGCACCAACGCGCCGCCGGCGAAGTTCCCGGACAACTCGGTGACGACGACCAAGTACTCCGTCCTCACCTTCATCCCGCGCAACCTCTACGAGCAGTTCCACCGGGTGGCCTACGTGTACTTCCTCATCCTGGCGGCGCTGAACCAGGTGCCGCAGCTCGGCGTGTTCTCGCCGGTGGCGTCCGTCCTGCCGCTGGCGTTCGTGCTCGGCGTCACGGCCGTCAAGGACGCCTACGAGGACTGGCGGCGGCACCGGTCGGACAAGAACGAGAACAACCGCACGGCGTCCGTGCTGGTCGACGGCGTGTTCCAGCCGAAGCCATGGAGGGAGATACAGGTGGGCGAGCTGGTGCGCGTGGTGGCCAACGAGACGCTGCCGTGCGACATGGTGCTGGTGTCGACGAGCGACCCCACCGGCGTTGCCTACGTCCAGACCATCAACCTCGACGGCGAGTCCAACCTCAAGACGCGGTACTCCAAGCAGGAGACCATGTCGACGCCGCCGGAGGCGCTCTCGGGGCTCATCAAGTGTGAGAAGCCCAACCGCAATATCTACGGTTTCCTCGCCACCATCGACCTCGACGGCCGCCGCGCCGTCTCCCTCGGCACCTCCAACATCATGCTCCGCGGCTGCGAGCTCAAGAACACGGCCTGGGCCATCGGCGTCGCGGTCTACACCGGGCGGGACACCAAGGTCATGCTCAACAACTCCGGCGCCCCCTCCAAGCGCAGCCGCCTGGAGACCCACACGAACCGCGAGACCATCGTGCTCGCCGTCGTCCTCACCCTCCTCTGCACCCTCGTCTCCCTCCTCGCCGGCATCTGGCTGAGCGACCACAGCGACGAGCTGGGCGTCATCCCCTTCTTCCGCAAGAAGGACTTCTCCGATCCCAACGAGGTCGAGAACTACAAATGGTACGGGACAGGCGCGCAGGTGGTGTTCACGTTCATGATGGCGGTGATCCAGTTCCAGGTGATGATCCCCATCGGGCTCTTCATCTCCATGGAGCTCGTCAGGGTCGGGCAGGCCTACTTCATGGTGCAGGACGAGCACATGTTCGACGACAAGAGGCAGGCCAAGTTCCAATGCCGGGCGCTCAACATCAACGAGGACCTGGGCCAGATCAAGTACGTCTTCTCCGACAAGACCGGCACGCTCACCGAGAACCGCATGGAGTTCCGCTGCGCCAGCGTGCACGGCGGCGACTTCAGCGAGACCGACGGCGGCGACGCGGACGGCCATGCCGTGGCCGGTAAGTAACTTTCAGTTTATTCGGTTGGAATTGGAAATCAACGCTAAGCTCCGCTGACTAGTCATCGATTGGCAGCCGCTGGTCGTTTTAGTTAGCACACCTGAACTGACAAGATGGTAAAATTAGTCGTAGAAATGGCACTTGTCAGTTGCATCCCTAGAGACGGAACTCTCAATCAATGCTGACCCAGAACAGAAATGGGCACACCGGTGTACCAAAGCACGCTGAGTTTGCACAAACTGCAAGCTAAAAACACCGGAACAAATAGCTGGATGCTGGTATCCTTTCAGTGCCATCTTAATTTACCCGGTCATAAGCTTTGACTAGTTAGGAGCACTACTATTTGGCACCGTCGAAGTCAAAGCTTTTCAACAAACTTTTCTCCCCTCTTTGATGATTTAATCCCACGTAGAAAAAGGCCCTTTTTCCAGAAAATGGACATACGGGTTTTAATCTGTATCTCTAGCTGAAAGTGTTGATGCTTTTGTTGCCATTTGACTGTCTTGTTCGTACCTTGTTACTATAACCTAGCTAGAGAACGAGTGAACGACAAAACCTAGGATTATCCATCCTGCTCCTAGACAAAAACGAATTAGACTATAAGAGTAGAACATTAAAATCACTAGACATCCATCCTCAACTAATCTAATATTGATCTTGCATTCTTTAGGAATTCCAATGTACTCCTACCTATAACTGTGAATCATCACCACTCATTTTCACCTGGTTTTAAAACCGGACACAGCAGAGCAATTACTTGGCAAAATGCAGTACACCTGCTGGTGTTAATTAACCAACTCATGTCATTTTTTTATAAACAAGGGAAAAACGTGGCAGCTCTGGGGTTGCCAGCAGTGTTGCTCGCCTGCTACTGATGAACGATTCAGCTGCAACTCATCTGAAACTTTAGCTGCAACTCATCTGAAAATATTTCTGAATCATGTGCCGTGGTACGTCTGCTTTTTGGTGCAGCGGACGGCGTGGTCCTGCGGCCGAAGACGGTGGTCAAGACGGACCCCAAGCTGATGGCGATGCTCAAGGACGGCACCGGCGCCAAGGCCGACGCCGCCCGCGACTTCTTCCTCACGCTGGTCACCTGCAACACTATCGTGCCCATCATCGTCGACGTCGACGACGACCCGGCGGCGGCGGCGGCGAAGCTGGTGGAGTACCAGGGCGAGTCTCCCGACGAGCAGGCGCTGGTCTACGCCGCGGCGGCGTACGGCTACACGCTCGTCGAGCGCACCTCCGGGCACATCATCATCGACGTGTTCGGCACCAGGCAAAGGTATGGACAGCGACCCCATCACCTGCAGATTCTATGTTTCCGGTTGCTTTTTTTTTTTTGCTTGTTTGCTTGCTGTGAAATTGCATTGCTTTGGGTGAAATCTCTGCTTGCTTGTTAGGATAATAATGGGCTATCAAGGGTTTAGCATGATTGCAGAGACTAATGAGAGTGTGAGACAAGGGTAAAGCACCAGATCATCAGGATAAAAGTTGTGGCAAATGTCACCAAATCTTGGGCCCTGACGGCTGCTGATCCATTGCTCAATGCTCTGCATCCGATCAGCAAAAGTAAAGTAGACAGACTCCCAAGTCCCAACTGCTCCACCTCGCTACAAGTCAAACGTGTGTGGCTGCAGGCTGCTAGTACTAGTTAACAACAGATCAGGATAAATAAACTCGTTACTCCTATATTTAAGCATAGTTACCGGTTAGGTTTGTTGTTTGCATCGTATCGTACCGTGACCTCTTGACCAATCATATCTGGCAGTCCTAACCCTGGCTCATTATATACAGTATGTACGTACGGCCAACCCATTTTCAGGCCAGAATATTATGGGGTTGAAATCAATTTTCTAATCGTGATTATGGGCAAATTGGATTCGTCATGGTCTGGTCGTCGCCATCATGGAGTAGAATTCCATGGGCCATGAACACTTATTAATTAGGGTATGATTGGCCGGCGGCTTGGTTATATGCCCATCCAAAACCGTCCCCTTCCATCAGTAACCTGTAGTTACATCTTATCCTAGCTTGCTTCCAAGGCAAACCTGAAAGAATATTCAGATTATAGACTTTTCATCATCCTGACCAACCAAACATGAAAGCTAGTAGTACTCCTATCAGATTGCTCCCAGATCATAGCATTCCGAGTAGTATTAATTCGCAACAGAAAGATGGGGCCATGTTGGATTGATGCCAAAATATGTCCTATCAATTTTTGGTAGCTTGAATAGTAATATTGATGTTTGGATTGAGGCCAAATAATTGGTAATGCCAAATTAAATTTGACACTAATTTAAATGCTTCTCCTCTACAACATCAAATTTTGGCTTAATATTGGTAGCAATCCAAACATACTACATTACAATTTACCTTTTAAAGAATTGGTAGTACCAAAATATGCCAAGGATTTGGTACTACCAAATATTTGGTAGGGTAGCAAACCAAACCTACCCATGAACTACACTTGTGGCACATATTGAAAAAATGTCACCGCCACACCAGCCACACGCACATTTTAGGCGA
Source organism: Oryza officinalis (assembly GCA_008326285.1). NCBI lineage: Eukaryota > Viridiplantae > Streptophyta > Magnoliopsida > Poales > Poaceae > Oryza > Oryza officinalis. The sequence goes on along the minus strand of BDMV01000003.1, from coordinate 21,690,077 downwards.
GAATGCAAGATGAGGAAGGCGATGGATCTTGCCGTAGGCCAACCTCAACAATAAATTTTGATATGGAAATGAGGGAAGAAGTTGTAGCGACGGATATAGGGTCTGTTTGGTAGAGTTCTAACTTCTAAATTTAGCTTTAGAAATTAGGTTTAGAGTAAAGTTATGGACCAACATAAATTCAGCTCTATCTCTTTAGTTTATTTTGTGAGAATGCTACACCCAACTTCGCTCCCATTTTAAATGAAGCTAAAACTGTTTAGTTGGGCTTCAGCTCGAGAAAAGCTAAAGCGGGAGCTGAAGCTGTGCCAAAACATCCTACCACTGCATGAGATTATTCGAACCATCTAGAAGGACAGAGTTAGGCAAATGCAATGGCTAATTAATGTGGGTAGGAGTACAAGCCATCAACGTGTAAGTACGTGTCACGTCGTCGAAGGGCATGCATTGTAGCGACCAGAGATTGCTCGTGTCCACTCGTCTGGCTTACATGTGGGCCCAATCGAACAGCACACACGGAATTCACGTGTCATCCACATGTGCACCGTGTAGACTTTGGACCTTCCTGTATCTTGCTTTCGTGTGACTATCTCACAACGAGCCGGAGGCCCCTTGCAGAAAGTCAAATACGGAGGATTTTCTTCTTTAATCTGTGAGATCTCGCCGGTGGTGGTACTTAGGCGCGAAACGTCATTGCACAAATCATACCACTGACAACGCACAAATCAACGTATAACTAATTAATCAATATTTCTAAATGAAAATCCACAAAATCTCTGAAACAGTCCGGTTGTGTGTGGTACTGGCTCGTACTGTACCATCGTATCACAAATCATAACCCTGATACTGTACGATTTAGCTATAACAGAATTTCTAAAATAAAACCACATACGCTGAACGGGTCAATCCAGCACGACGATGGACGGGCCCACGGGCCAGCCACGCCACAGTTCTTGGAAAGGACCCTTTGCACGTCCAATTTATTTCTCTCTCTTTTCTTTGTTCGTTTTATATACACACATGATCTTATTGGCACACCAACAAAACAACTCATGTCATACGACATCTATTAAAAAAAAACAGGGAGAAAAACAAAAAAAAAGGCGGCCAAGATTTGACCGATGCTGGCTGTCCGCAGTGGCCGGACGGCCAGGATCCTCCCGTGCTGCACAAGAAACGGCCGGGCCCGTGTCTCGCCCGGACTAGACGGCCTAACCGGGCGGTGCCACCGAGGCCTCTGAAAATTCCCACGTCAACCTCCCTGGACACGGGGAGCTAGTAGTACTACTGGCCTAATAATGGTGGGCATTAGCGTGTACTACCGTGTAGAATGGAGCAATTTAGTGGAGTTTTCATGGTCTTCTCTTCTATTTCCATGCCATTTTACCAAACGTCCGACCGCCAAGTCAATTCGGTATTTTTTGCTTTTACCTGGGTCATCTTAGATCTTTTTTTCTCCTTTTGATTGTTTTTCTTTATATAGATCCACTAGGATAATAAGAATTAAACTGGTATACTACTTTTTGTTGATTAGAGAAAAGGAGGAGGCGCTTTTTGTGTGCGCAGTTTGGGGCAATTTGGTGCGGATTATCACGTGTAGACCTATCCTTTTCCCCGCACTTGGTTTGTTAGTCCGGCAGCCAATAGTTTAACGGGTTTGACCCGAGCTAATTAATCTTGGATCGAGCCCCACCACATGATTCCAACCGATCCTTCCCTGATCATATCCTCATCGATTTTATGATTGTCTTCTACCACACGACTAGTCAATTATGTACAGCTTAACACGGGAAGATATTCCTTAACCTTCTTTTCGTCAACGTGTCTTAAACCTCATGGGCAAGAAACTTTGATCTTATGATATAACGTGTTTCATCTAATCAAAAAATTTTATATTTTTGCAACGGAGTGAGTAACTACTAACCAAATCAGGGATTTTTTCTAATAGACTAGTACATGGTGCCTACCATATTCATGCTCAATTCGTTGTGTACTAAAAATGGTCGGATTAAGCGCCCTTTTCCTGGAATCACAAAAAGGACCATGGGAGCTGGCTGATCCTGGTCAGGTTGTGCACGAAAGGAAGGAAAAGAAAATAGCACCCTTGCCTTGCCATAGTGCCCTAGCTAGCCCCTCAATTGAGTACTCCTACTCTTCCTGCCAAGGGGGCAAGGACAGATCACATCCAACCATAAAATACTCCCTTCTTTTTTTTATCGAAATGGATTCTTCCAGTCAAATCCACTGTGCGACATGGCGTGGTCACCCGGCCATGCACTGCGACGAGCTCTGAATTTCAGGAACAAGTGCCTCCAGTTTGCCTATCTTTTCCAGGAGTTTTTCAAGTGGGGTAGTAGTGGCGCAATTGATGCCGCGCCACCAAATCCAAGCTGCTCCTCCTAGCTCCATCTCCAGTAAAAGAACATATAGGCCCCGTTCGGAACTGATTTTCCTGGTGGATTAAGTTTTTGTCGTGACACGTTTTTTAAACTGTTAAATAGTATATTTTTTATGAAAAATTTTTATATAAAACTTGTTTTAAAATATAAAATAAATTTATTTTTTAAGTTTGTAATAATTAAAACTCAGTTAATCACACGTTAATGTCATCTTATTTTACATGAAACGCTTAATTTTCATCTTTATTTTTATCTTAAGAAGATTCAAACACCACCATAACCTATGATTGCAATGATATAAATAGTATCCTAAGGTTTTGAGTTCAAATTTTTATAAAAACAAATTTTAGAATGAGTTTGTTTGAGAGAATAAGCTTTTAATTTAAAAAGCTATATATATTCGGTTGAATATAAAAATCAGATAAAGAATATTTTTCTTAAAAAAAAAAAGCTCCATCTCCATGGTTTCATCGCGATGTCTCAATTCCGAAACATTTCGCCTCAGCGCCGCTACGCTCTGTCCGATGGATATAATTTTCGGAGTTCCCGTCACGATACCGTGTCAGCCTTGGGTTTCCTTGGACTGTCATATACCAGTAGTACAGTAGTACTCGCTTAATTAGAGCACGCACGTACTACGACTTGCATAGTTGAGCTTCCTCCAGTGGCATGGCGCATGCACAGTCGTCACCCGCGGGAGCTTCTGGAAGGACACGACCGATGATGTTTTTTTTTTCAGTCGAATGTCAACTCTGCGTAGTACAGTAATTATGAGGGCGTTGACCGGCGGCTTAACGAATGGTTGATTAGCTCTGTACAGTGATCCTGGAGCAGAGTAGTTACCTTGGTGCCAAAGAGATTCTAGCCGGCTAAAAATATTGTTATGTTTTATATTAAACACCCCCCACTTGTTAGTTTGGCGTGATTGAATATTGGTATTCGATTGTCTTGTTTCGAATCCAAACGCTGAAACGGGTAGTTAGTCTTGGCTTAGCGGAGTAGGTCAGAGAAGGTGTTTAGTGATTGCTGTGCAAGTAATGCGAAATTGCATTTTTAATTTCTCTTGTCACGGGTTCAAGTCTTTCTGATAGCATTTGGATAGTTTGATTTTGTTGTCGCAGCATATTTATTTTTGCCGGGATTAGAATGTCAAAATGTTTACTCTTACCTCAAGTATAATCAAATCTAGACATTGGATACATATTTCAATCTCTCTATTTCAAAGGCGGCCTTAAGGTCTCGAGTGTCCGAGTATTGTCCGCTTTGTTTTCTAATACACAAAATCAAAACATGTAAAAATCAATCTGAAAACTAAAATATATTGAAAGTAAAAAAAGACGCCCAAAGGAAAAAAAATCAAAAGCAAACATTCCAAAAGAAAGTTATGTAGAAAAAGTGAATACTGCAATTGAACTAATAATTTAAAGATAAATAACAGAAAAGAAAAATATCATGAAAAAGTGGAATTTCTAAGGAAAAGGGTATGTAACATTTCTTTTTTCTAAAAAAAAGAAATTCCAAAATAAGAAAGGATGTAGATACAGGCACAATGACGTTAGATCGTGACATTGTCCTTAAGGCCAGCGATCACGCCAACTATGGGGCTACACAACAAGTAGGATGTAGGGACTAGGGTTCATAATTTTGTTTGAATTTGTTCGAGATTCCTCGAATTTCGGAAGATGTCTTGAAATTCGTCATCTCACTAGGACTCAATTTGAATCCAAAACGAGATCGTAAGCCAACTAGGATTTGGGAGTGAGACGATTTTGAAAGCGAGAAATGGAATGGTTTAAACGGCTCAGATGCAAAGCCTTCTCGATCGAACGGTTGAGAGCGGTGATCACCAAACTAACAGCTGGAAACAAACAAGCTCTTTTGCATTTAGTCAGTTACTTAAGCCTTCCTTAAATAGGGTGCTAATACGCAGATAGCTACAGATGGATAGATATACTTTAGTTGACGTGTTCCGGGGCCCAACAAAAACTGTCAGTGGCGAAAAGAACCATATCGTCTGATCGTCTCCGACCCGCTTGGCCTTTTGGAAGCTTCAAGATCTCTGGCACAAAGCAAAGCCGGCCGTCTAAACCCCAAGTACCATGCCGCCACCGTCCGTCCATTCTTGACCCGCACCAACATGTACAGATGTACCGGGAGTGTACTACTCGATGACAGCCAATTAAGCCGCCCCTAAATTAACTTAGGAGAAAACACTAAAGAAATCAAGCTCTGTTAACCTCATTCCCTTGTCTCCTCTCTAGCCCAATCAGAGCGACAGAGTACTACTCAATTAGAAGCTTCCAGGGAGGCAGAGCATCAAAACACATATTCACATCTCCTCCTAATCCAATATCTAGCCTCAACTAGCGACTATTAGAATTGGATAATTTGGATTCTTGTTAGACTTTGGTGAGAGAACACAAGAAGAAACACAGGCAAGCAAGAGAAGGGAGGCCAACGTAGGAGTCCAAGGTCCAAGCCATCTCTTTGTCATACAAACGGTGCGTTTGTTTGTCCTCACCAACTCCTCTTTGCCATATTTGAAGCCCCCATGGCCAAACCATTTCAGCTCTGCTCTGCAACAAGTTTGCATCTTTCATCCTCTTGGAGCTCGCCCTTGCTGCTGCTTCTTCTTCAACATCTGGAATAAATTTCGTTTTCTCCCGTGGCAGCCAAACTTTTAATTCATCGATTGCATTAGTTACTTCCAGGCGTGTCCACTTCGACCCAACCACTCCCCACGCTTTGGTTCGTGGTTGCCAAAACCCAACTCGTCTCCTCCCCTTCCCTTCCCATCCCTCCCCTGTTTCTTGGCCCTGATCGGGCTCCCCGTGTTCCCTCCGATCCGCCGGTCAAAATTTGGTGTTGAGGGGCGCGGCGGGATCGCCATGACCGGGAACGCTAGCGGGGATTCGTCGTGGTTCTTGGTTTGAGGCCGTGGGGTGGGTTGGCTGGCCCCGGGTCAGCGGTCGCCGCCCNGGCTGAGGAACACGACCACCATGGGTCGTCGCGGCACATGTCGGCGTCGCAGACGGAGCTCGGCGACGAGGACGCGCGGGTGGTGCGCGTCGGGGACGCCGGGCGCACCAACGAGCGGCTGGAGTTCGCCGGGAACGCCGTGCGGACGGCCAAGTACTCGCCGCTCACGTTCCTGCCGCGGAACCTGTTCGAGCAGTTCCACCGCCTCGCGTACGTCTACTTCCTCGTCATCGCCGTGCTCAACCAGCTCCCCCAGCTCGCCGTCTTCGGCCGCGGCGCGTCGGTCATGCCGCTCGCGTTCGTCCTCACCGTCACCGCCGTCAAGGACGCGTACGAGGACTGGCGGCGCCACCGCTCTGACCGCGCCGAGAACGGTCGCCTAGCCGCCGTCCTCCTCTCCCCTGGCGCGGGCACCCACTTCGCCCCGACCAAGTGGAAGCACGTCCGCGTCGGCGACGTCGTGCGCGTCTACTCTGACGAGTCCCTCCCGGCGGACATGGTCCTCCTTGCTACCAGCGATCCCACCGGCGTCGCCTACGTGCAGACGCTCAACCTTGACGGCGAGTCCAACCTCAAGACGCGCTACGCAAAGCAAGAAACGCTCACCACGCCGCCGGAGCAGCTCACCGGCGCCGTCATCCGCTGCGAGCGCCCGAACCGCAACATCTACGGGTTCCAGGCCAACCTCGAGCTCGAAGGGGAGAGCCGCCGGATACCGCTCGGCCCGTCCAACATCGTGCTGCGCGGCTGCGAGCTCAAGAACACGGCCTGGGCTATCGGCGTGGTGGTGTACGCCGGGCGCGAGACCAAGGCGATGCTGAACAACGCCGGCGCGCCGACCAAGCGCAGCCGCCTCGAGACGCAGATGAACCGGGAGACGCTCTTCCTCTCCGCCATCCTCGTCGCGCTCTGCTCGCTCGTGGCCGCGCTCTCAGGCGTGTGGCTGCGCACCCACGAGGCCGAGCTCGAGCTGGCCCAGTTCTTCCACAAGAAAGACTACCTGAGCGACGACAAGAACGGCAACTACAACTACTACGGCATCGCGGCCCAGATCGTGTTCGTCTTCCTCATGGCGGTCATCGTGTTCCAGATCATGATACCCATCTCGCTCTACATCTCCATGGAGCTCGTCAGGCTCGGCCAGGCCTACTTCATGATCCGGGACACGACGCTGTACGACGCGTCCTCCAACTCGAGGTTCCAGTGTAGGGCTCTCAACATCAACGAGGACCTAGGCCAGGTCAAGTGCGTCTTCTCCGATAAGACCGGCACGCTCACGCAGAACAAGATGGAGTTCCGGTGCGCGAGCGTCGAGGGCGTCGATTACAGCGACATCGCACGGCAGCAACCTGTTGGTAGGAGGACTAGCTCTCTTCTCTCTTATCCTGAATTCTTTCCATTCGGGGCGGGAAGCCATGGATGGGGAGCTGATGGCTTCTGATTCATGGCAGAGGGTGATCGGATTTGGGTGCCGAAGATTCCGGTGAACGTAGACGGGGAGATCGTGGAGTTGCTGAGGAATGGGGAAGAGACAGAGCAAGGAAGGTACGCCCGGGAGTTCTTCCTTGCTCTGGCGACGTCCAACACCATTGTTCCCTTGATTCTTGATGGCCCGGACCCGAAGAAGAAGGTGGTCGACTACCAGGGCGAGTCGCCGGACGAGCAGGCGCTGGTCTCCGCCGCCGCGGCGTATGGTTTTGTGCTAGTTGAACGAACCTCCGGGCACATTGTCATTGACGTCCTTGGTGAGAAGCAGAGGTACAGATCGAGACCACGCCCTTGTTGCGATTAAAAATTTTGGCGCTTTTGGTGGTGCTCCACTGAGATTAGCAGCTTGAGGAATAGGGACAAAGAGGCGTGCGGTTTTTTATTCTCGTGGTATTGGTAGGAGACTTTGCTGTTAGTTCATGTCTGTTAGTAGTTGAAACTTTGTTGGTTTGTGGATGTTGCTTTGCATTCTCTTTTTTTGGTTCTAGTGCATAAATGTCAATGCTATTTGTAGTAGTAGTTCAGTAACTGAACAACTGCAGGAAGTGCTTCATTTGAGTTGACTTTTGTAGGTGGATGCAATTGGTTGAGTTACTGTGAGATAAGGCGCAGATTTGCTGTTTTTTAGATGTAGAACTATTGTTTGTTGCTGCAATATTGCTCCATTTTGCTCTAGTATCTTTTTGCACATTGGTTTATGAATTTCACTGAACTTTTATTTACTTAGTTTCCTTTACTTGACCTTCATGTGCAGATTTGATGTTCTTGGACTTCATGAGTTTGACAGCGATCGCAAGAGGATGTCTGTTATAATTGGCTGTCCTGACAAAACTGTCAAGCTGTTCGTAAAAGGTGCGGATAATTCGATGTTTGGAGTCATCGACAAAACAATGAATCCCAATGTTGTTCGTGCAACAGAGAAGCATCTCCATGCATATTCCTCACTGGGGCTGCGTACACTTGTTATCGGCATGAGGGAACTTAGCCAGGAAGAGTTTCAGGAGTGGCAAATGGCTTATGAGAAGGCTAGTACCGCATTACTAGGTAGAGGAGGCTTACTCCGTGGTGTGGCTGCCAACATCGAAAAGAACCTGCGCCTATTGGGAGCCTCTGGCATTGAAGATAAGCTGCAAGATGGTGTGCCCGAGGCGATTGAAAAACTGAGGGAAGCTGGGATTAAGGTTTGGGTACTAACTGGTGACAAGCAAGATACTGCAATCTCCATTGGCTTTTCCTGCAAGCTTTTGACAAGGGAGATGACACAGATTGTAATCAACAGTAACTCAAGAGAGTCATGTAGAAAGAGTCTAGATGATGCAATTTCAATGGTTAACAAACTCCGGTCATTATCAACGGACTCGCAAGCTAGAGTTCCTCTCGCTTTGATCATTGATGGTAACAGCCTTGTCTACATTTTTGATACAGAACGGGAAGAGAAGGTAATCAATCATGCTATGTTTCTGAATCATCCCAGTGGATTCTATTATAAACACATAAATTGCTCATGAATTATCAATTTTGTTGCAGCTTTTTGAAGTGGCAATAGCTTGTGATGTTGTTCTATGTTGTCGGGTAGCTCCCCTACAGAAGGCCGGTATTGTGGATCTAATAAAGAAGCGGACAAGTGACATGACTTTGGCTATTGGAGATGGTACAGTTTTTTTTTCTTCCAATATTCAGGAATTACTTGATTTACTATATTTTTCTCAATCTGAAAAGATCGTACCTTTCCAGGTGCAAATGATGTATCCATGATTCAAATGGCTGATGTTGGCATTGGCATCAGTGGGCAAGAAGGAAGGCAAGCTGTTATGGCATCAGATTTTGCCATGGGACAATTCAGATTTTTGGTTGACCTGTTGTTGGTTCATGGCCATTGGAACTATCAGAGAATGGGCTACATGATCCTATATAACTTCTACAGAAATGCTACTTTCGTATTCGTGCTTTTTTGGTAAGTGCACTTCTATTTTTGCTATGTTTGCTCGCCTGCTTAAGAGTCAAATATTAACCCCTTAACTACTGCAGGTACGTACTTCACACTGGTTTCACCCTGACAACAGCAATAACTGAGTGGAGCAGTGTGTTATATTCTGTGATCTATACCGCTGTCCCAACTATCATTGTTGCGATTCTCGACAAGGATCTGAGTCGGAGGACATTGTTGAAATACCCCCAACTCTATGGCGCGGGGCAGCGTGAGGAGAGTTACAACCTAAGGCTGTTCATTTTTGTCATGATGGACTCCATCTGGCAGAGCCTAGCAATTTTCTTTATCCCTTACCTTGCATACAGAAAGAGTACAATCGACGGTGCGAGTCTGGGAGACCTCTGGACACTAGCTGTTGTCATTCTTGTGAACATTCACCTTGCAATGGATGTCATCAGATGGAACTGGATCACGCACGCAGCAATATGGGGCAGTATAGTCGCAACGCTGATTTGTGTCATGGTCATAGACTCCATACCGATATTGCCTGGTTTCTGGTATGTACTATTTTGGTTGCATTTTTTCCCCCGGATAAATGTATACCTGGTTGCTGACTCTGCGTTTGTATGACAGGGCAATATACAAGGTGATGGGAACTGGACTGTTTTGGGCATTGCTGCTCGCGGTAATTGTGGTTGGAATGATTCCTCATTTTGTCGCCAAGGCCATAAGGGAGCATTTCCTTCCCAACGATATTCAGATTGCGAGAGAAATGGAGAAATCTCAAGATTCTCATGATGTCACTCATCCAGAAATTCAGATGAGTACAGTGGCTCGCGCTTAGGTTAGGGGCCACATCTTTTTGTTCATTCAGATAGGATAGCTCTACACCTTTCTTTGGTTCTTTTTACTGTGTGTATACTAGGCAATTCTTTCTGTAGTGAGCACATTTCTTGCTGCTTGCTGCCTTGTCAGCTATCCAAAGGATAGGTTTCTTTGTACCCCATGCTGTGTATCCGCCTGCCAAATTTTGTTGATTTATACGAGAAAAGAAATCATACAGGAGTTAACTGTACATTTTCAGAAAATGGCCCTGTCGATTCCTAACCATAGTTAACCTGCAAGGCTACATGCATTGATGCATACAGGCTTCTTGGTAGTGTTATGATGGTTTCAGGTTTTCATTCCGTAAAAATTCATCGGTTGACGGACAACTAAGCAGCAAACTCCGTAACTGATCCTACTTATGATTTATCAGCAAAAAATTCTGAAATCAAACCTATTGATTGTCAGAGTTCAACTTGACAATAAAACCATGCAGGCTGTTGCCGCGTTGCGCCGTTCTTTCGACAGTTTCAGACTTCAACGCAACTTGTGTATTGGTTCATTTTAGTGAAAAACATTCGAGAGCTACCTAAAACAAATGATTAGCAGTCTCATACACGCAACAACCAACAAAGGAGGCTTTAAAATTTCCTTTGGTTCTTGTCAATAGGTCAGCTGAAATGTAACCAGCTAATTGCCTCGTCGATCCATGACATAAGTTACAGACTTGCAGTATATTTAGTATACCCGATTTTGTTTGAGTTTAAGCAACGTTTTCTCAAAGATTCTACGCCACTATGAATCATGAGCCGTCTCGGTTCAATACTATATCAAAATATTTAGTAGATTCAAGGTAGAGTTATATTTGGTTTGATGTCAGTTAAGAACCAAACTTTTGGTAGATTCTAGTAAATTGGTATTACCAAATTGAATGTTGGCAATGCTAATGGCTTGTCTTCAAACTAAAATATCACATTTACTATTCAAACTACAAAAATATTGGTTGGGCATGTTTTGGCATAAAATCCAAAATGACTCTATATAAACTTTTTTTTTTACTAATGATAGTAAAATTCATCATCTGCAAGGAAACGGAATTGTTTGTAGAAAAACAGTATACTGATTTGTTAGTCATGATGGGTCGTCAGAGCACAATCGTCAGTATAATTTAAATTTGCTGGATACTAGTTAAAGCAGCCGTCTGACGATTCCTTAAACACAAATGTGAAGAAAATATAATAATAAAAAAGCGTAGCACTCCATCCCGGAAATGATACTACAGTACTATCAGAAGTACTGTATGCCCTCTGCGAATTGACCTTCTCTGAGTTAATAGACTTGCATATAGTTTTTGCTTTTTCATTGGCATCTTCAATGTATTGAGCTCATTCTACCTTCAAAATGGGTCCCACGCTGATTGCTGTTCTATGGATAAAACCAACAAGTTACCATGTTTGATGCCAACTCTCACCATAAGATGGGTCCTGCAAGAAATAAAAATACCCATAGTAGTGAAGTTTACAGACAGAAACATAAACATGATGAAAAGAAATGAGAGAAAGAACAATTTCTTATTTCTTATGGATGGAACATGAACATGATGGAAAGAAGTGAGAGAAAGAACAAATTTTTATTTCTTATGGATTGGTTGTAAGTTAAAGGCTAGTCTTAAGCTTAAGGTCATTTTTCCTCATTTCACAGTGTATAGGATACACCATAAGGGCTTATGACCTCTCTTAGATCACATTGCGGTTGTCCTCATTGGGGTTGCCATTGTCCCAATTCACTCCATTGACTCTACTTTGATTTTGATGAAAAATTTGAGGATTTGTCACCCCTTATCGTCAAACAGTGCTCTATAATTTATCACTATATGTATCTATAACATGTAAGTTCAACTGTATTGCAACTACTAATAAGGAAATCCTAAAATCTGTTGTCACCGTCAATCAAGTGGAAGCATAGACCACTCTTGATTCGCGCCACCGTTCCAGTGGAACACGATAATTGACGTGTCGTCGTACGTGCCGCCTCCCACCGCATCAAGGACGAGACTACCGTCGTTGACGGTGCGGATGCAATGGAATCCCTCGTCGACATTGTCGCTACGCGTCCAGAGCAGTGCCACGTCCACCAAGTTCGAGCCATGGCCAACAAGCTCAACCTGCAACGCACAAGGAGTCAAGGAGACGCCCCACATCACGCGTTCCGCTCAACGGAATGAGCGAGAAACAATGTGCAGACCAAGACGTACCGATTGTTCTTTGTCACCAAAGCATTCATCGCCTTTCCGGTGGACCAGTTCAAGAGAGCAAACGACCAGTGCCCCTCCTTGTCTGTCACGCGCCCGATGTTCTGGAAGCTCAAGGTCCAATGCTGTTGAGAAAGCACGTCAACACATTGACACTTAAGCGAAACTGGTCGTAAAAGGCCAAGAAAATAGTAGTACGCAACACGACTCGTTCCTGTTTGGGGTCCTTGTGGCCGATGTGGGCGAGTATGACAGCACCGTAACGAACGGTGAGGCACAGATTCTGGTTGCTTTGGCAGACGACAAGTGAGGGCGGCTTGTGATCTGGCTCGGCGCCGATGCATGGGGCTATCCGCCATAGTTGGTTATCACCGCCGTTCCACCGAAACAGGATGAGCCATGTGCCATCGCGCGCACCGTCACAAAGAGGGACAGCCTCCTCCGTGTCGAAGATGTAGTCGGTGTTGTTGACCATGTGGATATGGTGAAGCCGTCGCATGTGTCCTCGCTTTCGGTCCACAGGACCGACTCATCCAGATACCCCGACTCGAACTTGACAAGCTGTACCTGATGAAAGAAATGCACGGGTGACAGACTGACAGTAGTACTTACTTCATACGAGAAAAACAACTTCTAGCTTACGTGTAGTACTATCTTCGTACTCCCTCCGTCTCAATATAAATGTAACCTAGTATAGATATGACATATTCTAAGACTATGAATTTGGACAACTGTCTGTCCAGATTAGCAATCTTAGGATATGTCATATTTATACTAGGTTACATTTATATTGGGACAAAGGAAGTAAAAAAAGAAGCAACTTTTATATACTTTTGGGATGGAGTGAGTAACATCTTATGGGAAACAACAACAGGAGTATGAGGGGTATGAGGAGTGGTAGCATACTGCAGGCAGTGGCTTACCAGGTGATTGTAACCGAACAAGTGCTTGATGGCTTCGTCGGTGGCCTTATTCATGAGCGCGAACGCCGGATGGCCTGCCTCGTCCTTGAGCCCGGCACTGTATCACACGTCCTTGTGCCAGACCTGCACTCAAGGGTGCAAATTTGAAAGATCTTGTTGAATCTGAGTACAAAGGGTGCATCCGTGCATGCCCTAGAAAGGGAACGGATGTGAACGTGACACAAAAGCGAAGTAAAGAGAAGGCCTTGCTTGACGGTCGTCACATGGGTCGGCCTTAGCGATGATGACCTCGCCGTTGACGATGGCGAGGCTGAGGTCGTCAGACATGCAACACAAGATCCTGAACGCGTGTTCCATGCCTGGTAATGGTGATGGCGCGCCTCCGGGTGCAACCAAAAGTGTAGATGGGTTTTGTACTGACCTGCAAGATAACGTTGGCTGATTTCGGTTGGCGGCACTAGCTAGCACGTGGAGACTCGAGATGTCACGAAGACACGAACTACAGAGATCAGATATAAGACACATTGGATCAGATAAATCTTCCCTAGGGCCTAAGTTAGGCGGCGTAAAGAGACGCTATAGACCGCAAGTAGATCAGAGGCCTCTGACAGAGCACTTGATCAGTTCAGGGCATGTACCACAAAAGAAAGATGTTGCTATTAACCAAGATGCACCTGTTAGCGAAGATTCAGATTCTTCTACTGTTGAGCAGTTGCCCAAACATTCCATTGCAAAAGATAAACCCAAAACGAATATTAAATCCCCTCAAAGATATATTGAAAAAGCAAACATAGTTACTTATGCTTTGAGTGTGGCAGAGGAAATTGAAGGTAATGCAGAACCTTCTTCATATTCTGATGCTATTGTTTCTGATGATTGCAATAGATAGATAACTGTTATGCATGATGAGATGGAGTCACTTGAAAAGAATCGTACTTGAAAATTGATGAAATTGTCAAAGGAGAAGAAACATATCCGTTGCAAGTGGATCTTCAAAAGAAAGAAAGGTATATCTCCAACTGATGAGGCGAGGTATAAAGCAAGGTGAATTGCTAAAGGTTATAACCAAATCCCAGGTATTGATTTCAATGATGTCTTATCTCCTGTTATGAAATATAGTTCAATTCGCACTTTTCTCAGTATTGTTGTAATGCATGATTATGAACTAGAGCAAATGGATGTTAAAACTGCATTTTTACATGGGGAGTTAGAAGAGAACATTTATATGAAGCAACCTGAAGATTTTGTTGTTCCTGAAAAATAGAACCTAGTTTGTAGATGAAGAAATCTCTTTATGGGTTGAAGCGGTCACCTAGACAATGGTATAAGAGATCCAACTCTTTCGTGCTTTCTTAGAAGTTTAAAAGATCCAATTTTGATAGCTGTGTTTATCTCAAATTTGTTGATGGTTCAGCTATATATTTGCTTCTTTATGTCGATGATATGTTGATTGCTGCAAAAGATAAATCAGAGATAGCAAATTTGAAGGCGCAATTGAGTAGTGAGTTTGAGATTAAGGATTTGGGTGCAGCAAAGAAAATTCTCGGTATGAAAATTACTAGAGAAAGACAGTTTGGCAAGTTATATTTTAGTCAGAAAGGTTAAATTGAAAAAGTTCTTCGTCGTTTCAATATGCATGATGCAAAATCAGTTAGTACTCCTTTAGCTGCACATTTCCAATTATCTTCAGATTTATGTCCACAGTCAGATTATGATGTTGAGTATATGTCTAGAGTTTCATATTCAACTGCAGTTGGTTCACTTATGTATGCCATGGTATGTTCTCGTCTTGAATTATCTCATGCATTAAGTGTTGTCAATTGATACATAGCTAATCCTGGTAAAAAGCATTGGAAAGCAGTTCAGTGAATTTTCAGATACTTACATGGTACTTCTAGTGCTTGTTTGCAGTTTGAGAGATTTAGAGATGAACTTGTTGGTTATGTGGATTCAGATTTTGCTGGAGATTTGGATAGGAGATTGCTCACAGGTTATGTTTTCACTATTGAAAATTGTGTTGTTAGTTGAAAGGCAAGTTTGCAAGCAATTGTTGACTTATCTACTACTGAAGCAGAGTAAATGACTATTTCTAAAGCTTGTAAACAAACTATTTGGCTTAGAGGTTTATACACTAAGCTTTGTGGGGTTACGTCTTGCATTAATATATTTTATTATAGTCAAGGTGCAATATATCTTATAAAAACCAAATGTTTCATGAGAGTACAAAGCATATTGATGTGAGATATCACTTTATTCGAGGTGTGATTGCTGAAGGTGATGTCAAGATATGCAAGATAAATACTCATGATAACCCAGCTGATATAATGACAAAGCCAGTTTCTGTTACTAAGTTTGAGTTTTGCTCAAGCTTAATTGGTATTACAGTATAATCCTAGAGACTATTTGGCGCACGGTGATTTTACCTATATAAGATATTTTTGGTGATTGATGTTTTTTATGCTACAAGAGGAAATTCGTCTCAAGGTGAAGATTGTTAAATATATGATTCGAATTTAGAACTACAACATATTCGGATTAGTTTCCCAGTAAGATTCCATGTCGTTTTCATATTCGGATTAGTTTCCCAATAAAATTCCATGTCGTTTTCTATTAAAAGTCTTTTCATTTATGTCTTATATATACTCTTGCAAGCTGTACGGAAAAAGAAGATGTTCCCATTGTTATTTCCCTACGTTTGTAATCAATTTTTTAATAATGATCATTGCTAGTCGACGCTTATGGTTTTTTCCCGCAAGATTTTTCACATAAAAATCGTGTCTTCATTGTGCATCTGATTTCTTTTAACAGCCCAGAATCTGTACAAACTCATACTGACTCGCGCTACGCGGTGCACGCGACAAGGTAGTCAGCAGATGGCGCCACATGTTTCACCATGTGAAGAGAAATCTGGCTGAAATCCAAAAATATTACAGCCGGCAACCACATAGTCCATTTTTGGTATCACGTTATCCCAATTCACTCAATTGACTATACTTGATTTTGATAAAAAGAAAAAAAGAACTGAGGATTTGCCAACCCATGGTATGGCACAGTGCTCTATAATTTATCACTCCACGCATCTATAACATGCGAGTAAAAATGTGTCGTAACTAATAATAGAGCAAATCCCCAGATTTGCTGCCAACGGTCAGTCATGGGGTAGCATAGACCACCTCTGGTTCGCGCCACCGTGCCATGGGAACACGATAATCTGCGTGCCGTCATGCGCGCCGCCGAATTCAGGCACGCCTCCCGCCGCATCCAGAACGAGATCAACGTTGCCGACGGTGCGGATGTAATGGAATCCCTCGCCGAGGTCGTCGCCCCGCGTCCAGAGCAGCGCCACGTCCACCGAGTCCGGGCTGTGGTCGACGAGTTCAACCTGCAACGTTCAAGCAAGGTGCCAAGCAGATTTTAAAACCCCCAACATCTCGCGTTCCGCTCAACTGAATTGGGAAGCAGTAGGCAGGCCGACACGTACCGGCTCTTCAACACTAGAGCGTTTCATCGCCTTCCCGGTGGACCAGTTCACGAGGGCAAACGACCGGTGCCCCTCGGCATCTGTCACGCGTCCGGTGTTCTGGAAGCTCACGATCCATTGCTGCCGAGAACACAAGCATAGACACGTAAGTGAAACACCGCCGTAAAGCTGCTGATATTCCAAGGCAAAGCAACTGATAGGGCGGGCTAGTACGAGACGCGACTTATACCTGTTTGGGGTCCTTGTGGTCGATGCCGGCGAGCACGACCGCACCGTCACGAACAGAGAGGCAGAGAGCCTGGTTGCTGTGGCAGACGACGCGGAGGGGCGTCTCGTGCTGCTGCCCGTCGCCACCGCACGGCACCATCCGCCAGAGCTGGTTCACGCCTTTGTTCCACCGAAACAGTATGAGCCGCGTGCCGTCGCGCGCGCCGCCGTACTGCGGGGTGGCCTCCTCTGCATCTAAGATGTAGTCGGCGTTGTTCATCATATGAATGCGCCGGTAGCCGTCGGCCGCGTCCTCGCTCGCAGCCCACAGGACCGACTCGTCCAGGTACCCCGGCTCGAACTTGATCGCCCTTACCTAATGATTTGGTGAATACAAACTCGACAATATGAGCATCTTCATGGTTAAACCTACTCATTCAACTCGACAAGAAAACGCAGCAGGGATAACGAGGCCGGGGATGGCAGCAGTTGAAGCTTACAGGGCAATAGTAGCCCAAGGAGTGCTTGAGGGCGTCGCCAGTGGCCTTGTTCACGAGTGCGAAGGACGGACGACCTGCCTCGTCCTTGATCCCGGCACTGTATCGTGCGTCCTTGTGCCAGACCTACACTTCCTTGCAGAAAGCGTACCAGTATCATACAACGAGTGCAGAGATGAAAGATCTTGGGATACTGGCGAGTATACTGACGAAAGGGTGCACAGCGAAAGGACGTACGTGGTGTGCATGGCCGAGACAGGGAAAAAGATGGAAACGTGATGCAGAAGGGAAGTGAAGAGGCCTTGCCTGACGGTCGTCGCGTGGGTCGGACTTGGCGAGGATAACCTCGCCGTTGACGATGGAGAGGCTGAGGTCGTCGGACGCGCGGCACTGGATCCTGAACATGTGAGCCATGGTGGGTAGTAGTGGGCTAGCGGCGCGCCTGTAGGGGAAAGCACAAGGGCAGAACTGTTGGCTTTTGTAGTCACTTGGAACTTGGAAGACGGAACAGTGGTAGATTCCGCGTGGTCGTTCAAACTTCGAACTTGATAGAAGTAAATTGACGTCGCGACGGTTCATGCTCCCTAAGGCATGGGGCACTTCGTCTCCCTTGTTGGAGACTTGAATTCAGGACTATCTTCCGAAGGCAATACACGTCGAGAATCTGAGACGATACTCCCAAGATTTCCCTCAGGGACCGGCCCACATCGCATAACTCCTGGGTGGACCGGAAGATTAGATTAGAGGCTTTCCCCTACCCGTCTCACCGTAGCCAGCCCAAATAAGAGCACCTAGTGGAACTGTAGCGATCGTGCGTGAATCGTGGTCCGTGTGCCGGCCTGACTGCCCTTTCGCCGCAGCATCGACTTCGTCATGAATGTGAACTTGAAGCTCGGCTGCCAAAAACTTTATGCAGTTTTTCGGGTACACGCGTCGTTTTCCCTGACTAAACCGCTCTCACAGATGCGAATTTGACACCTCCTACTCCATCCCCCTACACTCGTTAGTCGTGTCAATGTTCAAAGCATGGGCGCGCGGCAGGTATACTTCCACGCTTCGAAACTGACTACTTTTCGATTTGTTTATGGTGTGTTACACACAACACATGTTGGAACACAGCCGGCCAGAAAAGGCGCGGCAGCAACCTGCAAAGCCTTCCTGACAGAGATTGACTCCGGCCGGTAGATCATATCGACGGAAAAGAAGAACCGATTGATCGTTCGTGCGAGAACCCACACGAGGCACGAGGCCAACACGCATGCGCAGTCGCGCTCGCGCGCGCGGTGTGTCTCCCGACCCGCGTAGACACGCCCGAGATCCCGGAGCTACCTTGGCCGGCCGGGCGGCGACGTCTCACGACGGCACGCGCGCTAGCTCCAGCCCGATCGATCGGCCGCGTCTCGCGCGTCTGCGTGCGGCCGCGACCGCGAGCAGACCGCGCGCTTTGCTCCACCGGCAAACACTGGCACGGCGCACGCAGCGAACCTTGCCGGCTGCCGCTGCGTGACAGGATCGTACGTTCGCCTGGTCTGGTGCGTGCCTATGTATCGATGGGGCAGAGAACGGCAGCGCGACAGCGTCATTGTTCGGTCTCGGTTGCATATGAGAGCTAGCTAGGCGCACCAGGGGTCCCAGTAAGCCGGTCGAGACGTGACGCCGTGACGCTTTCTTGTCCATCAGTGTCCTCTGGTCTCTCTCTCGCCCAGTGATCCAGATCTCCTGCGAGATATTTTGTTGCGTGCTTCTTGACAACAACTGAAACTGAAACCGTGTGAGAGCTCATGGTCACACAGGAGGAGTAACGTAGAATCTGCAAACAGAGTGACGAATTGAAACCAGTAATTATTACTACCAAGATGACAACCAGCGGTTTCAACTACTTTAAGAGCACCGATGTCGGCTAACAAAACACATGGGAATTGAGACAGCTAGTCAGCTGCTACCATACAATGTGTTGTGCTGGACGCGATTGAGATAGGGCCAGTTCAGGGTCGATGTTCAGACAGCGTGGGGTTCCTTTCAGCATCAAGGTGAACTTGTTCAGAGAAAACGCATGTATGCTACAAAGGGCAACTGCGTGCAGCATGCAGCATGCAGCTATTTCGACCAGTTCGGGACAAGAAGACAAAATGTGCCATAACCTTGAGAACCAATCTGCTACTACTACAACTGAAATAGTGCTCATCCACAACTGAAGAGACTTTTCCCGCATACCTAGCTTCTGGTATGACCATTTTTGTAGTGCGTACTGCAGCTGTCGCAACAAATTCCGCATAGCCACAAGGCCACAACCCTGATGTGTTGTGCGCTAGCTACGTACATGTATGTACTTTAACCCACAATTGAAGGACGGCCTTTGCTGATCCAACTACTGACAAAGGGAATAACGAGTACTACATACACCCAGTTGCATGCTAAACCGCAGCCAAAGCTTCCACGCAGTTTGGCGAGCATGGTGCACAGGTCAAGCAGGTATTGCTGACCATACCATGGATGCAAGCATTGCTTAGTGCAATGTGAGAACCGGCATGCGATGTCTGCAGATATCCTGCTTCTAGGGAACAGATCGGTGTTGAGACGCGAGAGGGACGGCACTACTGACCCTACCACCAACCTCATGGTTTTCGCTTAATCTCGACACCTTTTTCGCTATAGCTTAGGTCTGGTCGTTCTCATCCGACTATTCTCCACACCACACTTCTTTTTACTCTCCAAGAATTTCAGTTTTGGTCACTCGTTTAAAATAGTTAGTATAGTATTGGGTATACTTTCTTCGTACTGATAATATTTGTCGTTTTGGACAAGAACATGGTACGTATTTGAAAAACAACTTTGACCACTATTTTTTATTACAATATAGATAAAAAAATATCAATAAATATATTATTTTATTAAAGTATTTTTTCAAGACTGATCCATATTTGTGGTCACCATATTTTTAAGATAAATATTTTAGATTTTATTTATAGTTAAAGTTTTTAAAATTTGATAATAATTTAATTCAAAATGACAAGTATTATCAATCCGGAGAGAGTATATATATACTTTTTTCATATATACGTATTCCTAATAAGTTAAGCTCGTGTATAAAAACAATTAACCACCGCCAGTCCGCCAACATATATTCTGCTGGAGAGCTAAGGGAGAGAAGACAACAGAAGGGGCGCATTTCCTGGTGAAGAGATACTTACGAACCTCTGATTCTTTTTTTCGCATTGTACTTCGTCTCTTCACTCTCAATCTGTAGGCACACGCAAGAAATATATGCTAGAGGTACAACTCAGCAAATAACCCATATTGAAAATTAGGAATTGGCTATAGTGTTCTCTCTCTCTCTCATCATAAATACGGAGTATTTAATATTTAAGACAAGATTTGGCTAAAATTTTAAAATTTTGACCATAAAAAAAGTTTATAAATGAAAGAATAGCCAACATCAACATCTATAGTTCATAAACTTTTGCGGTACATACTGATATAGTCCTTAGGTACACCAAAATCACCATATGGATGTGCCATGCCATCCTCCATGCAAAATCTATGATGAATTGTCCAATTTGCCCTCACATATATCATAGAAAAAGAAAAAGACAGAAAAAAAAATAAATAATAATGTAAGGGTGAAATAGACTTATACCATAGGAAAAAGAAGATATAGTATTAAAGTACGTTGCGTCCTAAAGATAATTAAGCATTAAACTTTCATTAACCATATTTCCAGAATTACTAGTGGTGAAAATAAAAAAACAGTGAAAGTCAAGTAAAGGCAAATGAAAGTAGTACGTAGTAGTATTTAGGACGGGAGGGAGTATATAATTATCTCGATCTTAGTATCGAACTATATAACGGTGCCCTCACAATTATTGGCTAGCTTCCTGGCGAAGTCAGTCGTTTCCGGAAGAACCTGCTCTAGGTCGTCAAGACGCAATCTTTCTCGCTCTCTATGCTTTCTTTCAAGCACTACACACATGCATGTAGCCGCTGGTTTGGCTTTTGGGGCGCAGTTGAGGTATCTATGAGCAGCGATGGTATTGTAGCTAGAGCGCGGCGCACTTTGGCCGCTTTTACTAGTGTTTTTAGGGGGGGATATTTGCATGCAGCTTCTCTTTCTCTAGCGATCTAATCACGCTATTCATTGGTCCCCCCACGCTAGGTGCTGAGAAAATGATTTGTCCGCGGGCGCAACGTTCAGTGTCGGAGGTGACATAAATATCGACCGATCATCTCAGTCTCTGCTTCTGTGTTGGGTTGTTCTCTTCGTTAAGTTCAGACAAATCTTGTTTTCTTCAGAAAAAGAAACATCTATGTGGTCCCTTGTTCCATTCCCGAGAATATGTACCAACTGCATGTGTTCACTTGATGCTACGCCTACTCGATCGTCAGTGTCAACCGTGTTACCCCGTTTTCTTTTTACCAAAACTATTATTGGATCTAGAATGTATATAAAGCCAGAACTGATGAGTGCAACATGCGCAGAAGCAGGGGCAGAGTACAGATATGTGGTGTTCCTTTGCGCCACACAGTGATGTGTCATCGATTGGTATGATCATTGCAGGCGTAGTAGTATACTGTTTGTACATGCATGTTTCCAGCAGGAAAACGACGATGACTACGTACTAATCTCGGGTTGAAAAGTTCCTGTAGGAGTGTACAAGTTTTCTGTTCTCTGTATGTGGACTTCTTTTAGGAACAGGGCTAGCACTTGCTGTTGGGTGACGAGGAAACTAATCGGACCAGAAACACGTTATTAAGACCAGCACGACGTATCACTCAGTTAATGTACTCCTGCTAACGACAAAAGAGAGAAAAGAAGGAATAACAATAATTGCCGATTTAACAACGAGCTGCCGCTAATTAAACTAAAGTATTCCATTTGACGTACTGCTCATTATCTGCTACGCTATCTCAGTTGCACGAGTCTGATGATGCTCAGGTAAGTGGCCTTTCTGGCGAATTTTCTAGCAGATGCAACCACGCATAATTAAACAATCCGCATAATTGCATTAAACGGTTCTTAGAACAAGGTCAATAGTATAGGCTCTCTTTTAAATCTCACGTCAAATTTTTACACCCTGTCACATCGAACATTTGAACGTCTGCATGAAGTATTAAATGTGGATGAAAAAAATAACTAATTACACAGTTTGCGACTAATTTGTGAGACGAATCTTTTGAGCCTAGTTTCGCAATGATTTGACAATGTGATGCTACAGTAAACATTTGCTAATGATGAATTAATTAGGCTTAATAAATTCGTCTCGCGGTTTACAAACGGATTCTGTAATTAGTTTTTATATTAGTGCCCAAATAATCCATAAAACACCCTGTATAATACCTGATGTGACACGCCAAATTTTTACGCCCTAGATCTAAACACATCCACCTAGTTGGATACTAACAGTAATATTTGTCCATGTCATATATAGCCATCAAGGAAGAAAGCTTATACAGTAAATTAACTGTTACATTAGCTATACGAAATAGAAAATCAATTAATTCATGCATGGGCGTCCAAGCTGTGGTGATCAAAACTAACCTTCATCCTTGTAGCTATCTATGTTGCATGCAACTGTACAAGCTATGGTGATTTTATTTGCAGAACACACCAATGACGATGGATAAGTGCGCACAACATATCATGGAAACAGCACTAGGCTCACCAAAACGTATAAACTATCACTGCAAGCAGGCGGAAGGCCTCGTTTCCGGTGCTATCGTCCGGCGACAGATCAAACGCCGGCACTCTTCTCTCTCCCCTTTTCTCTCTCTTCCACGTAGGATTTAACTGATGTAAATTAATGTATAGCTCGCTGACTTAATCTTATTATACATGCTCTAAGGCTCATGCATGTATTAATTGCATACTAACACAATCATTAGGAATGGAAAAAGGCAGACCCCGACACGGAGCCAAAAGTTTACAATGACTCATGCTCCATTGTTCTCCTCCGTTTTATCGATCTCGGCCATGAGCTCGCGGAAAGTCCACGGCTAATGCCGCAGCTGTCGCGTCGACATGAAGTCCCTTTGATTAAGAAAATGTTGGCATGGGTGAATTTATTTCAGTCTTTTTGTTAGTTGTATCCATCATTATTAAGGACAATAAGTTCTTTATGGTAGTGGCATTCCTTTAATTACCTCTATTATTTTACTTGTAATCAGTATTGACCTATCTTTGCACGAATGAAAATGCATGCATTACCGTAATTCTTCAAATAAAAAACAGATGTTGTTATAGGTATCAACACGATTCTCAAAATGTACTAGCTTTGATAACTAATTTCTATTTTTTTATTGTAATTGATTTATGAAATCCCATTTAGTAATATTTTTTAGACATCTACCTGTTAAGTTGTTGCCTTATCATTTATTTGTTTGCTTATCATCCACAACAAAAATTTAAATTTTGGAACTTAATTTTAGAGATGATATTAAAGTTTTTTCATTGTACTTTATTTTCAATATTGGCTATTAAATTGTTAAGAATACAAATATATTTTTTTACCTATAAGTTATTTTTTAGTTGCTTCATTTATTTTTATATCGCTTATCAGTCATAGAGCAAGATAAATCAATGGTTGAAGTTTTAAAAGCTTGACTAGATGCTTGTTCTAATAGCAAGTATGCAACATTACTTCTTCTAAAGATATATTTTGTAAAAATTATTTAAAATAATTGTATGAAAGTATTTTTAATTTATTATAAATCTGTCAATATCATTTCTATATATTAAATTGTAATATTTTTCATGTATTAATTATTTAATATATTGATGTTTGATCGCACGATATTCTAGGACGTCATCTATTTGACAATTGAGGTAGTTTAGAACAACACACGGCAGTTGTGGGAAAATTAATATTGTAATATAATTCAGAGGGTACATTTGATCGATCGATGAACATCACTACTGTACAAATCCCTTTTTTTTAGGCACACTACTATAATTTAGAACCCAAAGAATCAATGGTGTGGATATGTTTCTCTTGTTGGACATGACAATTTGTTTTTTTTCGAAAGAAAGGCAAGAAGATTGTCTTATATGTTGAAAGAGTAGGAAAGCAGGGTTATATATGAGTCATAGGAGTTATGGTCGTCCCTGACCAGCGAGTAACACTCTACTCTCACAACAGGTACATCTTATTTAGGTTTTTCACCCCTCTGACTATCCATTGGTGAGCTTCCTCCTTTATTCTTGAGAGGATGAGGGATGGTGTAACGCCCGTTTTGTCGCGGCGTTAGTGGGAAAACTAATCGGCTAAAAACCCTAATTGCGAAAATTTGCTCTTCGTTTGAGTCTTGTCGTGTGCCAAGGTCTCGTGTCTCCCCTCCCACTTCCATCCCGGAGAAAACCGCGAAATCGGATTTCGAATCCGAGCCCTAAACCTCCCAGAACCAAGCCCTAAGAAAAAGTCTAAGTTACCTCCCTTGTCCCGGGCCGTTTTCCCTTCCCGGCCTGTTTCTTTTCCCTTTCTTTTCCCTGGGCCGCTGCCGGCCCAGTCCTCCCTTTCCCCTCTTCCTTCCCTGGGCCGCCCCCCCCGGCCCAGCTCTCTCTTCCTCTTGGGCCGCCTCGGCCCAGCCGCTGCCCGGCCGCCTCCCTCCCGCTGGGCCGCGCCAGGCCGCTCGGCCCGCGCGCGCCCGAGCCGGTCCGCCGGCTCTCCCCCTCTCTCTCTCTTTCCCGTTTCTTCTCCCAGCCCCGCCGGCGCCGTTCCGTCCCGCCTCCGCCGCTGGCCCCCGCCTCGGCCCCGCCGCCTGCGCGCGTGCCGACAAGGCGCCGAGCGCGTCCCCTCGCCCCCTTCTCTCCTCCCCGCGCGCGCGCGCCCTTGCCCGAATCGGCAAGGGGGCAAGCCCCCTTTTTCTCTCCTCTTTTCCTTTTCTTTTCTCTTCTCTCTCGGCAGCCGACCGCCGCCGACGTCACCCGGCCGCTTGGCCGCTTGCGCCGGTCCCCGCTCCGCCGCTCGGCCGCACCGCCTCTCCCGGCCCAAAATCGGCATTTCCCCTCTGCCCCAAACCGACCTAATCCCCCTCTACAAATCCCCCCCCCTCTCTCGCCCCGGCCGCCATTGCCACCCCGAGCTCCCCACTCCGCCTCGCTGCCACCGCCGCCGCAGCCGAGGGCTCCCGAAGGAGCCCCGGGCGCCGCCTTGCCCGCCCTCACCCTCGGCCGGACCCGCGCCGCCGCCCGCGTCGTCACCCCGTCCCCGGCAAGCACCGCCCGCCGCGGTAACCCCCCCTCTTCTCCCCCTCTCCCCTTTTCCCTCGCGGTTAGGCCGCTAGGTAGCCGTGGTGCTCCCCCGGGCACCGCCGTCGTGCCGTCGCCCTTCCCCCTAGCTCCGTCCCCGTGCGCCCATGCCGCCGTCACGTGGCGCCGTCGTCGGCCGCTACCGCCCCCCCTCTTTTCTCTTCAATCCTCGCCGGCGAGCCGACTCCGCTTCACCTCCCCTCACCCGCCGGTGCCCGCCGCCGCCCGCTCCGACTCGTCGCCCCGCCGGAGCCCGCGCCGTCGCCGACCGCCGCGAGCCGCCCTCTCCGGGGCGAGCTCCCCCTTCTCCCCTCTCGGTCCGACGTGGGTCCACGTGGCGCCACGTCCGCCCGCCCCGGCCCCACGGAGGCCGGTCAAACCCCCTTCATCGGCCGGGCCGCGCCGCCCAGCCGGCCTCGGCCTCCTTCCCCCTTTACGGCCCAGTCGGCCGCTCGGCCTCTTTCCCGCCTCGGCCCCTCTCCCGCTTGGCCCACTCGGCCAACGGCCTCCCTCTCGCGAATCGGCCGACCGCGTAGGCCGCGACCCTTCGGCCTCGGTCCCCTCGGCCCATCGGCCTGCTCCGGCCCATCGGCCGCTAGGCCCATCGGCCATTTCCCTCCCGCGCGCCGATCGGCCGTGGGCTAATTCCTTGGGCCATCGGCCGGCCCATCAGTCCCCTCGGCCCAACGGCCTCCTTGCTCGGCCCAGGCCGATTCCCTTCGGGCCGCCGGCCCAATTAATTCGGCCGCGCCCGTTCTATTCTTTTGGGCTGCTCTAGGCCGCCCAAATTAAAGTCTAATTGGCATCCCTCCTTCTTTTCTTTTCAGGGAATTATTAATTAATTATTAATTCCTTTTCTTTATTCCAGAAAATCCTTTAATCTTCGGAAATTCATATCTTTTCAACCGTTCGTCCGATTGACTCCGTTCCACTTCCAAAATTCCTCAAAAATCGAGATCTACCTAATGGCACGCTTAGTGGTCTTTATTAGGGCTTCTTTTTATCGCTTTGTTGAGTCGTCTCGTTTCGCGTGTAGTCTCGGAGCCCGAGGACCCGCAGTGCGCGGATTTCGAGGAAGAAGCTCAAGATCTCGAGCAAGGCAAGTCACCTTTGATCAATTGAACCTATAATTTAAATTAAGTATTTTGATTCCGCAAACTATGCATTAATTAGGTCACACTTGCACTTGGCCTCGGTTTGCAATATAACCGCAGGCCCTACCCATTTGCTGCATTCACCTTCCTTGATATTTGAATACCCTAACACCCTTGTCACCCCTCAGGTGATGCCTCGGTATCCGTACCTCGTGTACGAATATCGGGACTCCCCTCAAACTTTAAAATTGATCACCTGGGTAAAACTTGAGTTTACAAAATGCTTGGAAAACCCGACACTTGGGTCGGTGTCCTTGAAAACTAAAGTGAGTTTCTAAAACTCGCGGTCGGGAGACGTACTGGAGGTACGGTCTGCCCGTTCTCGCTCTAAGGACCGATTCCTTGGGAATTACATCCAAGCATATGTCAAGTACGACCACATGGGTGATATGGGACGCCCCTGGCTGAGTAATTAGCTAGGCCAGGGAAATCTTGATGCCAAGGGACAAGTGGATTCGCCGGGGTGGTGTCGGGGAGGACCCCTGGGCTTCCTGGCACAGTATGGTCTGGGACCTAACCTGGTGTTGGTCCGTGGGACCCCTCCCGTTGGCATAAGATGACCCTGAGTCGGCTTTCGAAATGCCTTGTCGTGAAAGCCTTAAGGTCGCCAGACGTGACCGAGGGTCGCGGGCTGGGTGATTCGGGGTTAGTAACGTCGTGTGGGTAAAGTGTACCCCCTCTGCAGAGGTTAACAACTGTTCGAACAGCCGTGCCCACGGTCATGGGCGGATGTGAGGTGATTCCTTAGCGTAGTTTTATTTGAACACCTTGTGAACTGCTGTTGGTGTGAGGTTTTCCGTTCTGTGCTTGGTTTAAGGCTGTTGAAGCAGCCGGGTCGGTGACGATTGGCAGGGAGCCTCTCGTACCGACGTGTTGACTTGTGGCTGTTGAAGCAGCCGGAGTCGGTGACGATTGGCAGGGAGCCTCTCGTACCGAGGTGCGTGAGTTGTGGCTGTTGGAGCAGCCGGGTCGGTGAACGATTGGCTGGGAGCCTCTCGTGCCGACAAGAATCAATCGATACATTTTCACTGCTCCGGCCGGATGAGACGCACTTTCTCATCCGTGCCGTCGAGAAGCACTCACTTAGATGTTTCTAAAGTCTTAAACTAAAATCAATTGTGAAAAAAACTGGCTTTCCCTTGAAGCTTGCATTAAACACTTAATTCCCCTGACTTGCTGAGTACTCCCGTACTCACCCTTGCTCTATATAATTAAACCCCCCCCAGTTCTCGAAGAGAAGAGGTGGACCCTGCTGACGAAGAGTTCTTCCAGGAGCAAGCAGACTTCGAGCAGTAGTAGGGTTTCGGCCTTCCCCAAGGCTTTGCTTGTGGCTTAGGGCCAGTCGCCGCTTTCCGCTTCCGCCTTTTTGTAATGCTGTTGGAACTCGGGTTCTGTCCGCAGTTCCAACCTTGGTTGTAATCCTACTCTTAAATAAAGAGACCGCTGTTGTTGTGATATTAAATCTTCCTGTTGTACCAGCGCTATTTCCTGGGACTGGTACAGGCATACAGGTCAATCTGGACCGCTCTATCCTGGTCTCCGCCCGGGGCCAGTTTGGGGCGTGACAGATGGGGTGCCGGCCAACTTCTTGAAGATACGTGAGTTCCACTCTTTCCATAATTTCCAGGAGACCAGGATGGCCATCGACTTGAGCTGCTCCCGCGAAGTGTTCTGAGCTGAGGTGATTGCTATCCACCATTCTTCTACTGTTTGACAGTCAGTCTATTCTGATGGTTGGATGTTTAGTTGGGACCAAGCACCAATAGCTTTCCAGATTCTCTTGGAGAGACAACAATGTGCCAAGAGGTGGACCGTCATTTCAGGCGTTGCCCAGCAAAGCGCATAGTGGCCTTGTTTGTCCATTGCTTAGTTTGTAATATGTCAGCCGTTCAAACCCCGTTTTGCACTATCAACCGGGAGAAGAACTTGCATTTCGATGGCGCCCAGGTGTCCCAGATGAGTTTTTTGAAGACCATAGCGGTTGCGCCCTCGAATTGAAGCCAATATGCTGAGAGTTCAGCTAGCAGGGAGCTGTCAGGAGCAGCGTGCTGGCCTGAGTTCGAATCCCTTTGAACACATGTTTTCTCACAGTTTTCTTCTCTATCAATATCGGATGCTAAGTTTTTTCTTAGTATTCCAAGCATGACAATTTGTAGACCATGCAAGTGGACATTGAGTGTTTTCTTTATTTCTTTTACAATACATAAATGATTTAAATATATTTCTCAATGTTGACTTCACTACAAGCAAATAGATGTGGCGTGCTCTATCATGCAAGCCTAACTCGTGCCCTCGTTTCTAGGGTTATGTTTGGTGAATTGATCATTGCATTAATTAGCTTAATTAACCCTATGCAGCTTTTCACGCAAGATTCCATCGGCTTCTCTTTGCAACAAGTAACAACTTTAGCAACCCAGCAAAGTAAATAAGGTCAAATGTGTTAGGCATGTTTGCATCATTGTGGTTTGGTTAGCACAATGAGTAGTAAGTAGCAGGAGCAACAAGTAGTAGCAAGTCGTACGTACACCCGATCGATGGAATTCCTGCATGTGTCCTGGTCGTCGAAGGTCGGTTTGTCCACCCGGAACTGCCGAATGTTTGGGCCATATTTCACTCGTGAGTCGTGAGAGAGAAGATTTGGAACAAGAAGGAAATAAGGTTTATACTACCAATTGAGTAACAGTAGAGTCCAAACTAATTTAATCGCCAAAGAGTCCAAATTATAATTAAGAAACGATAGGAACGTATAGTATCTATGTTCTTTTAATGGGACCAAGTAGTAGTAGTAGTATACATTTGGTACAGTTAGGTTCAGTACTGAGTCTCAAGTCTCCCAAGGTCTGGACATATCATTTGGGAAAGCGACGGTCCAGGTTGTGGGGGATACCGTAGGCCATCGTCACTTGGAAAGTAGCTGTAGACTTGCACTCTTGCAGTAGTACTGTAGTAGTAATAGTTTAATTTGCATGCAGTACACTTTGGCTATCGGTACAGTACTAGAACTAGCAGCAGTACTTCTTTTCTACTGTACAGTAGAGTATACTTCTGGCACAATATTGGCGCGGCCTGAGACGCATATGATTGATGCATATGTATCGGGATCCCCAACCACTGAGCCAAATCGATCCATCAATATACTCCTAGTAGACGAGAATGCCAGCCAACCAAACAACATGCGTGCGCGTGCGTGCGCAGCAGTGAAAAAGGGTCAGAATGGAGCTCCCGGCGGCCGGCGCGCAGTAACTTTTGATCGATCGGCACCGCGCACCGGCGCACGCAGATCCCCATGCGTTGTTGCCCGCGCGACCGTCCAGCACCTCGGCCGAATTCGAGGGCGACTACGGAAGCCAGCCAGCGTCGCGGGCGGCAAGGAAAGGCACAGACGCACAGTGTGGCGACAGGGCGCATGACGCGACGGAGTAGTGTGTGTGCGTGCGACCGCGAGCGGCACGGCGTGGCATCTCTCCCCGCCCGGCCCCCCCCCCCCCCCCTTCCGGCCGGCCTGCGTTGCATGCGTGGCTACTCACCTGCGCGCTGCGGTTTGGGGCGAACGCGGCCGGGCGCGACCGACCCACGGGGCCAACCACACGCCGCTCCGCCAGCCTAATCGTCGCCTTTTGGGGATTTTTTTTGGTTGCTAGCTTTACCCCGCGCGCGCGGCCGCGGAGAGCGTTGTTTCGTAGCGAGGGGTGCGATGCGACTATGCGAGACGTGAAGATCAGGGGGATTTTTACGGATCTGTCGTCATCGGTGCCTTCGCCCGGTGGTATTCCCTGCTCACCTGTGGCCTGGCTGCTGCTCCCTGCTGCAACAACTGACCCTTCCGCCTGCTCTTGCTCAGGGTCGGTCAGGGTATAGTCACTTCAGCACAACGTCAGCCCTAGTCACCCTGACGGTGGGACCACACAAGCGCGGATCCTCTGTGCCAAAGGGTATGCACCAAGTCCCTGTTTGGCTGCTACTACATGCAAGTAGCACAGCCGCTGGCTGCACTAAGCTTGCCGCCGCACACGTCACAACGTTGCATCAAGCAGCCAAACACAGCCTAAATTGTTTGTGCTTCGTGGCCAGCGCAGCAGGTTGTCTGTGTTAAACGTTAATGGATACTTCCTTTGTCCCATAATATAAAAATATAGTATCGGATGAGACGTTTCCTAATACTACAAATCAGAAAACATCTCATTCGATCCTCGGTTCTTATATTTCAGGACGAAGGTAGTATATAGTTTCGTTTTAAAATAGAAGGATTATTAATATTTGATACGTATAGTAACCAAGTAGATAGAATTAAGTAAAAAAATATTATAATGGATTAAGAAGATAAAATAGATGAATAAAATGAAGATTATAAGATTATGATTGGTTGAGAAAAGAATATAGATGAAGAATGTGTTTTATATTTTAAGATAAATTTTGAATGATAGAAATTACTATATATTAGAGAGTATCATACTTGTGCAATATATGAACTTATTGATGAGTTTGAGTTTAAGGACTTTGATTATTTTGGTTACATCATCTATATATACAATACTTATATATACAATACTTAATTATCAGAAGTATTGTTGCGTATACGGTGATATCCAAATGGCCGGTGACATTTCTAAATATTGTCTCCATGATATGAACTATTTTTCTCTGGCTAGTTTTATGAACTCCAGTCAACCGTGCTGCCACCTTTTTTTAATGGATGACATGGCATGAGGACATACTCCTGATGTCACAACGGTGGTGCTTAAGATGTGCTCAAACAAAGAATCTGCCGTCTAGGATAACATGGCAGAGGCGACCCACGTTCCGATGCGCCCCCCTGAGGCTTACGGGCAGAGCCTGGATGGCCCCCTCAAGTTGAGGCCAGACCCAACAACACTTGCACAATCCCTATTCATAAATCCAAATCCTGCCCATGCATGGCCAAGGGCCAAGCCAAGGCAACTATACTTAGGCAGGGGCATATGAAAGATACCTAAGAAAGCAAAGCTTGCAGATCAGGGTGGCCCAGCAACCACACCATCATAATAAGGTCAAGGCAAGCCAAATTGAGGGACCCAGCTGTCTCCTCTTACCCTCTAACAGCACATGTGATTTGGACTCTCTTTGGGTGATTGTTAGAGGAACATCTAACCTAAAGAATGTAGAGGGGTGGCTAGCTAGAGTGCATCTTCTAGCTTTAACTTGATGTGAATATATTCCATATATGGTGATTCAGCAGAGCTAGAGTTTGGTTGTGTGTTCGATTCATGTACTCTTTTCGTTCTTTAATATATGTTACCGTTAATTTTTTAAGATGTGTTTTATCATTTGTTTTATTTAATAAGTTTATATAGTTATTATTTAATTATTTTGTTGTGATTTGATTTATCATTAAAACCTCTTTAAGCATGAATTATATTTTTTATGTTTACAAATTTTTTTTAAAATAAGACGAATAATTAAACATGTGTTGAAAAATCAACAGCGTTATATATTAGAAAATGAAGGTAGTGCATCGAACATGTCATTTGTTCAAAAGTGCAAATTCCATATTACTGAGTTTTCTGACAAATATAATATTGGTGTTTGGGGCCTGGGAGCACATAAAACATGCACCTTTTGCTGGAAATTTCCTTCTTCCTTTAACATTTTTTTTCGCATTGTGACCTTTTGGATGAAGTAGAAATGACTAGGAGATAATTAACAAGTCAAGAAGCCCAGGGTAAATTCAACTAGCATGCATGAATTTTTTATGCACAAAGTTTTTTAAAAAAAAACTATTTTAAGGATGCATATGTTTTTGCCAACTCACCAGTGGTACCGACATCTCATGAGAAGTACTTTCACATGATTGTGACTTTGTCATTTGATATGCAGTACATTGTAAGAAAGCAACAGCAATGTATGCTTAACTTTGGTGTAGTGGTGGACCTATATAGGATATGAGTGTACAGTTGTACCCCCGACCTATTTTAGAAAAAAAAATGGTAATCAATACGTATAATTGGTATGCATACTATTATTTGGGTTAAAATGTTATGTTTGTACTCAAAATCGTATTCCAACCCATGCATTCTACATCTCACTAGTTTATTAATTCTATAAATTAAAGTATATTCTAGTATATATATGTGAAAAAAAATCGATCCGCTTCAGTTACTTTTTTTCCTTTTTGTATGATCCCATCTGTTTTGGGATTTATACAAAGAATTCACATGTGAATTATAATTAAGTTCAATTTCCACTGGAGACATACGTAGGGGGAATGTCTGGCGCGCGAAAGCAAGACCTAACATTCTCAATAATGTCCAGCTCAAAATTCTAGAGAAAAGGAGAAATTAACACACACGCATATATATATATATATATATATATATATATATATATATATATATATATATATATATATATATATATATATATATATATATATATATATATATATATAACATTATAATTCTCAATAATGTGTGTGTGTGTGTTGGACTGCTTGCCAGTACTACACAGTGAGTATATGTTGATATATAGTTCAGAACGTCACAATCTAATTGAAGCACGCTAGCTTGTAAAGGGAAGATGAAATTTGTGTTTGTCTTGCTTTCGTTGTTAAATTACAGAGGATCGACCCTACGCCCCTTTTAGAGTTTTAGTTGCCTAATTTGTGGACTTTGTACAGCATCGTAAAGCTACGTTGGTAGAGTTATAATGCTGAACACAGTACTACTATATATATAGTACTAGTATATATAACACACAGGTTTGTTTAAAGCTTAAGCAGTTGGTAGTTGAATGGCGTACGTGGCTGTTAATAATTCGTTTGCCCACAACTCGACCAAGATAAGACAATATCAGGATCATAGTGGAAACTGATGTGCTTCTCTTTCCAGTGTTGAACGAGAAATACACAATCACGGATGTCTGTTCTTATTTGTTTCCGTATTGTCTGTGCGATTTGATGGCCACGAGCCGAGCTCTTTTGGTGATGTTGATCGATATGATGCGCAGCTCACCATTTGATTGGAGAGGAACCTAATCTGTCATACCCGTTGATCATGCACGGACCTTAATTAGCTCTAAAACTACATATATATGTTGTACTACTGTGTATACGTATACAAAACTAGTATTATGATAGAAATATTTAAGACAGCAATCGTACGTTGGTCATATTAGTTGAAAGCATCTTAAGCTTGGAAGATATATATATAACTATATAAGAACTCAGAGCTATAACGAGTATTTTATTTCGAGGAAACTCATAACTAACTTAACTAACGGTTGAGGATAACCATCAACTAGGGCATACTGTGGCATCGAATCCAATTTGCACCGTTGAATAATTAGGTAGGATGATGAACATTTTTCTTTATACTAACTAGTTAAAACTCCATGTGTTGCTGCGAGAGTATAGTATGATAATAGTAGAAATAACGTGTAATATAACTAAACAACGTAAACTTATAGAATTTGTATTTTTTATCGATCATTAAAAAATGCTATAAATCACTTAAGTTAATGTGGTTTATGATAATTTAAATAGTATATAGATTGATAATCCAAAGGTAAAAGTAAGATGATGTGATTTCATGAGAAAAGAAAACGAGATAAATAATTTGGACTATAGATTAATCATCTAAAGGTTAGAAGCAATCGGGTGATGTGGTTCAATGAGAAAAGATAAAAAAAAATATTATATGAGTGGAGAGGAAATATATATGGTACTGTAAAAAATGATGAAAAGATATATGTTAAAATATTATGTAAATTATGTGGGAGGATGATTTAATATGTTTGTATTTTATAGCTTTAAAATACAATAAAATATAAATGATATAGTATGTTTATACGAGGATTAAGATGTAATAATTGCTAATGAATGATATAAATGATATAGCATGTTTGTATAAGGATTAAGATGTAATAATTGCTAATAGATGATGTTGTGGTAACTTTGTAGATAGTATAGATTAGAGGATCTCCTGTAATTAAACACCAAAGTTAATTCCAAATGAGTAAATTAAAAACGCTAAAATTTCATACATTAATCAAGAAAAAGAAAAAAATGTTCTTACCTATACAAACAAAGTAATTAGTATATTCTACGAGTAGCTAGGATCAATATATCTCTATAATTAGTGTATTATATATATAACTGTCTCTAGTCAATATATATGTTGAGTTGCATTCAGATTCCATATAAGTTTAGACAGACCCCGGCAAGATGAAACAAACAAAATAATCAACCCTGCAGCTTGCACCCGTATATTGAGATAGAGTCTGAATTGATCAAAGAAGCTATTTCAAGAAGGTCTATATGTGCATATATATGGTTAGAATTGTAAATAATTGATTAAATATATAAACTTGATACAAACATTATAGTACAGAAAAATCAAATCCCATATATATGTTTCTACACTAAACATTTATGAGTTTATCAAATAAAAGCATATTGTGCCCATGTAGATCGATGCAGAGGTTGATGACTATCATATATATTTATATAAACATATTGAGGGAACAAAAATGGAATGTGTATGGATTGATTTGTGCCATATATCTATATCCAAAATATATATAATTGCCAAAGGACTAGTAATAATTAATTAGTAGTACTAGCTAGGCAGAGACCTAATGAGGGTTAGATGCAAAGCACCAGGGTAAAGATTCTTCTGTGATCTGCCTTCTGCTACTTAGTCATCCTGACAATGTTGCTATCACTATAGAAATATTACACTATCGCATAAAACCAGCCAATAGTAATCAATGGGCATCTTAGTCATCATGCCATACCTACTCTCTCCTGGAGTCCTGGTCTCTCCTAAACTATAAGGCCTAATTATACTACTACTTAGTAGAGTAGTAATTGCTAACAACACAATTATATGTTCCATCAAAGCTATAGCATATAAGCAAAAATGCCAGTGGGTTCTCCACCAGTAAGTACCCCCAATAAAAGTATTATTTTTCAGACCAATCAGCAACAGGGGTTTGCTTCCATACATGCACAATTAATTAATAATAATCACCTCCCAAAAGTTCAGTAGTTGCACAAATACTCCTCAAGCTCAGTCAGGCAACGCCAATTAAATTAATGGTACCAAAATCTGCACTTAAAAGTTACTGATCAGACTAGCAAGGAGTAGCTTAGTCTGATTGGCACCTAAACCAACACTACTAGTACTAGCTAAGCTCCCCAAACCAACATTTATCTTTCTTTTATATATGTTTTTTACTAGCAGTAAACAATCATCTGCAATTAATACTTCCTCTACTCTCCCCTCCACCACTCCACTGGATAGGCACCATCAAATTCTACTAGAGCTGGAGAGGACATTCTTTCTTCTTCCCCTTCCCTACCTAGGCCAACCCTTCTCCTATAAGTACAACCCCTCACAAGGACATGAGTGTGCAAGCATGGTTTAATTGTTGTTGCCCCCTCTCAAGCTAGCTAGAAGCTACTCCCATCCTCTCCCGCTTATTGAAACCTAGCTACTGCTTCACACGTAGTGCGTGCTGCAACTCGTGTGTCACTCACACACATCCAAGAACAAAGATTCCGAGGTAACCAACGCTCGATCGATCTTGCTTACCCTATCTCCGGCGATCGATCGATGGAGGGGAGCAGTAATAGCCCGGATCGGCAGTCGTCGGGCGGCAGCCCGGAGGAGCGCGGCGGCGGGGGAAGCGGTGGAGGAGGAGGGCGGGGCGCCGGGGAGCCGGTGCGGTCGCGGTGGACGCCCAAGCCAGAGCAGATACTGATCCTGGAGTCCATCTTCAACAGCGGCATGGTCAACCCGCCCAAGGACGAAACCGTCCGCATCCGGAAGCTGCTCGAGAGGTTCGGCGCCGTCGGCGACGCCAACGTCTTCTACTGGTTCCAGAACCGCANGCCGCCGCTCGCGCTCGCGCCGCCGCCAGCGCCAGATGCAGGCAGCGGCCGCCGCGGCCGCTGCGGCTGCAGCGGCGGCCTCTTCCTCTTCCCCATCCGCCAACACCTCTCCCGCAGCCGCGAGCGCCACCGTGCAGGTGGGCCTCCCGTCCGGCGCCGTCGTCCACACCATGGCCATGGGTGGGAGCGCGTGCCAGTACGAGCAGCAGGCGAGCTCCTCGTCGTCGTCGGGTAGCACGGGAGGTTCGTCGCTGGGGCTGTTCGCGCACGGCGCGGGGGCCTCGGGCGGGTACCTGCAGGCGTCGTGCGGCGCGTCCGCGTCGGCGTCGTCGGCGCTGGCGTCCGGGCTGATGGGGGACGTGGACAGCGGGGGAAGCGACGATCTCTTCGCCATCTCGAGGCAGATGGGGTTTGTGGGGAGCCCTCGCTGCTCGCCGGCCTCGCCGGCGACGCCGAGCTCCGCTGCCGCCGCCGCGCAGCAGCAGTTCTACTCATGCCAATTACCTGCAGGTGAGTTGAGTTACCGCATCGATCTTGGTTTTGGCGATTGCTATTTCTTTCTTCCCTTCAATATTTGGTTGGTTAGCTACTCACCGATCAATCTCGTATTCTCATGCATGTGTTTCCCATGTCTCGATCGCTTAAGGATTAGGTTATTTGTTCATCTTTTCATCGAACGGCTCTAATCTTAACACTAACTCTTGTGATATTACAAGTTATTGTGATTTCTACTACTATACCGCATATATGCATATATCACCTGATCGAAGAAACTTTTGAAGGTGTAAATATGCTGATCATTTCACCACTAGAATTTTGTTTGTTTGTATTGTAGTGATGCAGAATTCAGGGAGATCTAGTTTGGATCTTTTGCGTGTGCATACTTTATTTGGTCTTCCATATAATTAATTGTGTCAGTTCTTGTTCTTTAGCTCTTCACTATACTACCATAGCTAGTGTGTACCGGCGCATAAGATCATACTACATGATAATCCACCATGACACGTTCCTTTTGAAAGATCACAATGATATGTTCCTACGTTTTGCGAAGCCTTGCTCTTGTGTCTAACTACGTTCTTAGTTACTTGTACGGTGTATTCAATGAATTGTACAATTTTCAAAATTTTACGGAGCCTTGCCTGGTGTTGATGATCACTATTATGCATACACTATGTAGTACTAGTATAATTCTGGGATTTATCATACAATTTTAAATATTAACCAGTACCCAAAAATGAGAATGACAAAATAAACACATTAGTAATTTTTCATAGATTCTAAGCATGCATGCACCCATCCAACTGTCTTCAGATTCTTCTCACCGTGTATATGTTTTTTTGTCAATTATATCCTTTTGAAGCTCCATGTAGCACACAATAGAGTTAGCACACATGTTTATGCATGATCCAATCATTTGATGCCTGTATGTCAAATAGTAGATTAATTTTGGCAATGTAACTTTGGTTACATTAGGATTTACTAAATGCATGCATGCATGAGCATGTGATTTTTCTTGCTTTCTCGCTGGCATGTTATATGTACAATATATCGAGAATTAATGGATTTTAAACTCTCGATGGGGACGTACCTCGTTGTTTGCATATTACTCAAATAGTTATGAGAAAAATTGAAAACAATTAAGAAGATGTATTAACATGTGATATATCACTTCACAAACATGCAACTTGAAATTCAACTTCTATATGTCGCAACAAAAAAATAAATTTGACTGTGAATATACATTACCTAGCTATAGTTTAATTTATTTTTTTCGTTGTGACATGTAGAAGTTGAATTTAAGTTGCATGTTTATAAAGTGATATATCAC
This sequence comes from Oryza officinalis, assembly GCA_008326285.1. Lineage (NCBI taxonomy): Eukaryota > Viridiplantae > Streptophyta > Magnoliopsida > Poales > Poaceae > Oryza > Oryza officinalis. The sequence continues at coordinate 21,652,008 of BDMV01000003.1, read as the reverse complement.
ATATTAATACATCTTTTTAAATTTTTTAAATTTTTTATAACTATTTAAGTGATATGCAAACAATGAGGGAACATCCCTTCGAGAGTTTAGAATAATTTCTCCGGTATATCATCAATTAATTTACCCACTAGCTACTTCTGGGCTAAAAACGAGCCACACTATAATTCATGCATGTCGCATGCATGCAAATGTGTGTAATGCCCATGCATGTTATTGCAGATGGAGCAACAATGATTTCAGAATATCCTCTCATGCATTTGCAGAACTCTTGGAATCAAATAGACTAGGTGCGTATGCCAATATGATAAAGGATTAGAGGTCCCAAAGTCCCAACTCCCCGCCGGGGAGTAAAAGGTAGTACCGAGTACCGACCAACTAATTAACGATATTGATAATCTCATCATTGGATAATTTGTTTGGCTAGCTTCTGCATCTGTTTGTTGCTAATTTTGTCGTCAATGAGCTGTTGGTGTTTCTAGTGAGTGGATTATATATATGCTGGCTAGATGCTGATTGGTTGCTGGTTTGATTGCCTGCTAATTCCAGCGACGATCACGGTGTTCATCAACGGAGTCCCAATGGAGGTCCCGAGGGGTCCAATAGACTTGCGAGCCATGTTCGGCCAGGATGTGATGCTCGTCCACTCCACTGGGGCCCTCCTCCCAGTCAACGACTATGGAATCCTAATGCAGAGCCTCCAGATCGGAGAGAGCTACTTTCTGGTAACCATCCATCTCCAAGCGCTCTTGCTACTGGTCTCATCGTGATGAGTACATTTATGTGTGTGTGTGTGTGTGTTTCTGATCATCTTGCATTGTTCTGTTTCCTGATCGACAGGTCGCTAGGCCAACTTAAAAAAGAGCTCTCGATCCTTGCAGTAGATAGTCAGATATATATCTCTACTCGATACTCATTGGATCAGATGCATGAGCCGGCCGGGGTGCAGTTCTCAACTAATCATCAATCAAGAATGCTGTCTTGGATTCAAGTCCAAGGAGTATGTCTATATCGATCAATCGTCTATCAAGAACAAGGCTATATATATTAGCTAGATACGAGAAGCAGTATATGTTGCGGCATATCGATCAGCAAAAGTACAACTACGTACTTAATTATATATGCCCCTTAAAACCTATGAAAGCGTGGGCGGTCGAGTTTGTTGTCATTAGAATACAGATTACAATATGGTCGCGTCTCTTCTCATCATTTTCACAATTCCATTACAATATGTATGCATGCCTGCCCTTGGCAGTCGAGCTCTATATATATTCTTTAATTTGTGCTAGCTATAGATGCACGTTTGTATTGTTTTTTTTACCGTGTGATATAATGCTATATGTGTCAGCCAAACGCGCTTGGAATGTTGGTGCTTGATTCAAGGCCGGTTGGAAATTAAACTACCATTTTCTTTGTACTTAATTTGTCTTTAGGCGTGCATATGTCGGCAAGGCTCAACTCATTTTCACTCTACAACTAGCTATCAATGTTCAAGTGTATATATATATGCTATCAACAATATTGAGTAGTGAAGATTCTACTGTGTGTATGCATCATGTCAAAAAATGTTCAGGTGTTGGGTTTGTTGCACAAGGGTATGTGTGTGTATGACCAATAGTGCAGACCATATGGCCCATGCATATACACATGAAACATACACTAGTGATCACCAAAAAGTTTTGGTGTTATATATACAGTGCAAGAAAAATTCTACTCGATCGATGGAGCCAAACAACGCCGGGTGGCCGCGCCTAAAAAAGTAAGAAGTACTCGAGCACATGATCGTACTTGGTGTCGTCTCATCATCCAGCATGGTTTCCACGAAGCTTAGTCCATGTTATACTTTTGCTAAGCAAAAGGTTAAGGCTTCCTTTGGCTAATCCTCCCCTGATGTTTCTCCTTTTAAATTATTGCTCCCCGTCTAGGTGTCAAGACCGTGGCACCCAGCACATGCATGTTGCACATGAACTCACATGCCTGCAGGAGATCACCACAAATATCATAATGTTTTGTTTCACACTCCCCTCGCATGCAGCATGAGAGGATCAAAATTGATAGAGATACTCTCAGGTATGTGCTTTTCGCAATTATGTCGCCGTTTCGCAGCGACGGGTGCATTGAACATTACTGCAAAAATGTGATGCGATCGATGTGCAGGTTAACCGATTTCAGTTCCGGACGCGACGCGGGCGCCAGCTCGATCGATGGATTGATCTGTATACGTGCAGCGGCCGTGGGCGAACGGAAATCAGGACGTGTGAAGCCCCAGCGGCCAGAGCGCGCGCGGCCGGCTGGCGCCGCACGCGCGTGCTGGTCGCTGGCCGGCACGGCATGGGATGCGCCTGTGCACCCGACACCCCCGCATCGCCACCGCCCCATGTAGCCTATCGCGACGGGAATCGCGTCGGTTTCCTGCGATTGTTTCGGGCCGCCCCGCACACGATGGTTTTTAGGCGTTTTCTGCTGGCGAACACGCGGTTTTGGAGCCTTGGATCTGGTAAAACTATTGCTCGTACTCCTTGGAAGTACAATGTGTGTTGCATTGCACGCGGTGGGGTTAATTTTAAATGTTAAGCTAAAATTTACTCCTATCTGGATCTGCGAATTTATCCTAAGCTGTGATGAGGAAATCGATGATGAGATGTCGGTCGGGTGTCATATCATGTTCTGGTCCATCATCCTGCCTAGCTTTCCTTCCTCGTCTTGCCAAATTAAGTTTGGCGTTCTCTAGCTACCAAGGCAGCTGGGCCTTGTGGAATAAAGGCATTTCCGCCATGCCAAGCAAGCGAGTCAAATTATTTTAGACTATTCTCTTTATCGGTTTGCTTTGAATAGTAGACACCAGCATCCGGATTTTTTTTTTCATGCATGCATGTATACCGATGTACCAGCTGTTAGCCTGTCGAACTGCTTGCCTAACATTGAGATCGGTCACTCTCGTGATCCGTCCGACTGGTCTTAGTTTGTGCATACAACAATAATGCAAAACATATGTCCTGCATCACAAACGATGAAATTAATCGTCGTGGCCCATACACATGTAGATTTTGATTCTTTTGATGAGAGGCCAGAAATGATCACTGTGACTAGTACTGCACGTACCTTCTCTCTAGATCAATGTGCGTATTGAACATCGGTGCAGATAGATGTTGGGTGAAGAACAACTGAACATTGAGCAAACTAGCTAGCACTGTTATTTATCTCTTCTCTATAAGCGTGTCCCTAACTACTCCTGCAGTGACCAATCTGAATGCCAAAAGTAATTAAGTTCCATTTGGAGGACAAGCTAGGACAAAGTAATGAAAGTGTAAAGCAGGAGTCTGACGTAGCAAGCCGAAAAGGAGCAATGCTAGTTGCCATCCTACATTACCTTCGCTATCTCATCTCCGAAAAACTTATTAATTAGAGTACTTAGCTAGTGAATCATAAAGTGTGCTTTACGACTTGAGCGGCTTGATAAGAAACTAAGATGCTGACAGGAAAGCATCATGCAAGAGGATGATGATCGATGGAGCTTGGATAATACGCATTAAGCGAACTGATGTGTGGACTAATCGCACTGCAGAGTTTGCAGAGTGGCTAAGTCAAGCGTAGGTAGAGTAGTCTATTCCAAAGTAGCATTTGAAAGAAAAGCACCAGGGTTATCATCCATGCCGGATCGAGAGTGAGTGCGTGCAGAATTAGGCAGCCAAATTCTGCGACGACCTGCAGTCGCGGTACAGCTAAACTGAAGAGGACCCTAAGCTCATAGACGGCCTACCTCCTGTGTGAGATGAATAATCTTTTGTCAATACTTGCCAGTTGCATCGGCCTTTTTCTGTCTGGGTTAGCTTAGCATTTGACACGATCTACTACTAGATTGCTAGCTTCTTGAATGTTTTTGGTAGAGACGGGACAGCGGCACGAATGCAGAGCTAACTAACGGCCAGTGTACGCTGCATGCCGCTGCGCATGATCAGCGACATCTATCTCTGCATGATTAACTGGTATGTGGTGCTCGGATGGATCATGTGCTTGGCGTGGTGTGTGTGTGTCCAGGTTGGTTCGTGGGTTAGCTCGCACATGATCCTGGCCATGTGATTGAAATGCACAAGAGGATTAACAGAATTTTGCGGCGCTAATGCTGGGAACCTGGCTATAGTTTGGCACTGAATCTGAGTCGGTGTATCGGTCAGTTCGGAAAGCAGAGTAACATGCTGGAGCTTTTTTTTTTTTTGGCAATAACAAATCTTACATGGAACCCCATATTGTACTTAGATCATCCTTAAACACTAGTAATCAATTATTCCTTCGGTATTAAAATATAATAACTTTTAGTTATATATTCCATTCATTTCAAAATATATGTCGTCATTGACTTCGCATAACTTTTGACCATTCATTTTATTAAAATAATATAAATATTATTTATTTCGTTGTGACTTGTTTTATCATCAAATAAAATATAATCTTAATTTATACTTTTACATATTTATATTAAATTTTTAAATAAGACGAATGATCAAACGTTATGCGAAAAATCAACGACATTATACATTTTGAAAAGGAGATAGTATATATTCAAATATATAACTAAAATACTATATATTTAGAAATATTTAGAACGGATGGAGTAACATTTTTTCTTCAAACATACGTTTGATAAGAGTGATTGGATTATTTTTCCTGAGAAGGAAGGAGCTACCGAACGAACGGATGAGCTAAAAGATGGAGAAAAGTTCACTTTATGCCTCTTATGTAAGGGCCGAGTTTCAGTCGCGTGCCAACCGGGGTTAGGCTGATGTGGCGTGTTGACTGGTATCGCTTCAAAGCCTACATGGGCTGAAAAGGTGGGCCAAATTTTCTTCACGGCCCAGCTTACTACAGAAGGGACAAATGGGCCAGCACCAGAAGCAACCTCGTGCTGGCCTTCTAACAACCGGCGGCCCTAAAAAAAGAGAGAGAGAAAGAGAGAGAGAGAGAGAAAGAAATGCAGCACCGGCGGCGGCGCGGCGGCTCTCCCTCCCTGGGTAGTGGAGGAGGCGGCTGTGTAGGGGCAGCGGGACGGCGCCCTAGGGGAGGGGCCACTTTCTACCTCACCGTGGAGGTAGACGCCGCCGCTGGGAGATTCCTCGCCGGGAGCTCGACGCCGTCGCGCAGCCCGCCGGTGCGTGTTTTGCCTTCCTTTTTTTTTTATTTGTTTCCAGATTCGATTTAGTTGTCTGTATTTCTTTACCTGATACTTCGCGCACTCACTGACGATACAATACAATAATACAAGTGCTAGACCGATGGTTATTCGAGTTACAACGATGATACTCGACGTTACACTGATGAAAACAGACACCAATGAACTAATGAAGCATCTGAAACTCTCTGATGTTTCGTGCTACATCAGGCTAGCTGCTCCCAACTAATCGGTATTCATCGTTTATGTCCAAGTATAGTAATGGAGTTAATCATTGGTTTGTATGCGGGCATTGCGTCCTCCGATTGACATGGCAAACGATCAAACATGGCCATAACGAGAAAACAAAGACGGTTGTGCTTCAGGGATGCAGTAATCGTTAATTTTAGGAGAGTCAAGAGTGTAAGGAAGATGCGTCAGTCCACCCTCCGCAGTCTCGTAGATCGATAAATTCCAGAGTCTAAGCATGACATATTGCTAATGGAACAAAGAGAGCAAAAGATCAGTTCAATGGCACGACCAATTCACAGTAGTAACTAGTAATCATTAGCTCAAATGGGACTTTTAACAAAATTCGTTATATTTCTATGGTACAAACTACAATCATGGTAAGGCAGAATAATGGAGAATGCCAAGTTCTCAAATGCTACTGACTCCGGGAATGGGATCTACATGGCCAAATTGGTAACTTGTGTGGTGCACAAGAAGCATCTTATCACTAATTCCATCACTTATTTCAGTGAATTGCCATTTTTACAGCAGAGATGGTCAAATTGTGAAGTGGCCTTGATCTTTCGATCGAAGGCATGGCAATACCATTGATCATCAGAAGAGAATTTCTGTTTTCACTTGTTCTCACTGATAATGCTAACGGACATGGCAGTTGTTAGTGCTCATTTCCTAGGCCCAGCTGAACCCGTTTAAATCAAATTTCTTGCAGTGTTTAGGCCCGTCATAAGTGTCGTTCATGTTCAGATCCAAGTTTGCTGTCTGGCATGACATACTAAAGCCACCTCTCCTCTCACACCTTTCTTGGTGATTTGAAGGCCTTCTGCTTAGCTTGTCGAGAAACAAATCCTCACTTCCTCTTTCTTTCACATGCATATCAAATGACATGCAACCAATCTCTTTTCCTTTTTGGGCTGAAAGGCTAATTGATAGGATACCTTGATCTTTCTGGGAACCATCACATGCAGTTAAGCAGCTGTCAACTGATCCATCACCTAGATGCATGGTGTGCCCTTGTAGCATTTGTGAACTTTCAATCTCAAAGCCTGAAAAAGCATGCTGGAGGCATTCTGTTGATACTTTGGAGACCAATTCTGACAGTTCCATCTTTGCAGTTTCAAGACCAACCGAACCTGCATTCTGCTTTGCAAGTGTCTCCTGTGCCTTTTCCAGCACCGACTGTAGATACTTTCCTTGTGCTTCAATTCGGAGTTGCAGGTGTCTCTGTACCTGTTCAAAAGCCATTGTTAGCTCTTTGCATTTATTGGATATTTAATCATAAAATCCAACCTATATTATGTGCACCTCTTTGCATTAATTTTTCAACCAAAATGTAATATTCAATGAATTCAAAGGGATGTTAAAAGTGTTTATTACAATAAATATAAATTTATGTTATGAACTCGTGCTGTTTTTGTACCTCTAGTTGCTCATGTAGCCGTCTCTGAACTTCAATTTGCATTTGAAGGGCTTCACCTATGTGCACAGATCTGATAAAAATACAAAAGGGTGTTAACCTTCTGCGAACGTGCTTGAGCAAAAGTACACTTGTCTCTTACTTGTTTGTCTGGGTTCCAAGGTTTAGGTGACTAACTGGTGATCCATTTCCTTCAGATGGTTTCTCTGTTGCTGTGGTGCAGACTAGCGCTGACAAAATGAAAAGGAAGTTCAGTATTAAGCTTTATGGTAAGCTGATCATTTGAGAACTGAAATTTACCATTTTTCACATTTCCCGCATTGGCTTGAGCATGGAGATTTTTGCTTAGTCTGTATTTCTAGTGCAAAAGAGAAAAGAAAATCAGTATATTGCTTGAAGGCATGTAAAATGAAAAGAAAACGAGTGGTGTCCCATTAAACGAAGAGATGAGAGAACTGTGATACTAAGTTCTATATATACCTGAAGATGACTCTTGAGATGATATAGTGTTAGTCCAGGGACACCCATGAGCCTCATGATTGTTTTTGGGGTAGCTTCTGCAAGATTGAAATGTTTAGATGATGTTTTTTATGTGCTTGCTCTTATGGCAGAAAGGTTTAATCGAATGCTCACTTTCTGGACCGCCAAGTTGATTTACTGCCTCCACAAATCGCTCATGTAGCTCAGGGGTCCATTTTAACCTAGGCTTTGCATCAGTTGAGAGAACAAGCCCTGACTCCCCTGAAACACTTCCTCCTTGCATAAGCAAGTGCCGCTCTGAAGGGAAACTCTGCCTAGATGACAAGAGTTGGTTGTGGCTTTGGAGCTGTTGTTGATGATGATACATCTGGCAAGAATATATCTCATGTTAGGATCTATGACAAGATATCTCTTTTTCTTTGTTTGAGCAAACCAAACTTTACTTGCAACGCATAAACACATAACCCATACCTCTTTCAATTCCTCTTATGTACTGATATTTGCTTGTAGACTGCACAACCACCCTGTGAGGAACCGCCTGTTGATGTTTTATCAGCCCTCTGTTTCTGGTAATCAGGGGTAGTTCATGGTACGCTGCAGGTTCTATTCTTTGGGAGTCAGATGGCCTTTAGCTGCTCTAACTAACTATGTCTACTCATGTCAAGATATTATGCAGAGACTGGTCTTATAAGGCAGGCAAGTGAGCAGAGAATTTCGAATCGTGGAACAAACACTCAAGCCTGACCCAATCTTTGCATCAACGGAAAAGAGATATTATCCTTATTCCTTTAGGTACCTGTGGACCCTATGTACACCGATCTTTTTATTTGTCAATTCCATGAACACTCTTGCATTCTGATTCTGCACTAGCAAATATAGTTTATATTGCATTAAGTTGGCACACATGAATTGAAGGGGGGAAATTAGAGACAGTCATGTTATTTATTGGTCTTATAGATAAAAGTGAGAATCTTGTTCTCTCGAGAACTTTTGGGCTGTGGTTTGTAGTATTGTCTTTACTAGATTCCTGGATTACATCTTACTCGTTGAGAACTAATTCCACTCTCCACTGCACTTATATTGTGAAATGAAAGGGCACCATTTACGGTTGGTCGGCATTGATTAGGATTCTGTATGTTCTGCTATCACATATGGTATTGCATGTTGATATATGTTCAGCGTACACAAGTATGATAACAATTAATTAAGGAATATTTCTATCGGTTCACAAGAGAGCAAAGTTTTAAAATTCCTTCTTGACCAGATGCATCCAGAAGAAGAATTGGATAAAGTTTTGCATACAAACAAAGTGAAGAAGGAATTCATTCTATTAGTGATGCCTTTCTTGGAACTGCACAAAAGCAAAGCATGGAATAATAGAGTAAGCATATGGTTCCCTTTTGTTTTCCTCTGGTAAGTTTTGTACTTGTTCAGCTATCAGGCAAAAGGAAAGTGGATAGGCGAATCTAATAGGATGTGCATGTGTATGAAACAGTCCTCTGAGTTTGATTGCTATCTGTTTGACATAGGGCGCAGAAAGTAGGAGCTTAAAATTGACGGTTCATTTTCTTGTATTCAGTTATGTTGCTTTTGCTTTATAGATGCGTTTGTACAGATGACTGCTTCTCTTACAATCTTATTCGCACTATTTGTCCTCCATGTGTTGACAAAAACTACCTCAAGTTTAAGTCTAGTTAAGTTTAACTGGCATACATCAACAGTATATACAATACACTGATCGGTTTTTACTAACTTAGAGATCAACAATTTGGGAGGTTGGCGTTTGATGAATTTCCCCTCTATATATCTCACTGACATCTGGATCATTGCCCCACAAGTGATAGACGCAGGAATATAAATTCAACAAATCCTCCCTTATAGAATTCAACCTGCTGTCATTCCTCCCTATTGATTTGTCCTGCAGTCTGTTTAATTTTCATGCTATGTTCTGTATTGCATTTGCAGGGTGCGTCCCAATTTTGCAAAAAAAAAAAACGGCATGGTAAATAAAATAAGATAAAATGTAGTGAAATCTGATATTGTAGGACCTACTCAAAAAGAAAAAGCTTGACAAGCTTGTTCTTTCGAAAGTATAACTGATATGAGTGGTCCTTGTTGTTCTTTACAGTCTGCTGGTTGTGTGGTTTGCCTGCTGCTATTATGTGGATCAAACAGTCTTCCCCAAAGTTGTTCAGGGAATCCCTGTACTTAGCAATTGCGATTGTCCTCTGCTCATTTGTTAAGACAAGCAGAGATGGTCCATGCGATACGATGATTGTACCTCGGTTCCTGTTCGAGTGCGGCATGCTGGTGCATATCTGTTGCTTTGAATTTCTGCTTGATGCCTCGAGCATCGGCTTGGAATTGTGAACAATGATGGCCGATCATCAGGAGCATAAACTAAAACTACTACTATGCATTAGAACAATGGAATAAGCTCTCTCTGGCCATAGCTTTATCTTTTGTACTGAATCCAATGAAAGGGAGCAAGGGGGGAGAACTTTACCTTTGTGCATGTATTAAATAGGTAGATTACATTCAGTTGTTACTTGTTAAGAGCTTGGAATCATATTCTCTCTCTCTTTCTCTTCCTGCCCTGTGCTGAGCTGAGCTCTTGACATTATCGTTTTGCGCAGGCAGGCACGCGATCCCGGAAGAAGGAATAAGGGAAAGTGATGCTGACAAAGCTGAAAGGAATCGCGACGCCGGCTCTTTTCTCCTTCGTAAAGATGAGGAGGAATATATCACCTCTTGAGGAGTTTGAGTGCGTGGCTGTTTTGTTCTCCGCGCAGCCTTCTTGTTTCTCGGCGCCGGCGGTGCTGTTCAAATGAACAGCACGTGTGAACTGTTGTTTGTGTAGGTGGGTAGGTTGGCTCCGCTAGTATATGTGTAGCCTGTAAAGTGTTTCAAGTTCTTGTGCTGTAGTATTAAACTTGTGTCCGAAGAAAGTGAACCAGAACAGCAGGGTTGGAGTCTGTATACAGACCAAAGCTTTTCTCTTTTCTCTTTACATGCTATATGGTTTATGTAGGTGATGCCTTCATGAGCATCATACGTAGGCCCTTTGTTCAGATGCTTTGTTTTGTTTGGGTGCAACGCGTAGTTGGTGAGGCAAAGCAGCAAAGGTGAGAAAGAGAAGCTCGATCATGTCGCTGTTGGGCTCGCTGATGTGACTGAGAACAAACTAAGGCTTGGCGCCCAGCAATCGCCCGGCCCGTTTTTTCAGTTTACCCACCATGTTATTGTTACAATTTATTTGTTCTAGAATTCTTAAAATATGATTTATCAGATAATTTTATTCTAGTACATTGGTTAGGCCACTTATTCTAAGCTATTTGTTAGATTTATAATATATCATATTTAATATAAGCCGTTGAGCATGATTTTTAAGGCAGAGCTGTCAACGCTTGTTCGGAACATTGGACTAACTTTTCACGTGAAGAAAGAGAGAGCCACATGACAATGCCTCTAAGGAGGTCTATGTTGTTAGCACCACCAGTCAGAGACCGGGCAAGACTTTCACCATAAGCTCTCTCAAGTACTGATCACCTCTACATTGTGAGAGACTTAAAGTTGAAATGTTGTGGGTTATCGTTGTCTGGCTTGCCACACCCAACGCAGTGGCTTTAACTTCAATTTTTCACAACTCTAAAGATATTGCACCGACAAAACAAATAATACTATTCCACACATACCAAACTACGTTGCTAGAACAAAGAGGGTTGAGAGTTATTAATGCCGAAGATCAAACAGTTTCAACTCCACCCCAACTATGAACGCTTGGCTGCGTAGAAAAAACCTTATAGATTGCCACTCCCTGAACGAATCTGCACCCTGTACGAGATGATCACAACCCATCTCTTAGTCTTTCAAATATCCAGATAGCCTTCCGCACATATTTAGTATATATATTTTATTTTATTATATATAAGAGTATGCCTATACCAATCTTACTTTGTAACAAGGTATACCAAAAGACCTATAGAAAATCTCATAAAATCCTATAAAAGACACGTGAGAATGTCAAACCTTAAGAAAGTCGAAATTGACGCAGGTCCTATGGTTACCCTAATCAGAGCCCTAACTCTCACACGGCAGGTAGCATTTCGCCCGGGACGGCGGCACCACCCAAAATCATGCGCCAAGTATGACCGTTCATTCATACTTCATGGGCAGGTGGATTCTGCTCTCTTCAGAGATTCTGCACCTCCTTTTAACATCATGGCACATATCTTGCTCCTGATGCTGCTGCTCCTGCTGCAGCTGCTGCCTGGTTACATGATCCCAAACTCTCTTCAATCTTTTAACTGAAAACACAGCAGAGAATATCAGCTCTTCGGTACAAAAACTCTTGACCCAAGAAACAAATAAATGACGTCATAATTAGGACAAGAATGTATTCGATCAGAAATCAGGTCTAGAGTCATATGTAACATCAGAAACCAGGTATATGACATAAATAACACAAAACACCAATTTTTAAGCTCCACACTGACATTCAGACAGATGAGACGGCAGCCATGTTAGTTGGACCCACTTGTCTGGTGACTGCAGCAACGTTAAATTGGTGTCTACTATCTATTCCCTCCGTTTTAAAATAAACTAATATAGAATTGGATAGAATATTTTTTTAGTATAACTTACATTGAAGATCGTCCCATCCAATTTTAGATTGATTTATTTTGGGACGAAGGGAATAGCAACAAATGGATGAAGCAACCCCACGGTCACAATAGAACCCACAAGCATCGACATGATCGGATGATCCCAAAGACAGAAGACCAAACATGAGCCAAGTGATGGCGATTCGGTGTAGTTTGGTCCGGATTGGTTCAGGGAGATTGTTGGTTTCAGCACCATAGACCTATATGTCGCTACGAAGGTTAAAGAACATTTTTTAAAGTTATATATGTCACATAACAAGTTTTATATGAGGCAAAAAATGAAAACTGGTGTTTTGTGTTACACATGGCTGTAGACATGGTGTTTTGCGAAAATTTGCTCACTTTTATATATCCTGGACAAAAGAAATATCCTATCCAATAATTGAAATTGAAGAATTCCACAGATTATAGTACGTACCAGTGCTACGCGTGACGGGAATCATAGAGAAGCTGAATCAAAAGAAGAGAACTGTATCAGGCCTTCCAACAAAAAATACTACCTATTAATCTTTCGATAGATTTATTTCGAATCTTGCAGAATTTTCAACTAATAAATATAGCCCGTTTTTAATATAATAAAAAAAGATACAAATATGTCAAAAATCATAAATCGAGAGAAAAAAATTGTTGTAAAAATCTAATTTTTAGTACACTGTAACTGAGTGTAAGTACTATTTGTAACCTAAATATGTAAGTGCAAGTTTGGTATATAAGATCATAAATCTTGATGCAAAATCCTACGGATGAAAAAATGAAAAATAGAAGCCTAAAAATCTATCGCAAGTGAAATAGCAAATCCGAAAAAGATCTACCTATATGTAACCTAAATTTAAGGATATGAAAAAGAAGTCACCTGCTCTTATTAGCAGCAATCGCCTTCTCCTGCCTTAAGCATGTCGATACAAAGTCAGGCCCTTTAATTAATGACAAGAAATCACAACGGTTATATGTAAGCTGAGAGCAACTGGTTAACACTTCAACCAAGATTTATAAGCATTATAAACTGGTTAAATATTAAATGGAGAAATAATAAACCTAAAAAGATAAATAATTCCCCATAGAAACCAAGTGGCCCATGTGCCTTAAATGCACCAATGTAAAAGATATACTCCCTTGTTACTATATAATGACTTCTAGCATTCAAAATGTCTTAAAATATAGCAACTTCATCTACTTTCTCATCTTTTATTTAATTTACTCATAACTATCACACATTCACACTATCTAACTCATATAGCTAGCATTCCAGAATTTGTGTATCTTTAAGGTAAAATTATTAGGAAACGAGGGTAGGAATATTTCTGGTCTTGTTTTAGTTCAGGGGTTCTGATTTTTTTCTTTTTTGAAACAGGGTTCTGAATTTTTGATAGAGGGGCAGAGTAGAGTTTTCAACGTGCTTATTTATCAACACAACTGCCAGTAGCTCGGTGAAATTAATCCATGCTAATGATAATTGGGAAACTCTAATCATCCATGATAATTGGCAGGAACGTCTGAACACACAAGCTATCGTCATCTGAACGCACCAAGATAAAGAGATCGAAGGGCAGAGACGAACAAAGATACATACGGCTGCTTGAAGGATCATCCTGCCATGCGTGGACGAAGTGGGAGGAGCGCTCCAGCCAAAGTTCACGCGGGGGTCGAGCATCTCGAACCGATTGAACGCCACCATCTTCCTCAGCCGTAGGTCGACGGCGAAGATGCAAGATCGGAGGAAGAAGTAGACCCTCTCGGGATCCGTGGGGTGGAGAAGCGCAAGGGCAGGGACGCTCCGCGGCAGCTCCGGTCCATCCAGACCTCGGCCAATGGCACGCTGCGCTCGGGGTTCCAGGAGGATTCAGCGAGCGCCCACGTGCTGACCACCGGCGCGTCGGGTTCGCCGTGGATCTGCGCGCACCTCAGCCTTCCTCCGCTCACCTTCACGCAGCGGTGTGCGCCGCTGTCAGGCCGGCCGTGAACAGGAAGCAGCTCGTCGGGGACACACGGGAGCGGGACGAGGAGCAGGTTGGGCTCCTCGGCGAAGGGATCGCAGGCGAGGAGGCCGTAGGAGAGGTCAATCCACCAGAGCATCCCGCCGTGGGAGACGACGCCCTCGGTGTACCAGTCCCGGGTAAGCGGGGGCGAGCAGGTGGTGAGCTCCCTCTCGTGCCACTCGCAGCGCTCCCCGACCTTGTAGCTGTGCAGCGATCATACATGTACAGCCGCGTCGTCGTCGTCCTTCACGATGAGGCCGACGTTGGCTGCGCCGTAGAAGGCCATGGGCCGCGTTGGGTCGCTCTCGCGGAGGGATAATACCTCGCCGTACGCGCGTCGCAGATGTGGTAGGAGACCATGGTGGAGGCGGAGATGACAGGATGCGTGCCGAGGAGGAGAAGGCCGGAGCGGTCGGCGGCGGCGACATAGGGGTAGCATCCAAGGCAGGCTGGGAGGGAGATGTGGGGCGGCACGGTGAGGACGGAGGCCCGCGGGACGTCGTTGCGGGCGACGGAGATGTCGGTGCCCGGCGGGAAGATGCGCTTCGCCTCCTTGTACCCCACCACGTTGGGGATTGCGGCCAGGATGGGCCAGGCCTCCTGCGCCGGCGGCGGCATGGCTGGATTTTTCGGAGGAATTCGATCGGTTAGGTCCTGTTTCGCATGGGGCGCGCTCGCACGAGGGGAGCGGGATGCAGGGTTTCCTCGTTGCCGAAAAAAAATTGAAATTATACTGTTAAAATTTTTTTCTCAAAAATATTCGAGATTCGAACGAATTTGCACGAATAGACCGTCGTTGCGGTTCGTTGTTCGGCATAGCGAAATCACGACGAAATAGTAAAACCAAAGCGCGACATCGTGATGACACAGACAGTCTCGCAGGATGACAGAGAGAGACCGCTTAGTCTCCCTGACATGGCCTCGGTCTCGGTCTCGCAGGTTGGCCAAGCGAGATGGCCGGAATTGACGCTAATGATGCAATTAATCATCCTAATTAGTGACTAATTAATTACTAATAATGTTAATTAAAAACAGAAAATTAATTAATTGCTAATTATGCTAATTAATCGTGTGAGTGTGTGGTCTCGCATACGAGGTCGCGTGATGTCGCGCCATCGGCGCGCGAGACTGGCGCGGTCTCGCTTTTTTTTTTCTGCAACAACGGTATATTTCTGTCATTCATTTTAAACATGTATATTCCTGTAAAATCAGTAAAAAAAGCTATATTTTTAAAAAAATTCCCTCGTTGCCAAACTTAATCCTATTAAATTTTGGCTTTAAAAAATTTTGCAAGATAACAAACTAAATATTACCAAAAATTACTTATTACCAAAGTTTGGTAATTCTAAAAATTTGTGTAATATTGGTGAGCACTAAGATTTAAATCTGATGGATGAAATCACGTTCCTACGACTTTACCACCACACCACTTATGCTTTCTTCGTAGTTTTTCTCACATAAAAACTTTTTTCTTTTTTGAGGGGAAAAGGGAATATATTACTCTGAAACGGAGTCTTCGCAGACATTTCGTGAAATGAAATTACAACTGTTCTCAAGTCAAAGCCCTGACAATGACTCACACCGAGCTTTGTTCGCTAACATATGGCTAACACGGTTTGGCTTCAATGAGCCTTGCAAATCTTGATCTCCCTATTTCCGCGAAGAAGGTCTTTAACCTCTATGACAAAAACGCTAGGTCGGATATCTCCTTTTCCTTAGCTTGAAGCAGCTGAACCGCTACCATGCATTTAGTGAGGTTGATTTAGACATCAAACTGAACAGGCTCGCAACTTTGTAGCTATTTGGTTGCCTGTTTCCGCGCGGCCTTGGCTGAGCAAACGCCGACTCCACCGAGCCTAGCTAGGGAGAACACCGGTTATTTCCTTCGCTGCCGAGCAGCTCGCTTGATGCAGACGCGCGGCACTGCACATGCGATTAGCCAATTACTTTGGATCCGCTAGGCGATCTACGTGTCACTGAAAAATTATAAAATTAAAATCATGCCATTACCGTTAAAATTTGAGGTTATTCTTCTCTGTTATTTTAACGGTAATTAAAATCATGTCATTACCGTTAAAATTCTCCCGTTTCTCCCCGCACGCACCCCTGCCCGAAGCGGCAAGGAGGCTGCCTTCCTTTCCCCTCTCCCCTTTTTGCTTTTCCTTGGCTGCCGACTGCCGCCGACGTCACCGGAGCGCCTCCTTGTCCGCTAGCGCGAGCGCCGGTCCCCTCCCGTGCGCTCCACCGCCTCCGCGAGCCGCCTCTTTGCCCCCCTCAAACCGACCTAGCCGCCCTTAAATCCTCTCCTCGCTCGGCCGCTTTCTTTTCCCCTCCGCCCGACCACCATTACCGCTTCCCCCATCGAGCTCCTCCCCTCTCCCCCACTGCCGTGTCGACGCCCGCGCCGGCCACCGCCGCACCCGAGGACGCCGAGAAGGACCCCGGCACCCTCTTCCTCTCCCTCGGCCCAGAGCCATGCCGCCGTCCCCGCGCCGTCGGCCTCCTCCCCGGCAAGCGCCTCTTCGCCGCGGTAATCCTCTTCCTCCCCCCTCCGCCTCCCTCGTCCTCCCTCGAATTAGGGCGCTAGCTCCCCGTAGGAACCCCTCCGGGCACCGCCGTGGCCGCCGCCCCTATCCTCCGTTCCCTCCTCGCGCCGCCCGAGCCTCTCCGCCGTCGCCGCCAACGATCCCGGCTGCCCCGTCGCCATCCTCCCCGCTGGCCTCCGTGGCAGCCACGTGAGCGCCGACGGCCCCTCCTCCCTCCGTGCGCTCGGTCCACGTAGACCGCGCCGCTGACGGGCGGGCCCCGCCCTAGCGCCACGCGGTGGACACGGTCCACCGGACCGACCGCCCGCGTGGGCCACGCCCACTTCGGCCCATCGGCCCCTTCCTCCCTCTCCGGCCCATCGGCCTCCCTCCCGGACCAGGCCGCGCTACTCGGCCGCTCGGCCCATCGGCCTTCCTCCCCTCGCGCGCCGATCGGCCATGGGCCGATCCCCTTCGGGCCGTCGGCCCATTAATTTGGCCGCGCCCATACTATTCCATTGGGCCGTTCTCAGCCGCCCGAAATAAAGTCCAAATTGCGTCCCTCCTTTCTTTTTCTTTTCCAGGGAATTAATAATTCCTTTTCCTTTAGACAGAAAATCATTTAATCTTCGGAAATTCGTATCTTCTCAACCGTTCATCCGATTGACTCCGTTCAACTTCCAAAATTTCTCAAAAATCGAGATCTATCCAATGGCACACTTAGTGGTCATTAATAGGGCTTCTTTTATCGTTTTGTTGAGTTGTCTCGTTTCGCGTGTAGTTTTGGAGCCCGAAGACCCGCAGTGCGCGGATTTCGAGGAAGAAGCTCAAGGTCTCGAGCAAGGCAAGTCACCTTTGATCAATTGATCCCATAATTTAAAATTAAGTATTTTGATTCCGCAAACTATGCATTAATTAGGTTACACTTGGCACTTGGCCTCGGTTTGCAATACAACCGGCAGGCCCTACCGAATTGCTGCATTCACCCTTCTTGATTATTGAATACCCTATCACCCCTTGTCACCCCTCAGGTGAGATCTTGGTATTCACACCTCGCGTACGAATATCGAGACTCCCCTCCAAATTTAAAATGATCACTTGGTAAAACTTGAGTTTACAAAATGCTTGGAAAACCCGACACTTGGGTCGGTGCCTTGAAAATAAAGTGAGTTTCTAAAACTCGCGGTGCGGGAGACATACTGGAGGTACGGTCTGCCCGTTCTCGCTCTAAGGACCGATTCCTTGGGAATTACATCCGAGCATATGTTAAGTACGACCACATGGGTGATATGAGACGTCTCTGGCTGAGTAACTAGCTAGGCCAGGAAAATCTTGATGCCAAGGGACAAGTGGATTCGCCGGGGTGGTGTCGGGGAGGACCCCTGGGCTTCCTGGCACAGTATGGTCTGGGACCTAATCTGGTGTTGGTCCATAGGACCCCTCCCGTTGGCATAGGATGACCCTGAGTCGGCTTTCGAAATGACTTGTCGTGAAAGCTTCAAGGTCACCAGACGTGGCTGAGAGTCACGGGCTGGGTGGCTCGGGGTTAGTAACGTCGTGTGGGTAAAGTGTACCCCCTTTGCAGAGGTTAATAACTGTTCGAACAGCCGTGTCCACGGTTATGGGCGGATGTGAGGTGATTCCTTAGCGTAGTTTTAATGGTTACTCTGTGAACTGCTGTTGGTGTGAGAAATCCTTTCTGTGCTTAAGTGTGGCTGTTGGAGCAGCCGGTGTCGGTGAACGATTGGCAGGGAGCCTCTCGTTCCGACATGCTTGATTTGAGGCTGTTGGAGCAGCCGGTGTCGGTGAACGATTGGCAGAGAGCCTCTTGTTCCGACGTGCTTGACTTGTGGCTGTTGGAGCAGCCGGTGTCGGTGAACGATTGGCAAGGAGCCTCTTGTTACGACATGCTTGACTTGTGGCTATTGGTGCAGCCGGGGTCGGTGAACGATTGGCAGGGAGCCTCTCGTGCCGACAAGAATCAATTGATACAATTTCACTGCTCCGGCCGGATGAGACGCACTTTCTCGTCCATGTCGTTGAGAAGCACTCACTTAGATGTTTCTGAAAGTCTTAAACTAAAATCAATTGTGAAAAACAACTGGCTCTCCTTTGAACCTTGCATTAAATACTTAATTTTCCCTGACTTGCTGAGTACTTTCGTACTCACCCTTGCCCTATATAAATAAACCCCCCAGTTCTCGAAGATGAAGAGGTGGACCCTGCTGATGAGGAGTTCTTCCAGGAGCAAGCAGTCTACGAGCAGTAGTAGGGTTTCAGCCTTTCCCCAAGGCTTTGCTTGTGGATTAGGGCCAGTCTTTGCCTTTTTCCGCTTCCGCCTTTTTTTACTGTCATTGCGAACTTGGGTTCTGTCCGCAGTTCCAACCCTAGTTGTAAGTCTACTCTTAATAAAGAGACCGCTGTTGTTGTGATATTCTATCTTCCTGTTGTACCAGCGCTATTTCCTGGGACTAGTACAGGCATACAGGTTAATTTGGATCGTCTTATTCTGGCCTCCGTTCGGGGCTAGTTTGAGGCGTGACATTTCTTGCTATTATTCTTCTATGTTCTTCAAATTTTCTTCCTCTTCGAGTTCTTCACCTTCCAATTGAGAATTTGATGTTTGTTTGCTCAGCAGGGCAATTGGGCCATGAAGTCTTTAAAAGAAAAATTATGGTCATGTGCGCATCCTGCCCACGGTGGAGTATCATCTTCGGATAGTAGTGTGATTCGTGGCTATCGAGCTTGCTGGGCTTTGCTTTTTGTACGTTGAGCTGCGTCAAAGTAAAACAAAAGAAAACTGGCTGAAACGTTTTATGGTTGCCCTACACAAAAATATCACCAGACCCTGTAAAAACTTAACAGAAAGGAGAAGTAGCCTAAACTTGCGCGAGTCTTATGGTTGCGGAAGCCCTAATCAGAGCCCACCTTACGCACGTACGCCCTGGTGCCCTCGTAGCCTTTCGCAGTGATTCGCACGGGACGGCGGCACCACCACCACCTATATATCCGCTTCACAAGCACCGCGTCCTCCGATCCACAGGGCCTAGCTTCTCGCATCTCTCCTCGCCGCCCATCGCCGCGCCACCGCGCCGTATCGCCCGCCTCCATTGCGCAATGGAGGTTCTGGAGGACCTCGGTGGCGCCGGACCAGAGGAGACGTGGCGGCGGCGGCCGAAAACCAAGATCGTCTGCACACTCGGCCCGGCCTCCCGCTCAGTGGAGATGTGCGCGCGACTGCTGCGCGCCGGCATGTGCGTCGCCCGGTTTAACTTCTCGCACGGCTCACACGAGTATCACCAGGAGACAGTTGACAATCTGCGTAAGGCCATGGGCCTCACCGGCCTCCTCTGCGCCGTGATGCTGGACACGAAGGTCTCAATCTAATCTAAAGCTTCTATTTAATATCTTTATTGCTTGTTTGTGATTACGTTGTGTTCATATCGGAATAATAAAGTTTTAGACTTCGCGGCATCCTGTTATTTTGTGATTATGTTAGTGTTTATGGCTCTGATTAATAAGTAAAAATTTAAACCTTTAGACTTTGTACTTATCTTGATGACATAATCATAAATGTTTAAACTTTGACTTTGTGGGTTTCTCCTAGAAATTAGGAGGTTCAAATTTAGGTTTTAGCCCCATGTGTAGCACACGTGTATTGTGTTGAGGGGACCTGCACGATTTGGCATTATATTTCTTTTAGATGATTACTATTTCTTTTGCCGGGCCAGATTATTATTCTTGGCGTACTTATTGCACGTGCAACTCGCAAATTAGGATTTATTTCCCTGCCATATGTTGCTTGTTACGTTAAGTGGTAACGTTTGGTTTCATGCAACGCATAAAGCTATTTGAACATCCATCAAAATTCAATGTAGCGGAAGAATGAAGAAATATGCAAAATTATTTCTTTACTGTGCTATGAAATTAACTGTGTTTGCAACAGGGGCCAGAGATCCGCACAGGCTTTTTGAAAGATGGCAAACCCATACAGCTGAAGCAGGGGAAAGAAATTACCATCACCATAGATTATTCCATAAAGGGCGATGAGAACTTGATTTCCATGAGCTACCATAAGTTGGCTATAGACCTGAAGCCTGGGAGCACTATACTATGTGCTGATGGCACCATCACACTTACGGTGCTTTCTTGTGATCGTGAGCAAGGCCTAGTTCGGTGCCGATGTGAGAATTCTGCTCTGCTAGGTGAGAGAAAGAATGTCAATCTTCCTGGGGTTATTGTGGATCTCCCAACACTCACAGAAAAGGACAAGGTGGACATTCTTCAGTGGGGTGTGCCCAACAAGATTGACATGATTGCACTCTCCTTTGTGCGTAAAGGATCAGACCTTAAGCTGGTCCGAAGTGTGCTCGGTGAACATGCTAAGTCGATTCTACTCATGTCAAAGGTTAGTTTCTTTTACATACTATACACATGTGTTATTATATGTTGCTGTTAATCTGTTATCTTATGATGTTTTTGTGTAGGTTGAAAATCAAGAAGGTGTTGCTAATGTTGATGAGATAATTACAAACTCAGATGCTTTCATGGTTGCAAGAGGAGATTTGGGAATGGAGATCCCAATTGAGAAGATATTCTATGCACAGAAGGTGATGATTCATAAATGTTATATACAGGGAAAGCCTGTTGTCACTGCAACCCAGATGCTTGAATCAATGATTAAATCCCCTCGTCCTACACGGGCAGAGGCAACTGATGTCGCTAATGCTGTCCTTGATGGAACTGACTGTGTGATGCTTAGTGGTGAGACTGCAGCAGGAGCATATCCAGAGTTAGCAGTGCAGACCATGGCGAATATTTGTTTAAAAGCAGAGTCATACCTGGACTATCCTTTCATTTTCAAGAAACTTAGTTCAGAAGCTCCAGTTCCTCTTAGCCCACTTGAGAGTTTGGCATCATCAGCCGTTCGGACGGCCAATGTATCCAAAGCTTCACTCATCTTGGTTCTTACAAGGGGTGGTACAACTGCAAGGCTCGTTGCGAAGTACAGGCCAGCCATGCCTGTGTTGTCTGTGGTCGTCCCAGAACTGAAGACTGATGATAGTTTTAACTGGACTTGCAGTGATGAGGCACCTGCAAGACAGAGCTCATTGTTAGGGATTTGATCCCAATGTTGAGCACCGCTACACCGAAGGCATTTGATATTGAATCCACCGATGAAGCTATAATATCTGCCATAGATTATGCAAAGAAACTTGGTCTTTGCAATTCAGGAGATTCAGTCGTTGTGTTGCATCGCATCGGCGGATATTCTATAGTTAAGATAGTGACTGTCAACTAGTTCATAGTGATCATTCGTGATTTCATTTGGTGGTGAGAGTAATTTTTTGTGAGAGTAATTTATGCTGGGATGTTTGCTTTTATTTGGTTGGCTGATTCTTGCATGCTAGTACTACATATATTACCTACGTACTGTGTTCAGGTACCCTGTCTTATTGTGTATACTTTGTGTTCAGCTACTCATTATATGCTTTTCGTTTGTGTTTTTCCTTTTTAGTAAAAGGAAATGATGTCTTTTTGTTCTGATGTGATTGTTCCACGAGGTAGTTGCGCAGCACATCTTTGAAAGCACAGCACAGCCAGCCACTGATAAGTGACAAGGGATTGCCCGATTGCTCGTGACAGGTACATATCCCCCTCCCCAGCCGTCAGCTGTGAAACATGGGTTAAGTTGAAGTTTATTTATGTGTATAGATTAAATTTCAGATATGTGCGGGGGTACAAGCTAGTTCTTAAATAAACTTTCAGAAACTCTCTCTAAATAATACAATAGTTAACTTTTTGTTCTATGCCCTCGGCAAGTCTTGTTGATCCATTGATTTGGTTGTTTATGAATATACACTGATGAAAAGATTTATAACTTTTTTAACATGTGAAGATATAAAGATTTGTACTAAGATCTATTGATCTGGTTGTTTGTGTTATATTGACGGAAAGATTTATGCTAGAATGGCCATCCGCCAGGCTGTTAAATCAGGTAACACAGGTTTTGCATTTGGCTTTTATCATCCATGTGATTGACGCGGCGCACACGATTGCCGAAGGAAATTCAGCAACTGGATTCAGTATTCCATTCTGGAAAGCTCAAGATAAGATCAAATGGTGTGGTTGATGACGACGTCTTACTCCTATGCTAATGAAACACCCAAAGCCTCAAAAAGGTCACCGTTAAAACAGTAGCAATTAGCGAATCAAATCATGCTATTCTCAAGCATTACACTGGCGTACATCTCGACAAGTCAGAGCCGTGTGGTCTCACCATACTGGGTTGAACACATGAACTGGCAATCAGTTACTGTATCTATGTAGTCAGTTATGGGCAGAGGCAAGATACTAACAGGCAGAAAGCAATACACGTAGATTTGCTGCGTCCCGAATCCTGACTGGATCATAGTACAGTACTACTACTAGTACCAAACAACATGGAAAGGTATTAGCGCGAAAGACCAAAAACTGATCTGACATGGACATATCATTTCCTACCAGAGCATATCAGCAAAACAAGGCAGGTTCATCAAGGAGAACTAACTAATGTCTCACTTAAACTGGTGCTCTGATAATGTATATCACAAACACTTCAATGTTTCATTCACCTTAACCACCCAAAAATTACACTTTCAACCATAGAACAAATGCAGCTAGCCAGCTATACAAGAATGCACAGATGCAGGGACATACAACTAGACAACTGAACTAATCACATTCTTTCGTTGCATTTTGCCGTCACGACGAGGAGGAGCTCCCGCTTGATCTGTGAGAGAATAACCCGCCAAAAGGCCACGAGAGCCAGCGCCTCCTGCCACTGCTTCCCCCGTCGCCATCGCCGCCGCCGCCGCCTGCATTGCCAACGAGCTCGCCGCCGCCCTCGGCGGCAACGACGTTGCTGGCGGTGGGCTCGTCCGTGGGCAGCTGGTACCTGCACACGGGGCAGGAGCTGTGCGCCTCCAGCCACGGCAGGATGCAGCCGTCGTGGAACCTGTGCTTGCACGGCATCTCCCTCGCCTCGCCGCCGGCCTCGAACTCGTCCAGGCACACCGGGCACGTCGCGCCGGCGTCGTGTATCCGGACCGTCGGCAGCGCGGCCACGGCCTCCTTCTTGGCCGGCGACGTGCCCTGACGGTTCGGGTCGGTGTCGGCCAGGTAGTCCAGCAGCAGGTCCAGCCCGGGACCGAGGAACAGGTCGCCGAGCGTGAAGCCAGACGCCGCCGTGGCGGCGGAGGCGGCGCCATTGCCGTCCGCGAGCATGGCGCGCGCGTCCGCGGGGCTAACCAGCACGAGCCGCTCGCGCCCCGAGTCGCCGGGCGTGTCGTCGCCGGCTTCGTCGTCGTCCTGGAGCGCGCTGAGCAGCTGCAGGAAGGCGATGTTGCGGTACTGCCTCCGCGCGAAGGCGGCGAGGTCGCCGCTGCCGTCGTCGAGGCCGTGGCGTCGGGACGAGACGCCGAGGAGGTCTATGAGCATAGGCGCCCAAGGAGGCGGAGCCGGCGTCGCGTCATCGTCGGCGTTCTCTTCACTGGCCGCGCCGCGGCCTCCGGCGGCGGCGTTGCCGCTTCGCCGGCCATCGTCCTCGCCGCCGACCATCTCTTCCACGAAGCCGGAGTGGCAGTGGGGGCACTTCACCTCCTCGATGCCCATCTCCGGCCTCACGATCAGCGAGCACATGTGGCAAAAGTACCTACACGTTGCACTCGGTTCTTCCTCCATGGATCCTCTCTACTGCCGTGTCGTCTTCTTCCTCCTCCTTGCAGAGAGCTACACGCAAGAACACAAATTTGCACCATCAGGTGAATTTCTCACAAAACACACACATAATTTACCGAGATGGATATTCCTCCACAAAAGATTCGATCTTAAGGACGCAACATATGAATCATGCCATCAGAAATTGCATGTCTGTCATTCAAAAGTCTCATATAAAAGAAGCCCATTTTATAATTTGATCCTCTCTGCAGATAGCTGCAGAAACTAATGATATTACGAAGCTTCAGAATTCAGACAGAAACACAAGAACGCATGATCATTCACAGAATTCAACAGAAAACTGAAAAACCGAAACATGGGTACAAAATTTCACTACCTGCCAAGAGAGATGGTTCTCCTCCAAGGACAACCTCCGATCCTCTGTTCAATCACCAGAGAAGACAGCTCTGTCTGCTATGAGGCCAAGACAGCAAAACCAGGGCAAATATCAAGAAGAGGCAAGCAGGAAGAAGAATCTAGAACAGCAAAGAAACTAGTTTATCTAGACACGGCCAGAGTCCAGAGAGAGGAAGAGGTCAGCGAAGGAGAGGAGACGACGCACGCAACTAGTGGGCATTAAACTTGTGGGCGCTTTGGGATAACTGATAGCTTCTTGTTTGCGCGTATCAACCTGTTTCTTGATAATTATGGAGCGTGGTTTGTTTTTTTTTGCTTTGTTTGCACCGAGCCGTTTGCTTGCCACAAGGCTAACGATGAGTTCTACGGAGACTCTGAAGCTTGGTTTTTTGTTATGGCTTCCGTTGCTGTCATGGGCCACGAGGGGGCAGAGGTCATTGCATATGGTGTAACGTGACCGAGCACAACGAACAGGGCAGGTTTGGACAAGTTGATCTCTTTGGCGGCTCGTTTCCATATGATGAAATGGGTGACATTGCTCTGATGAACTGAACTTTGATTCGATCAACTGGGCAGTAGCAGAATCGAGTATATAAAAGCCAGATTATATTCAGGAGGCTGATGTCAGTCATGTCCCTGCACGTCTTCTATTTCGTTTCAGCCTTCTTCTATTTTTTTTAATCCCTGAAAGCCGGTTTTTAAAGTAACTAATTAACCTTTTTAATGGGCAAACAATCCTATAATAATTTTGGCTAGATATATGTCATCATGGTGTCAGCAGCTGCCGTGGACGATAATTAACGTACTCTACATGCTAATCTTTTTCCTGACACATTTTGTTTCATAAACAATGAAGCCCTATATACTCGCTCACACCGTCCTTTTCAGAATTTTTTTTAGCCACTGTAAAAAAAATTGTTTTAGCCTCCAACGCAATGCCTAGGTGCTAATTAATTTCTTTTAATTATGTTTGACATGTTTATGGATCCAATTAATAGTTTGCATCCATCTCATTTATGGATAATTCAATTTTCAAATTCAAGTTCCTCTTATAACTAGAGTTGTTTTTGAAACGCTGCCTAACAATCCTAAAATGACATCTAAATGAATGGCAAAAATGTTTTGGCGCACACTTTAAACCCATAAAAGGCCCACGTTGCATGCATGGGCCAGCTGTGCCACCACCACTACTTACGAATTAGGTTCGGCTGTTGGTAGCGGATAGGAGATGGAGGAGGGTTGGTTTCAGGCTTAGAGGAATAGTCGGTGAGATGGCACCAGCTTCGCCAGAGCCGTGTGGCTAGAAAAGAGGACGGTGGTGGGGGCGTTACATCTAAAGTGGTTAGGAGAGAGGGCCGCAGATGATGTCTTGACGGCACAAGCCACCGGAGACAAAAAGAAGGGGCAGGGTAGGGCGTTGATAAATGTTAGGGCGTGCGGAGGAGAACAACGCCGCCGGTCAGGGGAGTTGGGGGCAGAACGGGGAGGTGAGGAGTAGGCACAGAGCAGCAACAACACCCCATGTGGGCTATGGGCCTCGTGTGTGTGACTTACGTAGTTGGCGCACCTTTGAGCATGATGATCCTATATTTAAATTCTCTATTTATTTCAAATGTGTATTTATTTTCGAATGTTATAGGGTAGTGTGAACCTATTTCTTTGTATGGCCAATTTGCATTGATTACCCTATTCTTTGGTACCTTTGGGTTTGGGTTATAAATTGACTATCTTAGACCTTATATAATGGCCAAGCTAGATACTAGTATAATTGCTTAGCCATGCTTAGAAACTTGAGTATCATTTCATGTGGGATAATTAATGTTTCCCTTATATCTTAATGATGGATATTTAGTGGTAGCTCACGATGATTAATCGTAATAGATTAATTAATTGGATAACTAAAACCTGATTAATGGTGGGTTATGAGCACATGGTTTTGATGGTCGTGCTCATGATAATTAAGGACCGGTTCGTGAGCTACTGTTGTGAAGCATTAACTGTACTAACCACAAACCAGCGTGGGCAACGATCGTACCTTTTGTATAGTATGGTTCATTGTGGGGCACCGGACTGTGAAGTAGCAATAAGTCCATGAGGGTCGTTGTGGAGTCCATACCTGGTTAAGGGGGTGACTATGATCCGAGAACGGTGCACTATTTTGAGTTGTATCATGCAAGGGGTACTGTCACAGCTCCTTTCCGAGGTACTGTGGTCGTATTGAGGAGCGTGACAACATATTGTGGGGTTGTGTCTTATGGGTAAATTTGTACACCTCTAGCTAAAGTAAAACTATTCGAATAGCCATGCCCGCGGTCATGGGTGGGCCTAGCAATATTTTTCGTGATTAGTTCCACACTACTCATTAATGATAATAATTGGTGATGATAACTTGTTAGCTCCTGTTATGGAGTTTAGATCTGTGTAATTGGATTTGGTTGTTCAGAGATGGTTGGCCTATGCAGCATTGACGTGCTGTTCAGTGATTGGTTAATATTTCTATTTAATAACTCTACTATTTTACTACTCTTAAATGTTTGCTAAATGCTGCCTTTGCTAATAAATCCTATTATTGCCATCCTTTGTATCCCTGTGCACTTGCATATTTGTTGTGTGGCTTATTGAGTATTCCGTGTACTCACCTTGCAATAATCAATCAACCTCATTTTAAGAAAGTTTTCAAAGGAGAAGATGTTTGGCTTATACCCCAGTTGAGCTGCCTGTGGGAGTGGAGCTGAAGCCATCACTAGATCGTTTGTCCGCTGCTGTTTCTTTTCTTTTGTAAGTATGTAACATTATTATTATGGTGGATTTGTATATTAAATTATCGATTTGTGTATCTTGGCTGATTCCTGGACGAGGATTGTATGCACAAATTAGTTCGGAAATAGAGTACATCGGCCTACAGGAAATAGGGTATATCGGCCTACAGGAAGTAGTGCAACTACTGGGTAGGTCTGTCGATTTGGTACACAAACCGAGGCCAAGCAAGTTATGTGTACACCTAGATAATGCAAGTTGCAAACAAAAAATAATGACTTTTTAATTATAGGAGCAATATGGTCAAGGGTGACTTGCCTTACTCAAGGTCTTCACGAAGCTTCTTGAAATCCGCGCATGAACAAAAATCCGACAACCGCAACTATACGCAAACAATTAAAATCTATACAAAGACAAAAAATAAGAACCTATTTAGGACTATTAATAGTGCCATTAGATAGATCATAATTTTAGAGAATTACCAGAATTGGAACGAGGTCAATCGAAGTTACGGATTGAGAGATATGATTTTTTGGAGATTAAATGGATTTCTGGACAAAGGGAAAGTAATTATTGGAATTTCTAGAAATAAATTTTGGGGAGACAAGTGGGCTTTGGTCATTGGGCGGGAGGCATGGCGCGGCCTAGCGAGGGGATGCGCAAGCGGCGCGGGCCTGGGTGACGAGGCAGCCCAGCAGGGCAGCATGCGTGCAAGGGGAGGGAGAGGCGGCGACCTAGGCTGGAAGTGGGCTCACTGCCCAGCAAGGTGCAATGCACGTGGACGAGGCCGAGGCGACGTGGACGAGGCCGAGGCGACGTGGACGAGGCACGTGAGGCAGGTCAGGGAGTAGCGATGTTGGCCAGGCGTGACGTCACGGCCCGAAGGTCGAGCGCGTGGGGCGGAAGGAGGCTGTTGACCGCTTGCGTGTGAACCCACTGAGCTAAGCTGGTGCCGACATGGCTGCCTCGTGGGACGGCGAGAGGAGGAAGAAGAATAGTGCTTCGATCCGACGGTCGACGACAATGGCGTTCTCCGGGGCGGTGCACGACGGCGCATCCAAGGAAAAGGGCATCGGGACAATGAGGGAGGAAAGGGGAGTAGGACCAACGGCTCAGATTCACGGGTGGTGCCTAGAGACGATGGATTATAGCGGCGTTTCCCGTCGGCGTGCAAAAGGAGAAAAATTCGCCAAAGCTCAAGGGGTGGATTCGCCGGAGCTTAGGGCTAATTCACGGAGTCAATAATCCATTACAAGCATCATGGGGCATGGTGTGACTCCGAGGAGACTCACGGCGGCGAGCTAGTGTTGACATGGAGACGTGAGTGACGGCGGCGGAAGGGCAAAACGACGTTAGAGAGGGAGAGGGCGTTTGGGTCAAGGCCTTACCGGTGTTGGGCAACCACCTAGGGCAGAGGCGGCAGGACGACGAGAAGAAGGTGCTGACGACAGAGTGGGTTGAGGCAGCCGCATTTTGAGACAAGCGTGGCACCAGGAGGACATGGGTGAAGTTGTTGCGGACACCGAGTTCAAGCTGGCCCCTCCGGCGTGACGAGCAGTGGACGGGTACGGCGAGGCAGCGACGAGCTGAGCTTGGGCATAATTGTTATGGGTGAAGGAGGAAGGGAAGTATTTATAGGCGTCGGGGTGGAAGCTTGTGGAGGAAGGAAGCTCGGTGGAGCACGTCTAGCTAGCGCGACTCGGTCAAGGGAAAAAGACAGTGAGCTGCGGCCGTGGCATCATCGGCACTCTGCCTCCGCTCGCAAGGAGACAGGAGGTAGAAAAGGGTGGTCGAGCCTGGAAGAGAAAAAGGGAGGAGGGGGCGGTGGAAAGGAGGGTTTTTCTCCTGCTGCTTTGGGAAGGGGGGAGAGAGAGAGAGAGAGAGCGAGCGAGCTCTGCCTCTCGTTTGGCGGCTTGTGGCGCAAAGCGACAAGGGTGCAGGGTGACGGCGGCGGTGACGGTAGAGGTGGTGGCCAGAGGGGTGACGTCGGCGTCCTTCCAGTCAGCCATGGCGAGAGCGCGTGTGGGAATCCAACCGGCGGCAAGGAAATCAAATGGTGATGACGGTGGCACCAGTGTGGCGAGACGCGGCGTGTGCGCGAGAGAGAGCGAGGGCTCTCTACCTCGGCACGTGCAGCGCACGTGACCGGGAGAACACGTGCCAACGAGGAAGTTGGGCCGAGGACCGACGCTGTTGGACTGGGCCGAGGGAGTGGAGATGGCCCAGGTGAAAAAAAAGGAGAGAGGGAAAGGACCGAGGATGTAGCCTAGGAAAAGGGACGAAAGCTAGACTTTTTGAGAGAAATTGATTTGGAGAGGATTTAGGGTCCGGATTTGAATTTTTGAATTGAATTTGAGTTGGATATTTGAACTCAAGGGTTCAAGGAGGAGTCAAGAAAGAAAAAATAGAGCGAAGATTTGATACTTCCAGAATTGGGAGGGATATTGTGCGAGGATTCAAAAGCAGCGAAGGATCGAATTTCGAAACTTGATTTTTGGGGACTCGATTTTGGAATTGGGATTTTGAGAAGTTTGTTTTTGATATCGAGGAAAGGGAACAAGGAGAGGTTGAATTGAGATCCATGACATGACTTAGATTCTTCACTCAAAAAACGAAATTTTCACGGATAGATTTTTTTTAGTTTAGTTTTTAATGTCTCACGAAAAACGAGACATTACAAAGATATGCCGATGAGGACGCCAAAGCTCCCTCCCCTCTGTGTGGTCTACTCCCTCAGTCCCTCTCCACCTGGTATCCGGTGTGCTTCGGGAGGCGGAACTCCACAGGACGACGGTGGTGGCGTCCCTCGAGAGGAGCCCAACCATGCCGAGCTGCTCACCATGTTGCCTGAGTTTCTCCGGCGACTGCAGCAGCTAGAGCACACGGTGGATACCTTGACGGTGAGACCACTACCACCGCATTCATCGATCGATTCGTCCTCGGCAAACTAGCTCATGTGTTACCAGTGTTAAACTATTAATGTGGAATTGTAGATTCATCTTGCAGGTTACTGTTAATGTGGAATTGTGGATTCGTCTTGCAGTTTATTGAGATAGGGAACACGGTGAGCAGGTAGCGGAAGCAAATTTGTCACCTTGTTCAATTGCTCATCGAGTACGGCAAAATTCGTCACAAGGCGGCATCATCGTCCGGGTAGCACGGTTGCGACGTGGACTGAGCGGAGGTAGTCCGCGTGTTCAGGTGTTGTCTGTGGATTGTCAACGGGCAAAGCCCGCGCCAGCAATGTCGTGGAACTCGTCGTTTGGAAGGCAGCGACGAAGAGCATCACGATGGCCGCGGGAGCGGCCGTCAATGCCCTCGATGGCGGAGGAGACGGTGCTCGGGGAGGAACTCCTGAACTCCATGTCTTCCTCTTCCCCGCTTCGCGGCAACGATGTGTGCGGCGAGGAGTGGGCGGCAACGACACACCTCACGTGCGGCTCCACCAAGTGCGTGGAGCGGAGGTAGTCCGCGTGTGCGAATGGGAGCCACCACCGCGCACCATCGCATCTCCATGGACCCCCACACCCCGTGATGCTGGAAGGTGAGAGAGGAGAAAGAGAAAAGAGAGAGAGAGGAGAGGTGAGTATAAGAAGATAGAGAAAGTAGCTGACTCAGCTAGTCAATGAGGTCAAAGCTATCACGTCGGACGAAACTATCTTCCAAACCATCAAAGGAGACAATTTACACTGATTTTTGAAGATGAGAAAATGTTACATCCAGTTTTACGGTTGAGGTATGCGATTTAACTAGAAATAAGAGTTGAGAGAGGAGAAATAGACTTATTCCAATAAAGAATTCTTATGGAGGTCCAAATCCATTTTGGTTATGGTCTGTACTTAGGCCTGGGCCATACTTGAACGGGCCCAAAACAGCAGGAGCCAGGAGCCGAACAAGTGTGGAGGCGACGCCAACGCCAACGCCACGGCCGAAAGATTTTCTCCGCCTCGGGCGACGAAGAAGAGGAGAAGCCCGAGAGATCCGCCGCGCGAGGGCCCCCAACCCAATCGGTCGCCGGAGAAGCAGCGGCCGCCGCCCGCCCACCCATACAGTCGATGGCGCCGCCGGATACCAGCCGCGCGCCAGCGCAAGGCGAGGAAGCCGCCTCTACATCCCCGTGGCCTCTCCGGAAGCTCCAGGTCTCGATCCCCTCCCCGTAATCCTATCGAAAGTTCCGGTTTTTTTTTCTTCCAATCCCGGATGGATTCCTGTTCGTGGGCACCTATATTCACTCAGATGTGGTATCAGATTGCGCGGAATCACGTACTTTGGCCGAACCGATCTGTCGCTAACATTACGAGTTCGCTCGAATTAGTGGTTTTCTGTGTTTAGGTGTTAATTGGATTTTTCCTGTTCCATTTTTGTGGAGAACTAGTATTTCTTTTTTTTTTTCCTAGCATACGCGTTGCGCAAGATGCTTGCAAAGCTGCATTCTCATTGCTTGCAGTTTTGTTAGATTGGATTAAGGAACAAGGCATTTGCATTTGCTTATGAAGGCTTAGATATTCATGCTTTTTGTTACTCCGTGCTCACCCTCTTTGTGTTTGCATATGTAGAGTTTTACACCAGGGCTGTGTTCGCAGTACAAAGCTTATGAGAATGCATTAGTGGATATGGCTAAAGGTGAGAGTTGTTTTCCCCCTTGTGCATTTGTTGCATTTCGATTGATAGACAATCGGTACCTGGTTTTATTTCCATTGTAGGAACTATTTCGGATGCAATGGTTCTTGTGAACGAGCACCAGGCAGAGGCAATCGGATGTGCCACTGTGGCAGGATTCATCTTATTGAGAGGTACATTTCTGGTGTTATCGTGGAAGCTTACTTTTATCGTGGATTTGCCACTGCTTTTGGTTGTGCTTGTATAAGGAATCATCTGGACAACTCATAATTGGTTAATTGCTTTATTGTACTTTCATTCTAGACACGTTGCAGATGTATTTATCTGCTCTAACTAGGTGCCATCTCATAAGGTTGATCTTTGACATGTTTATTAAAAAACGCAAGGTTATGCTATGAGCCTTGATAGGCAGACGGATAAATGTAGGGGAATTTATTCAATAGGAACTAAGAAGTGTATTAGAACATGGTATTTTGGTAAATCATGAATTCTGAAGGTTTGATCCACCCACAGGACACAAAGTTTATTTTTCGTTAGGTCTTTTGGAACTGCTGGGGTTACACCTATGTATTTGTATGTACATAAATACATTCTTGGGGAAGAATGTGGACCGGAGAAAGCAACCTTTATACCCCTGCGTTTTGCAATATTTGTCCACATTATTGTGATATCTTCTTCACAAAATTTTATGTTTCATCCATTGAAAAGAGTACAATATAGTATAGCAGATTTTATTCCATCTTGTGCTCTTGCTAGTAAGAATATGGGTAAGCAATTAAGCATGGTCCAATTCCATTAACTAGCATCTAGATTTTCTGTCTCCTTGGTCTGTGCTCAAGAGATTGGTGAGGAAATATTATGAACCGAGGGAATACTCTTCATAGATCTAGCATTAGTAGACTTACTAATTTCATGCATTTTCCCTCAGGTGGTTCATTATGCACATAATATGGAATGATTAGACTTGGAGAAGATTCATTCTAGTTAAGATGAATGTGGAATATACTATGTTTTATTCTACAAGAATCAAAATGTTCCATGAAGTAGGAGTGCAAGGCAAACTCTTTGGAGGATAGTTTTATTCTACAAGAATCAAAATGTTCCATGAAGTAGGAGAGCAAGGCAAACTCTTTGGAGGATAACAAGTTCTGTTGTAGCAATTTCTGTAGAATAAAGTTGCCATTCATTTAAGCGTTGAATTGAATGTACTAGTATAGACAGCATTCATGCCATATGAAACTCATATTACATAACTATTGGAAATGGTTATAATTTTGATGCCAGGTGATATTCTTGAATTATCAGTTTGAGTTACTTCCGTGTAATTTGATAGCAAAAGTTTGAAACCTGACTGACCCAGGCCCATATCAAGCACAGTGGGGTGTATCTGGTAGGAAGTAGCTAGTCTTCTCTTCTTGGTTTGACAATTCGTCGTTAGATGTGGCATCAGTAAATGAAAACTATACTTAATAGCATTGTTGGAGGACCAATATCAATCATAAAAATCTGCAAAAACATGCCTTCGATTTATTAAAGGAATTTTACTTGTGAAGAATGGACTTTTGGCTAAGTTATGTGCATGATTGACTGCAATGGAACCCTCCATCTGGCAATAGTGGATTAGTGATTGTTCTACTCTTCATCGTGGCCTTGCTACATTTCCAGTGATCCAGGAATTCGTAGAAATACAAGTAAAAAAGGATTGTGAATATTATGCAGATGAACAGGGGGTTGTAGGTTTGGGCTCTGTTTGTTAGCGTGGAGGGTAGGTTAGCTTAATTAGGATCATGCAGTCATATATTCGTGTGAATAGAGCTGTTGTTTACCCTTCAGTTGCTTTGAAGTTCAGCATGTTTTATACTTTTATCAGTTGGGCATGGAAGCAACCATTTCCTCTTTTACCGAAACAGTGTTGTGTTTTTGTTCTCACGAAGCAAACTAAATACTAACTTTTGCCTCAAATGCTAATGAATTTCGTCAGGTCCTCGGAAATTTTTATACCGCAATACTCTGGGGCGTTTCAAGACTGAAAAGGTATTGTTCTTCTATATGTAGCATCCATTATATTATGCATGCTTTCATAGTTTCTATATGCTTATAGTTATGATGGCACAGCATGTAACAATGATTTCTCCAAGTATTCAAGTGTTATTTCAGTGATTGGGATAGTAAATACTATTTTATGTTCGAACTGCATAGTCATGATTATGATTTTTTTTTTGGGTGCCAACGCAGACAGGCTTTCTTCCCTCCATGATATCAGAAATTCTGACCAAACATTTTTTTAATAGGATTTACTGAATGATGCTGAGCAAAATATGATGGAGTACAAAACATCTATCGAACAGTTGAAAAAAGATTCAAAATACACCCTAGACAAAATAGCCGTTGGTGAAAGTGATTTGCAGCGTGGACAAACTGATTTGAGGTAATATGCAATTACGTATACAGTTTGGGCTGGACAATATTTGCTTTTATATCCATCTTTTGTTCTTTTTATACCGCTTTTTTCTTACCAATATGTTGTCAATGTCATGCTCATGTTTTTTCCAGGTCTACTGGTAAGCAGATTCGATCTCTTATTGGTTCCATTTACAAGGCTGAATCCACAGCTACAGGTATGGAGTTCCTTCTCAAAGCATATAGTTCATTGATCATACTTTTAATAGTTTGACAAGGTGTATCTGCATATAAGAGGTACTACGTACATCCTTTGATTGTTTACTCTTGTTTTATATGTACACTTGTTCTTATGGCCCCAGGTTTGATGGATCGACTCCGGACAATTCCAACCAGACAATCTCTTGAACTGCGAGCAGAGGTAAGTTCGAGGGCTTTATGTATATTGCATTGTCACCATCTAATGAAACGTTGATTTCAAACTTAGTCATGCTCTTTTCACTTTTCAGGTGGCTTCCATGGCCTCTGATTTGAAAAACCAGAGATATGTTCTACAAGAAAGGATCAACAAAATATCTGAATATGGTGTCCGCGTCTGAACTTCAGTAATCATATTTCCCATGATACCACACCTTTTGCCCTTCCAAGTGGCAATAAACTGAATCACTGCAGGAGACGCTGTTATCGTTTGATCAGACCAGTATCATCTCCGGACTCTTTAACCTTTTTTTGTAAGAATTTTAAACAGGAGAGCAAACAAAATCACTCACCATAACCATGGATCTCATGGCATTTACTGTTTCTGTTTGCGCTTGCGCATTGTTCCCTCTGCTTATGTGATGTGTTTCCTGTAAGTTAGTAGTATCTTTTTTGGCATTCTGGTTCGAAATAACTCCGGTTCCAAAGAACCCCCGGCTGCTTCTTTACCCCTGGGCCAATTACCCCATCATACTACCAAAGTTACAGGGCCTATCTGATGCAAGACATCTCTGCTGCAGCCTCCAGGAAGGCAATAGGACAATGAAATTCCCCTACAGTTACTCCTGTTTATATTTTCAGAAATCAAGTGAAAGGAATGTTGGCTTATTTGGAGGGAACGGCAAAGGCGGATGCATTTTGCATCAGACAAATCGCCCTTCCCATGTCGAGCACTGTTGTCCTGACTCCCGAAACTTGCATCCGCCGGGACCAGGCCACTCTGGAATTTTACTTTCGGAGTGGATTGCCAACAACAAGCAACTTAGATTGGCAGCATTTAGGCACTTCAGAAGTTCGGATCAGTTTCATGACCCCCACAATTCATGCTTTGAAATTCTGTAGGAAACAAATCGACAGAATCTGGCAAGGTACCAAAATATTCTCTTAAGATAGTTGAATTGCACCTGTAAATTGTGAGCTTCAGTAGATAGCTGAATTACACCTGTAAATTGTGAACTTCTGATGAAGTGAACCAATGTGCAATCAAATGTAGCTAATCAGTAATCAAACTATCCTAGAATATACAGCTTCTGACCCAAAATTTATTGTCCCTATCTGCAGCTCAGTGGAAAGTTCGTAAAAGAAAGAAAAAAAAAAGGCTCATATCTGTGATACTGTGACGCCAAAATGTATCATGTGTGCTTTTACTGCATCAATCTCTTGCGACTATAGCATTTGCTCCCTGCTTGTGGTCTAAGCTCACCTTTCATTATCGACAGTCCCATCTTGCAGAGGATCAAAACTTGCTGAGAGTTTGTCCCTCTAAGATCAGCTAGGTTGATTTTCTAGCCAGGAAGATCTTGTCGGAGTCTCATCTGTTTTGTTAGTTTCAAACCGAGAAAATCTTCGCAATCTGTTCACCTTCAACCGAATTGAGGGCACCTTTCGAGCTATGGCCTTCCAGATCATCTGAACAGCATCATCATTCTGAGATGGGTACTGGTATTCAAAGTGCCTTTCTACTTCCTTCAGCCTGTTCCACATGCGTGTCCAGTCTTCTCGGCTTATTCCATTGATCAGATTCATAAGAAAATCCTTCTTGACAGCTTCCGCACCACGCACTATGATGCAGAACTTGGAGTAGTCAAGGACATCTTCAAATGGCAGCTCAATCTCATCGCTGATTATGATGGGAACACAGTGGCTGACAATGGAATCGAATAGGCGATTGGACGATGGCGTGTCACCCGCAATGTTGAGGCAGAACTTGGAAGCCCTCATCCCCTGTGTTGCTTGCTCAATTCCATTGCCCACCACACTTCCAAATGAAAAATGTACATCTTTCTCATCTTTGAGGAGATAATACAGTTCCTGTCTGATGAAACCTCCCTGCAATTTTGTGCAGTTAATAGGTCAAAAGAGCATCAATGTTAATAGATTCTGAATCACAAATATTGCTCCATAGTTCCTCAATTCTCAAAACAAGTTCATCAGTTCTCAAAACAACAGGGGTATAATTCAGACAGACCGTAGATCATAATATATATCTTACATCTTGCTTGCTAGCCATGTTTTACACTGCCATTGCAAATGTGCATAGATATCATGGTTTCGATTGCTAGCAGTAAAACTACTGAAGACATACTGACTGTCTGACCCTATTTGACAGCCTACAAGATCGTGTGACATGAATGGCAAGTATGCAGGTGGGTGACCATATGAAAAGTGATTTCCTAGCAAATTGAGATGGATTAATAAACAATGCAAACATTCCAATTTGTGAAACTAATGACATTAATTAGTAGCGATGGCACTTCCCCATGGCCGGAATTAATGAACTAAAAAGTACTAAGTAGGAGTACCATGGAGGGGGTACTAACTGAAAACATTAGCAATTCCGTTTTGAGAGAGATCACATGGAAACATTCATTTAAACATAGAGACAAGATCACACAACCACATTATGAGTATTAAAATTTCCCGAATTGGCTGAACCTAAGAATCTTTTCATAAAAGAGTAAGTAACAAGGCACTCACATCTTTCCTGTAAATGGCGCCCTGGAAGTAGAGTAGCGTCGGCCGGTCATCGTAGCCGGCGGAGTCGTTGGCGAAGTTGGGGACGACGTGCCGGTATGGCGCGATGACGTCCTTGTCGAGGCCGGCGACGCTGGGCGGGTACCTCCCGAAGTCGCAGAGCAGGAAGACGCATGGCCAGAGCTTGTAGCGCGCGTCGAGCATCCCGTTGGGGTGGTGCGCGAGCACGACGTGGTCCCTCCCGCCGGACCTCCGCCACTCGGGGCGCGCGGCGAGGTAATCGAGCAGCCTCCGCTGCAGCGCGCGGTCCTCGCTGGCCCGCGCGGGCGGCACCAGCTTGGAGTGGCAGTTGAAGCTGAGCGAGGCGAAGAAAGGCACGAGGATGACGTCGGCCGCGGCGGCGTCGCGCACCCTGACGGCGCCGCACGGCGTGGGCGCCCCCTGCTCGGAGGCCAGCAGGTCCAGCGTGAGCCAGTACTCGATGCTGTGCTGCAGGTTCAGCCCCCCTGGGTACTCCGGCACGCCGCCGCCCCTGACATCCGGCCACACGCCACCGCCGCCGCCGCCGCCGCCCTGGGGCTTCCAGTCGAGCAGGCCGAAGTGGAACTCGGGGGGCAGGTCATACATGAACACCCGCAGCGCCGCGGTGGCCGGGTCGCATTTCCGGCCTGAGGAACCAACGCGGAGCCCCTGGCCGCCCGCGCTCAGCGCGGGCGTCACGGCCGCGGAGTCGAGGAGGAGGTACCAGGAGACGAAGAAGAGCAGCGCGGCGATGGCGAAGAACCAGGCGATCGGGCGGCGGCAGGAGGCGGCCGAGGCGGCCATGGGCGCGCGCTAGCAGCAATGCAGGTGGAGGCGCGCGGCCATGGCCGGGGGGATCTGGTCGGCACGCGGGCGGGGCGACAGGTGGGCGGATCTGAGGATGGGGAGAGGCCGAGAGGGAGTTGGGCGCGGCCGCTGCTTGCTTGGCGTTGCTTCCCGATGGGGTCGGATCTGGGGTGGGAGACTGGGCGGGGGTGAGGAGGGAGGGAGACGAAGGGAGGAAAGGAAAGCGGTTGGGGTTGGGACTTGGGAGCGGCGCGGCTTTCCAAAACCACGCAAGCGGATGCACGCGCACTTCCACGGTCGGTCAGTGCTCTTTGTCGCGGGGTCTCCATGTGGTTTATGAAAAGGACCTTCTTCTTGGTTGGGTACTTGGGGTTTGGCAGCGAGCCAAGAGGATGGAGAGATGGTACTACATCAGTACTAAATGTTTAAAATAGCGGGCTAAACCCCTTAGCGGCTGTCTCTCCCAAAAGCTAAGAAAGGCTATAGCAGGCTAAGCCATTTAGCAGCTGGACAAAAAATATGTCAAACATCATATAATTTTACATATAATAAACATAGAAGATGAAGATCACAATTTAAAAGTCCTACTAACACATCAGATCACAGTTTCATAGTTCATACATGATACATCACATAGACACATACACACATGAGTTTAAAGTTTAAATAAAGTTGACATACGTTACACTACATACCAACTAACAGTGAGATAGACAAACAAACATGGAGCAATAGGACATAGTCTGATACATATCAGTACATGCATTTCAGCATTTGAATAGTTTGTTGTACTAATCTAATCATCTTCAGTGTCAGTAGATTTCGTAGCATCTTGATTTTCCTCTGATTCAGAAGTAGAGGTTGCAGACCCAAGCTTCATCAGAGATGCCACGGTCCTAAATTTCTTCCTAGGATGGACAGACCTTTTTCTTTTGGCTTTTACTTGCGATGTAGATGCTCCCTGTGATGCTCCTCCTTGTGCTTTTGCTGTTGTTTCTACACATTCCTGGTCTTCTTGACTTTGATTTGCATTTGGTTCTAAACCAGTAATGAACTCATTGTTGTCATCCTCCAGTATATCATTTATTTCCTTCTCTATGGGATCTCTACTCTTGTTCTCTTTCTTATGTCTTAGTTTAGAGTTAAATTTGACAAATACAAGGTCTCTCATCCTGTCATGAAGTAATTTGTTGTGCTTTTTTGTGTGCACCTAGTTTCGTTTAGGTCAATAAAATTCAAGAAATCAACAACAATGTAAAATATATTCATGTAGGTGAGTTGTGGAAGTAGAATTAATTTTATTACCTGTTCAAATACTGACCAACTCCTCTCACAACCAGAGGAGCTACACGTCAAACTTAGAATCTTTATCGCCAATAGTCTCAAATTAGGTGTAGTTGTGCCATGATTCAGCCACCATGTTGCTGCATGAATAAGCAAAGAGTTAAGCTCTTGTGATAGCAAAAAGAATTATATTGGATAGTTCATAAATCACATTAGTTTCACAATTTTCACCTGGGTTGAAGTTCTTATTTCTTCGCTGCCTTGTGGCAATGTCATGTCCAAATGACCCTTGCTGTTTCGTGTATTTGTTGAGTTCTTCAATGATAATATCTTGAGTTTCTTCATCACCAATCAGCGTTGTCACACATTCAATTATAGCAGTTCTAAAAGATCCTTCCTGCTCAATATCTATCTTGTTTGGGTAGTAATATTAAGGGTTCAAATAGTATCCAGCCAAGTGTAGTGGACTCTTCAACTTGCTGTCCCACCTCTTATCTATTATTTCCCAAACATGTTTGTAGTTTTTCTCATTATTGTCAAACCTCAAAGCAATTTCTTTCTTTGCCTCAAGCATATATCCATGCAAAAATCCCATTGCAGGCACATCACTATCCATTCTTCTCAGCACATTAGCCAATGGCTCAAAAAAATTAATAGCCATATCAACATTTTTCCAAAAGACATCAGATTTCACCACTTTTTCCGCTTTCTTTCCCTTAGCACTCTTCAAGTAACCCATCTCATTGAAATCATTATCTCTGAAGAGCCTTTCGAGCTCCTTCTTGTTGTCTTGCAAACTCTTAAGATTCAAATAAGCAGTGGCAAATCTAGTAACTCCAGAGCGAACCAAGTCCTTACCAAGATATTTTCTCATCAAATTTAGCACCCTTGTATGAGCATAGAGAAATGCAGTCACTTGTCTTGCACTTGCAATTGTTTCTTGAACTGGTTCAAGCCTCCCAATGTCCTCCAACATGAGATCTAGGCAATGAGCTGCACATCCATTCCAAAATATTTTGGGTCTCTTTGCTGCTAGAAGACTTGCTGCTGCTACATTAACACTAGCATTGTCAGTGACCACTTGGATAACATTTTCCTCTCCTATGTCTTCAATGCATCTATCCACAAGGTCAAAGATGTATTTACCATTTTTCATGACAGCAGAGCAGTCCACATAATCCAAAAAAAGGACACCATGAGCACTATGCACGACTAAATTCACTACTCCCCTGCCCTTCCTATCCGTCCATGCATCTGTCATAAGTGTACAACCTGAGGTTTTCCATGATTCATGATGGCTCTTGAATCCATCCATCACCTTCTGTTTCCTTTTCTCCAAAAATGGTCCACTCATCTCATAGGGACTAGGCCCTCTCAAACCTCTACCAAAGGCTCCAATAGCCTCAACCATATTGGCAAAGTTACGAAGAAGGATTGTATTGTGTGCAATGCTAGCTTCATAAAAGAACTGACATATATACTCACAAGCTCTATCCCTCCTCTTTTCTCTTTTCTGAGTTGTTAACTTTGTTTGAACCTTTTGGCTGACATTAGCTTCTCTATGGTTCTTCTGTACAGCATCTTCTATAGAAGCCGGCTTGTAGAACTTCTCAATAGAGCCACTACCCGATGAAGCAACAGCACTACAACTAGGTCCTTTTGTTGACTTTAGCACAACAACCTCGTTTCCATTGTTAGAGTCTTCACTACACATTTCACCATTCGAGTGATCTAGATCAATTTCATCTCTGGCCCTTTTCTTTTCCTTTTGCTTTTGTTCCTTTTCACTAGTTTTCTTAATAAGCAAAGCTAGCATCTCTTCCTTCACATCGGTTGGAACTTTTTCACACTTACTAACATTGTTCCCGCCGAGACAAGCAAGATGGTACTTCACTCTTGTAATTCCAGCTTTTATTGTCTTCTTACAGTAGTTGCACACTAGTGAATGTTTCTTCTTTGCGTCTAGGCAATAACAATGATTCCATGTAGGGTCATCTGAGTTGATAGCAACTTTGGTTGAAGCTGATTATTCTACTGATTCAGATGCAACACTTGATGAGACACCTAAGCAACAAAATTAATTTGAGATTAAAAGAAATGTCAAGCAGCAGTACAAAAAATTCTAACTCAATGTATTTACAGTAAAGAGTAAACCTAATATCCTATCACAAACAGCAGTAGCATGCTTAGAATAGATCTGATACTCTACATCCTTCATGGGATAAATGCCAATTTATTTATAGAGTAAACCAATGTAACACCCTGAGGAAATACCTAAATAAAAAAAAATACACCGGTCAAAAATCAGTTCTGTTTTATTTTTAAATTTTTGCATCATGCCGACAGTTTCTTTGTTTTATGCCAGTGCCAAACTTTTATTGAAATTTTCCAATTTTTCTACTCCTCTGATCTTCTGGTTTTTGTCCCAAGATTTTCACTCTAACCGAAAATTAGTTTTACTCCAAAAAGTCCGCGTAAGCTCCCTCTACTATGGCCTTCTTGTTGCTGGGCTTTTTCTGGAAAAAGTCCATGTTATCTCCCCAAGCCCTTTCATTCCTATTGGGTTTGAAAAGATAAAAGTCTAATTTTCCCCCATACTATTTTCGGCGACGACGTCGCCGCACGCCGCGTCGCTACGACGAGGCCGCTACGACATCACCGGCTGTCGCCTTCCGCTCCCGTCTCATCGGCGAGCTTGCCGTCCATTCCATACGCATCCTGCCCAACCTCGCACCGCCGCGAGCCATGCAGCAAACCAGTTGTGCATGCGCATGCATGCAGGCAAGCCAACCACGAGCAGGCACCATGCAACTAGCTAGCTATGCGTATGACTGCATGCAAGCAGCTAGTCGGGCTCAAGCTAGCATGCATGCAACAACCTATGCACGTACACCGGGCGACGCTCCTATCGAACGACGGTGGCCCCCGCCGTGTTACCGTCGCCGTCTTCCGTTTCGGTAGGTGGCGACGGCAGGCAGCACAGGAGCCAGCCTTGGTCTCCCGAACGGCGATAGTCGATACAGCATGCGCGCCAACCCGCGCGGCCGCTGCAACTACCCCGTCCCTGTCTTCATGGCCATTCAAGACGAGCTCGTGCGGTGAAGCCTATATAAGGGCAACCATAGCCGAATACGCAACCCGTCCCTTTCCATCCTCTCTTCTCCTCCTCCTTGC
This sequence comes from Oryza officinalis, assembly GCA_008326285.1. Taxonomy (NCBI): domain Eukaryota; kingdom Viridiplantae; phylum Streptophyta; class Magnoliopsida; order Poales; family Poaceae; genus Oryza; species Oryza officinalis. Next base: position 21,609,424 of record BDMV01000003.1, on the reverse strand, counting down.
TTTGTTTCTCCTCAGTCACACCCTTTCGCGCACACGCCGCCATCTCTCCGCTTGCTCCGCCGCGGCCGGCTCCGGCTGGGCCTCAGTTGAGCAAGAGGACGGATAGGCCGCCGCGCCGTCATTTGAACCCGAGAACGACTGACTTATCGAACGACTAATCCCTAACATCTAACCCGCTGACTTCTAACTCACTAACCCGCTGACCTCTAACTCGCTAACCCCTAACCCCTAACCTGCACTAACCCGCTAACATTTATTCCTTAACGCTGTGTGTTCGTTTGTTGCCACCGATCGAACACGTGGTGTGCGAGGACGATCCGCGGGTCGACTGTCCCCAGGCTGTACATCGACGACCGTAGTTTCGTGTGAGGACCACCGCTCGGTGTGCCGCTACCCAGCTGCCGCAAGGTGAGCTCCTCTCCTGCTCTTCCTCTTGCTTTTGTTTCCTTACCGCCGTTGTTGCCGCGGCACGGTGACGTTGTGAGGCACAACACCATACCCGTTCCCTACGCGGTTGCCCTCCGCAGCGACCGCCGCTGTGCCGTCGGCCATGCATGCGCCACACAGCTAGCTGGCTGTACGTGTGCATGCATGCAAGCAGCTCACATGCACGCAGCTAGCTAGCCGTGTGTATGCATATGCATGCATGCTTGTAGCTCGCCCAAGCCCTTCACCTCACCATGCGCACACTCTTTTAAAAATAAAACCTGTACGTGAGGAGTTAAGGGCGGTTCCACCCGTCAAACCTTTCCCTTTTCTTTGTTTTAAAACTTTTTCGATCTTTCGAATTCCATATCTCCCTCGTTTTAAGTCGAATTTGAACGAAACTTTCGTCAAAATCTTTCTAAAATCAAGATCTACGCAATGGCACTAGTTTGGTTATTTTTAATTGTTCTAGAATTTTTGGCTCTTTTGTGTTAGTGAGTAGTTTATGACGTTAGTATTCAACCGGACAGGGTACATCTGCGAGGAGAAAACTGAGCTAATCGAGAACGAACCCCCAATTGAGCAAGGCAAGTCACTACGCCCCCTTCTTCGAACATGTTGATCCTATTTTTATAAATGTGTTGATTGCAAATAAAATTGCATGCTAATTATAAAACGCGTGCCTACATTTGCTTAAAGCCTTACCTTTGATATTGTTTATCCTTATGTATTACACACCTTTGTGACCCGAGTATATTACTTTACGCGTGATATTTACTCTCTGCTTAGCCCTGCTTACATAGACGTTATACACTCCATATGTGGGATATGTGGACGTGGTTATACTGATCACTCGGTGGGAGTGATTGATAGAGATCGGGTGGAGACATAAGCGCCACCCACAGCATGAAAACCTTTGTGAAAACCCAAAAACTTAATTAAACAAAAGTGATTTCGACTGGGGCGGCACGGATAGAATATGGGTGGTTCTGGGAACGGTAAGCCGCCGACCCTGGTCAGTTAAGGACCGAGTCAAGAAGCTAAGCAGGAAACGAACCGAGTACGACCATGCTTCTTGAGTGGGGTTAGACCCGGTGGACTAGGTTATTCTCGTGGGGTGGCACTCCAGACATGGTAGGTTCTGGATATCGGTATGGAAATGTGGAAGTGTGTGGTTTAATGACGTCAAGCTTTATATATGTATGATGTAACCTTCAATCTCGGGAGCGCCAGGACTCCCCTCACAACCGGCTCGAGGTAGGAATGTGGCGCCGGGGGTGCAATGGGGATTCATAGTCCTTGGAGCGGGTGCCGCCATGCGAGGGTAACTGAAAAACCGTGCCGTGACAAGTCTCATGTGTTAGGTGAGTCACGGAGTGTGGGATTAAAAGCGTACATCCACTGCAGTGTGAGTAAACTAAACTATTCGAATAGCCGTGCTCGTGGATATGAGCGCCGGGACTCTTGACTAGCCTCGTCAATTTGTAATATTGCTTAAAATATGATGGGTATGGAAGGCGTGACCTTGCCTGATGTGCAAAAAGGTCGTAGTGGTTAAAACTGTGGAAATTGGATGCGAGGGTAAACCGGACCAAGCAAGGCTTGGGGAAGGTGGATGAACTCTCGCAGGTTAATGACAACTTCAACTTAACGTGGTTTTCAGTTAAAACTGTTATGGCATAGGTTTATGAAATAATTTGTGAAAACTAGCTTCATGCAAATAAACCAAGCCATCCTTGAACCCCTATGAACATTATATGCATTCTGTAGTGGTGGCTTGCTGAGTACGGTTGGTACTCACTCTTGCTTATTTACATCTTTTAGAAAGGTGTTGGTGTCGACCTGTACATGTGCTATGCTGGCAAGGAGTTACCGAGGACGGTGGAATAGGGACCTAGGTTCACCAGTCGATGCGTGTGGGGTAAGATGGACCGTCGCTGCTTCGCTTCCGCTACTTCATTTAGTTGTTTTGATATTTTGTGTTGCTGTCGACCATGCTTGGTCTATTCGGGTTTCATTTGGGCTACCCTTGTATTATTAATATATTGTAAGACCTGTAAGACGATGTCAGCTTGAGATATACAACTGTGCCATGTGTGTACCATCTACTGATCCAGGGAATGGTATTGTAATACACATGGGGTTCCCGGTATACAAAACCGGGGGCTCACAACCAATCAGCTAACAAGCCAATACGAAAAAAATTTGCTTACTGCAAACAGCACTATGTCACTACCATCTAGGCATCGACCTCCAGGTTCCAGCAGCCAATACGAAAATAGTAGAGGAAAAATGAGAAGTTGAAGAATCTTGCCTTCCGGCTGGGACAGGGACATGGCCGCTTCCCTTTGCCGTCGCTGCAACAGAATCTGCCGGTGCCGCAGCTCGCGCAGCCGTAGGTGCCGCAGCTCGCCGGTGCCACACCTCGCCGCCGCTCGCACTTCTGACGTTCGTCGCCGGTCTTGCACCCTCGCCACTCGTTGGTCAGAGCAACAACATCCGATGGCGCCGTCGCCGCCGCCGCCAGCACTCACGCGAACTCAGAGGAGGTGTCAAATGGCTAGGGTTATGTGAGTGACAGCTTACCAACGTGAGATATCCCAACGATATGGGCCACACGTGATTTAGGCCCAGGAAAATGAAAGGTCTCGTAGAATAGCGGTGCTAAATGGAAGTCAATTTAGCGGAAATAGCGCGCTTTTAGCCGCTAATAGCGGCAAAATTAATTTAGCGCCAAAATTGCCATAGCCTAGCGTCAGACGTGCTGAAACACTAAAGCCGGCTATAGCGGTCGCTAAATCGCGCTATTTTGAACATTGGTACTACTACATGCTTCATGCTTGAGATTTTGCTGAAACCATCGAGGCTGATATACCATGTGAAGTCTCACCAACTTCCATTTGTTTCATCCGCTCTGTCAGCTCGTGTTTTAGTCCGTTTTCCTTTCACCTTTCGGCCAAACAAAAGAAAGGGCCAACCAAAACGAATGCAGTGCATTTCAACTTCCAGTGGAGAGAAATTTGAATTTCATGTAAGTGATTCTTTTTTTTCAATTTGCGTCATGTTTTTTCAGTTTATTCATTGGATTATTGAAATGAATAATTTGCTCTCCACTTTAAAATATGTTTTCTAAAAAAGGTATGTACCATATACTACTTAAAGTTGGTTATAGTCAAGTAGATAATCCGCTCAATAATCTAAATCAAATGGATCTCTATCCTTCCCTATCAAAGATAAGATAAGTAGGTGTGTTGTTGCGTGGACGAATGATGAAGCGGGAGCAGATCTGGTTTGGGCCTAAGGCCCTATATCGCCGACAATGTTTCTTCATTAATTCTATAGTCTATTGCGGTATTCAAAAGCTATTGTGTGATTAGGATTCATCTAGATTTTGCTCACTTCATATTTGTCCTCTCTTTAGCTGGTGACAGGATCAATGAGAATGTGAAACAACATAGATGATCATTGTTGTAATGGATGCGATGGAGAAGTAAACTGCCAATTTTGATTTTTTTTTTGCATGGTCTTTTGTGTATTAGTTTTTACTTTCCTTAATGTAGGTCATCTATAAGATGTTCTCTTTCTTCATTACTTACTTGCCCTATCATATTTTATTCTAGTGACAGCTCATTTAATTCTATGGACACTATACTACTCATTCATTGCATTGTAAATGCCCTTACGCTGAGTTTGGTACTTGTACAACTTCTTTGTTTATTGCGAGCATGTTTTTAAACTGTTAAACAGTTCGTTAAAAAAACCCTTTTATATAGAAGTTTTTTAATGAAAACAAATAAACTCATTTTTAAGTTTACAATAATTAACTTAAGTAATCATGCATTAATAACTTGTCTCATTTTACGTGTCACAAAAAATCTCATCCCAAATAAGGAACCGAACGCAACCTAAGATTTTAACTACATCTATTACATTTTTTTAACAAACCGACACAGGGTGTGCCAATTTTATTGAATTTAGTAGGAGTAAAAGTTACATATATAAGTATGAAAGAACGGTTAAAAAGGGGTAAGGCTAGGGTATTAAGCGTGCAAGGTGTTTTGCTCCTACCGAAACCCAAGTTTTGGTTCCTTGATCTTTGCTCCAAGGGGTGTGACGAACAACTCTTTACGTTGGAAGACTCTTTGGTTCCTTTCCTTCCAGACTTCTCGTGCTGTGAGAAAGATTAGGGTGTGGACTCGTTTTTTTGATAGTTTTTTGGCAGTTGCCAGCTTCGTCCACCAGGCATGTATTGTCGTGGTTGAAATCCATTCTGTCGGCCTGAGCTATTCACAGGTTGTCTAGTTTGCTAGAATGTTTTAAATTTTTCTTGTGTATCTATAGTCCGACGGGAGGTGAAAGGACGTTTATAGCGTGTGGCGGCTATTACTCTATACCCACTTCCTATTTTATGCGCAACTTAGTTGTATGTGTTTTTTTTCATAGTTTACCTCTAACAAAGGGAGATGAAACTTGGTGAAAGCTAAACCGAATCATGACCTCCTTCCAAAATTTACATCATACCCATCCAGAAAAAGAGAAAAAAATCAACATTATACAATGAAATACTCCCTCTATTTTTTATTATAAATCATTTTGATTTTTTTATAGTCAATCTTCTTTAAATTTGACTAAGTTTATAAAAGAACTTAGCAATGTCTACAATACCATATTAGGTTCATTAAAACCGATATTTAATATATTTTGATAATATATTTTTTTGTTTTAAATGTTGTTATATTTTTTTATAAATTTGATTAAATTTAAACAAGTTTGATTAGAACAAAAGTTAAAACGACTTACAATATGAAAAGATAATTTGAATTACTGCTACTTAATTATACACTAATTAAATAGCAGGTTGCCCAACTAGTTGAAATATTTTGAACATGACTGATAGATTAGCACCTACATATACGGTTTAGCTTTACCTACCACTGCCTCTAAACACAAGTGCACAACGCTCGCTGCCGGTACTCTTATCTGTTTATACTGGAGTAAGACGCAGATACCAACCGAGAAGCAGCCGGATTGATTGTTTGTATGGTAAGTATTCGCTCCATTCAATAAAAAAACAAATCTAATATAACACATGATACGTTTAAAACAAATCTAATATAACATACGATACGTTTTATTTAGATTCGTAGTATCGTCAAAAATATGTCATTTTTATATTGAAATAGATTTTTTTTACGAGATAAAAAGAGTATGCAAAAAGTGCCCAGTTCCGATTAAAACCATTTCTGGATGATTGACAGTTGAAATTGCTGAGACCGAGTGAAAGCCCATTTCCGCCGAGCTTCCCACGCGGATGCTGGATTCCTCCTTTGGCTGCAACGTTCCTTCTCGCTCTTGTCGCCCGCGCCATCTCGTCTCCCGCCGGGTCAACCCCAAGTCTCCTCCTCCCTCGCCGTAATCAGGCAAACGATCCTACTCCTCCTACGCATTTCCTTCTTGTGCTCGGCTCCCATCTCCTGCTCCACTCTCTGATTACTGTAGAAATCTCCACTCGTCTTTGCACGCCATATGTTCGTTCATTTGCCTGTGAGAAGCATCGCCACCATACTTGCCAAGAAGCTTCACCGAGCTGCTTGCTACTACCTCTGAAAGATCCCTGCTTTTACCTTTCGCATGGCAGCTTAGTAGTAGTCTCGCTGTAACTTCCCACTCAATTCCGAGCAGATAATCAGCTCAGCCCACTACAAAAACCCGTAACCCGTTGAGGGGTTGAGCCCCATTGCCTCCTTCACTCGTTCCAGCCCAAGTCGCTGAGTCAACGCCTCCTCGTTCTTGGCTTCCGCCATGAGTTGGCTCGACAAGCTCAACCCTTCCGAATTCGCCGACAAGATCTGTGCTTTCCTCTTCAACCTCGCCTGGTCCAAGGGGGCCCGCCTGTGGAACGTCGAGGAGGAGGCCGAGAAGCTGCGGCGCACCGAGAAGCGCATCCGCGCGCTGCTCAGGGACGCCGAGGAGCGCCGCTACATCGACGACGAATCCGTCAAGCTCTGGCTCCTGGAGCTCAAGGCCGTCGCCTACGACGCTGAGACACTGCTCGACCGCCTGACCACCTTCACCGCCGTGGCCAGGTTGGAAAGCGCGGAGCCGTCGCGGAAGCGGAAGCGCTCCTGGCTCAGTGTGCAGCTCGGCCCCCGGCAGCGGTGGGGGCTGGACGCGAAGATCGCCGAGATCAACGAACGGCTCGACGAGATCGCTAGGGGCCGCAAGAGGTTCAAGTTCCAACCCGGGGATGCGGCGAGGAGGACGCAGCCAGGACAGCGGCCGCGGTTTCTTGAAGTTGCAGCTTTCCATGATGAAAGCTCTCAAATTTTCGGTCGTTCCAAGGAGAAGGAAGAGGTTGTGCAAGCACTTTTGTCGGATCACACCATCCCCCTGCCCGTGATCTCCATTTACGGCGCGGCGGGAATCGGGAAGACGACGTTGGCACGCTTGGTGTACAATGATGCTGAGGTACAAAGATTTTTTCCAACTAAGATCTGGGTTTGTTTGTCTGACAAATGTAATGTGACAAAGGCTACAAAGATGATCATGGAAGCTATCACCAAAGTAAAATGTGATGCATTGAGCTTGGACATATTGCAGCAGCAGCTTCGTGAGCACCTGAGCACTACCAAGTTTTTACTGGTGATTGATAATCTCTGGGCTGAGGATTATAACTTCTGGGAACTGCTGCGGTGCCCATTGCTTGCTGGGGAGAAGGGAAGTAAGGTTTTAATAACAACTCGGAATGAAAGAGTTTGGAGGAGGACGACGTCTACAATCCTCCCTGTACATTTGAAGGGTTTGGATGATGAAGAATGTTGGCTTCTCCTAAAAAAATATGCATTCTTGCATGGGCAAGGTATGGAGAATGATGCCTTGTCGAAAACTGGGAGGATGATCGCAGTGGACTGTCGAGGTTCCCCATTAGCAGCCAAATCACTCGGAATGCTTTTGTCTGATGCTAATGGAGAGGAAGAAGAATGGCTCAATATATCAAATCAAATGCGGATTCTTAATGAAGACAACAACAAGATCTTGCCAAGTTTGCAGATAAGCTATCATCACTTGCCATATCATCTGAAGCAGTTGTTTGCCCTTTGTTGCTTGTTTCCTGTTGGGCATGAATTTGAGAAGGATGAGGTGATCAGATTGTGGATTGCAGAAGGCCTGATTCAATGCAATGCTAGGAGGCGTTTGGAGGCAGAAGCAGGAAGATTTTTTGATGAGCTTCTATGGAGATCATTCTTTGAAACCTCTGGCAGTTCAACAAATCAAAGATACAGGGTGCCAAGCCTCATGAATGAGCTCGCATCTCTTGTTTCAAAATCTGAATGTTTGTGTATTGAGCCTGGTAACTTACAGGGTAACATAAACCATAACCTGGTCCGATACGCATCTATCTTGTGTCAAAAGGATGAACTTCCGGAGCTGAGTATGATCTGCAACTATGAAAACATAAGAATATTGAAACTGTCTACCGAAGTAAGGATTCCTCTAAAATGTGTTCCCTCAGAGCTTTTCCTCAAGTTAAGTTGTTTACGGACACTGGAAATGAGTAACAGTGAACTAGAGGAGTTACCAGAGTCAGTTGGACGCTTGACACACCTTAGATACATTGGCCTTCGCAAAACACTTATTAAAAGGCTTCCTGACTCAGTTAGCACCTTGTTCAACTTGCAGACTCTAGATCTCAGGGAATGCTACCGTCTTACTGAGTTACCTGAAGGGCTAAGCCGGTTAGTTAACTTACGCCACCTTGACTTGCACCTTGAATGGGATAGAATGGTACCAATACCGATGCCAAGAGGGATCGACAAGTTAATTTCCCTTCAAACACTTTCCAGATTTACTGTGACTTCTGATGCTGAGGGCTACTGCAACATGAAGGAATTGAAGGACATCAATATACGTGGTGAACTTTGCCTGCTGAAATTGGAATCTGCCACCCACGAGAATGCGGGGGAATCCAAGTTGAGTGAAAAGCAATATGTTGAAAATCTGATGCTGCAATGGAGTTACAATAATAGTCAAGCAGTAGATGAAAGCATGCGGGTTATAGAATCACTCCGTCCTCATTCTAAGCTGAGGAGCCTATGGGTTGATTGGTACCCTGGGGAAAATTTTCCTGGATGGATGGGGGAAAGTTCTTTCACCTATCTTGAAGATCTGAGGATTTGTGACTGCAGAAATTCCCGGCTTCTTCCGTCTCTTGGTGAGCTGCCAAAGCTAAAAATATTGCATCTTGGAGGCATGCATAGCCTGCAAAGCATGGGCGCTCTTTTGGGTTTCCCATCTCTGGAGGTTTTGACTTTGTGGGACATGCCTAATCTTCAGACATGGTGTGACTCGGAGGAAGCAGAACTTCCTAAGCTCAAGGAACTTTATATAAGCCATTGCCCAAGATTGCAAACTGTGACAATTCTTCCTCGTGAGCTTGCTAAGCTAGAGATAAACAACTGTGGCATGTTGCGTTCTCTTCCTGTGCTTCAACACCTTCATGATCTAGCCGTTCATAGAGGCAATGATCAACTAATCGGATGGATCAGCAAGCTGATATCTCTGACTTCACTAACACTGATGCACTTTACAGAAACGACGGATATACAGCAGTTGCAACAGTTGAGTGCGTTGAAGAGATTAAAGATTGGAGATTTTAAACAGCTTTCAGCAGTGGCTGGTAATAGCAACATGGAGGCGCTCTCTTCCCTTGAGTTCCTTGAGATATCATCCTGCACAGAACTCAAGCAATTTTCTGTTGTGGGCTTGCAATCACTCAAGGATTTCAAGCTTCGCCATTGCACCAAGCTGGAAGCTCTCCCAACAGGTTTGGGGAACCTGGGATCTCTTAGATGTGTTGAAATTCACGACATTCCTAACATGATAATAGACTCTACTGGCATGGTATTGCCTGATAGTGTCTCCTATCTGACATTAAGTGGATGTCCGGACCTGGAGAGTTGGTGCAAGAACACGGGCGCCCAGAGGGTAAATGCAATTTCGAATGTAAAGATTGGATTCTAATCGTTAACGGAGTGCCTTGTAAATCGGGACATTTTGGTGGGAGTCGTCCAAGTCTATTGTTCTTCTGTGCATGTGCTCCCTCCTTGTGTAACATGTGCTCTCTCTCTTTCTTTTTTCTTTTCCTTGTGAAGATTACAATATATTGCCTTATCTCCTTCTGGAATTTATGCCATTGCTGGTCTGTAATTAGAAATGTAATTTTCATTACCAGCTTTGTTCTTGAAAATATGAGCAACCTCGTATGAGTATGGTTTGTTCAATTGTTTTGACGTTAATAAGAAGTTAATTTTATCTGACACTATATCTGTTTTAGCTCGTCAAAGTAATTCTTTTCAACACGATAGAAAATTTCCCCATTGGACTTGCTTTCGAATAATTTTGTGACAGGACACCAAAAATGAACGAGGTCCAATTAATGTCGCAGCTCTGAAAGCAATCATTTAATTAGCGATACATATGTAGACACTCAAGAGACTTTTTTCTGTGCTTGGGAGGCATTATATCCATTGATAGTCTCTAATCTAATGATCTATAATGAAAGGTAGCTACTAGAAGGTATTAAAATTGTGGGCCTGATATTAACTTATAAATTATGTGGAGGGTTAAATATGTAATTGTGTAGCCGATATCAAATTAGAGGATGAGGTCAGTTTCCAACAAACTAGAAAGAAAAGCCCGATAACTTTGCTTGAAAATAGTTAATAGCAAACTAACGATTAACTAGTTGATCAAATTTGTGCTTAATTATACCTTGCGTGGGACTTCGTAAGTACAAACACGTTCACCTAACTAAGCCTGACCAAGAAGAGAACCAAGTACTAAACTATAACTAAGTTATTAACTTTCCATTGATCTTTATCAGTTCTGTCAAAAAAAAAATCAATACCACTGCATGGTGTCTAAGCACAATTGGATGCTTGCCGTACGTGATGAATGAAACTATACAAGCTTATTGCATCTAAGCACTAGAACAGTACAAGTTCATCTCTGAACAGATAGATACAAACGAAGAAGCAGTAATCATCACCGAGGTGGAGACACAAAAGAACGTGTCCATCTGGATGGAGGATTGATCCTACCACGGCACCCAGCCTTTGGGCTGATCTCCATCACGCACCGCCTTTCGCCGGCCGTCTCCGATGACGCCGACAGACGGTGTCGTCGGCTTCTTATTGCTCCCCAACCGAGGGTCCATGCACGGGCACGTCCTCACGACGCCGCCATGCTCAGCCGAGTCAGCGGTGCATGCCAACGATGGCTTCTTGCTCATCATCTCCAAGCACGGACAAGTCCTCTCGACGACTCCGAGCTCGGCGCCCTGCTTGCGTGGCTCGGGTCTCAGTGTTAGACATATGTCTCTGTGTATAGTTTGTTTCTCTTGTTTTGCCGATCCTCCTCGTATCTCTCTCGGTTCTGTTACTATAAACCGATTGAGTAGATAAGGAAGGTGTCGTGTCTATATGTACGATGCATCGATATCAATCTATTCATTGCGTTGAGTCTATCGTGCTCTCATGGTATCAGACTTTTCGATCTCTCGCTTACGCTCTCTACCCTAGTTCTCTCTCGCGCCACGCCATGTCGACCACCTCGCCGTCATCGCACGACGTCGTCATCAACGATGTCGCCACGGCCATTGCCGACGCAGTGCGTGCCACCTACCAACCTTCGCCAGGGCTCTAGATCGACGACTCCACCGCAAAGTCCATCGCCGAGTCTGTGGCCACCAAGGCATCTTCGGCTGTGCATAAAGCCCTCGCCAAGCACCTCCCGCCGCCGGCGTCTGCATCCGCTGCTGAAGACTCCTCCTCACCCACGGCGATCACCCCACCGCCCGCGACCGCACCGTGCACCCTCCTGACCCCGGAGCTCTTGGCGCTTCTCGCCCAACTCTCGGTCCAGGGCTCTCCTGGCATGTCCGGCGTGCTGACCACACCACCGCCTCTCGGCGCCACGCCTGCTCAGGCTTCGGCCCCACTCACGTTGGATGCCGACGCTCGCGCCGCCCTCCACTCCCAGGTCGTCGCTGTGCTCAACGTCAAGGCACTGGTCTCGGTCACCTTGGATCTCGCCACCGGCAAGTATGCACGGTGGCGCGGCCTCTTCCCTGTGGTCCTTGGCAAATATGCCTTGACAGAACACGTCCTGTGCGATGCCCCTCTCCCCAATCACTCTGATTGGGCGTAGATGGATTGCGTCGTCCTCGATTGGTTGTATGGCGCTATCTCCCAGGACTTACTTCAAGAGGTGATGACGCCGACCGCCACCGCCCGCACAGTTTGGAGTGACCTGGAGTTCCAATTCCTCGGCAAACTGCGAGCTTCGCGCCGTCAATCTCTCCGCCGAGTTCCATGGCTTCTAGCAAGGCGACCTCTCCGTCTCCGAGTATTGTCGCTGGCTCAAGACCATGGCGGATAGCCTCACCGACCTTGGTGAACCGCAAACCGACTGCACGCTCGTCCTCACGCTCATCAACGGCCTCAGTCCTAAGTATGATCACATGCAATCTCTTCTTCCCATGCAGCAACCCTTCCCAAGCTTTCTTCAAGACCGATCGCAGCTGCTGTTGGAGGAGATCACCAAGGGACATCGACCAACGACTAAATCCGCCACTGCCTTCGTCGAGTCCACCATCGGCTCCGGCAACAACACCGGCACACGCGGCAACTCCGGCACCGGCAACAGCACGAGTAACCAAGGCGGTGGTGGCTCCGGCGGCAACTCACGCAACCGCTGTCGTGGACGCGACAATGGCGGCGGCGGCGGCAACACGAACGGCGGCAGCAACAACCCTACCGGCGGCGGCGGGACTGTCGGGAAACAACACGGCGAATTTTTTGTATTTTTAGATTTTTTTTTAATATTTACAGAAATATTATAGCGCCGAAAAAATTTGCAAAACTAGACCCTGTCGCCCTTCGCAAGGGCGGCAAGCCGACGTGGCACACGCGCGCTGGACGGCGCGGGACGGCCGTCCTCCTGCCCCCTTGCCGCCCTGGCAAAGGGCGGCAGGACCCCCTTGCCGCCCTTACAGAGGGCGGCAGGCCTGCCCGCCTATAAAGCCCAGCCGGCTGCTTTGAGGAGGCCATTCCCTCCTCACCTCTCCACATCAAAAAAGAAAGGAGAAGGGGAGGAGAAGAAAAGAAGAGGCGAAGCCCTGCCGGTTTCAAACTTCGATTTCAGGTAATATTCGTAGATTATATACGTGACTAAATATATGATGTTAACTAGGATATCACTTGTATTTTTGTAGAACTTTGGTTGGATAAATGCATTGTATGAAATAGGGTTTTACCTGTGGTACTATATAAATATATATTGCTAGATGTAGGCAGGGTTTCAAAAACCGCCGGGGGCCCGGTTACCGCCACCCGGCGGTACGGCGGTAACCGCGGTAACCGCGCAAAACCGCGACAAATTTACAAATCGAAATTTGAATTCAAAAATTCGGGCAAACCGCGCGGTTTGGCGCGGTTACCGCGCGATGTGTAATGGGTCGCACAGTAACGGGCCGGCCCATTTTTTTTTCTTTTTCCAATTTTCAAATTTATTCTCCGTTTTGCTCTCAAATTTGAATAAATATTACTCTTTTTTGAGAAATTTCTTCACCATAAAACACTATAAATCAAGCACTACCTTCACCATTTTTTTTGATTTTTTTCTTTTTTTTTAAATTTTTGAATTTGGACGAATTTTATTAAACCGTACCGCGCGGTACGGGTTACCGTACCCCCGCGGTACGGGCGGTAACCGCGGTAACCGCGCGGTTACCGGCGGTTTTAGTAACCCTGGATGTAGGTAACTTAGTAGATCTGTAGTATTTGTAGTTATTAGGTTTGTAGTTTTAAATGTTGTTGAGTAACATTGCAATAGAATATATAAAAATTTAGGTACGTTGCAAAGAAGATATTACACTGTAGTCGTTTATTATGTAAAATAACGGCCTAGTAATTAACTTTACAGATATGTCCAGTAAACTTATATTTCAACTATACCATGGTCAAGGAAACGTCCGTTATGGGCCAACTGGGGTAGATCTGTCAGAATTTATTGTAACAGCAAGGGGAATTGATAGGCCAGCCGAGAGGAGTGTACCTTCTATAAAAAAATGGTTGATGCGGGGCTTGGGAGTTGATCCATAGACTAGTGACATTACAATCTATGTTGTAGTAAGTCGGGCAACAGAGGGTTTTTATTGGGAACTAATGCCGGTTCAAAACTCTGGGATGTGGAGATGGTATGTGGAGAATGCATTGCAACGTAGGTGGCCTCTAGCTATGGTTCCGTATGTTCATCCGAAGGATCCAAGTGTACAGATGAACATGGATGATGGCGAGGGGCCAAGTGCAGAAGTGAATGAGATTGAAGTGGATCAGGTCAATGCACCAGAGGAAGATGGAGTAGCTCCAGTAGTAGCTCCAGTAGGCATGCAACCTGGTGGAGTGGCTGACGAGGGGGAGACTGTGGGTGCCATTGTGGACGAAATGGAAAAAGAGGATCGTGACAACAAGCGTGTGGAGGAAGATGATTCGTCAGATGATGACGAGAACAATATTAATCCAGCTGAATGGGCTAGTGATGATTTTTCTGTTTTGGTCATCTCTGAAGGGGAAAATGTGAGATGGGAGTACAAGGAAAACGAGATTATCGAGGGAGCGAGGTATGGTAATGGAGAAGACATGAAGGAGGCGGTGAAGCATTATGCAGTGTCACTTCATAGAGAGTTTTGGGTTGCCAAGTCTAACCGGACACAATATGAAGTTAGGTGTGTTAATGAAAAAGATGGGTGTCCGTGGAGAGTGCACGCCTATAAGGGGAAATGGAAGGACTACTGGACAGCGTCGGTCGTTACGAAACATACTTGTTATCTACCTGGTGTTCAGAAATACCACAGGAACATTACATGTGCATTTGTTGCATCTGAGATGTATGCGCATGTCGTGGACAATCTGGCATATGAACCGAAGTCAATAATCCGACATATCGAACAGACATTCAAGTATACAATTAGCTATGCCAAGGCGTGGAGGGCCAAACAGAAAATAATAGAGATGAGATTTGGAACTTATGAAGCCTCATATGACAATTTGCCACGTCTGCTATCTGTTATCCAGCAAAGAAACCCTGGGACCTCTTGTGCACTCAAGACATTCCCCTCAATTGAACATCCTGGCAAGACTGTGCTGCAAAGAGCGTTCTTAGCTCTACATGCATGCAAGATGGCATTCGTGCACTGTCGTCCAGTTCTTTGTATTGATGGGACATTTTTGACCGGGAAGTATCGGGGCCAGATACTAACAGCAATTGGGGTAGATGGGAACAATCAGGTATTACCGTTGGCATTTGCTTTTGTCGAGAGCGAGAACACCGACAGCTGGTACTGGTTCCTCCATCTGGTTAAGACAGAAGTTGTTGGTATGAGGCCCAATGTGTGTCTAATACATGACAGGCACGCCGGTATGCTTCGAGCGATAGAAGAGTTAAAGTTTGAGAGTATGGAAAGAGGATACCCTGGCCAGTGGGAAGATGTACAAAGCAGGTGGTGCATGCGTCATATGGGAGCTAATTTCTTCAAGCAATTTAAGAACAAGGAGTTGATGAACATGTTCAAGAGGCTATGCAATCAGAACCAGGAGAAAAAATTCAATGAGCTTTGGAAGAGATTAGATGAGTTGACAGGCAAATGTAGTGACCAGCGTGCAACAAGACCAGCGGCCGCTGTACCTGACCCTCCTCAAGCACTCGGAGCTCTCCCAACAGACAGTGTAACATTGGTTAGAAGAACTGGGGAGCAAATTCGAAAATTTTCTCAGTGGATCGAGAATGAGCCAAAAGAGAAATGGGCAAAGACTTATGACACAGGTGGTGCTAGATATGGTATAATGACAACAAATTTGGCGGAAGTTTACAACTGGGTGATGCGCGGTGTCCGTGGACTCCCACTAGTTGGTATAGTGGAGTTCATTTTACATGGGACATGCAAGTATTTCAGGGAGCGGTTCCAAGCAGTTTTTTCCTCTATGCCGAACAACAACATTTTATTTGGAACTTTCATGGAGAAAAAACTAGCGGAGTGGCGTGCAAAGGCCATGAAACATCGAGCTCTAGTGCAAGGTACCCAACAACACAGGTTTGAGGTACTCTGCCAAGATATGGCAGGCAGAGGTATCTACCGCAAGAGAGTAAAGCAGGAGTGCGTTCTCAAAGACGACGGCACGTGTCATTGCTCCTGTAGAAAGCCGACGCTGCTCCACAGGCCATGCACCCATGTCATTTCTGCGGCATCTGAGTGTGGCATCCAAGATGCAGTATATGTGTCACAATACTTCTCCAAGCAAGCAATATATCACACATGGAGTGGCGAGATTTTTGGCTTCGGTGTAGCTGGGGAGTTCACAAAGATTAACGATCCGATAATCTATATTCCTGACCCAACGAAACTCCGAGACAAGGCGGGACGGAGGAAGACTCGGCGCATCCGCAACGATATGGACGAGTTGGAGGCAGGCAGGGTGAAGCGGTGCAGCAAATGTGATGAACGTGGCCACACCTACAAGTATTGTCCTGAAGACAAGGAAAAACCAAGTGCGGCAGAGGCAGGTCTATCAGGATCAGCAGCAGATGGAGCTCGCCCTACGGGTGAAGGCACTACTTCAAGGCGACCCCGTCCTAGACGTTCTCGTGGAACGTCCGGTTACGTGGTGTAGTTCGTGTGTTGTATTTTGGCAAAAGGCTTTGCTTGTAATTTCGTTCGAACTTATCGATATGTTCGCATTGTGTTGTGTTGCGAACCACTTGTTAGACTTTCGCATGTAATGTCTTTATGTTTTACGGCTTGTAATTTTGTTTTATGTTATTTCATTCTCGTTACGTGCCTTTGTGTAACGAAAGTTATGTTCTCAATAATCTGCACTCTTGCATGTCTCTATAAGTATTCTTCCGTTTCAGATAACTTGTTTTTACAATTATATTATTACCTTCTTATTTACCCTAACATGTAACACGTTATTTGCAGAGATGGCACATCCTGAGTTGTTGGATCCGGCGATAGATCAGCGCCACCGGTCGTACCTTACTGCGATGGAGGGGGCTCAGCTTGGGACGTTCCGTCCACGGTCGTCACGCGAGCGACTTTTGGTTCACGACTCCTTCGTCGAGAGGTATGGTTTTACTGTGTTCACGACACCGGTCTTACCTTACTATGGTGGAGGGGGCTTAGCAATGTGTTAATTTTAACGTCTGGTATTATTTCGCTTTCGCAGGTTGCGTGAGGCCGGTCTCTTACCGTTGGCTCGGCTAGTTGAGGCCGCCACCGGCGACGCTGACGTGACGAGACGTTGGGACCCGGACAGGTCCCTCCTAGCAGCGTTGGTCGACCGGTGGAGGCCGGAGACGCACACTTTTCACCTGCCGTGCGGTGAGGTAGCCCCTACCCTGCAGGATGTCTCGTACTTGTTGGGGCTACCGCTCGCGGGAGACGCTGTCGGGCCAGTTGACATGGGTGTGGACTGGAAGGACGAGCTGACGGTACGTTTCGCACCCGTGCAGCGCCTACCAGGTCTACCGCTCGAGCCGTTGCAGCAGCACCGCAACACCGGGCCTACGAAGAGGTGGCTGCTTCAGTTCACTGTAAGTTCTTTCTACCTAAACTGACGTGTATTATGTACGTAACTTGTAAAGTGACTAACATTTCATCCAACGCTTGCAGGTTGACCAGCTACCGGAGGAGGCCGACGAGTACTCCTTCAGCCGTTGTTTGGAGGCGTACTTGTTGTGGCTTTTTGGGTGGGTGATGTTCTGTGGTAGTCACGGACACTCGGTCGACCGGGGTCTCGTGCACTACGCCAGGAGCATCGCCGACGCCGCGGTCGGTGAGGTGCCTCAGTGGAGTTGGGGCTCCGCGTTGCTGGCGGCTCAGTACCGTGGCCTCTGCGAGGCTTGTACCAGGACGGACCCTGGCGCGATCTTCGGTGGGTGCCCTCTCTTCATTTCTCTTTGGGCCGCTGAGAGGTTTGCGATCGGCCGCCCCCTTGTGGAGCACCACCCTTACGACGCGTCGCTGTACGAGAACAGACCGGCGGTCGACTACCCAACGATGGGTACTCTGTGGTGCCGGCGTCAGGTACGTCGCTAGTATTTGGTAATGTTGTCCTACTATTGTTAACTTCATCCTACGTCACACTGACCTTATTGTATTGCAGCGCCGATGGGCTCACGTGCAGGTTAGGCGGTCGTACGCGGAGTTTGTGATGGAGTTCGACCGCCTTCTGCCGACGGACGTAGTGTGGGAGCCCTACAGTGCCTTGCTTACCCACAGTCGGGCGCCGCTAGGCCTGTCCACACTCTGCACGAGGGACCAGGCGTACTGGATGACTACGGTTCCGATGGTGTTCGACATCTGTGTCGAGCCGCACGCACCTTACCGCGTGATGCGGCAGTTCGGCTTCCGTCAGTCCTTTCCAGTCCCGTTTCCGGCGGGCGTCACGGCTGCCGTTCACCGGTAAGCCGTTTTACTACGATTTAATATGTTGCATTAACATCGGGCTGTCCATAATAATTTGCTTTGTTTGTCGTTCGCCCTAATACAATACATTAATTTGCAGGTACTCGCGCAAGGGTCAGCACTCAGCTGGTCACTGGCCTGCCAAGTTGGGGCCTTTTCTCGACGACTGGTTGCTTGCTACCGAGGAGGTCGTGGACCACGCGGGAGAGCCACACACGGAGGAGGGGTATGAGGCGTACCTACGTTGGTACCAGCCACGCACCCGTACTAGAGTCACCTACGCTCCGACGGAGCAACAGGCCCACGCCGCGAGCGCCAGAGACCTCTACGCCAGGCACCGCGACCAGGACTTCGCTCGTGCGGTGAGTACCTTGCATCGCACCATCGTCTCATCATCCTTTCTGTTGGACAAAGGCTACGAATATTTACGTTGTAATTAACCGTGCAGGCCGTTGAGTGCAACAGGGTCGTCGTTGATGCTACAACGGCGATCCAACGGTTAGGCGCGGGGATTGAGGTGGGGGCAGACGAGCACCTGTCGACGTACACGCGGATACGGGACTCGATGCGCTCGGTTCTCCGTGCGCTGACCTGTCGTGCTGCCGACGTTGCTCAGGCAGACGCAGCACCACAGGTGCGTCCCCGACCGACTGCTCCTCGTCCAGCTGCGCACGTTCCTAGGCCGACACCCCCTCCCTTCGGAGGTACGTATATTCAAGGTCTATTTGTACATCATCAATCAATTGATACTCAATTTATGTGTAAGCTTACAAGTGTCGCGTCGTCGATGTGTAGGCTTCGCTCAGCCTGGGACGACGCCGGGCGCCCACTCCTGGCAGGCTGCGGGGTCATCGTCACAGGCAGGTGCGTCGGCCTCGCTGTCTACACAGTTTTGGCAGGACGCCGGGACTTCGTCACAGCCGGGCGGCACGTCTGTTGCGTCGGCCTCGCTGTCTGCGCAGTTCTGGCAGGACGCCGGGACTTCGTCTCAGCCGCCCGGCACGTCTTGGCAGGGTCCTACCGGGACTTCGTCCGAGCACGGGTGGGCTTCCGCCACGCACTTCGACCTTAGTGACTTCGACTTCCCGGACATTATCGGTCCCTCACAGCTTGGAGGCGCACCGCCGGTGCACACGCAGGAGCAGTCGCCCTCCACCCCACTCCCAGACCCTCGCGCTACCCGTGCTGTCCCACCGGATCGCTTCACGTACTCCCAGGACCACGTGCGAGCACAGGCCCGGAGGACCAAGCGGGGTCGCGGCGCGAGTCAGGGCCAGTAGAGCAGACATCTCTTTATTTTTCTTTACATTCTTGTACTATATGGTTGTAAACTGAATATGTTGTTGTTTATATTCGGGACTCGCATTCCTACACTTCGCTGTTACGTTTTCCAAAAACAGGAGTCCCTTTCGCCACATGGACGAGTACTTTCGGTCGAGCCGATGCAGCTTTCTTTATTCGCGTGCGATACGACTGCGGAATGGCTTCTCATGCCCTTACATGTCACATCAGCATATGTCCAATCTTACTTTCGGCGAGAATTCCGCCCTCTATAAGGGCGGAAGGCCTTACTCCGCCCATATATAGAGTGGCAGGGTGCTCATTTCAACCGGTCCAACCGAAGGAAAAAAAAGAGAGGTGACTAAGAAGGAGAAGAGCTGCGAAGCATTGTTGCTGTGCTTATTCGAGCGCAGGTTAGTACAATATTCCGACGTATGGTTATATTTTGTGTCGCATACTAGTGTAATTACCATGTATTTGAAATTTGTGAGTAGATTTGTAGCACTTAGATACGGACCCTAGTTTATTTGCGAGTAGATCTGTAGCACTGTTAGTAGTTATGTTGAAATTTGTGAGTAGATCTGTAGCACTTAGAAGTGTGAATAATTTTAGACTAGATTTGTTGTGCACACGTTTGGTTTGTAGTAGTACTATATTTGACCGTACAATGAGAAGTGTTAAGGGTGTTTACAATATTTTATAGTTGTATTTTTAAACTGTAGGATGCCAAGGCGTGGAAAAGCTACCAACTCAAGGTAACATAAATCGTTTTTGTGATATTATGTGTTATTCGTTGTGCATGAAATGAGGAATCCTAGATTAACGGGTTAGGGTGTTTCATTTATTGTTCACTTGTAGTCGCCCGAAGACTGGAAATGCCTTCAACCCATTGCCTTTGCCTAGCGGTGTTCCAGTGCCCATGTGCTGGTGCGGTGATCCTTGCAAGGTAGCCAAGTCCGATGAAGAGGAGACGTACATGCAGAGATACTGGATGTGTGCCAATTTTGAGTTTGAGCCAACACCTGAGATACGCCGCATTAACTTAATGGTGAGGAACTGATGTTTTGTAATGATTATTTGGTGTATGAAGTAGTCTTCAACAACTTATTTGGTTAGTAAACATTGCATTTGTTGTAGACCCCTCCACCGCTATGTGATTTTGAGCAGTGGATCGACACCGAGATCAAGCCGCAAAACAAGGAGCGTTTGGAGTACATGCGGCAATGGGATGCAGAGCGCAAGGAGAAGATAGAGCAGAGACGCAAGGAGGAGGCCGCAGAAAAAGAGCACAAGGCTGAGGCGGAAAGGAGGCGTGTTGCTGCGTACAGGGAGGAGCGGGAGCGGAAGCTTGAGCGTGCGCGGCGAGCGAAGGCAGCAATGGAGGAGAACCCCGATGCACAGAGGAAGGGAAAGTGGCCTCGTTGCACTCAGTAGTATGCACGAGTTGGTAGTTGTATGGTGTTAGGGTTTAGGCCGACCTTGTTTCGCTAAGTGGGTAGGAACGTGTTCCATCGGTTCGTGGGATCTCCATATCTATCCACTCAACGAATTTGCACACCCAACGATATGCCTATGTAACATGTTATCATTATGTACGATCAAGTTAGCGTTCTGCGTATTCAGAATTGGTACTAGAAATTGGAGCACATAAGTCATACCCGATCCATGTTGCCACATTGGAAGAATCCAAATGTGGCGCTGAGGCTGGCGCGGGCGGCTTCGGTGAGGCGCTGAGGCGAGAGAAGATAAGAGAGAGCGAGAGAGAGGGAGGCGTTTTTATTTGGAGCGGCTTTAGTGAGAACGGACACCACGGTTCCTTTCTTTTTAATATGGTATAGATACACTACAAATTTAGGTTTCTGCAAATTTTCGGAGCTATCCGAAAGATTTTCGGAATTCGGGAAGCAAAATAAGATTCTGTATATTTTTGGAGTTGTCCGAAAATATTTTTCGAAACTTTCGAAAATGATAGTGTAGTCATTAAGTTTATGAAATTTTTCGGAGTAGTTCTCTTTTGGAATTTTTGAAAAACGCGTGTAAACTCGGGAAGTTGCAGTGCAAATTTAAAATAAATAAAACCTAATTATCATATACTAATATTTTTTTACATGTCCTTATTTACTTCTCATCTTAATCTGATCTTGCTCGATGATCAGTTGCTTCTAGCTAGCTTTGGTTTGGTCATGGGACACGTATTTTTTCAGGAAGTTTCTTCTTTCTTTCTTTCGAACTCAACGTTGATCCATCTAGAAGATATGCACGTACACGTACACACACATACCGTACTGATGATGCACAGTCTGTTGCCACATGAGCTAACCAGGGTTTCAATTACCGCCGGGGCCGCGGTTACCGCGCCCCGGCGGTAAGCACGGTTACCGCACGGTAACCGCGGTAACCGTGACAAACCGCGACAAACCGTACAAAATTTATCAAAAATTCAAATTATTTTTCAAATTTATTTGAATTTGACGCGGTTACCGCGGTTTACCCCTTACCGTACCCCCGCGGTAAGCGCGGTAACCGCGGTAACCGCGCGGTTTACCGCGGTAATTGAAACCCTGGAGCTAACTGAAAGGGCAGGATGTTGCCGCCCTTGCAGAGGGCGGCAAGCCCTCGGCACACCGCGGCCCGTGCGCGCCGTCAAGACGCACACGGCGCCGTGTGCCACGTCGGCTTGCCGCCCTTGCGAAGGGCGGCAGGGTCTAGTTTTGCAAATTTTTTCGGCGCTATAATATTTCTGTAAATATTAAAAAAAAAATCTAAAAACAAAAAAAATTCACAACACGGCGCCTATAGCTGGCCCAGTCCGCCCCTGCTAGCGCTCCCAGCCCAGTAGTGGCCGAGGCCGTACAATCCGTGGGCCGGCATAATACAGATGTGGCCCGGCCAGGCCCACGGTCTCGACATCTTGGGTCGACCTCCATTCGCTGGCGTCGTTGGGCTTCCGGCCTTCGCCGCGCCTCAGGTAGTTCACGCTTGGGCCGGCCCATCGCAGTGGGACCCGCAGGCCCTCGCCAACTCCTTCATCATGTCCACACTGACGGCTCCAACCTCCAATGCGTGATACTTGGATTCAGGTGCATCTTCTCATCTTCTCACATGACATCTCACACCGGTACTTTTAGTATATCCTGCCCTCCATCCCACGCTTTTTCTTCTCATATTGTTGTTGGCAATGACTCACTAATACCTATCACCTTCATCGGCATTGCTTATTTACATCATCCCAACCATTCATTTGTGCTTAATAATGTGTTAGTGTCTCCTTTCATTATTAAAGACCTAATACCTACACGTTGGTTTTCTCGTGATAATTGGTGTTCTGTTTGTTTTGACCCTTTTGGCCTCTCTGTGAAGTATTACCAAACCAGGATAGAGAACGCCAAATGCAATAGCTCCAATGACCTCTACCCCTTCTCGGCGGATTCTCTCCCTTTGGCAGCCTCCGCTCAAGCTTTTGTTGCCTCCACAACCAACACAGACCTCTACCATCACTGGTTAGGCCATCTTAGTCATGAAGCTCTCACACGCTTGGCCCATGCCTCCATCATGCCTCCACCGAAAGGCGTCTCTACCATGTGTCATGCTTGCCAACTCGGCTGTCATACTCGCCTCCCCTTTACTAGCAGTTTTACTAGGGTTAAGGCCAAATTTGAGCTTATCCATTGTGATTTGTGGACATCCTCCATTCCTAGCGTGTCTAGTTTTAAATACTATTTGGTCATTCTTGATGATTTTAAATCAGATACCTTTTCCACGTTATCACATTTCTTTGCCTTTGGTAAGACTCACTTTGCAGCTAGCATCCAGAGCATCTAGTGTGACAACGGTCATGAGTTTGATAACTCCACCGCCCGCAACATTTTTCTCACCAATGGTGTCTCTCTGCGGATGTCGTGCCCTCACACCTCCCCACAAAATAATAAGGCCGAGCACATGTTTCGTTCTCTGAACAACATAGTTCGCTCCCTTCTTTTTCAAGCCACTCTACCTCCATCTTTTTGGGTTGAGGCCCTCCATACCGCCACCCACCTCATCAACCGTCATTCCACCAAAACTATTCACCACCACACTTTGTTTTTTGCCCTCTATGGTGCTCACCCCTCCTATACACACCTTCGAGTGTTTGGTTGCAAGTGTTATCCCAATCTTTCCGCCACCACCCCCTACAAACTTGTTCCCTGCTTTGTCATGTATGTGTTTTTAGGATATCCTGAGAATCACAACATGTACCGGTGTCTTAACCCTGCTTCTAATAGAGTCTATATTTTACGTCATGTGATGTTTGATGAGCACTCGTTTTCTTTTGCTGAGATGACTAACAATGCAGATGCTACTAATCTCGATTTTCTTGAGGACTTTACAGCACCACTCCCCGCTCCGATTGGCAGGCGCACGGGCGCCCCTATCGGCCGGCCCTCGGCTCAGCTCGCATTGTCTCTAGCTTGGGTGGGCCACTGCCTACCTCCCTGACCTCTCGGCCCGACGCATCGTCTGGGCCGCCCTCCCTTGGATCGACTAGGCCGGATCGCTATGTAACGCCCACTATTTTCTAAAATTCTTGATTTTATTAATAGTGCCATTTAATTATATCTTTGCTCAAAAAATAAAAATTGCCATCGGCCAAAATTTTCAGTTTTGGAAATTTCGACCGTACCGAATAAAATTCTTTCCCTCCAAGAAAAACTCAATTTTCATTTTTTCTGATCACGACAGACCTGCAAATATTTTCCTCTCCTATTTTAAACTTCCTTCCATATCCTAACCCATTTTTTCTTCTGACCTACACACAGACGAAGCCACGTGGAATTTAATCACGTGCGGACGAAATGATAAAAGCCAGGATCCTCTCCCGCTTTGCCTCTTCCATCTTTTCGAATGGCAGCATCATACTGCCCGTTTGTCTTTGGAGGGTCAAAAATTAAATTGACCACTCGTGTGCAGCCTCCGTCATTTCGTTTTGTCTCCAGCAAATCAATGCATCTGCCTTCAACCGTCGTTTCACCTGAAGAGCCATGCGTGCATGCGAAAGAGCAAGCCGGGCAGCACAACGTCTCTTTCCTTGGTCTCATGCCTAAACACTGAGCCAGCCGGAGTAGTATAAGCCTGGTAATGGGCCGTTCGGCCCAAGGGTTATGCGGGCCGAGTCTAACGGACTGTGTTCGTAGGGTCTTGTATGGGCTGTAGAAAGCATAGGGTGGGGTTGGGCTGGGCTTTAAATAAATAGGGCTGGCATGGGCATGTCCTATGCAACACAGAAAGGGTTTCAGCCCACGGGCTGGGACAGATAGGGTTTTCTCATGCACAGCAGCCAAACGAGACGCCAAATCGGGGAGAAGGGGACGGCGCCACCTCCGCCGTGCTGGCCTTCGCCGGAGCTAATGGCGGCGGGGAGAACCAACTTCGCATGAGCCGACGATGGTGGTAGCAACGACAGCGGGGGGAGAAGAGTTTCCACGCGCCGTCTCTCTCGTGCTGGCCTTGGCGCGAGCCTCCGACGGCGACGGCAACGGGAACGGCAACGACGGCGGCGGCGGTAGTGACGACGGTGGCGGATGCTCTTTCGGCTCCGGCATTCACTGATTGGTGAGCACATATCACTCCCTTGCCTGCCCCTCTTTCTTTCTCTCGTAATATGTCCTGCTGCTTTGCTTTGAGGGCTCGCCCAACAGAGGAGGCAAAGGATGATCCAGTCTTGAATGAACAGGTCCGGAGGATTTCTGGCTTAGTGATCCGTCAACTTAATCTAGATTAGTTTCTGTAGACTAATTGATCCTCCAAATATTTGTTTTTTATTTTCTAGACCATACTATTGCTTGCTGTGGTGTTCCTCATGTGATCCACTCAAGAATCGTCATTGCTCTAATTAACTGGCACCGTATAATTTTACTGAAATTCTTGATTGATTTGGTGGTGGGAAACAAGAAAATTTTAAGAGTAGATCTCGTTGAAATTTATGTTATGTGGGTTGTCTCCTTCTCATTTTTGAAGAACTTTGCAAATTGTGCTTGTCATGTTTGCTAGGTTATGAAAAGAAAATTCTGACATATATAAAATGATACCCGTTCATATTTAACAAGGTATTTAAGCTCAAATTGTGGTTGCAGTCAAGTAAATATTTATGGGATAATACCAATTTCAAATGTCAAAATTTGCCTCATGATATCACCCTTTATCTTGTCCTTCTAAGTTCACTTACGCACGTTTTTTATGTATGTTTATAATCTCATATTGCTACATTTTTGTAGCTAGCAACTGTATGGAGACATGCTTACAAGGGTGGCATCTGGCGACCTTGCATAAACAGTAGTACATATAGTACATATGGTATGCCATTCCTACTTTTCCTTTTTTACTAATGGGTTTCAAACAGTTCTTATATTTGTTTATATACTAATTTCAAAGGCCAGCACTGTTCCTATTAATATGATATGACTGGGATGAATTCCGATGCAGCCTAGTTTCTTTCTTTGTCCCCATGTAATAGTTGAAGTTCCATTTAGTGGAAGAAAATATAAAAACTTCGCAAGTGATCGCTCTTCATGCATATTCACCTGCATATATATAGTGATATATGCTTGAAATAGTGCATCTTCCATGGACTCTTAATCTCTTTTTTAATCTCTGTTTTTAAATGGATTGGATGGTGAAGGATTGAAATGATTAACTCTTAATCCAGGCCTACATACACACACATCTATATTTTTAATCTGACTTAGACAACTATTTCTGTTGCTCATACTCTATCTACATGGACTCTTGCAATGATGGCTTGAGTAGTCTCTCAGATCATTTTGTTTCTACAGGTACTGGACAATGGACATTGGCATAAGAGGATGGCTCATTTATGCATGGAAGAACTTTTTTTTTCAGTCTTTCCAACTACTAGATACAATCCCAGTGTTTTATTTGGTAATCTAAGATCTGAGCAGTTAAGTCTCTTAGTTCATATGTATTTTAGCATCTTGTTGATTCATATGTATTTTAGCATCTGGCTGATTCATATGATCTGAACTGTTGTCGATGTTGGCAAAAAAATAGTTCAGTTTGTTTAACACTAGTCAGCTCGTTTGTTGATGTTGCCAATAAGGCTGTGGTGCAGCCGTGCAGGCATGCAACCCATTTAACAATTTATGGGTTCAACCTAAGAATTTGGAGAAGGGCTAGGATTGGCTAGGACTGGCTAGGACTGAGATATATAAGGGGTGGGGTTGGTTTGGGTTGAAAATGCACGTATTGGGTTGGGTTAGGGTTGAGGCCATTCTATATAGAGAGATGGTTAGGGTCGGGTTAGGGGTGAGCCTCAGCCCATTACCAGGCCTTGGCCCAGCCCACATGCCTGATCCACCATCATGAGGCTACATCGGCTCCTGTACACACGAGAGACAAACACTAGATAGCAGCCACAGTAGGCCTTTGTTGCCCTCATTTAAGCTAGAACTACTTCCCATCGTTTCCCTCCCCACATGAAACTCCCTCTGAACAAGCAGAAGAGCAATGCAGCCCACATGCATGCATGCCCACAAGACTCACACCATCAGGCCATCATGAACCTAGCCAACATTTAGGCTGTGTTCTGTTAGAAACACAACTCTTACCCATAAAAAAGGAACAGTTTACGTGATTAATTAAATATTAGTTAATTTTTTTAAAAAATTGGTAAATATGATTTTTTTAAACAATTTTTATATAAATTTTTTTTATAAAAAACAAACCGTTTAGCAGTTTAAAAAATATGCGTGTGAATACGAAAGAGATGAGTTGAAAACTCACTGTGAAGATCACACCAGGGTGAGTTCTTCTTCCTCCTTTTCCAACTCACATCTCTTTTTTTACGTGCACGTTTTTTAAACTACTCAACGGTGTGTTTTTTTACAAAAAGTTTCTATATAAAAGTTGCTTAAAAAATCAAATTAATCCATTTTTTTTAAAAAATAGCTAATACTTAATTAATCATGTGTTAATGGACTGTTCCGTTTTTCGTACGCGCGGTATGTGTTGGGAAAGACACTAACGGCTGTGTTCGGCAGAGAGCGTTCCCGGCGCGTACAGTAAACACGGAAAACGGAGCGGTCATTAGCGCGTAATTAATTAAATATTAGCTAAATTTTTTTTCAAAAATTGATTAATTTGATTTTTTTTAAACAACTTTTGTATAGAAACTTTTTTTTTAAAAAAAATACCGTGTAATAGTTTTAAAAACGTGCGCGAACGAAAAGTTACTTTGCACGCTGGAAAACAGCTGCCGAACACAGCCTAATACTCCACGAGAAGCCTCTTTTGCTCGCGCACACACAAGGCAAAGAACTAGCAGCAGCTAGCATGCATGTGTCACAGTGTCAGCCTCCATTAACTCCACGCCGAGCGGAGGGGCAGCGCCGCGTCCCATCGCGACGACCGCGGAAGACCACTCGAGTACCTCGCGCGATTCGTGCCACCGCACGCACGCTTGTCATCTTTCGGTTGTCACGACGCGGCGAGAAACAACTATAAAAACCACCTACCCAGACGCCATAGCCCCTCCACATTGCGGTCACTGTCGCCCTACTCTCACCTGCGGAAGGTAGTATCCCTTTCTTCCCACTCTATTCCTCCCTCCCTGATTATTTCATCCAGCTTGCGTTAGATTATTTGTTACTCGAAGGAAAAACCAAAATCCGATGAACTTCAAAAATTCATATTTTTTTATCCATGACTTTGTTTGACCTTGTTCAAGTCCCAAAATCTTTTTAAAATTCTCCTCTACTCAACGACTCTACCTTTTATATGTTTATTTAATTTCTAGCCGTGATTTTATATATTGTTTGTTTTTTTGTGAGTAGAGCCTGATACCGACGGAGGGTACGCGCAGGAGTTCGACGTCTTGATAACTGCTGTGAGGAGTTCAACGTCTTGATAACTGCCCTGAATCAAGGCAAACGACCTTGACCACTCCTTGCACTCATATTTAAATTAATTATGTTGTTGGATAAATTGCATATTCTAGAACGCACTGTTTGGCCACGACTCGAATACGACTCGTCGAATCTTTCTACGGACCTTTCTAGTAGTTGTATTTTTATTATATAGGATTTGAAAAACCCTCTTTTCTTCGTAACTCCATCATATTTTCGTCGGTATTCACCGACGCCAAAATAGACTACCTATAGATGACGATTGTGTTGATGTATAGGAAACACTTGGATATTTAATATTATTCGCATTTAAAAACCTGATGAGATATCGGTTTGGTTTTAATATGAAAAATTGGTTTATAAAACTTGTACGGGAGTAAGTACCTTGGTGGATTGGCTACGCATCATTCATAAGGACCGATTCCTTTGAAAAATTCATCTAAGCATAAGACAGTACGATCACAAGGGTAGAATGAGATGCCCCTGGCCGAGTAAGTAGCTAAAACGTAGATGTGTAGCATGTTGGCAGTTGAAGAGCACCGGTATGATGGAGTATACGACAATCTCCTGCAGTGGGGATGTGTCGAGGTCCATACGGTGGGGCCTAGATAGATGAGGGCCTAAGCCTGGCCTGATGCTTGGTGGAGAAATTTCACCCTTCTGTGTGACACGGGATATTTACGGGTTGGTTATGGAAAAGCCTTGTAGTGAGCTCTTCGTTGTTGGCTATGTCTGATCCACAAGTGTCCAATAATGTGAGAAGTTCGCGGCATGTGGGTAAAGCATGCAACCTCTGAAAAGTTTAGTCAAACTGTTTAAACAGTCGTGCCCATGATCATGGGCGGATGTAAGGTGTTTCTCATAGTGTAGTTTTGTTTTAAATTTGTTTAAATAAAATGGTTTGTAGGATGAGAACCGTTACCGGAGTTTGCCTTTGTGATGAACAGCCAACCTTCGTGGTTGGGAACGAGCCTGTGTGACTCGGGGTTTCTTTTGGCACCAAGGTGTTGGTTTTGGCTGAGATTATCGTGTTGGTTTTATGCTGAGACGACACGGTGTTAAGTTGAATTTTGTACTCATGATTATTGTGACAGGTTGTTGCAAAGCAACCTAGAAAATGGAACGAGGCATAGGCCTCGTTCCGAACTAAAACTTGACTCACTAGTGTTTGGAAACTAAATGAAACTAAATTATTTAACACCTTGGTTTGGAAACTAAATTATTCAAAGGAAACCTCATCCCTCCTTGCTTATAGCCTTGCATGCCATGTTTTTCCCTGACTTGCTGAGTACACCGAGTACTTACCCTTACTTATATTTATATTTATAGAGTTAGAGGAATAATACCTCGACCCTTCCACTGAGGATTACTTCCAAGAGCAGGTCGAGTACGATTTCTCGGGGTTTCAGGCCTAGTTCCTAAACTAAGCCTGTGGTCCATGTTCGCGGTTTTCCTTCTAGTGTTTTACACCCCATGCTTCCCACCACTGTCTTCCATGCTTTCGCCCCTGTCTTTTCTGCCTTTTTATGTTTCTATCAGTCTGGAGTATGTCCATGACGATAGTATATATGAGACTTCTCTCGGTGTTGTAGTAAAGTTTTGTTATTTCTGATCTCAACAATTATTTTGTGAGTACCAGCTTGTGTATCCTGTGACTGGGACGGTAATCACAAGTAATAATGTGACCCCCAGCCTATGCCGGTTCATGTTCTTGGACTGATATAGTTTGGGGAGCCACACGCTCTTGGTCTTCCTTGTCTCTCGGATAGGGCTCCAACATGGAGCTCTCTCCAACCGACTCCACCATTGGGCTGCCTCTCCAGCCCACAGCAACCGGCTCAGCTCCTGTTGGCCCGTTGGCGCTGCGACCCCCCTCCCCCTCGCCCTAACAGGTGCACCCACCCATTCGCGCAGCACGCGTGCACCGGGCGGCCGAGCACCACCGCCCCTGTTCGGCGTCTTCTCCAGCGAACAACGATCACATGATGGTCACGCGTGGCAAGGCAGGCATCTGTCACCCCCTCGATCTGCTCAACCTCCATGTCATGCCCCTATCGCCAGTGCCTCGCACTTACCGTGTGGCCCTGGCCGATCCTCATTGGCGCGCGACTATGGAAGAAGAGTAAAATGCTCTTCTCGCCAACCATACATGGGACCTCGTCCCGCGTCCGCGTGGCGTCAACATCGTCACCGACAAGTGGATCTTCCGCCACAAGTTTCAAGCTGATGGCTCTGTTGACAGATAGAAGGCTCAGTGGGTCTTGCGTGGCTTCACTCAGTGACCCGGCATCGACTTCGATGAAACTTTTAGTCTGGTTGTGAAATCGGCCATAGTCCACATAGTTCTTAGCCTCGCTGTCTCCAAGGATTGGCCCATTCATCAACTTGATGTCAAGAATGCATTTCTTCATCTACTACTCTCAGCCAGCTGGCTTCACTGATCCCACCAAGCCTGACATGATCTGCCGCCTCAACAAATCTTTGTATGGTTTGAAGCAGGCACCCCGCGCGTGGTATAGCCGGTTTGCCATTTTTTGCTCACTCTTGGGTTTACCGAGGCTCGTTCGGATACATCTCTGTTTATCTATCATCGTGGCACAGAAATGGTTTATCTACTGCTGTATGTTGATGATATTGTGCTTACAGCTTCTTCTGACAGTCTCCTTCGTTGGACCATCACTGCTTTACAAGCTGAGTTCTCCATGAAGGACCTTGGGAGCCTACATCATTTTCTTGGGATCAGTGTCAGCCGCACTTCTGCTGGTTTGTATCTCAGTCAACGCGCGTACATTCTTGAGGTTCTCGCCCGTGCTGGTATGTCAGATTGCAAGCCTTGTTCCATGCCAGTTGACACTAGTGTCAAGCTTTTTGCTGTTGATGGTGCTCCGGTTGCCGACCCAACAGACTACAGGAGTCTTGTTGGTGCCTTACAGTATCTCACTTTCATCATGCCAGATATTTCCTATGCCATCCAACAGATCTATCTTCACATGCATGATCCTCGGGAGCCGCACCATGTCGCTCTCAAGCGTATACTTCGCTATGTTCATGGCACTCTTGATCATGGACTACATCTCCAGCGCTCTCGGAGTTTTGATTTGGTTGCCTATTCTGATGTTAATTGTGCCGGTTGTCTCAACACGAGGAAGTCCACCTCAGGCTATGCCGTGTTTCTAGGTGATAACTTGGTCTCTTGGTCCTTGAAGCGTTAAAACATTGTATCTCGCCCCAGCGCTGAAGCCGAGTATAGAGCCATGGCAAATGCTGTGGCTGAAACATGTTGGCTCTGCCAGCTCTTACATGAGTTGCATATTTCTCCTAGCCGAGCTACTGTGGTTTACTGTGACAACGTCAGCGCGTGTTGTCACTGGTGCTGTTCGAGTGCTCCATGTGCCTATGCGTCATAGTATGCCGACATTTTCACCAAAGGCCTACCGATCTCTGTCTTCACTGAGTTTCGTTCCAGTCTCAACGTTCGTTTCACAGACGTTGTGACTATGGGGGGTGTTAGACATATATCTCGTGTTTAGTTTCTCTTGTTTTGCCTATCATTCTCATATCTCTCTCGGTTCTGTTGCTATAAACCGGTTGAGTAGATAAGGAAGGTTTTGTACCTATATGTACAACGCATTGATATCAATCTATTCATTGCGTTGAGTCTATCGCGCTCTCACTCAGCAATGTCGGGCACGCGAAGGTGTCGACCAAGACGAGCACCTGCACGCCGCCGTTGGCGTGGCGCAGGTCGGAGCACGCACCAGACACGTACGCGCATATCTTCTTGCTCGCGATGGCCACGGCGCGGAGGTCGATCGGGAGCTCGACGAAGGGGAGCATCTGCTCGACGAGAGCCCGTTCCACGCGATCCGGGGTTCGCAGCTTCCGCAACGGCTGCCTCCGGAGGACGATGTCGTCGGACACCTTCTCGACGACCACGTCCTTCAGTCCGACGGGGAAGTGCCTCCTGATGACCACCCTGACGTCCGCCATCAGCGCTGGGGGCGATGCAGTTGAGCCGCGTCGTTCGCCACCAGGCCTGGAGAAGATGGAGGCGAGCTGGATACGGCTGCCGATGCGGACCGCCGGCAAGCACGGGAGACGGCGGTGGTCCATCGATCTGTACATGTTCGACCCTCTCTTAGCTTGCTTCGATCGATCGACGGGGTGGCGGACTGGCGGGTAGGGCTAGATGTGCACTGGTGCACACGTATACATGCTGCTGGATCGCGAGACAGTAAACACGATCAAAGCGAGAGCTCTCGTAACGAGACGAAGCGAGAATGCAACTGTTCATTGGTTGGCCAGGAGGAATGTATTTTATTTTTACATTTTTTATTAAAATATTTACAAAAATAATTTTTCATTTCAAAAATATACAAATCTGGATGCTTCACGCCCTTCCAAAGGGTGTTAAGGGGTGTAAATGTAAAATTTTTAGTATAACTTGTTAACTATATGATTTTGTAATTTAGAAATATATCATATAAAGTCTGATGAAATCAAAGTTTATATCAAAATTATAGAGCTCGAGGAGATCTACAACTTTGTAGTTAACAACTTGTTCATTTAAGATCGTTTAGATGTCCAAATATTCGTTACAAAATTCAAAATCTATTTTAACAAAATCTCATATCTACATTTCAAATGACATCGGATGAAGATAATTTTATATAAAAGTTATAGATCTCGATGATATCTACAACTTTATAGTTTATTACTTTTTCATTTAAAATCATTTGAAGTGTCGAATAAGCATTACTAGTTTTTTAAGCAATTAAAACCAACGGAAAGGGTTTGAGTGCAAATACAAATTTTACATTTAGGTCTCTTAACGTCCTCTAGAAGGAAAAAGTCTATTCTGCGTACCTCTACCATACCCTTGATTTTGCTCCGTCAACTACAAACTGGATACAAGCCTCCCTCAATTATGAAAAACCAATTTTTTTTCTCCACGAACGGTTTGGACAACAGTTTCATTGTATGTGACACATATGTGACTTTACATGTGGCACCTATCCCACATTAAGGAAAAAGATGAAAATAAAAATATTGGTGGATCTGAGCACACCACATAGGAATTTAAATATACCCATCTCGGTCTCTCGTCATCGTCTCTTCATGGCCTCAACGCTGACATCATGATGCCCTGTTGACACAAAAAACACAAAGGCAGAAGAGATTTGCTTAGCTCCAGTGCAGATCCTAGATCTTGATGAAGTGTGAGCATGTCAGTTAGTTTGATCCTGCAACTGACAAGATGTTGAGTAGCAGCGATCAGCCGATAGGTTGAACAATCGGTTGTTGGAGACTTGGATACCTGGACGTTGATGACGATTGCAGGCTCGAGTCTCAAGTGTGCCAAAAGCGTGTGTCAGCCGATTGCCAATAGCCGATGGCTTGGTGTAGAATCGGCTAAAGGATCCGAAAGCTAGTACTTACCGTTGAATGCCTTTGGTCATTGAGATTAGTCAACGTTGATAGGATTATGGACGATCGGCTATAGGCTTGTCGTAGAATTGGATCGGCTAAAAGTCCGATAAAAATAGATTGAAATAGTTAGATAAATAATGAAGCCTTTGCTACAATCGGCTAAAACCAACTTATGTATAATTATCAACAAACTTTTTTTATCAAAGACAATCTTGATAGATCGGATTTAACCAAGACAATATAAGATTGAAGTTGATATAGATAGATTTATCTAACAACTATACTAATCCTTATAGGCCGATGTAACACTTAGGACCAATAACCAGATAACTCGTCGGCTAGCACTCCGATGAAACATAAGTATGAAACATATCGGCTTAAAAAGACTTAGATGATCAATAACAATCTAGTAGGTCAGACCTAGCCAATTCAACACGAGATTGTATATGATAATCTAATACTCAATGAGCCAATAAGCCTATGCAAACGTGATGGACATATCAAATTTATCTTAAAATAACATCTTGTTTAGAGAAACATCAACTTGGTCAGAATATCAGACTGAACCGAGGAAGTCCCAACTAAGTTGATGTAAAACTAAATAATAATGCGATCGAAAGTAGAGACGATATACCAGATAGGCAACACTTGTTTCGACCCGATTAGAATATCGAACCGAACCGAGGAAGTCCTAGCCACGCCGATGCAAGCGAAGATGATGGAATTTACTTCTCGCTGGAGGTCGGACATAACCGATGCAGTCCATACTCGAAACTAAGAATTCGCCAAGAGTAAATTAGAATGGCGATGCGCCGAAAGTAATTGTATTGATCTGTGGAGATAAATTACAGGGACCTCGGATATACATATTTATACCCATGGGTAGATACTAGTCCTTATTGGACACGACACAGACTTTCCTAAAGATAAAGTAAAAGATATAAGTCCTGATCGGACTCTAAACAATCTTTCCTAAAAATAAAAATGAAACTAATTGACTCTGCCTAATTAATAGATAAATTGACATGCCGCATCCTTCTTGAACTCGGCCTTTTCTGGATAAGCTTCTTTTAATTGATTAAATTCCTTAACTGAATCCACTAAGAATTTTACCAAATTTTGGTGTTAACATGCCTGTAGGATCTAGTCGAGCTTAAATTAGGAGCAGCAGGACGCAACGATTGCGGCTGACAAAGCCATGACCCACGTCATGCTTTCCATCAAACTTGAGGTGCAGTGGAGGTGAACCTTGACGTCGCAAAAGGTGAAGCATCCGTTTGACAACATTGCTACTCAAGGAGATCAGTAGGAGAAGTAAGGTTGCGGCTAGCTAAGGTGACGGCACCAATGGTTGGGGAGATGGTGTCCCACCTGCCTCTCTTGTACCCCACGCCCACCAGCTAGACTATCGTTGCCGCGCTTGAGGGCCTCGGCCTGCACTGACACTAAGGGCAGTGGCGTTGTCGTTTGATTTTATGTCATCCTTAACCTATGAGTGGCACACAATTTTCCATCATGTCCCATATTCAATGGCTTAGATGGTCCCACACGTTAGTGCGAGAGGGAATTGCCTCCTCCATAAAGATGAAAAAATATTAACAAAAATCCTGAGAGACCTCCTCCGTTGCGCCCTTAGTGGCTCCTCCTTCAACCTCAGAGGTTGGTTGGGAAGATGGCAGTCCACATGCCTCTCCCAGACCTTGCACCTACTAACTGGATCACCATCGCCGCACTCAAGGACATAGGCCACTGCCAACGCCAAGGGCAGTGGTGCTGTCATTTCTAGAGCCCTCCTCTGTTGCACCCTCGGTGGCTCCTCCTCTAACCTTGGTAGCAACCTTCAACATAGGGATGATGGCAATGACAACCCTAATGGCGTCCTACCTCCTATTGTCGTTGCCCCACACGCCACAGCCACCATTGCCAACTAGCTGGGGCTGACCCCGCCTTCCACCCCTTCCCCGACGAGCGGCACCTACTGAATCTCCTCGGCATCGAGCTCCTGTCATCAGCCGTCTGTGGCGAGATCCCGTCGTTGGGCTCACTCCAATCTGGACCGCTTCCCCAGCCTCTGCCTGGCTACATCCCGCCATGCCGAGCTGCTCTCACCAACGAGGTCATCATCGCCTTGTCCTCCACCTACTGCTTCTCTTCCAGAGGCCTCCACCCCTGAGACCACCAGGAGGAGCCTCTAGAAAGAGGAGAGGTGGAGAGAGATAGGGAAGAGAAGAGGGAGGGTAGGACGGAGGAAGAAGATAGTGACACTGATTTATGTGAGTCCCACGTGGGTTATATTGTATTTTCTTTTGCTAACTTTAATTTCATGTAGGCGTCGTGTCACGGACAAAACAACCGTCTACACCACTCAGGGAGATAAAATAAATCAATTTTGATAGTTAAGGGAGATAACACATCTAGTTTTATGGCTGAGGGAGTTAAAACCAGTTTGGGGTTTATAGTTGAGGCTGACAGAATATACTTTTTTCCCCTAGCTGCTTTATCACATCATAACATTGAGCAGCCATTAAGCATACTAGGTGATTCCCATTGCTTTGCAGCAGAAATTACTAAGTAAACTTTAATATGTTCTTGCTGTTGTCAACAATCGTGCTAGGAGTAAAAATATATTAGTTATTAACAATAAATAAAACTGAATTGTAGAACACATGTTTAGAGAGAAATAAATTTAATAAATTATGTAGGAGATTGTAGATGAAATATTAGGTTGTTGACCAAATTTTGCATCGCAAAAAGCGGAAGGTAGGAAAAAATTGATGAAAAGTAATGGTTTATCAATACTAATTACAAAAGAAACTAAATGATATCCCATGCTTTGGTGAAGAATATATGGATGAATATATGTTTAGTATTATAAAAATAATGGATAGATATATTGAAATATTGTGGAAATAACATGAGGGGTGATAATTAGATATGCATGTTGATTTGTACAATGTAATAAATTGTAAATGATATTGCATGCTTGCATAAATTTTGATATATAATTATTTCTAGTGAACGATAAGGTGACATATTTATATGTTGAGCTTTATAATAGGTTGTAATCGTATAAGATAAGGATGGCCTTTCATGCCTGTTGATATGTAACCCCATCTACTGGTATAAAAAGGTGTATCTAGCTCTGGAAAGTTGGTGCAAGAACACGGGTGAACAGATAATGCAATTCCTAATTTACCTTGTGAATCAGGATATATTGCGGGCAGAATCGTACAAGTCTATTGTTCATCAATTGGGCATGTGCTCCCTCCTCCTAAGACGTGTATGACAATCTTTATTAATGGGCTCTCTTAATTGCAACGTAAGCATATTCTATAATGTGAAAGCGGAAGAGAGGAGAAATTAAAGGAAAACACTGCTGCTACACATGACATCGGCTAATAGTCAACTCTAACCATTTTACTAAAGGAAAATTTTTTGCATGCTGATGAAGAAAAGGAAAGAACGATAATAAAAAAAAATTCATGCATTAATAGTTAAGATGCCTTGTTATCTCAACTATTATAAGATGCATTAATGATGTGTATTTTTTTTAAACACAGAAGCTCACAACATGGGTGCATACGTACACCCTATCTTTATGAGCATCTCTAAAAATTGGATCGGTATTTGGGTGGGCTGGTTTCAAAAAATAAACCTAACTAATTGAGCTACGCTCATTTCGCTAATATGTATTAATTAAGGGCCCATATCAGACTCTATTTTTGGATGTGCCCTTTTTAACATTTGTTCTTTCTTTCTTTCTTTTTTCTCTGGTGAAATTTTTTTTTTCTTATTTCCTTTGGAAGTAATGGTACTGCCGATCTGCAAACTGTTAGAATTGTAATTGTGAAAAATTTCTTGCTATACTAGCTTAGCTTTGTTCTAGGGAAAGTTTTCAGCAACCTCAAATGAATATGTGGTTTGTTCATTTGTTTTGACATTACATAAGTTGGTAATTTTACTGAGAGATATATATCCGTTTTAGCTCATCAATCTAATTCTTTTCAACTAGATATGGGGTCATTTTGGATTGATACCAAAATATGTCTTACCAATTTTTTGACAAACTAAATAGTAAATGTGCTAGTTTGGATTAAGGCCACCAATTGATAGTGCGCATGTTTTATTTGGCTAAATTCTAGAAGTTTCTTCACTACAATATCATATTTTGGTTTCATATTTGTCTCAGTTCAAACACGAGCTAGATAACTCTATTTTATCAATAAATTATTGGTAGTACCAAAATCTAAGTAAATTTTGGTAGGGTAGAGATCCAAACATGCCTAGAATGTTCCTGGCCCTTTGATTTTTTTTTTGAATAATTATGTGACAGGATACCAAAAATGAAATATTTAAGTCATAGCTCCACAATGATCCACATAATACATATTATAAATATTCGTAACTTTTCGTTTGTCCTTCGTCCGTACATACCGAGGAGGTGGAAATATAGACTTCTGCTGCGACTTTTTTCCTTGGCCTGATTGAAGAAAGGACGAACACTGGACTAAGGAAAGAATGAGGGCCAGAGAGAGACAAAGGGAAAAAGGCCGGTTTACGGAGGGATGAAATCTGGACTTTTTCCAGAGAGAAGAAAGGTTGCGCTGAATTCGGCCCAGATATTGGAAGGAGATTAAATTACTTTTTCAATCTCTATCGCTTCTCTGCTATTTAAAAAAGACAAAAAAAAGTTTTCGTCGTCCGTTTGGAAAAAAGTTGGCAAGAAAAATTCTTTCAAAACTCCTAAAATTCCTCAAAAAAAAGGTTCGTGGAAAAAAAGTTTCGTGCAACGTTAAAAAATAGTCCAATTAAAAAAAACCAGTTCAGCATTTTCTTCTTTTTCAAAAAAAATTTCAAACTCAATTCGGAAATTTAAAAGCAAATTCAATTTTCCCTTTTCGAATTACTTTTTTTTATTAGTCTTTCCGTGTTCAAAATTCATTCAAATTCTTATATATCAAAATTCACCTAAAGATGCAAAAGTTTATATAAACCGTGGAGAAAAACGTCGTTTATAAAAAAAACCGCTCCAAAAAAACTATTAGAAAAAAAACGTCTTTACAGAACAAGATCGAAAAACCAGACTCAATGAATGCGAGAAAAAAATCATCGTTTATAACATAAACGCTTCAAAAAACCGGCTGACTCAACGCGAGAAAAACCACCATTTATAAGAAATGTGTTTCGAAAAAACCGTGCGACTCGACGCGAGAAAAAACACCATTTATAAAAAAGCCAAAAAACAAAAAAGATATCCGTAAAAAAGTTTTAAAAGAATAAAAATATCCGATTTGTACGGACTTCTATTTTGTTTAGAAGGTATAAACTATTTATCAACCATATAACACGAGGTTTTTTTTGTTAGCCGTAATGACGCACGGACATTTTCCTAATTTTCCTAGTATATACATATAAACACACAATTGGATGTTTGCCGCATTTTTTTCAGTTACAAGACTTACGACCCAAGCACAATTGGATGTTTGCGGTACGTGATGACTACATCTGTTCCTCTCTGAACTCTGAACATGACACAAACGCAGGACTCCAGAAGCAGTAATTGTCACCGAGGTGGAGACGCAAAAGAACGTTGTCCATGCAGATCACTACCAGAGATGGAGGACCGATCCTTCCACATGGACCACATCACCCAACCGCTTTCCGCCGCCCGTCTCCGATGACGCCGACGGACGGCGTCGTCGGCTTCTTACTGCTCCCCACCCGACTGATCCTGTCCATGCACGGGCAGATCCTCACGATGCCGCCATGCTCCGCCGAGTGATGATCAGTTGTGCACTCCAACGATGGC
This sequence comes from Oryza officinalis, assembly GCA_008326285.1. NCBI lineage: Eukaryota > Viridiplantae > Streptophyta > Magnoliopsida > Poales > Poaceae > Oryza > Oryza officinalis. The sequence continues at coordinate 21,570,057 of BDMV01000003.1, read as the reverse complement.
TTCTTGCTCCCGAGATCAATCTCCAGGCACGGACAGGTCCTCAGGACGACGCCGAACTCGGCGCTCCGGTCGCGTGGCTCGGGTCGCAGCAATGTCGGGCAAGCGAATGTGTCGACCAAGTCGGGGACCTGCACGCCGCCGTCGGCGACCACAGGCACGCACGGGAGACGGTCGTCGTGCTCCATCGATCAGCTCGTATGACCTCTCTTGCTTCCTTCGATCAACGGGAACGGGATCGCGGGTAGGGCTAAACGCGGAGCACAAGCTGCTGGATCGGGGAGACACAGATCGAATCGAGAGCTCGTAACGAAAACGATGCGAGATCACAATGTGGTTAGCCTGAATATATGTTAAATATGAGATCCGAATTAGATATATAATATATTCGGATTAATTTTTTTAAGTAGGAATTTAAGTCGTTTCCTATTAGGAATCTTATCTTTTATCTCTTATATATACTCTTGTAAGCCGTACGGAAAAAAAAACGTTCTCATTGTTATTTTTCTACGTTTGTAATCAATTTCTCAATAACGATTATTGTCGGTCGGTGCTCGTGTTATTTTTCCGTAAAGGTTTTTCACATAAAAATCATGTCTTCATTGTGTATCTATTTTTTTAATAAATGATAATTGATCTACTATTCTCGGCTGCTGGCGTGTTCGTCGCTCATCGTTTTTGATCTCATCGAGATCGTCCACCGGCGAAACCGAGTCCAACACGGAATCAGCCTTGCGCGAGAAGAAAGAGACGACGCAGCCAGGCCTCCGCAACCACGCGCCTGGAGAGAAGCAACAGCCGTGTCCACGTGAAGCAGCAAAAAAGACATCTACTACCAGCAGCACGGTTTCCGAGATGGATTGGAAAAATCAGCAAGAAGCTACTGAGAAGAGCAGAGCGCTACTGCTCATGTGAATAAAAATTCACATTTAATTGCTAGGTGCACCCAAGCTTGTGTATCAGTAATATTTCAAATCTACGTTTTGTGCACCCAATAAGTGTACCCAGGTGTTCGTGTTTTTGCTAGGTTTATCCTATTTTTTTACCAGCAAATTCAGGATTAATTCTCATGACAAGTTTGAAGTATGATCTATCGCTCCTGGATCGAGACACAAGATTCTCACTATGGCAAGTGCAGATGCAAACTGTTCTTACACAACAAGATCTTGATGATGCGCTATCTAGATTTGACAAGAGGACTTAGGATTGGTCAAACGATGACAAGAAAAGGGATCGTAAGGCTATGGCATATATTCATCTTCATCTATCTAACAATATTTTACGGGAAATACTTAAGAAGAAGACAGCCGCTGAGCTATTATTTAAGCTGGAACAGATTTACATGACAAAAGATTTGACCAGTAAAATGCACCTGAAGCAAAAGTTATTTTTGCACAAGTTGCAAGATGATGAGTCTATGATGGATTACCTCTCCACTTTCAAGGAAATTGTTGCTGACCTTGAGTCTATAGAGGTAAAATATGATGAAGAGGATTTAGGCCTTATTCTATTGTGTTCATTGCCTAGCTCATATGCAAATTTCAAAGATACTATTCTTTATAGTCATGATACTTTAACTTGAAAGAAATTTATGAAGCTTTGCATGCCAAAGAAAAGATAAAGAAGATGGTACCATCTGAAAGTTCAAGTTCACAAGTAGAAGGCTTGACAGTTCGGGGCAGACAATAGGAAAAAAACATAAAGAATCAATCAAGAGATAAAAATTCGAGTAGCTACCGTGGAAGATCAAAGGTCCAAAGACAGATATAAGTAATGCAAATACTGCAAGAGAGATGAACATGATATCTCTAAGTGTTGGAAGCTACAGAACAAAGACAAGAGAACCGGAAGTTATAAACCGAAAGGTAAAAAAGAAGAGGAAGGTAAAGCCACAATTATTACTGATGATAAGTCTAATGCAGAATTGTTTGTTGCTTATGCTGGTTCTGCACAAACTAGTGACCAGTGGATTCTTGATACTGCATGCACCTATCACATGTACCCGAACAGAGATTGGTTTGCCACCTATGAGTCTGTGCAAGGTAGTACTGTTTTGATGGATGATAATACAACATGCAAGGTTGTAGGTATTGAAACAATTCAGATCAAGATGTTTGATGGCTGTATCAGAACATTGTCAGATGTGCGGTATATTCCAAATTTGAAGAGAAGTCTTATCTCTTTAAGTATTTTTGATCGCAAAAGTACAAATATTCCAGTGAAAACGGAATTTTCAAGGTAACCAAGAGCTCTCTTGTTGTGATGAAAGCTGACATTAAAATTGCTGACATGTACCATCTACAGGGTACAACTATATTAGGTAATGTTATTGTAGTTTCAGATTCATTATCTAATTCCGGTGCTACTAATTTTTGGCATATGCATCTTGGGCAGATGAGTGAAAATGGTTTGGCAGAATTGAGCAAACGAGTATTGCTAGATGGACAAGACATCGGGAAGCTCAAATTTTTTGAGCATTGCATATTTGGCAAACATAAGAGGGTGAAGTTTAACACATCTACACATACTACAGAAGGTATTCTTGATTATGTGCATTCTGATTTATAGGGGTCTACTTGTAAGACATCCTTTGGAGGTGCTCATTACATGATGACTATCATTGATGATTTTTCACGAAAAGTTTGGTCTTATTTCTTGAAGCACAAATATCAAGTTTTTGATGCGTTTAAAGAGTAAAAAACTATGATTGAAAGACAAACTAAAGGGAATATGAAAATACTTTGTACTAACAATGGGATGGAGTTCTGTTCTAAGATATTTAAATCATATTGCAAGTCTGAAGGCATTGTGTCTCACTACATCATTCCTCATACACCTTAACAAAACGGTGTAGTTGAGCATATGAACAGGACAATTATATTAAAGGCCCGTTGTATGTTGTCTAATGCAGGTTTGTCTAAATAGTTTTGGGCGAAACTCGTTTCCATTGTTTGTTATCTTATTAATCGGTCACCTAGTTATGCCATTGATAAGAAGACTCTAATTATGGTCTAGTTTCCCAGCAAATTATTCAGACTTATCTTTTATCTCATATATATACTCTTGTAAGTCGTACGAAAAGGGAAGACGTTCCCATTGTTATTCTCCTATGTTTGTAATCAATTCCTTAATAGTGATTATTGTCGGTCGACGCCCGTGGTTTTTTCCCGCAAGGGTTTTTCACGTAAAAATCGCGTCTCTGTTGTGTATCTATTTTCTTAACATATATCGCATGGGAGAAGTGTTTCTCTTGTACGGAATTGGACCATGCAGCATACTTCTTTCATCACATAAAAAACAAATCTAATATTAAATATAACACATATTAATAATACGAATTTGAACAAATGTACTCCCTCTGTCACGAAATATAAGAGATCTTGGTTGGATGGGATATATTCGTAGTAGATATGTCTCGTCCAATCAAAATCGCTTATATTTTGGGACGAAGGGAGATGTTTAGATTAGGATTGTTTTTTATGGAGTATATAAGAAATTTGAGTCGAACAGGGTGCGTGACCGTGCATAGTCTATGGGCCGGACCATGGTCTCTGGGCTTTGATATTTCAGTCCAGTAGCTGCTTCAGATTTCTTACTGTAACAGCAAGAAGCCCATAAAGCTTAGAAGGACCACCTTTCAGGCCCAGGTGATATGTAAGCCCATCTAAAAACTGAATTCCTAACTGCAAATAATAAGACCTGAATTACTGATTGCGATAGCAACATTGACAACACGGACGGCCCATCAGCCGAAATCTGGGTGCACTGAACCTAGACGTCAGCTATCACCCTCCGTAGAAAACCATCAAAGTATGCATTCGAATCTTTGCTCCAAACAAAAAACAGGAGATTAATAGGCTGGTTTGCACATTACTATTACATATATCTCCACTTGCCATGTAAATTTCGTTGTCAAGATGTGACGCAGGCTGCAACTCGCAACTCAATTTGCACTGGTGGTTACCGCCATTAAGCGAGAAAGCCGATACGTCATGTACTAGTTATCCACAACACCGGCAACCTGCTTGCTAGTGGCCATCTCCAACTTGCAGATGGCAAACCGTATGCACAAAATCTGAGTAGTAAAACCCTGTACATATATTATACATCAGGGGAGCAGCATATAGGTACTTGCTGTAACCTGTCGCGCTCTTCATCAAGTGGCGCGAAAACAAGTTGGACACTTGGACAAGAACTGCTCTCTATTTTGGCCCTTTTTCTACGCTCATGCACGGCGCATTGATGCAGCGCAGAAGAAACCTGCAGCGATTCAAAGCCTTTTTATTTGTAGGAAAAACATAAAAAATCTAAAGAACTTTAACCCTATCGAAAAAATTTCTAAAAATGCCTGTGAAACAAAGCGTTTAATCCTATTCTTTCCTTTGGAAATTCATATGAAATAGATAATTCTATAAATATTTTGGGGAAAAGTAAGCATAAGGTTATACCGTAAGTTTTCTTCTTTTTATGACTCTCCACTTCCTATGTTTCTCCTGTTTATCAAACAAACAACAATTTTAATTTCTGTAGGAATTTAATTAGCATGTTATTTTATTCTTACGGTTTTCTTTCTATTCATGTGTTTTTCGCCATCGTGCATTTTTTAAGTGGTAGGAGTACGTACTACTACTGACACTGTACTCCAGTTCTGTTCCAACCGGTGCAGAAGCGGTGCAGAAAGAGTTGAAGCTGTCAGAGAAAGAAGCGGCAAGCAGGAACAGAATTTACCGGTGCACTGTACCTCTGTGTACAGCATGACACAGTCACGCAACCTGTGACCTGCCCAGCAGCAGCCAGTAAGAGGACGCATATGGGGAGGTAGCTAGCTAGGCCTAGGAGTGGCTTGGCCCAACTTGGTAGGCACCAGACAAACCAGTCAAGTCAGTGCCCAGTGCCCAGCCAGGGGAATCCAGATGCTGCCCGTTATCATCATGGAGCGTCGCGTACGCCCGCGAGCGCGCACACCGCGGAATATGCTGCCCCCGCGCGCAACGCGACTTGGTCCATCCTAGCTTCCCCACCGAGTCATCAGTCGCCCACCAACCTCGCGCGCGCTTTCCTTCGCGGATCGGACGGTCCCCAGCCGACACACGCACCGCCAAACGGCAGGTGAAAGATTTACGCGCCGCGCCAACAGCCAAACGGTAGTACGTACGTGATCATCCCGTACGATGCGCGCGTGCACCCCCCCCCCCCCCCCCTCTTCCTCCTCGATAGATCGATCGTCCGTGTCCCCCCTCCCCTCATCACCGAGAGGCGACTGCATTGATGATCGTAGCTAGCGAACGAGACGACGGGGCTAGCGCGGCGCTGTGTCGATGGAGCCAGGCTGGGTCGCGCCCGCCCGGCCGCCCGGCTGCACCACGCGGCGCCGCGCCACGTACGTACGGGGCTCGTCAAACGCGTTTGATCGATCCCTCCCCCGCTAAGCCGCCGTACCCCTGTTGCTTTCAGGCAAGGCAGGCGGGCCAGCGGCGGCAGCCGGGCACCACCTCACCCACCTCCCCCCCTGCAAACCTGTGTGCATGCATGCGCCCCAGCTGCACGGGGCTTAAAACCGAATCGCGTAGCCAGAGCGTCGTCTTCTCACTCGCATTACCTCATCAGCCGCGCGCTCAGGCGTCAATCCGGCACGCCACATCGTCCGTCAGCGCTGCTCAGCTAGCAACCAACCAATGGCGCGTGCATGCACGCACACGGAGAGAGGATCCAGGAGGTGCATGCACGGGCTAATTCGCTCCAGTAGCTGACGCTTTTGTTAGGCCGGCGATGACCTGATGACGAGGAGAAGAGATCGAAGACCACCGTTCTTGATTAGGCAACGAATCAATTTTGAGATTGATTATTGCGGGGTAATTCGATCTCGCGCCACACGTTTTCCCTTTTGTTTATGGGCAGTTGATACTGTCCTTTTGCTCCATCTCTTTTGGTCATTTTATTAGTGCCCTCTTGACGCTAAACCATGATTAGGGGTTGCTTTCTCATCTCTCTCTGTTTCATTTTTAAGCTCATAGGGGTTGTGGCCGGTCCAAACGACTCGACCAATAAACAACATCCTACAGGCCTAAATAAAGAATGGAAGGTCCTAAGCACGTGTTAGCACGCCCGTGTCGCGGAATAAATAGTGATTAACTTTAGTGAGTTGTTCTCTAATCTCGTCATCAAACTTAAAAATTGTCTGTATAAAATGTCTTTTTAGGTTCTAGAGTTTAAGCTTTTGGGGGCAATTTTAGGTCAATAAGCTATTAATGGATTGATTTTTCAAGGTCGTTACCATTGAACTTTGACCATCATTCTCTTCCGTTTTGAATATGCTATGAACGACAACCATGAAACTAGAATCATGTGGAAGTATTTTCAAACATGTCAAATAATACTATTTTAACGGCACTAAATATGGATGCTTCCAGACTGACTATCCTAAAATCACAAAGTTTAGATTTAAAACACATCATGCACTTGTCATATTTATCCACAGAGGATATGCCTCAAGAATGCCCCAAAGGCAAATTGACCATTTCAAGTGACATTAGCCATCTCCTTTTCTTATATTATCTTGCATAGAACTCTTTGCATAAAACTATTATAAGGGGTTACTTAGGGGAAGATTAATCAGATCTCGAGAAGGATTTGTAGCCGACAGAGCCCTGATTTGGTGGCCTCACAACGCCTAATCCTTACTACCTTTCAACTGACTCAACTGTTCACCTTTCCCTAGAGTTTCTCCACCCCCAAAACTCCCCAACGTTTTTCACCCCAAGTTACCCCAAGATTTGTCTTCCAAGGAAGAAGAAGAGAATAAATGGTCCCAGTAGATGAGGCTTTTCTTGTGGCCAAGCGGCTGGATCCGTTGCCACGTTAACTCGGCAAGTGCTGTCGACTAAGCTGTCCCTGTCCCTGATCTCTGTCTATCTATCTATCTCCATGATAAGGGGGCGTCCCTGTTACCATGTGAGAGGGGGGGGGGGGGGGGGGGGGGTCACAAAGTGACAAGTCCCACCACCTTCACAGGCTAAGGGATAAGATGAGGACGGATGATAGGTGCCACCTTGCAAGCAATAAAGGGCCATGGGAGCTATGGAGATGGGAGGAGAGATGGGTTCTTTGGAGTTGTGATCAAACAAGGGACCATCCATCCATCCATCCATCCAAAATTCATCTTCTTCTCTTTTAAGATCAAGCCATCAAGGGAAGCTTTGCTTTGGACTGCCTAACTTTTCTTAGGGTTGCAGCTTTGCATTGACCCGGCTTTACGAAAAGCTGAGACTATCAAATCCTAGCTTTCCAAGCATCTTGATGTGAAAGACATTGAGATCATTGACGGGAAACAAGAGAAGCAACTCGAACAGGATATATCTTTTTTTGCCACCAATGGGGGGATGGAGATTGGATCTTGGGTTAGTGCCACTGGCAAAGTGGCAACATCAACATCGAAGTGAATTGGAGTCCAGGTAAATTGAACATTTCTTCTGATGAACTGGCAGAAACAAAAGTAGCTGTCTAGTTACCATCTTGACAAAATTTCCATGCATGAAAGATACAGCAGGAGGAAAAATTTCCACAGGTTAGGTTGATATTTAACCCCAACTGGAAATTGACATCTATAGAGGAACACGGCCAAAATATACTGCAGCAATCAAACATGTACAGGCAAAAACAAGACAGATATCAAGGAAACATCTAAGAACATCAGTAGAAGGCTTACCAGGTAGTAGTAGAGCCGTAGAGTTAGCCAAGAGAGCACTTCATACATTCACCGGATAATAAGATACAAACCACATACCCAAACAACCACAGGTGATTTAACAACCGGACATATGAACAGCATTTAACTAAGAAATTAAACTAGAAATAACATTAAGTTTCTATAGGAGGTTTACTGGCTGGACGGACATACATGTATAAACCAGTTCCAAGTTCCAGCCATTTTGCAACTAATGCAAAACCTATATGAGAAAGACCTATAGAATTACCGGGTTCACAGGAGACACTTCCACCATGGAAGCAGAGGGATGACCATGGTGAACTTTAAAAGCTTAAGGTGCTCTTTCTTTAAATGCTACAGGTTTATTCTTCAGTACTCTCAGTAGTACCAATTCGAGCCGTCGTTCTTCTGCTGGCCCTGCATTGCGCTGGGGTATTCGACGGCACCTGACATGTTGAAACCAGAGCCGAACCTGAACTCCGGTGCGCCATTGATGTCGCCCATCTGGTTACCGAATGGTGTGTCGTCGCGGATGAAGAACTGCTGCTGTGCCGGGGTGGTCTGCTGCGGTTGCTGCATCATGCCATTGACATCTTCGAACACACCTCCGTTGCTGCCGCCGATGCCACTTCCCTGTCCAAAAAAGCCTTCTTCAATCTGTATCCTTGGGTTGACTGCATTAGGCCTCTCCATGATCGTGGCATTGTCGTTGCTTAGGTTCTTGTTGGCCACAAAGTTGTTGTCATACATGTTCATCAGCTCTGTAATTGACCTCTGGCCGTCCATGGGCAGGCCGAAATCCAGATTGTTCAGCGCCTGGTTCGGCGTGTTGTAGGTTGCCGGGAATATGGCCGGTGGCGACGGCTTGTTCTCCGTGCTCTGCTGGAGCGGATCATTGTACTTGCAGGTGTACTGGTGGCTGTTCCGCGCGTTCCGGTCAAGGAACCCATATCCATAGTCGCTATGAGGGCACTGGACATTGTTGCAGGTGTAGACACGGTTGTTCAGCATCAGCTCAGGCTCCGCGCCAGAAGCGCTCCTCTTCTTGATGAACTCAACATCGGTGGCCTCCTCCTTCATGGATGCCGGCATGAGGAACTTGTCGTTCAGAATAGCTGCGCCAAGGTTGAACGCAGTTGGGTCGGCAACAATAGCCTTCTGGTTGCCGGCCTCATCGCCCTTGCAGTCGTCGACGACGTCGACGTCGTACTCACTTGAGCTGGCGTTGAACGATATGGCGCTGGCGATGCCGCTGGTTGGTACCGGAGGGCGGGCGCCGGGGTGCAGCTTCAGGTACAGCTCCTCTTCCTGCTTGACGACGGCCAACCAGGTGGAGATCTCCTTGGCGGTCATCTTGTCCTGGAGGCACTTGGACTGCCGGACCAGCCGGCGGATCTTCTCGATGTCGGGCGACATGTGCTTGATGACAGCGGTGAGCACGCTGACCTTCCAGGCCTTCTTGAGGTCATGGGGCTTCTTGTACGGGGGTGGGCCCTGGTCCTTGGGGATGCCGAGCTCCGGCCACCAGTCCTCGTCGCCGGTGGGCCACCACGGCGGAGGGACGCCCTTCTCGAGCGGGTACCGCCGCTGCGGAGGGTCGCAGTGCTGCATGAGCGCCGAGAGCAGTGAACCGAGGGTGGTGTCCTGCAGCTCCTGCAGCGAGTGCGGGCTCCCGGTGCCGGAGGCGAGCTCGCTCTCGCAGCCCGGGACGGCGTTATCGGCCTGGTACTTGGCGATGGCGGCGGGGCCGTTGCGGTCGAACCGGACCTTCTCCTTCCACCAGCCGCGGAGGTTGTCGGAGGCGCCGCTCACCGGCTTGCCCTTCTCCGGGATGATCCCGTACACGAACCCTTGCGCGCGGCACACCTCCATCATCTTGAGCATGTACTTGAGGATGCCGTCCTGCGCGCGCGACATCTTCTTCCGCCGCGCCTGCTCCTGCGACTGCCGCGGCTTGGACGGGTCGCCCACGCCGCCGCCCGCGGGGTCCTTGCCCCGGCTCAGCTGCAGCTCCTTGAGCCGCTTCAGCTTCATGCGGTCGCGCCACATGCGGCGCTCCAGCTCCTCGATGTCCTCCACGTCGTCGTCGCTGTCGTCCTCCCCGGCGTCCGGGAAGCTCTCCGGCGGCGGGTCCACGAGGTCGCCCTCGCCCATCACGCACTGCTCCCCCGACGACGTCTGCGGCACAAGCGAGCCGAAGCCGAGGTTCTTGTCGCCGCCGTTCTGCTGCAGGAGATCCACGAAGTTGTGCACGCCGGGGAACATCATGCCCTGGTCCATCACCAGCCCACCTCCCATCATCGCAACGCACAACCCCGAAATAATTCGCTCACAGGTAGACGACGAGTCGACGACTCTTCTTGTACCAGTTCTACTCAAGTAGTAATTCGCCTGCACACAAGCAAGAGAAGAAGCTATATTAATTACAGAAATTAAAACCAAGTTTAAGCAACTGATTACTTCGTCTAAACGTAATAAGTGTTACTACCTCCTTAACTGAGAATACATGCGCAACACGACTACGGTTACTGCAGCATCCTAATTCGGCAATTACGCCATTACCAAAAATAAAGAGGCAGTACTGGTTTGTTTCCCTTGAGAAAACATCCTAGATCTAGAAAGCCAGCAGACCAGGAGATTATTATCACGCGAGTAAAATTAGGTTTGCCTATTGAAGCAAGAACTAGAGCCTAATTTGGATGTGTTTGGTGAAACAGAGAGGTCTTTATCTGATCAGACCATACACAGACATCTGACAACTCTCCTGTAATCCTCTCACAGAGTTAAGAGCACACAATTAACAGTCATATAGGACATGGTTATCTTTTCTTGTGATATAATCATACTATACAACATAAAGGTGTCATGATTCAGACATGATCATAAATAAAAAGTACTAACGGAAGAATTAGTCAAAGCCGAAGCATGAAAGCATTTTGTGATGCACGGGATTAGCTGAAACGGTATTTCCATGCTGCTTTGAAACAAGTAGGATCAAAAGAAACGGAAACACGTGAAATTTCTCCTCTTCTTATCCTTTCCGTAAAGTATTTTGAAACACATGAAACAACAAGCTTTGATCAGATCAAAGTGGGAGATGAAAAAGGAATAGAAAAGCACGGGAAAAACATTTCAGAAAAGAATATATTTTTATGGATTTATTTTTCAGTCTACCACGACCGGCATGGACTGTTGGAAACAAGCACATGTACCCATGTGCTTATCAAAAGGAATCGGAGGCCATCTAAAAGAATAGAAGAAAACAATAGACAAAAATGGATCAAGAACACATCAAATGGAGAACAGAGGAAAACAAACACCGCCTAAGAGGAAGCATCAATGATTGTTTTGTCCATAAACTCTATGCAAAACAAGATGCTTCCTTACACCCAACCGCTTTACATTTCCAGAGCAGGATTTACGACGGACATGTATTCCTTAAATTAGGTTAATCTCTGAGATCTAATAAACACCACAAGAGAAAAGTAGTAGAAAATTTCTAATTTTTTTCCCTTTCTCTTTTGGCTGGCAGCAAATCGCATAATCTGAAAAAAGCGACAAGCTTTGACCTCTGCCATGGATTTACTCAAGCTTGGCAGAAACAATTCTACGCACAAGAACAGAAAATCACCGAATAAAATTAAAAGGGAATAGAGGGCAACAAAGAAGTAGCCAAACAGGAATTGGTTACCGCAGGCAGCTTTAGCATCCACGAAATATCTGAAAAAGTGGACAAAAGATCTAGCCAAACAGATCACAGACCATCAACCTATCACGAACGCAACCATCCTCTCCAAGAAAAAAAAAAGATACTCGAACACAAGCAACCATCAACAGAAGCAACGCGAGATAAACAGCAAGCTAAAGGCCTGAAGCCCATCTGCATAGGCACAGCAGAAAGAGAAGGGGTAGCAGCAAGCAAAGCGAGGGAGCTCCCTACCTCTCCCGGCCGATCTCCCACTTGCTATTTTCCCTTCCCCAAGCCGCTGTTATTTCTCCTTTGCCATGACCTTGGAGGAGACGAGAGGGGAGAGAGGAGAGGAGAAAGGGAGAGAGGGGGGGGGGGGGGGGAGAGAGAGAGAGAGAGGCAGGCACGAGTGGCCGAGTGGGGAAGATAAGAACAGCGGAGCCAGCCAGAGCCAGCGCCCAGCGCGCCGGGGGGCAAAAAAGTAATCGGCAAGTGGAGGGAGGGGTGCCGAATGGGTGGTGGCTTGGGTGCAACAGCGACAGGGACCTTCTCCCCTCCCCTTTTATAATCCGCCCCAAAACTAGTCTCCTCCCACGAACGAACCGCCCTGCTGCGGCGGCGGCGGCGGCGGCTCGCTCCGGTAAGCCGGTAAGCCGGTAACTGCGTTGCTTTGGGAGGTGAAAAAGTGAAACAAAGGCTGCGTGAAGAAGAGGAGGAGGAGGTCTCTGTCCGTGACATGTGGGGTCCTAGGATCAGAGAGCTAACTACTGTGTCCAGGCCTCCAGGGGCCTGCAGGGAGTCCGAGTTACTGTTTTGCCCTCGGTTGGGTTCTGTTTTATCGCCTTGGTTTTCTCCCTCCCGGAGGCTACATGGGGGGAGACTGATTTCCTGCGCGCTAGGTCTTCAAGTTTTTCATGGGAGCACGCACATCGCTAGGCATGCAAAAATAAGGCAAAACATGTGAGTACACGTACGTTTTTGGCGGGAGTCTTTTTTTTAATGGTTTTTTATTTATGAGTTCTCTAAATTGTTATTGAATTTAAAATATGTTTAGTTTTTGGTTGGAAGCACACAAACTAGGACAAACCATTAGTCTGAGTGTGTGTCATTAGCAATAATACCTTATTAGGAGTAGATTAATCGGTGTTTCAACTCGTATGCATCTTGTTTCTAAAATTGTCCATTCCAATTAAAGTAAAGTAGTAAGTTGGCTATACATTTATTATTGAATCGCTCAGTACAAACAAAACTAAATTAGACATAAATGAGTAAAACATTACAACATGTTTTACTTTTAATGGTATGCAAACTTAAATGCAAGCTAGATTTTGTTAAGTTGTAGAACATACTACAAATTATAATTGTTTGGCCATCAAACACTAATTTTAGTGATCACTTAACTTGGATAATTTAAATACCCTATTGTCATTGTAACATACTGTTGAGACTATGGGTACCATATACCCACATGGCTGGATTATCCGACTAATTATAAGGTATAGATTGTATATAATGAATATGTAATAGCTTACGACTTGGGAATTATATTTTCTTGTGTATTAAGGAACGACCTATGGTCTTGAACTGATAATATTGTAGAGAAGGTTTAGAAGACTTATACCGTATCTGGTTAAGTCTCTATCTTGTAATCCTGTTCTCTTGAACTATATAAGGAGGACAGGACGCCCCTTGGGGGCATAACTTCTTCAACAATCTTAACTCGATCGTTAGATCAATACAACACTCGATGGATACAATCCCCAAAACAGAAATAGAGTATTACTTCTTTCTAGAAGGCCTAAACCTGTCTAAACCTTTGTCTTATAACCTATCCACTTTAGATCTTATGCGCTATCCCTTTTCTTATTGTCAAAATCAAGTTTCGACACATACTATATCATCTAGAAAGAGAGTAAAGTACTCAAAGGTTGTTTAATTCATTGCCAAACATTCCTTACTTTTTCACGTCCCAAAATTAGTCACCTTTTGGTTTATAGCCATATTTATGGGAACTTTTTGTCTATTTAGATCTCACATGTTCTAGACTTAGGGAGTGTTTGAGAGGAAAGGCTATATTAGATAAGATTGAGAAGATCCATACGATTAATTAAGTATTAATTATTTTAAACTTAAAAAATAAATTAATATGATTTTTAAGCAACTTTCGTAGAGATTTTTTTTTGCAAAAGACATACAATTTAGCAGTTCGACAAGCGTGAAAAACGAGGGACTTTTCCTCTCAATTTGCTTCTGCCGAACATAGCCTTACAAAACAGAGCATCCTTCATTTTGCTAGGTAAGGTGTGCTCTATTTTTATTAGTTATACCATAGGTAAGTTAAGCATAGCAAGCTTATATATACTTAAGACTTAGTTTAGGAGAGCGGTTGGGCCAAGCTTTTTAGTGGCACGCGAAAGGAGATAAACCTTTAGTGCATGATTAATCGAGTATTAATTATTACAAATATAAAAATAGATATTTTTTTAAAAAAATCATATAGAAAACTTTTGCATGAAACACAACGTTTAACAATTCAGGATGCATCCTTACAAAGAACAAGAAAGTAGTCCATCCCAAAATCAGTTTAGAACTCACCCTTAGAGCAAGCACTATTGGCCTCGATGCTCTTGCCCCAAGTTGTCATATATGATCATATGATGAGATGGAGGAGAGAGAAGTCACCCTTTATGCAAAGGGTAACATCTACACACACTTTTTAGAGCAAGTTTAATAATATAGCAAATTATTAGTAGTTTCAAAAATTAAAACATCATATATAATCAACCTAATAGCCCACTCATATAATAGTTCATTGTAGATATATACTACATCATTAATATATAATCACACTATCTCTCGTATAGTTTACTGAAACTCATGCTGCAGCTGGCTAGAAATCTATAGCCCGTTTTTCTTCTCTCTTCTCTTCTTTCTCCTCCATATAAGCACAAATATAATGTGACAAATTGTGCATCCCGTTTACGTCATGTTATTGTACTCGCTTTGAAAGAGATGAGAGGAAGAGATCAATAGATTAAGTAAAAATAAATAAAGTAAAATTATTGTAATACATTGGGATAAATGTATTAGAGATAATATGTTGTATGTATTATCTTTTAATTAATTAGTATTAGGCTGTATTGTTTTGAGGATGTGAAAACCCTTTGGCATGCAAAACAGTACGATGAGTTAGCACATGATTAAATAAATATTAGCAAATAACTTGAAAAACGAATTAGTATAATTTTTTGAAGCCATTTTTTAAAAAAGATTTTTTAAAAAAATTATATCATTTAACAGTTTGGGAACGTGTGAAAAATGAGATATTAAAGTTAAAAAAAGTGTAGTTAAAAACGCACAACCTTGCTTCTACTAGTCCATCAACGAACAGAGTCAAACAGGTGTATGCGAGTCCTAACTCTTTCGGTGACTGCTGACCTCAATAGCACCTACATACAGCTAGACAATCCGCACAAGATCCAGCGGATACAGCACAGCAAGGACAGCACTAGCACTAGCAGCAGCAGTGCGAGTGCTCACTGCTCACAGCTGCTACGGAGGGCAAAACTGTCATCGGTGAAGCCAGTTTCCTCATCAAATCCGGTTAACTTTGACGGCCTTCGATTCCGCAGCCGCCGCCGCAGCAGCGATCCTGAAGCATCACCACGTGCTGTCATATGGGATTGGGCCACGTGTCCTGAACAAACCCGGGCCCACTCCCTCGGCCCTGTGTTGCTTTACACGCACGCCCACCTCACTCGGGCCCCACGCAAACTCGGGTTCACACCTCCCCGGGAAGCCACCAACACGCGTAGGAGTACTACGCCTCGGTAGATTTTTACTGTACGTTTCTACCGCAGTGAAAGGCGAATCGTTGATCCGACATTAACCACGCTGCGTGTGGAGACCAGGGTTTCACTTATCGTCGGGGGCCCGGTTACCGTCACCCGGCGGTAGGGTGGTTACCGCGCGATAATCGTGGTAACCGTCAAAAACCACGATAAATTTGATTTTTAAATTTTGAATTCAAAATTTAGGAAAACCGTGATAAGGACCGCGGTAACCGCGCGGTATGGAGCGGTAACCGCGCGGTTTGATGCGGTTACCGCTCGATGTTTGGCCGAAAGAAGAACAAAATAAAAAAATGATTAAAAAATTAGAGAAATTTGAATAAATATTACTCTTTTTCGAGAAATTTCTTCACCATAATACACTACAAATTAAGCACTACCTTCACCATTTTTTTGGATTTTTTTTAATTTTTGAATTCGGTCAAAATTCGTCAAACCGTATCGCACAGTACGGGTTACCGTACCTCCGTGGTAAGTGCGGTAACCGCGCGGTTTACCGCGGTAAAGTAAACCCTGGTGGAGACACAGAATACTGCATTAATCGCACTGCAGGTAAATTAATCAATCCAGTTTGTGCAACAGTGCAAGTGATGTTGCTTCATTGCTCGCTTTAGTTAACACGGACCTTAATCAGAGCCAGATGCTGTTGCATAGTACTCCTGGTACAATTATGTGCTTTTAACTTGGAGTACTGTTGGTTCTTGTTTCTTCGGAACAACTTGCAGTACTACTGCTACCGCTTCAGAAACCGTTGGCCACAGCAATACAGGGCTACAGGAATGTGATGGTTTGATCTTGTTCAGGCACCGGGAAATAATTGGGGGCGACGGATTTAATTAGGGTTTCGGCTAGGATCTTGTAATTTTTTTCTTCGCCATTTAAGTTGTACTACTCCCCAATCATTTAGTTTTTTTTTGTTAGATATGTTTTTTCTTTGGCTATTCTGATATGCCCATTTGCTTGTACATGCTCCATTTTTCTAGGTCCTGTGGATCGATACAATAGGGTGTAGTACGGTGTCCACTGTCTTAGACATGAATAGAAAATGACCGGACATACGTATGCTCCTATTTGTAGTAGTAGACGTGGTTGACGTATTTGTGTACCGCTTCATGAAAACTACCACATCCAGAATTTCCTTCCTAGAACTGTAAAGCTATAACATTCAATGGGACACAAAAAGGGTAACACTTCCAGCAAGCGGAGTACAGTAAAAAGGTTACTACTTGGAAGGTATTTACTGCACAAAAAAAATACAGTTTCAGTGCTTTGCAGTTCAGTTTTCCTGCAAATATTTAACTACTCTTTGCAAAGTATAAACCATGGCAATTGGCATCCGCTAGAAGAATCTTCAGTTATCTATATCCTAAAGAAAAATCTCTGTGTGCCACGTATCAGTATGACAGTATCTTTTACTACTCAATCCATTATATCTGGTTGTTTATTGTTCTTTTTCTATTATCACGGTTATCATAATGTTGGTCAACTGCTCGTCTTTTTTTTTTTTTTTGAAACAAGAAGTGCTTATGTTGGACCCAACTACATTCTGCCGCACTAGCATTGTCTGCCACCTAGCCTGGTCGTTTACCAACAGGCTATACCTGAACACACAACAGCTTCAATTACCATGGTTAAGATTTTTTCTGCAGATTTAGCTGAACACCTAGCATAGTGCATTATATCTGATGAAAGAAACTGATGCATCACCTGTAGCTGATCACCAATGTTGATCACCAGCGCGTTGGGCTGTGGATTCACGGCGATCCACCTGCCTTCCTTGAGAACTTGCAGGCCGGCCACCTGCTGATCCATGAGGAGGATGGTAAGGGCGTTCGGGTCGGTGTGCGCCGGGAGTCCGAACGTCAGCTCTGGCTCCGGGCACTTCGGGTAGAAGTTCACCGCCATATGCTGCTCCTGCTCACCAAGAACCTTCTTGATGTAGTCCTGTTCCAAGCCCAGGCTCTCGGATATCGCTCCGTAGAGTCTGAATCCGAGCTCCCGAACTTCTTTGCAGTATGTGCTTATGATCTCCCTGCAGCACCGTCAAAGTAAATTCATCTTATGGTTAATAATATAATAACAAAACTTGAAGGAGTAACTTAGAAGATCGATCCTGTTAGATAATGCGTGACTACTTCCCTTGATCTTTTGTCCTACTGGTCCTAAGTTTGACCTTGTATTTGGATAAAGAAAGGATAACTTTCGGCCTATGCAAAGAATGCACACAACCATATTTATGTATATCAGGATTTGAACTAAAGTCATCCACCACCACACCAACGATCGTTTCATTGTTTTGTGCCAAGCTCCAATGAGCTCCCATTGAAATCCCCATCCAAGCACTGAGAAGAGAGGTCCTACGAAACCGACACTAGTGGATTCTTAGCAGGTGAAATGATCCCAGCACTCGGCATGGATGCATGTGACCACCTCATCGTTTCTGATGTTGGGATTTTCATGTGATCGTGTACATGATTGATGCGACTTTTTTACTAGGGGAAAATGTGGTTCTCATTGCATTGTCTTGTACTAGTAGCTCCAAGCCTCCAATCTTCTTTCTGTTTCTTCGATCGATGTCTGGGCTAAAATTGCCTCTTATATGAGTGCAGAGACATAAAAGGCATTGGTAGCATGACAGGTCCACATCACTAGTTCGTGTTGGTTTGCTCTCAGATGATTACTATTCCCTCCGTTACAATATATATATATATATATATATATATATATATATATATATATATATATAATATATAATTCTATTATTCAAATCTTGCTTCACAATATAAATTTTTAGCACTATTTGTAATACTACTCATCCCATCAATCATTTTTCTTTTAAAAAAAATCAAATTTTACCTCGAACTACCCTCCTGCCTCAAATTGTTTCTTATTACATGAGGGACATCAAAATCTTTTCTCCTCAACTCTAATCTTTCCTATGGAACCTAAAAATGCTCATATTTTGGAACAGAGAGAGTAATTGCTTACTGCCTCTGATCTCAAACAGCAAGTATACTGATATAGCCAATTATTAGCTTCAAAATATGGCACGTCATCTACAACTAATCTAATACTCTATCCTTACAATGGTTACACATAAATATATATTAAATATATATTGCACACACCGTCTTATAGCCCGTGCTACCGTTGGCTACAAATTTGTAATCCACTTTTCTTCTCTCCCCTCTCATCTCATCTCTGCTTCACCTTAGCATAAATCTTATGTGGTAATTTTAAAGTCTGCTTACTTTAATTATTATGCTCGCTCAAATAGATGTTGTTCTATAATGCAAATCTTGAATCTTAAATAATTAATTTGTGCAAAAATATTAGAATTTGACATGAGAAAATGATATTGGTAGATTTGTCATGAAAATCACTTTCATATAATTATATTCTTAATGCCAAAGTGTTTTCTTCCCAGCTTTAATCTCTACTAAGAAACCTATAAATGCTCATATTTTAAAACGGAGGGAGTAGTTGTTTACCACCTCCGATCTCAAACAAATAGTGTTCTAGAATGCATATAAGTCAAACCTTGAAATCTTAAATGATTAATTTATGCAAAAATACTAAAAATTTGAAATAAGAAAATGATATTGGTAGATTTGGCATGAAAATCACTCTTATATAATTATATTTTTAATGCTCTTTATTGGTAGAACTAATCTAAACCGTTTATTTTTTCTATTCCAACAGATCATATCTATTTATACTACCAATCAACTACTGGTAGTATAATAATTGTTTCTACTTGTAATAGAACTCATAAATCTATGGTCAAAATCACTTCTAAGGTTACTTTCTATAATACACTTTTTCAACTTCCACTCCCTTATTTTTCATGCAAGTTTACCGAATTGCTAAATTGTACGTTTTTTGAAAAGTTTCCTATTAAAAATTTGCTTTGAAAAAAAATCATATTAATCAATTTTCAAGCTTTTTTAGCTAATACTTTATTAATCATATGCTAATCC
Source organism: Oryza officinalis (assembly GCA_008326285.1). Lineage (NCBI taxonomy): Eukaryota > Viridiplantae > Streptophyta > Magnoliopsida > Poales > Poaceae > Oryza > Oryza officinalis. The sequence continues at coordinate 21,550,836 of BDMV01000003.1, read as the reverse complement.
GTCACTCCATTTTAAGTGCCGAGGGAAGGGTTCCCAACCCCCAAACAAACACAGCCTAAGATGATAATACTGGTAGTACAATACTACTAGTAGAAATCATCGTAATTGTACTCATTTTTAATAGCTTTTATGAAAATACAATTAGAAAAAGTAGTGATAAAATATGTGCATCGAAGATTATCGATGTCTAACAATAAGTAAAAGAAAACGGAGATAGTATTTCGTTCATTCTACTGCTAGCTGATGAAACATGATAAATGTGGAGCCGTGGTCTGTTGGAGTATTGGACAGGAGTACAGGACAACTGCTAGCTGCTCCCTCACTTCTTTTCCTGTGTTCCTGAAGTCATCTTTCATGAAAGCAGGAGCCCTGTTTTCCCGGAATTTGTTTAGAATGGAGCCCTGTCTCTCTGGCACATGGTAGCCAGCTAGAGTCGTTCAGGTTCAGAGTGGTTAGCTTGGCATTATCAAACCACCTCGAAACACATCGTTCAGTATCACGCAAGGAGCGAAAAAGATTGGTCAAATACTTCACTTCTTTTCTGTCCGTGGGCTATGGACCAAGCTTGAAAATGGCAACGTTTTATTTTGGTTTCCAAGGATTAAACATTTTATTTTAAGAAACTCCGTTTTCCTAAGGAAAAAGCAACGGTGAAACATGTGGGGATTGGAATTTAGTTGTGAATGGGAAAGCTTGCCACTTGCAATTGCATGGAGTATTTTCACCAGCTGTCCAAGCTAGCTAGCTGATTGTAAATTCGTCCGTCCTGTTGTTTCTTTCAATACCAAAGCAAAAATAGATGACTGACTTGCAGTCTTTTTGAGATGAGCAAGAAATGGTCTTTGGACTTGGAGGAGTAGTAGTAAAGAAGGCAGGAAAAGTTTACCTGAAGGAAAGGGGGTTGGATGGCCAATCAGGGAGGTAGCGGTCAAGCGGGTAGCAGTGGAGGCGGAGGTAGTCGCGCCAGTTGTGCACGGTCTCCTTGCGGACGTTGAAGCTGGTGGAGAGGCGGATCTTCTTGGCCGGGTCGTCGGAGTAGAGCTTGGCCTTCTCCTCCGCCGGCAGCCGGAAGAACTCGTGCGCCACCGCCAGCACCGCCAGTGTCAGCTCCATTGGCACCCCATGGTTGAGCACCTGAGATCACCCAATTCAATTGCATGCAACATGTGAGCTTATACCGGGCATGAGACGGACGATGCAACGTAGCAGCAGTGCGTATGTGTACCTGGAAGAAGCCGTGGGAGCGGCAGGCGGCGCCGACCTCGGAGACGAGCTTGGCACGGTCGGGGTTGGCGAGGTCGACGACGGGGATGGAGGCGTCGGAGACCACATCGGCGAGGCGCGGGCGCTGCGCCTCAGGGCGCACGTAGTTGCCCGGCAGCGTGTCGTGGTCCGCCGTGGAGATGAGCTGGTCCGCCATGCCGCGTCGCCACTGCGGTACAGGGTGGGTTGCACACACACAACTTGGCACGCACCACACCAGTGGGGGGTTACTACTATAAATAGGCGTGCGCTGCGCGGCGCCAGCGGCAGGGTCAGCCAGTGCGGCGCGCGCGCGCGGAGGTGGAGGGCGGTCGTCAGCGGTGGGGCTGGGCGTAACGTCATCGCCGTGATGTACTACGGCTACAGCCAATGCTAGCACGAGTCGTGTGGCGGTGTTTTTTGCCGCGTGCAACAGTGGGAGCGACGCGACGACATATACAGTGTGGTTCGGTCTCTGTCACCCACTCACATCAGTCTCTCCGTCCACATTGAGGCTAATGCACCGAAAAAAGATAAAAAAATAAAGTATAACCTGAAGCTTTGGTTGGCACCGTCAGCCTCCCAACTCATATTATTTTTCACGTACATACTTTTTAAACTTTTAAACAATATTTTTTAATAAAAATTTATACAAAAGTACTTTAAAAAATCATATCAATTTTTTTTAAAAAAATTAGCTAATACTTAATTAATTATGTGCTAAATAGTCGTTTTGTTTTATGTGTGGGGTAGATTAGTTTCGAACAGGAGGAAACGAATGCAGCCTTATTGTCTTAAACCACGATCAAGATTTAAAATTTAGACCCAGTTAAAATGGTAGTGAATGGAGACATACTGTTAATTCCGTCAGCAACCTAAAACTTGGACAAACAATATGATCCTAAATTACTATATTTTAGAACAAAGAGAGTAGATAATAGATTATCTGATTTAGTGAAAGAGTTATTTTTTGAAACACACTATATGTTATATACACACGCACAAACATCCCTATGAATGTTCACACACGTACTATTCGAAGTCATCGTAGACACCTCGTTGTCGACGTACACATTTTCTACCACCAAAGAATAATTAACATAAACATGGGCGTACGTGTCAAGTCTATTCAAGAATGTACAGATTAAATCATAAGGACAAAACCAGACAAACTATGCTCGATTAATATTTTATGATAATATTTAAGGACAAATGAATGAGTTAACTATTATAAAGTTTTGAAAATGTTAAAAAAACATTCTAAGCAATTTATATGTATAATATATAGAAAGTTTTTTGTTTTAAAAAATCATATAGTTTAGGAGCTTCAGAACCGACCAACGATAATCATAACCTGAAAGAGGAAAGGAGCTGTATCTTAATTTTAGGGGGGGGGGGGGGGTTGTTCATAATCCATTTTTTCACCCTTTGATTTAACTGTTAACATAGATATGAAAATTTTATATTGATTTTTCACTTTTTTTCCGCTTATCCGCCCGTTGTAGCTCAATCCACCGGTCTCTTGATGTGGCGTTAAATGCATCTTGTTGAGCTCTCAGGGCAAGGGGTGGACATTCGGTTTGACCAAACAATTCGATCTCGTTCTTCGGTCATCTAGACAATTTCGGTTATCCAAAACACAAGACCAAATTGCATCGCGAAATACTCGAGACCGAGCAATTTGGTCTCGGTTATTTCGTTCTTGGTCTCGGTGATGACCGAAATTTTAGAAGATAGAAAAATCACACAAATTCACTAGACCAAAAATGTCATACAAATCAGACAAAAATCAAACAAATCACAAAAACAATTCAGATCCAAGCGAGGGGGAGGCCATCGAGGGAGCCGGAGGCGGATGACGGTCGTTACTCATGGCGCCGCTGGATCTGTCGCCCTAAATCCCATCCCCCATCACCGTCGGGCGTCGGCCGCTTCAGGTGGGTTCCACTGTCGCTCGTTGGAGTATAGGAGGCGTCGCCAAGCACCTGCAATCGCTGGTCGCCGTGGACCCGTCGAAGTGGAGAAGGTGCGGCGCAGCGATGGCGGAACGCGAGGAAGAGGGACGGAGGGGTGGCTGTCGGTTGGAGGAGAAGGAGATGGCGACGCCATCGGAGGCGGAAGGCTCAGGCGGCGCGATGGGAGCAGACAGCCAGACAGTATGAGGCGGGGGTGAAGGTGGAGGTTAAGAGTGTACCAGCTATAAATTTTAATCGGTTTTGAGAAAAACAACTAGTTCTTAAATTTTGTTGTTGGTTTATAGTTAAGCCTCAGCTTTAAACTGCTAATAACATATGGAGTACATGTAAAAAATTTCAGATATATATTGCTTTCATTTTTTTTCGTTTGGAACTCTTTGGAACACTGCTTTAATTTTATCTTCGCTGGATACTGGGCGGTACTGGGCGGCGCATTATTTGTTTGTTTTGTTGGCCACTTCTTTTCTCTGTGGGCGCAGCATTTAAGCGTTTCTCGCAGAAAACAGTGCGTGGTTCATGGTTCCGTTGCATTTCCCGGTGTGGTTACTGATTACAAGCCGTAGGTCAGCTTAAAGTCATGCGGCCGTGCCGTCACGTAGCTATGTTGAAAGCAGTTTGACGAGACCGAACGCCGAAGAAATGCAAGTTTTTTATCTGGCTTATCTTCCACGACCGATGCTGGACAGCGGACCGGCTTCCTAACAAAGGCCCTGTTTAGTTCCCTTCAAACTTCAAACTTCAAACTTCAAACCAATCACATCGAATGTTTGGACACATGCATGAAGTATTAAATGTGGACGAAAAAAAAAACCAATTACACAGTTTACGTGTAAATTGCGAGACGAATCTTTTGAACCTAATTGCACCATGATTTGACAATGTGGTGCTACAGTAAACATTTGCTAATGACGGATTAATTAGGCTCAAAAGATTCGTCTCGCAATTTACAGGCGGAATCTGTAATTTGTTTTGTTATTAGACTATGTTTAATACTTCAAATGTGTGTCCGTATATCTGATGTGACCTGATGTGACGTTTTTTTTCAAAAAGTTTTTGAATCTAAACACGGGCTTTGTAGTAGAATAGTAGTACTCGACTTTTTCTCCACAAATGGCACTACTACTGGAGTGCTACTCTAACTTTACCACGTGGACTATACTGTAGTAGTAAGTTCGAGTTTTTTTTTACTTGCTTTCGTCAGATGAGCAACCACGCGTGTAGTACTCCTACTAGTAGATGCGGGGGGAATATACCGCCAGTGGAATGGTCGCCGAGGCCTATCCAGGCCGTACACGTGAAGGCGCGAGTGGTCGTGGTCATATCTCGGGCCGTCCGTCGTGACCACCGATCTGATCTACCGCACGTGCTCATCGTGCTTCTTGGGCGGTGAACACGTGTGCCCGCCTCGGTAGCATCACACCTGGTCCTGTGGAACGCACTTCAGATCGACTTTGGAGTGGTCCGCGGTGAAATACATGATTGCTAGCGGCTTGTACGGTTTGTACTGCGAGTTTGGGGTACACGGCCGGTAACTTTCTGGATCACGCAGTAACTTGGAGAAGAGAGAAATGTTGCGGGTCTGGTTGGAAGGTATTTTTGAACATAGCCTGATGAAACGTGGTAAATATAACGACAAAATAAAAGAGCAAGGCTTTTTTTTTTCATTTCCGTTCTTAGTGGTCCAATAATCTGACTGACTAAAGCGACGGAAGATTGAGAAAATTAATTGCAAAAATTAAGTTTCAAATTTAGAGCATGTCAACAATTGTTAGGCTTATGCTCTACTTTTTTTCGTCTCAAAATATAAAAGATTTTAAATGAATGTAACATATCCTAACACTAAACAACAGGATATGTCACATCCATCAAAAATTCTTTATATTTTGGGACGGATGGAATATCTAGAAGAGCTAAAATTCTGACAATTTACTTGTGACTATGAGTATTAATTTGGAGAACCTAGTTTATGACAATCAATTATTAATTTTTTAATTCGTAATAAAAGACCGATGATTTAGTCTAAAAATATGTCCCATGAATACAGTTTTAAATTAGGCTCCGCTAGACTTTTTCAATACCACTTCATTGTTTTTTTTTGTTTTAACCATCTATAACTAATAACTAATAGTACTCCCTCTTTTAGTTTTCTTTTCCTCCTCGTTTTCTCTCCATATTGAAGAAGTTATGGTAGTTTTTTAGTCTTTTGCTTGTTATGTATTTGACTTTCTAAAACAAGTCTCTTTTAGGAACGAACAGAGTAAGACTTAAAATTTAGATGAAAATCTAAACTATTAAAAGAGATTGAGGTTCTAAGTTTCTAGTGTTGTTATAGCTACCAGAAGCTCTCTGGAATTGACCCATAGTTTTCTTTGATTTTTTTATGGTTTAGTTTTCTTTGAGTTAAAACAGTTTGTACAATCGATCTTTGATGAGATGTAGATGAGGTTGTATTTTTTACTAGGAAAATCCATCGTTTTTTCCATATTTGAATAAGGAATGCTCTTACTTTAATTCAAAGAGTACTACCCTTAGCATGTGGAGTACAATCAGTTGACTTCTAGATATCAACACGTGTAGTCAACTACGGCAATTTTATCGATATAAATTGATATGTTGCATTGTCAATATGAAAAAGGACCAAGTTGATAAAAAAGAAAAAAACTGGAAAAAGAAACAAGCAGTCGACAACCTGAAAGAAGTTTCAGCCGATGTGCAGGTAATTACATAGTTTTGTCCGAGCACGATTCTTATCTAGTAGCTAGTAATTTTGACTGTGCACACTTCCTTCATTGTAAAATAAATAAACATGTATAACCAAATTTATAGTTTTAAAATGTATCATATAAGCATTTATTTATTTTATGATATAGGTAGAAGCAACAGTATTTTATACATACTTAATTAACATGCTTAGAGCAAATTAACAAAGCAAATACCCACTCTAAAATAATACGTAGATTTGTATAGATTTATATAGACTTGTATGTATTTTATTTGTTGTTAGGTTTGTCTAGGCTCATAAAAATTTTTGGATCTATCACTGTGATTACTCATGTTTATGATTAATTATTATTTTATGATAAATAATATATCTATTAACAATGCGACGACGTCTGTGGTAGTTTTGTTGTATTTTGGATGGACTGTTTTTGAAAAAAAAAAGTTCGTCGCAAATGCTCCATTAGCTGCACGTCCAGTTGCTGGTACAATCGTGAAGCAACTTACAGGCTGCATAATTACGCTTCGACGTACGTCAAGACGTGAACAGAAAAGTCAAAACGTATGAGTCAAAACTATTGAATTACAAGCGGGTAAAATCTTCTTCTCACCGCCAAAAAGCAAACCGATATTTTCTTCACTGACAAAAAAAATGTCGTTTTACATGTGGATGTGAAGAACCTGATATTATTTACCCTTATGACCTAATAAACCTGTAATATTATGAAAGAAATTTTATATTAATCTATGCATAATGTTTTCATGCATACAATCTGATAAATATTAGTACCTCCGTCAAAAATATAAGAAATTTTAAGAATATACTTAACATGTACCTGTTCAGGTGTATCTTAAAATCCTGATAAAGATAGCACTTTAAGTTCTAATTTTTTTCTTACATAAGAAAGATGATTTTACATCCAGATCGACATAAATGATATCTACATAGGATGCACAACTATCATAAAGTTTGAGTTTTTTTAAAAAAACTCAGTAAGGGACAAAACTCTCTATAAGATGAAGTTAGCAAAGTTCGGTAAAGGATAAAACCCACCATGAGATGAAATGGACAAATCATGAGGATATTAAGCCTAAGAAAACACACATTAAGCATGAAGCATGTTCAAAACTTTATGAAAACACACATTAAGCCACCCACCATCTGAAGTGGGTAAAAAGGATTTGACGATCGACTTCAAGATTATGGCTCCAGTAACCATAGCAACTTGGATAGACACTGCACCGTAGATAAAAAATCAGAGCCACTCAATACACATATTAAGCGTGAAGCATGTGTAAAACTTTATGAAAAGACATATTAAGCCACCCGCCGTCTGAAGTGGGTAAAAAAGATCTCGACGATCAACTTCAAGAGTATGGCTCCAGTAACCACAACATCTTGGCCAAACACTGCACTGTAGATAAAAAAACAGTCAATACACATGAATAGAACTTAATATGGATTATGAGTTTTCTTGTCATAAAAAAAATAAAACATTCTGGCAAAGATAATATACCAATTACGGCACTCCATTAGATAATTGGAAATCCCTTCTAACAGTAAAGAAATATGGTCCTTATCGGTTGTCCATATTTTGAATAAGCCAAAATGACTTATTAGAGAATAAAAATAAATTTATAGGTAAAACTTTTACATATATGTTCTTAGCGACTTAAAGGCAATGCTGAAAAAAACTACATTGAGAATATCTTAAAATCAAATTCAAAATTAAGTTTAAAAATTTAAATTTTGGCTTTGGCTTTGATTTATTAAGGCAACCAATGGGAGACTACCTTTAAAAGCTTCACTTGTTGCATGTCCAAAACTCCATATTTTGGTGGCCAAACAACACTTGCAGTTGCTATTCCCTATGGATTTTTAGTTTTTGTCTTAAATCAAGTTTATAGGAAAATATAGTAATTTTATTAAATCCACAATTAGATGTAATTTCATAATATATTTATTTGGTGCTATAAAAATGTTATTATGTTTTTTTATAAATATGTTCAAACTTTATAAAATTTTAGTTAGGATAAAACCGAAACACTTTATATTATAAAACGGATGGGATTGGAGAAGTGCTACATTTCAGCCTCCGCACGGACGCACGCAACCTGACTATTGTTCTTATAGGCTCTTAGCTAACAAAAGCATTACCCACAATTAGGGGCGCATTAACCATTGGTTGGATATGATTGAATCTGAGCCTTCAAATTTCTGGTATATAAGTTCAGATGACTAAAAGTTGGCTCATGAATCTGAGCTCAAATACTGTGTGGAGAATATAGAGAAAAAATTACTAGCGCTTACTTGGTCCATGGTCGGAGAATATAGAAAAAAAATTGACTATACTGTACTCATGAGTACTCCAATACTATCTCAGCATGATCTGAAATTCTGAATGGTCCTACTCCCTTTGCCTCAAAAATTCAATCCTAGATATGAGTGTCTATATTCCTAGATATGATTAAATATAAGATACTCTATATTTGCTCGACGGGTCTCACTGTATTAAAAAAACTATACCGGAACCTCATGCGTATGATAATATTTCTAAGTAGATAAGAAAAAAGTCCCAATAAAAAAATAAGTATTCATACTTGCCTCTTTAGTTTTACTTTAAAAAAAAGACCCAAAGATATAAATATTAGACCCTCACGAGAAAAGAGGACAAGCTAACACAAGCCCAAACAAATCAACATAGAGCCACCAATGCCAACATGATCCAACAAATGCTATAAAAGCCAAGAAGTATCTAAAGCTATCTTCAATCTCATCGAATTTCTATTCGAGAAAACCAACAACAACTAACCGTCGACCATATGTTTCAGCTTTATGCCGTCAGTCTGACAAAGACTAGATTATATTTTTCTTCCTATTGTACTTATGAGAGATTGTGATTATATAATGATAATACTGGCTTCGGATAATAGAAGTACGGCTATTACTCGTCAATAGGGATCCAAAACTATATAAAGATCTCTATCTACCGTCTCTTTTACCGTAATCTCGCATATGTCCTGGTACCAATGTTCCCAATACATTACAAATATCGTAGTCGGATACAACCCGTCAACACTAGGGATGACAGGTCCTCATATTTATTCGTAAGATTAGATTTTTTTTTAGATAAAGGGGGTAGGCCATTAAGCAGTACTCTCTTCATCTTAAAATAAACCAACTTTTAAAATTTAAAATTTGTTCCAAAATAAATCAACTACTACCTTCTTACCTATCATTGATCAGCAAATCTAAAATATATTTCTTTAATACCTCTTACCTACCCACCCATTAATATAGCTTTACAATTAATTAGGGATATTTTGGTACTTTTATCTTTTCTTAAATTCACCTTGAAAATTTAGTGTTGGAGTATTTGTGGGATAGAGAGAGTAGCTAGTTGCGGCGGCTTGTTTATTTATGATTTGGTTGGTGACAATGGAAGCAATCATTCATCTTTATCTCTGTTTCGGATCTTGCCCTGAACCTGTCGCCCCTAGCCATTCTTTTTTTTAAAAAAACTCATGTATTTATTTAATTTAAACATTCAGGAACATACATGTGTGGATTACAGTACTTCAAACCGAACTAACTGGGATACATCTAGTTTTACAAATGAGCCCCTAAAGATTGGGTAAATAACACATTCGAGCAGCATTTTGTAGAAAAGAACTAAAAAAGAATACTAAAAAGCAATCAAGTCCTTGTCCTATGGCTGCCTTGAACGTCGACAGCAAGGTGATGGAGCTTGACACCGATGGAAGAAGAACCTAAGTGAGCTACATAGGATGAAGCCACCGCACAATCCCTAAAGGGGCCTCACAGTGATGAAGGTTCAGGCGATGGCGAGCAGTGCAACGAATCAGCACCACCCCAAATGATTTTCGTCAGAGGTTTGAGATGAAGTCAGCATAGAGGCAGACCAACCAAAGACAACAGCTTGATCTTTTCACCCACCGGCAAGGAAAACCAAAAAACCATGGCAAGCTGCAAATAGAATCGAGTAGCTTACACAGATGGGGCCTCCACATTAGGGAGGTTGAGGGCATCTCGGCATATCTAGAATACTTCAGTTGCCACGAGATGATTCTTCACAGGAGATCAAGAAGATGGTTGCCCCCTTTGGAAAGACCTTGCCGGAGATCAAACAAAAGGCCGACACAACCGATTTTTGTCCTGATTTAGAAGTACCCCAGCTGTCCGCTAGGAGTAGGGGCTTGGCGGTGTGGAGAATCACCTCTAGGAAGATTGGCGACGACCATCGCTGCTTGCGGGAGACGAAAGCCACCTCCGACTACCTCGAGCAAAAGAAAAATCTCAATGGAATTAACCCGACTTAACATGAGAACCTAACGAAGAAGACAACAATTACTACTACTACTACTAGGCAAGCGAGGAGGCCTGACCCCTCTCACACCCTCTGCTGGTGACGAGCCACTAACGAGAAGGGAGGAGAGGGGTCGAAGAAAGAGGCGAAGAACTATAGCGAGAATTCGAGAAAGAGCGAGAAGAGAAAACACGTGACCAAAGGAGATCCGCCCCTAGCCATTCAAGCCAACACGAAGCGCTGGTGCCATCTCAACTGGTAGATGCACGTCAAAATCTAGCAGTAATTTGCATGGACTTTGGTGCAGTGATTTGCTACCCAATTCTAAAATCCAATGGGACGATGAAATTCCTGTTGGTGATATGTTCTAGAGGCAATCATAGAGATGATTGTATTACATACTATGTTTATATTTTTATTATACGTTGTTTCTTGAAATAGATAACTTATTATTGATCAATGAATATGTGATTTGTTCATGAGACTATTTATGTTGTATGTTACTATTTCTAAAAGATCCCTGATCAAATACCATATATGTAACAAATATGATTTAATGATCAGCACATTCATTGATTGATGATCATGTCTCATAGATCATGGTATGAAGATACCAAATTAATAATATAGACACATATTGGATAACATGTTGTTGGATAGACCCAACATGAGACACTACAAGAGTTATATGTGATGTGCCATCAGTGATCTCATATTAGTATTGGTGTAGAATCTTTAGACCTGAGATTATCATGGTTCCTAACATGTGTAGTAGCTTGCTTAGGGGCTGCTAAACACTACTCCATAGCTGGGTAGTTATAAAAGTAGTCTTCGGGCATGCTATGAAACATGTAGTGGGATATGAATAATCAAGATGGGATTTGCCCCTTTTCTTGGAAAGATATCTCTGGGTCCCTTGATGTTATAGATTATGAAAGTGCATGGCCATGCCAAAAGTGATGGAGGAGTCAATCGCAGGTTAAATAATATATTACAGGATTGAGTGAATGATTGAGCTATTAAAGGATGGCACATATATAGTCTTGAGCTTAATCGATATCGTAAGGCAAAGGGGTTCATACAAGTATATACTAGAGGTTCAGTTGATATGATCTTTATATATACCCGGTGGGTCAATATGTTCTGCTAGGGGCCGCTCTTGACACGTGGACCGAAAAGAAGTTTTCGGGTTGCAGCCGAGTAAACATGAACCTACAGGGTCGCACACTTAACGGGCCAGAATAAAGGGATTGGATGGAGATCCAATATTTGCTTAATTCGGATAGAGATCCGAATATGACTCTTATGGGCCTAGGAGGCCAGGTTATGGATCCTATATATTTCCTTTAGGTGATGAGGCTGGTCGTTATAGAGAAACGCTAGCCGTCACTCCCCTCCCGAGCAAAATTCTAGACGCACACGGGCGCTAGCACGACCGTGCGACGTGTTTCATCCCTGGACGTGTGGATACCGGTAGAGACACCGCTGGTCTGCTGTGCTGATCGGCATGAGAGCACAGCGGGACGCATGCACGAGGAGGAGAAGATCGGGTTGCTGCGATCTACTACTTTCTCTACATCGACACGCGTTATATCGCCAACGTTTCTTCGGTTTCTTAGTACCTACCTCCGCTGCACAGTACGTCGAGTGGTCATTACTCCATACGTCTCAATTTCCAGTCTGTCCGTGCCACCTCACTTAAGGAAGAGCCCACAAATCCGAGCTGGTGCTTTCGGCCATCCTAGAGTACAAACGAGGGTGATATATGATATATCTCTTATGTACTATTTTTTTCGTCTTAAATTATAAGGTTTATCATTTTTTACATGATTTTTAATGACATATTTTGACTAATAATTTTATCGTTTTTTACATGGTTTTTAATGACATATTTTGACTAATAATTTATTTCATGTTATGTTTTAAATGAATATAAAATTAGCATCACATGAAAGTATTTCAAAATATAAATCTAATGATATAACATGTATAATACTTAAATATAGATATGATTAATATAATTATTAGACAAAAACTATCAAGTTTGATTTTTCTAAAAAGAGACACCTATAACGTACTTAGGACGGAGGGAGTACTGATTTATAACGTGAGCTAATGTTATATGGACCCGTTGGATGTTAGGCCTACATATCAGCCATTTAAAGTCAAATGAAAACACTGTAGATGATCTATTTCCAACGAGATAACTCAACCCTTTCATAAGACGTATCTCTTTAATTTTATTTTTGGACTGCCCACTTAACTCCAACAAACTACTACCTCCGTTTCTAAGATACGTAGTATACTATATGAAGCATTAGGATTTAAGTTTTGTACCATAACGTAAATATTTCTATACTAATTCTTATTATTTTCATCATTTAATGATTTCAAAGCCAATCAAATGCTTATAAAGGAAATCTAAGCAATTAAAATTTAAAAATTAACAACTAAAGTAATTAAAAAGAAATCTTAACCTAACCTTACTATTTACTAATCAACCAAAAAAATAACTATAACCAGGAATGGAGGCAGTACCTGAGGAAGTATCGTATCGGGTGCTACGGAACAGTTCCGTAGTTCCGTGCTCCCGTACTACAGAGGTTCAAAATTACACCCAAAATATCACAAAAAAATGTGAAAAAAATCAAAGATTTGCAGCACTATGACATGTAGCATCACACAAAAAATCATCTTAAAATATGATGTATACATAAAGAAACAAAAACAACAAATTCGTGTTCCAACAGTGTTCAAACATGTCACTTTACTATTCACTTGAGATTTGTCTTTTTTTTCTCTCTACCTATATCGTATTTTGATTTGATTTTTTTGTGTGATGCTACGTGTCATAGTACTACAGATCTTTGAATTTTTTTCTTTGGTTTTTGACTTTTTGAATGCATTTTAAAGCTCGGTAGTACGAGAGCACGAAACTGTTTCGTAACATGTGATACTTCCTCGGCAGTACCTATCTATCATCTTCGACTCCTGCAGCATGTGACAATCGCGATGTTTGTTCCTCTCAACCACCTCTAGAGTGTAGTGTTTCACCAAACAGTTCCCTGAGCCAAAAATGGAGGGTCTGCAGTTTTCTCGGCTTTTATGAAAATCGTTTGAAAACTGTTCTCCCAACAAAATCCAAATTTTGATTTATTTTTTAACTTGACCAGAAAACTGAGTTTTGTTCTCTCAAGCCAGCTCGAAAAGTCCGGTTTTTACGTAAATGACTGATTTCTTTTGGTTTTGTAAACTCAAGTCTCGATCTTGGGTAAGGTAATTTTGCCAACCTTTCGCTTAACAAGTGACAGGTGGTTATAGCACCTTTTCCATGAACCCATCCATACAAAATGGAAGCCGGATATCTAAAAAAAATAAAATGGAAGATAATTTAGGAGAACACTGCTCAATTATTTTCTTTGGGAGCTGTAGTACTTTCGATAGTTGGCTGGACAAATGTATATTGCCGTTAAACCCCTGGCATGCAATTAAGTGATTATTGTGACCTCACGTCTCACTGACTTTTTCCAGTAATCGTGACGTGCCAGCTTTTTGCGGCAAACGTTTTCCTAGTACGGAAGGCTCGAAATCAACTTTCTAGTGTAAGCAAGATAACCTAGTTTTATACCGGGTGATTGCGATAGAATGTAATTCTTTTTGTCAAGTGCGCCTTCCACAGTTCCACCTTTGGTAAATTCTTCGACAACTTAAACAAATGATGCTTAACGCACAAGGCGGCTGAGAGCTTATGCTATGGAACACCCCCTAGTGAGTTCCATCATCATTATTTTAGTAGTAGCTAAAAAACAAGCAGTTTATCGCCATCACCATCACGTGGGAAATAGCAAATGCCCAATGCATTGTCAATCTGTACTCCTAAGAAAGAGGAAAGAGCGACTGTTTGATCCTATCTGAACCCTGATAGCATAGTTTAATCAGTAATCTCTGGGCATTGTGGATGCTTTTTCCCCCCTCTATTCTCTGTTTTGAGAACTTTCAGCTATACCGACTTGCTGAGCAAATACGAGAACTGATAAGCGACATACACCCAAACTCTCTCCAAGTTGATGACTCTGTTTTTTTCTAAAGAAGTGCTCGTGAGATACAGGCGGTTCGAATGCGCCAATTTACTGGCTTATACTTCCTTCATTCCAAAATACAGCACTTATAGTGTTCAATTTTTTTTCTAAAATACAACATCTTCTCTACTTACTTCATCTCAAATTCTCAATCAGTTACAATTATATTTCATTTAATTTATTTACCCACTTTATTTAATCATCATATCAAACATCAGAAGCCCTTATATTTTGAGACGGAGAAAATGATCCGTGGATGCTAAATGAACCAGTGATCATGATCCTACTGCCAAGATGTGTACCTGTCCTGCATACTTGGCCTCAAGGGGCGCAGTTAGGGGCGAATCCATGTAGAGGCCATGTAATGCCATAGGACACAGGCTAAACTTTGAAATCCCATTAATGTTAGCTCATATTAGTATGTAAATATTGTATTATATCTATAAGACATCCATTAATGTTAGCTCATATTAGTATGTAAATATTGTTTTATATCTATAAGACATCCGATAATTGTTGTTTTGGATTCGCTTTGTTGTTTTGGATTCGCCCCTGGACGCAGTCACGCAAGGAGCAAAGCTTGGCACCGCCCCACCGAGCTACTCCGCCACCGCAAAACCCCAAGACGGCGAGCACCCGGCGGACAGGTTGGGCATTTAGCCCACTGCCCACGCGGGGTGCGTGGACCAGTTCGTCGCTGTTCGACGATTCGAGGTCTCGAGACCAGGATGTAGTTTGGTGTCAGCAGGTGATATTGTTGGGCCTTTTCACGCGGTTTCCGTCAAAGTTTTCTCAGTCACATACATCCACAATAAAAAGGCCACACCTTTTGTAGTACTAGTATAAGTATTTTCTAAAGAACCTTTTCTGTCTTGTAAAAGATTTTACAGAAAGATTAAGGTCCTTTGAATTAAAGGATTTATGAAGAAATTTTATATGATTAAAATCCTATAGAAAATTTTTCTATGTAGCTCTTTGATTCAAAGGATCGGAGTTTTTTCAAACCCTATAAAATTTCTATGGAATGTCTCATTGTATGTAGGTTTTGGAGAAAACTTAGCAAGAGGTCCATCCTCTTGAAAAAAAAATTTTGAGTCTATTTCTCTCATCCGATTTCTGTGTTTTTTCTGCGGTCCAATCAAACGACCATTCCTGTGTTTTTCTTGTGTTTTACAATCTTCTGTTTTACACTTGTATTTTTGTTAGAATTCTGTGTTTTTTTTTTCTTCGTTTTTTATTCCTATGATTTAAAGGGTCCTAAACCGTGGCCAGCAGGGAAAGGAAATGTGTTTGGGGGATAGCTCAGATGAGGAATAGTTCTACAGACTACAGGCGTCATTCAGAATATGCTGAACCGCAAGTCTTCGAATTGAAAACATATAGTTGAAGTTCTTTTCTCAAAGGGAGCATGGGGTCAATTCCCTACGTGCTCTCTGATGGAGTATGAAAAATTTCTATAGGATTTTAATGCTTAACCAGGGTTTACAAAACTGATAAAAACAGTTTGGTTTTGCACAAATCGGTTAAGTTTAAAAAGGAAAAACTAAACTGAATTTTAAAGTTTTAACAAAATGTAATCGAATTTCACAAGTATTCAACTATTTTCGTGAAAACTAAGAAAACCGCTCTGGAGGAGTTTTGGAAGGCGGTTTGGTTTTTTTTTAACCCTGCTGCTTACATCTTTGTTAACAGAATGCAGTGTGAGACTGGTGTTGTTGTCCAACAACATGCTTACTTATTTGTATCTTTGTGTGTGTGTCTATATATATATATATATATATATATATATATATATATATATATATATATATATATATATATATATATATATATATATATATATATATGGTCGGCAAATAATTATACGAACATGTACAGGAGAAAAGTAAACACTAGAAACTTTATAATTGCCACGAGGGTCAACTGTACGTACACAATGACAGTAATGATTGTGGCAGTCTATTGTTTATAACGCACTACTGTACTACCCGTACAGAATTGCGTTTCGATATACCTCGAGTCTACGTATTACATCTCTAATACTTGATTTGGTGACATCTACCACCAGTTTGATCCACTATCTCTTTCTGAAGGGAGACGGGCAATTTTTCGTTAGACGATGACGGCGACGGACAGGTGGTCTCTGCACATACATAAGCGTGTGTATATTCGCGGATTTACTCGAGATTTTTCTATGGCTTATTTTGATTCACCAAACGAAGGATTGGCCCTTTTGAAATTAGCAAGGGACTAATCATTTAGGTGATCCATTAGGGCGCATGAAGTATCACTCACTCATGAATATAGTATAATCATGCTACTAATACACACGCCACTCTTGATCTGCAGGAACACTGTCGGAAACTGCACAATATTAGTAGTTCTTGATTTGCGAATGGTAGAGTTCACTACACGTGGCAACGCCAGGGATTATTCTACCTCTTTTGCTGTCTTGACTGAATACCCGAGACAACTCATCTTGAAACTTTCAGAACTCGAGGTAATTAAGCTGAATAAGTACTACTTATATATCGATAAAACAATGGATTTGCCATGGCTTGAAGATGAGTTGCCGGCAATTGAGGGACCTGATCCTGCGCGACGCGACGCCCCATAAGGGATTTCTCTTTGTTATCCACTGCCCCTCCCGAGTCAAGATAAAAAACCACATGCCGCTTGCCGTCTTCCTGCCCAATTAAGCTCCGGAGCGCGCGCGCCGGCCATGGAGGCAAGCCAATATATGGACAGGTTCACTGAACAACTGCCTGCCAGAGACAGCAGCGAGTCACACGGAGCGGCAAAGCGAAGCCCAGCGCGCGAGCGATGATTTGTCAATGGCCAATTGGCAGGCGCCGTGCTCCCTCCTGCTCGGGCAGCGGCTGCGCCTGAGGGGATCGTTACACGTGTAGCCGAGATCCTGAGTAGATTTCACTGTTCCATCGGCGAGAGGTGAGGTAGCCCGCACGCGTTGGGATTCGGATTCCGTGTCTCGGTCGCGCCTGCCTGCATGTCCATGTTCACTGTTCAGGGCTTCAGAGAAATAGCAATATACTCCTAGCGTTGGTTTCCGTCGCGGACGATCTAGTTGAGATCTCGTGTTCGACCATCTCTGCATCTTTGCTGAATAAATTTACCCTGCTCTCGTGATCGAAGTTGTTGAGGGATTGCGATGATCCCTGGCTCGAAGTAAGTAAACCGGACTCTGAAGTTTCACGTTTCATCTGCTCCGCTACCCGTATCTTGTCAGTATACAGTACTTGTGTGGCATAGTAGTCCCACGCTTTCACTAGGTTCATGTACATATGGGAGATCTGAACATCGAGTTAAAACAGTGCATAAATTTCACAAGGTGTACGTCAAAAAATATCACAATAGACATTAGGCTCAGAGAGATTCCATCCACGGGCATGCGGTGTGGAACTGGAGTCGTCCGTGAAGAGAGAAACAATCCCCGTGCGTTTGGGCCTTGCGACTAAACCACCTATAATGGTTGTGCCTCATAAAGGTATAAGTCCACTTTGAGTCCCTCATTTTATAGGTCCAATCTAATTCATATACTTCAACTGCAATACTGGATATTTTTGACACCCCCAACTATTGAAACTGGTGTAATTTGACTCTCAAGACAATATTCATAGTGGTATTTGCTGACGTGACTTGTTGACCGGCCTAATCCACTCCGCTGAGTCAGTACGTGGGTCCCACATGTCATTCCTTCTCTCCTTCCCTTCTCCACTTTCGTCTCTCTCCTTTATCTTCCCCCTTTGGCCCTTCCTCCCCTGGCTGGCTCCTCTCTTTCCTCTTGGGAGTGGTGGCAGTGGTGGGACGATGAGGTGGAGCATGGCTGGCAATACCTTAGCTTGAGAAGCCTAGCGGCGGAAGGACTGTAGAGAGTGCCAAGGTGGAGGGCAGTGAGCTCGAGGAAGGCAGCGGGCGGAGGATGGGGATCCTATCTCATCGGTGGCATTGATATCCATCTCCGACAAGTGCTATGGAGAAGGCCGCCAGCCCTTTGCCGAGCTATCGAGGTCCTATCGCCTGCTGCCCCTCTACCACCACCCATTCGCCGTCACTCCTCGTCATCGTCCCGTTGCCATTGCTGCTGTGGAGAAGAGGAACGAGAGGAGCCGCCCAAAGAAGAAAGGGGGGAACTGCCTAAGGAGGAAAAGGAAGGAGAGAGATAAGGGGGAGAAAGAGATGAAGGAGGAAGAAGGGAAGGAGAGGATGACAGGTGGGCCTCACATGTTGACTCAGTCGGGTGGACCAGGTCAATGAGCCACGTCAACATGTGAATAGTGCCTTAAAAGTTAAATTACATCGGTTTCAATAGTTAGGTGAAAAGGAATCAAGATATGCGGTATTGTAGTTGAGAAATATAAATTAGATTGGATCTATATTTGAGGGAGTACCAGTAGACTTATTCCCCTCAGAGAAGGGTCTAATACGCAGAACACGGCCACTGAATCTCGGCCCTTTGCTAGACATCACTACATTGGCTCATGGGATCAGCCTGTTAACTTGTTCCTACCTTCCCTTTTCCTAGGCTTGCAATACACCGGCGCAGCCAACGCCTGTGTATCTTAGTCCGGCCCATTCATATTGGATACTGTACTAATTTCCTGGCAGGTAGGAGAAGAAGCAGACAAACCGGAGAGACCAACCAAACGGTCGCCCTGTTGGCCACCTCGCCTCGACAACGACGGCCCACCAGCCGCCGGTTCAGCCCCACCGTACCTGAGCCAGCCAGGCAAGGCAGGCACGGCCGAAACCCACAAAACCAGGTCACACGAATACACGATCGACGGCGCGGCCCCTGTTCCCCGCAAGGCCGTGTGTATTGTACACGCATTGCTGGCTGCCAATGGCATGGCGCACCGCAGCAACCGATCGCTGGCCATCCAGACAGCGAGCAGAGTGGTAGCAGCAGCAGCGGCCACAGCTCGCAGACTCACATGCCGCCCGTGCCCGCGCGCGCGCGACGCACCAACCACCGCGCCGAGGCGGCGTTAACCATTTCACGCGTCCTGCTGCCCGGTTGCCCCCCCGCGCCGACGCTGCTCGATCGGCTCGTCTCGGCTCGGCTAGCTCGCTCGGGCATCGCCATCACGCGCCACCCACCGGACGAGGGTGGCATCGGCATGGCGGACGCTGCTCGCGACGACGCGATCGAACCATGGCAATGTCATGGTAGAATTCTGAGAGAATATATTGAATCGACGAACGGTGTACATGCATGTACAGGTTGTACAGATGTGCTGCGTGCCGTGTGACGGGGTGGTTTTACAGGAGCAGCAGCGAAGAGGGGGTCATCAGGAGAAGGAGGAGCAGAAGCAGGTGGCGTCTTGTGGGTCGGTGCGTCGCCGGACCGCCGCCGCCGCTGCTGCCGGTGGCCGCCGTTGACGGTGCGTTCGCTGGCATGCCGCCGGACAATCCTGACGGGGGTTTGAGACATTGTCAGCACAGTCAAAATCTCGCCGTGTGAAAGTGTACTCCCTTCGTCCTATAAAAAACCAACCTAAAAATAGACGAGACAACAACTGTCCAAATTCGTAATATTAAACTGTCCAAATTCGTAATATTAGATAGTGTCCTATCCACTTTAAAATTAATTTTTTATGAAACGGATGCTACATGATAAATTTGATCAGACATTTTTTTGCCGTGCTGCTTTAATTTTGGCAGTGCCGACATTCGGCTACCCAAAAAGGGTGGTGGTTCGGTCGAATATTTTGATTCCTTCACTGTTCTAGCCACTGAATATATCACTAACACTACAGACATAATCGCATTATCTGATACACCTACTTGATTACGTAGATGTACTATGCTCCTCAGTACTAAAAATTACTCGACTTTTACATACAGTGGAGTTCAATTCTGCTGTATCGCGTGCTAGTGCTAGATAACAGTTGATTTGACAATTGAAGAAGTGGAGGTGGAGCCAGGAGTAGTAAACCCATCCCCGTACTGATTCCTAACGGGAGTTTGTCAAATTAAAGTTGCAAATGATTTGATAGTTTTGAGCTAGTAGTAGTAACAATGTATGTACAGTATAAGAATCTAGTAGTACTACTAAAGTACAGGTCTTTGATTAGCATGCAATTTTCAACAAATTAAAGGTTGTCATTTAAACTCCACATTGCAAAAGAAACGGAAAAGGTGTAGCAAAGGCGGTCAATTTACGACAGCTCCGTTTAATTGATTGCACGCGGCAGAGGGTGGTCGTGTCGTACCTGACTCCTCCGGCACGGCGCCGCTCGGCGGCTCGGCGACGGGCACACCGAGCGCCGCGCAGAGCCTGGGCGGGGGCGCGTCGACGCGGCAGATGGTGGGCAGCGCGAGGGCGCGGACGGCGTCGACGCGGACCCCGTACGCGCCGTACCCGCCGACGAGCCCGCACAGGCAGGCGGCCTCGCCGTCGACGACGCCCGCGAGCGCGCCGCAGCAGCCCTTGTCCGGCCTGGTAAGCGTGCTCCGGTACTCCACGTAGG
This sequence comes from Oryza officinalis, assembly GCA_008326285.1. Classification (NCBI taxonomy): domain Eukaryota; kingdom Viridiplantae; phylum Streptophyta; class Magnoliopsida; order Poales; family Poaceae; genus Oryza; species Oryza officinalis. Next base: position 21,530,002 of record BDMV01000003.1, on the reverse strand, counting down.
TGAGGCACGACGACAGGTTCAGCAGCGCGCCCGTGCAGTCGAGCTCGCCGGGCCAGGGCGCCGGCGCCGCCCACGGCGAGGCCGCTATCTGCGCCCGCGCCGCGCGCGGCTGCAGCGTGGTGAGCACGAGGAGCGCGAAAACGGCGGTGGCAGCGGCGGCGGAGGCCGCGGGCGGCATAATCATAGCCATCGCGTCGATTCTTGTGCTTCTTGATCTGTGTTTGACATGTGGAGATGGGGAGCGCGGCGAGCGTGCGTGTGCGGTTGTGTGTTTTTGTGTTCGTGTGCGTGCGCCGAGTGATGGGGTTATGTGTAGTCCTACATCTACAACAGGTACTACGGAGTAGTATAGTAGGTTGGGGGTAATCAACGCTAGTTTGGGTGTACAAAGAATTGGGCCCCGTCCCATGGCCAGGCCTCTCGATATAGGATTCTAATCCCTCGAGTAAACTTCTATCCGTTTATTATCCGTTTATTGCATGTAAATTAAATGATTATAAAAAAATTTTAAAAAAATTGACAAGATAGATCAATATGTAATATATCACTTCATAAACATGCAAGTTCAAATTCAACTTTTATAAGTTGTAACAAAAATAACAAATTTAACTGCAAATATACATATAGTAATTTGAGTTTTGTTTGTTATTTTTGTTACAATTTATAGAAGTTGAATTTTAACTTATATGTTTGTGGAGTGATATAATATATATTGATCTATCTTGTCAATTTTTTTTTAAAAATTTCATAACTATTTAGATGACATGTAATAAATGGGTGGACATCCGTCCGAGTGATTAAAACAGTTTTCCTAGGCCTCTCCTTGAGTTCAGTCTCGTCAAGCCATACTCCAATGGAAGATAAAAACGTATGAAAATGTCTCTCCTGAGCTCCCTCTATTCACAACGGAGCTAAAATAAAATGGAGAAGGGTTTCACTCATATATTTTACTCTACTTTGAATCGAGTTTAGCTTGATACCGGTGTCTAAGTTTGGACTGCGGAGGTGTATATTTGGTGAAAATAGATAAATTATAGCTAAAATTTTTTTTGAACCGGGTTCCTAGACACCCACCTTGTTACATATAGCTCCGCCACTGTCTCTATCCATGAATATAAGGGCTCATTTGAAACGCAATATTTAAAAACAAAGGAATAAAAAATAGGATTTTATTAGGAATTTAAGTTCCAAATAGATGATTGTGAAACTCAAGAATCGTTTGAAGCAGAAAAAGCACAGGAATCGTATGAGAGAGATATAGAAAATTTTTCAAGAGATTTGAGCTCTTAATAACTTTTCTCCAAAACCTATATAGGATTGTCCATTCCATAGAAATTTGAAAGGGTAGGATATGATTCAATCATTTGTTTTAAAGTCTTTCATAGGAAATTTCCTATAGGATAGAAATTCTTCAAAATTCCTATGTTTTTCCTACAAATCAAACAGGACCAAGGTATTTCTAAGGAATTTTAGTAGTGTCGACGGGCTATACCCGACAATGGTATTTGTAGAGTATGAGGATCGTTGGTACCAAGGCATACACGAGATTGTGGTAAAAGAGATGGGAAACAAAGATTTTTATACAGGTTTGAGCCCCTTAACTGACAGGTAATAGCCCTACTCCTATTGACCGAAGCCGATGTTACTTTTATATATCAATATCATACGAGTACAATATTTGGGATGACCTAATCTAGTCTCTGTTGGCTTGGCGGCATGAAGCTCTCACACATAGTCGACGACTAGCGTAGTCTTCTTTCTCGAATATGAACTTGGCGAGATTTGAGTTAGCTCTAGATCCCTCATGTTAGCCTCTATGGCTCCTACATTGAATTTGTCTAGATCTGTATTGGCTTGCATTATGTCTTGGCATGTCTCCTCTTCTCTTAGGGGTTTTACATTTATACCCTCGGGTGGCCTCTTGTTCAAGTAGAATTAGGGAGCCAAGTATAGATACGATCCGATTAGTCCTTGTAGCGTTCGAGTAGGACTCTGCTTCTTCTTCCTTATCCGGAACAACTTTCATATATAAGGTATGATTCTGTATAAAACTTAGTATATGATGGACGCGTCTGAGCTTAACACAAAAGTATTAGGTATATCTTATTTATAACACTGACAGGTAGATACTAAGATTAACGTGAAATTATTTTGATGTCCCTAAGAGTTTATCTTATTGCTCCATGCATATAAAAAAGGGAATGCTAGGGGATGGAATCCCGTCCGCAGCACCTGCGATGATATCGTTTTCGTGATTGTGTGCCTCATCCCCTATAGCACTAGCGTAGCGTCGAGCATGTGAAAACGAAGCAGTGTGGCGTTGGGCATGTGGCGGTGGAGGAAGAAGGGAGAGATGGGAGCTCACCAGAGAAGGCCCTCGCCGCCTCGCCTTGCCTCGCAGTTCTAGCAAGGAGCATATCATCGGAGAAGGGGAAGGGACTTGCCGAAGAAGAGACCCATGCCCGCCTTGCTGGGTCACCGGTGTTAACACCAAAATTTGGTATGGTTCTTTTAGTGGATTCGGTTAAGGAAAGAAATTGATCAGTCGATGGAAGTTTATTTAAAAGAGACTGAGTTCAAGAAGGAATCATGAAGACCATGACATGACAATTTAATTATATCTATTAATTAGGTAGAATTTAGTAATTTTTTTTTATCTTTAGGAAGTTTTATCTAATGTCCGATTAGGACTTATATTTTTTCTTTTATCTTTAGGAAACACTATGTCGAGTCCGATCAGGATTTGTATCAACTCGAGGGTATAAATATGTACTCCCGGGGTCTTTGTAAGATATCTCCACAGATCAGTACAATTACTTTCGGCGCATCGCCACTTTTTATTCCGGCGAGTTCTTAGTTTCGAGTTAGGCTACATCAGCTTCGATCTCCGGCGAGAAATAAGTTTCGTCAACTTCGCTTGTATCGGTGTGGCTAGAACTTTCTCAGTTAGGTCCGATATTCTATTCAAGTTGACACAAGCGTTGCCTATCTGATATATTGATTATGTCTTAAATTGTATTGCTGTTTAGAGTCATATCGGCTTAGTTAGGACTTTCTTGGTTAGGTTCGATATTCTGACTAAGTTGATATTTCTCTAATCATACTATTTTTTTAGATAGATTTGTTATATCCATCATGTTTGTATAGATTTATTGGCTAAGTAGGTTTTTCTTATTACCTTCAATCTTATACTGTCTCAGTTATGTCCGATCTATTAGATTGTTGCTAATAAATTTAATTCTAGTAAGCTGATAGGTTTTTATGCAATGTTCATCGGAATTTTTGCCGATGAATTATCATTATTGTGGGTTTCAGCTATCAGATATATCAGTTAGTTAGCCGATATACACTTTAATTTATTTACATCGGATCTCCAGCCGATGTATGTTTTAACCATCGAATTTACATCTATCACATTATATCAATTTTGATCGATTGGTTCACATTATGTTGTCTCGTTGCATTTTCTGAGTTACATCGGCTTATACTCAAATTTGTATAATATTTAATTAAATCTATCTTTATCAACTTCAATCTTATATTGTCTCGATTTGGTCTGATCTATCAAGATTGCTTTTTGATAAAGAACGGTTTATTGATGATTATGCATAGTTTAGTTTCAGCCGATGATAACATAAATCTCATTGTTTTTCTGATTAATTGAATCTATAGCCAATTGATCCAAATCCTATGGACATCGGCTGGCCTCGCTACATTATATTGGCTTATTGGCCGATCGGATCTTGATCATCGATATATTTTTATCTTGTTAGTTATACGATCAAACTAATGGGCACATCCTGAATCCAATTGATAAGAACTGCACTAGAGTTAAGCAAATCTCCCAGGCCTTCGTATGAATGATAAATTTCGCATCAACAACCGGTGAGCACGTCGTCGGATGTTGAACGGGAGCTCGCTAGACAAGGGCCTAACCGCCTCGTCGTGCCACTGAAGCATGTTGCCGGAGAAGAGGCTCACATTGCCTTGCTGTGTTGCCAGGGAGCTCATCGCCAGAGAGAAGGGTGGGGGAAGGGGGTCTTGCAAGAGAAGGCTTCCGTATCGTCGGGGAGCACATCGCCCTCGCCAGAGAGGGGAGAGGCATCATTGGGGAGAATGTCATCATCATTGGAAAAGGGATCAAGGGAGAGGGAAAGGATATCAGCCTTGTACTGATCGGGTATCAGTTGGTACCAACAAGTATCGGCTGATACCGATAGAGTAACAGATATGATACAGACAAGTATTGGCTGGTACCGATAAGTATTGGTTGATGTGGATAGGGTATCAGATTTGATATTACGAGTATCAGTTGGTACCAATAGGGTATCAGAATCCGATACCTGCTTGATATCATACCATTTGGTCGGAATCCCATGATATAGCAGCTCCCATAAAGAAATATAACATGTCCTTATTTTTCGTAAAGTCAATATTTGTAACTTTTGACTAATTGTTAAACTAACAATATTTAGTGTCACACAGATTCATATTTAAAAGTTGTTTTATATGATGTTGATTCCATAGCTGTTGATAATACACTATGAAAATAATTAATAGTCAAAGTATGTCAATGGATATCATGTCAATAGCATGCACGCCATACATTTTTATACGGTGAAAGTAGCAAAGATCACGCCTAGCAGTGGAGCAATAGATGTAGACAATCAAAAGGAGTGGATCGATTGGGAAAGTAGTATCGCCTCCGTCCCAAAATATAAATATTTTTAGAGTTAAACATGAGTATTAAAGAATTAGGTGGAATTAAATGGGAAAAATTATGATTGGTTGAGAAAAGAAAATGGGTGAAGAATCTGAATGGTGAAAGGTTGTGATTAGTTAAAAAAAAGAATGTAGGTGAAGAAGTTGTTATATTTTAGAACAAATTTGAATCTGAATGGTGAAAGGTTGTGATTAGTTAAAAAAATATAGGTGAAGAAGTTGTTATATTTTAGAACAAATTTGAACTGCTAGAAAGTGTTATATTTTGGGATGGAGAGACACTACAGCAGTTGTGACCTTCCTCGACGAGGCACTTTCGTCAAGAAGTAGCGAAATCTCGTCACAAACCGTGTTCTACGATGTCCTTGTGATAAAAGGGCGCTGTCGCAGAAGCCCCGTATGGGATTTTACCCTCTACAACCAAAAAAAATACCGTCCGTCACACATGCCATAGTGTTTGTGATAATCGAAATCGTTATAAACCAGTTGACATTGTGTCGCCGAGATCCTATGTGGCAGAATGTTGTGACGTAGGCAGGTATTGACGCTGATTTGGAAAATGAACGCCGGATTTGGTATTCGTCTTCGCCTCCAACACGACCTTCTTCTTCCTTTAAGCCTAGTGATCTCGAACTTGGTTTCCTCGATCTCCTGCCTAAGGACCTCACGCTTCTTTTCGGCAGCGCGGATTGCCTCGTCCAACATCCCTGCCAAGTGAAGAAAACGGGTCGTGACACCGTGGATTCCCTGCGACAACTCCTCCACGTACATATGCCCCCTGATCAGGAAAATGAACGCCAAGCAAATGCATATGATCCGTGTAAACACCGGAGAAATGCATATGTTTTCTCATACTTACATGTGGGACCTCCTTACAACTATTGTTGGTTAGTTAAATTATAAATATATTTGGTCACCGTGTGCTAGCAGGACTATTATGACTAATTAGGACTAGATTATGATGAATTTATCCATATAATCTTATACTTACAAATGGGACCGACTTGTTGTGGGCCCATGAGGACCCTGCCTACCAAGTTCAACGACGAAATTCTTTATCACCATGTAATAGCCTAACTGCTAACGACAAAATTCTCAACATTTGTCATGAGCCTGTTTGTCGCAATGAACATATATTATGATCAAGACCTACCGTTGTCGCTACGATCGGTCGAGGGTGAAGTTTACGATGATTTTTGGGTGAATTCGTCATAGATCAATGACGGATTCTCTATTCGCCACGAGGAGTCCATCAAGGAAGCCCATATCTGTTTTAGTGGGTGTACTTCAGAAATACTTATACTTGTGAAAAAATTTGAAACGCTAGAATATTGCTCCTTGTTCTCAAATAGATAATGCTATAAAATGTGTGTAATGAAGGATTGAAATCCTCTTCAAACAGGTAACTTTCGAGTTACTAATATGTGGGTCTATAGCAAAGGGAATCCACATGTCAATAGGTGTCTTAAATCAAAGGATATAAATTCGTGTAGTAACACCTTAAAATCTTAAATGATTAATTGATAAAAAATATTTATTCAGATATGTGAAAATGGTATTGGTTGATTTGTTACGAAAATCACTTCATATAGTTGTAGTTTCTAGAACTCTTATAATTATATATTTTTTTTAAAAATAATTGTGTAATATGTATGCTATAGATTGTTTAATGCAACAAGTAAAAAAAGAATAACAGTATTTATGAACGGAAGGGAGTTCTTGTTTGGCACTGGCTATCTTTCCGTAGGATTGGCAATTGGCTAGTAGTACCATCGATGGACCTATCACCTATGGCATCTTCCTTCGTGAATGTAGTTCCACCTCCCCACCCACCCACACACTTACACTTTTGTGATGAAGTTGGGTGAAAATGGTATTGAATATTTTTAATAGTGTCTGTTATCGTTTTATTTTGTACTGACCATTTTATTTCAATTACATATCGCAAAAAAAATGAATTTTCATTTTCATCTCTACCATTTTGATTCGGCCTCGAAACATTGTATCACAATAGCAAGTCACAATGAGACATATGGTATTTTCTGATGTTTTGGTAGTACGAATACCGTTTTCATTTTCTCTACCGTTTTGATTCTGATTTTAGAAAAAAAAAGTTATGTAAATGATTTGAGCATTTCTCCGACCATGCTCATTCCTAATTTTTTTTTGATAATGAATTTTCATTAATCCGGTTTCTATATCAACGAAGGTTATACAAAACCAAAAGGATACAAGAGCACTTAGACTTTCACCTTAACAAAGAAGAGAACACATAATCATAAAAAAAAACCTATGACCTCGGTACATTTCTACTTCCCGATATCCTCTCCTCAAACAGCTAGATTCGATGAGTGTAAGTCGTCTAGTCACCATTGCCCCTAGTGCGCCGTCGTTGCGAACCTCCGCTGGTGCCGTCTTCATCCGCTTCAGGTGAGCTGACGCCACGCGCCACCGGTTTAGCCCACCTTCATTCGTCAGCCAGAACTATCCGACCAAACATGAGCCAACAGGATCCGCTTCCACTTCGCCAGATTACTAGGCCTCCACCGTCCATAGGGTCACCGTCGTCGTCTGGATTGTGCTACTATTTACTACTCCATACAACGTTTTATCACACTAGATTGTGCTAGAAATTGCCCTGCCTCTAGATCCCAAATTTATCAGCTCCCTCATGATGGATTCATCAATTTTGTAAAGCCCTGGACAAACTCCACTATGGACTCAAAAAAGGAAAAAAAGAAAACCCTCCACTATGGACAAATTGTTGCCTTTGTGACGTCTTTCACGGGTGATATATTATTTTCACTCCTCGCTGTTTATGGCGTGGCAGCATAACTTGTCATGTTTGCAAGTAATAAGTACTACATAATTGAATTCTTGATGATTTTTTTTCATATTTCGGGTTTGCAACACATGTGGCCTAAACCTGACTACATTATTGCATAACCATCCCATTGGTTGGTTTGTGGAACGAAGCTGTTATCCGTCCTTGCTGTATCACCTTCGCTGATATATTTGTTCCTTCGATACCTAAATGATGTTGAATGAAATCATAATTATATTGTCCGGTTTAGAAGTTCATTGAGTAAAACAACCGACTAAAATTAAAAATGGATGTTTCAAAGTGTTCAGGTGCCAAAAATATCTTTGGCGATAAAACTATGTCTACAGTCGTTAGTCATATTTTTTCTCGAACTCCAGTTGTGACCAATTAGTTTCTCTTGTAGAAATATTACTGCTAGGTTATTGTCAGGGTTAGCTCAATAGCTCGTCCTTCTTGACAGGTCAAGTAAATTAGTGTATAGATTAGCATATCATCCTATGTTTAGGATTGGTCATGCACATAAGGCGGGTACGCAATTTTAATACCTTTTATGCGCTAACAGACAAAATATATATTACACTAACAAAAATAGGTGCATCAGTAGGTAGCAATAACTTGTTCAACAAACCCTAAATGGCCTACAATTTATGAACATACGATGCGCGTGAGGACGTCAAACATGAGATGACTTTGAATGCTATCTTCTGCAGCTCGTGCAAGGTGTTATTACACAAAAAGGAGGAGCGTTGGAAACTCGGGGTAAAATTTTGCCAGAGCCAATACAACATTATTAACACTATTCAGCTTATTCCATCGAAGATTGAACAAAGAATCATGGACTCCCCTCCCCTAATGCCCTTTTTATCTAGCAACCGAAATGAGACAACCTCCATCGCGCCAAAAAAAGGACTGTAAAAGAAGCAACAGCGTTCCTATATTCTCAACTCAGAAGAGCAAGAACCTGGTCACTCGTAACACGAAGCTTGAAGTATTGTGAACATCCTCCCAAGGGACATACAACCAACCGCAGAAGTATCACATCTCTCACAACCATTCCTGTTAACATATTTTACTCTCCTACGGTCATTCCAAAACCAAACTTGTAGTTCTTCTTTGAATGGTCAATCTGCACCACATAACATAAGTTCAAAAAAGTTACTAATCCGAAAAACTCACTTCTTGTTAACAAAAAATATATACTTCATCTGGTCATGAAAGCATGTTGTTTTGGTCATGGGAGGTTATGTGACTTATTCCTATAAAAATATTTAGATTGGATGTATAAAAGCTATATGTATTAGATTTATCTCAAAACATTACTTATTATAGTATTATAACTTTATCTAGTTTTTCAAACATTTTGCAATAGAAATTAATGTTCAAAGTTGTGAAAACGAAGTTTTCATGATCAGAGGAGTGTATATAAATTGGTAAGAATAGAGCAGGTTAGTTGGAACTGTAAACTCAATACCTCTGCAGAAAGAAGAAAATTAACTCCCATGTTCAATCTCTCTTCCAAATATGCAGCAACAACACCATTTGAGTCAATTTTCCCCCTTAGTCGGCACTGCAGTATAATTCATCGATAAATTCAAAACTACTGAATGGAAATATCAGAAAACAAGAAACTGCAGGAGTGAGTATATGGCTTTGTACTGTCCATGGATATACATATACACAAACAGGTCCATGAAGAGACGCAAAACTGGATAAGCTCAAGAAAGAATACATTGCTACTTGCTATTTGATAAAAAATATCAGTGATATAAACACTAACCTGCCTAAGCATATAGTCATAACCAAAGCTGGAAGTAATGTCCCTTGACATGTGGTTATACATGAAGTCAGACGCAAGGGAAACCTGCATACCAATATCCTTACAATCAGATTAAAATAAAATGTGAAATTTCTGTTGAAAATAATGGTGGCCTTGGTGGGGCCCTACCTTCTCAGAAACTTTCTGGACATAGCTCAAGGCAACTATACCAGTACTGGCAACCTGTAGAGTACCCACCTGCAATGGCAGTAAACAGAAAAATCTTGCTCAGTTTACACCCTCAAGGTAGCTCAATTCTCTTTGTACAAAACAAGAGGATGTGCTAAGTGTTAACAATGTCATTAAATCTGACAACTCGGCAAAGACAAATAACAGTGCTTTTACAGTGATTGATGAAAAGGAAAGGACCAGACCTTGCTAAGGATTGTTTTAATGGGAATGGTTTATTCTTAAGGGTCTGCTTTGATAGGAGTGGATTTGACCCAGTTCCCCTCAGATTGGCAGGGAAAACACTAAGGCCCTGTTCGGTTAATCCCCAAGAGGGAGGGATTGGAGGGGATTGAGGGGGAATAATTCCACACCATAATAGGTGTGGAATAAATCCCCTCCAAATCCCCCTCAATCCCCTTGTGAGAGGGATTAACCGAACAAGGCCTAAAGCATCCACAAACCTGAAGGATTGGATATATTCCCCCATCCTTCTAAACAAGCCCTCATTTGTTTTCAGTGGAATTAGGTATGGATTGGATATGTTCCCCCATCCTTCTAAACAAGCCCTCATTTGTTTTCAGTGGAATTAGGTATTGAACAAGTAACTTGGGGGAAGTGCAATCCTATTTTTCTAAGAATAAAGGAAGAAATCTTAGTGTCTGAAAAAAGGACATCAAGTACACATGCAAACAGGTATACAGGATTACAGGGGATGAAAAGCTACACAGTTAAACCTCAATCAACTTGACTATCTTACAGCCCAAAACAGTTCTCAATCCAAAGATGAATTGTGGAATCGACTATTGACAAGGTCTATAAGCTCCTTACCATTTTATCTGAATTATATCGAGAAGCAAAACCAATTCCTGACTTCCTTTGGTGGCCAAGCCAGAATATTTCAGTTCCCATTGACAAATTCGCCGTAACACTCTGAAATGCAAAAGTTCATAGTTTCACTGTCGAGAGTAGACAAGATTTAACAGAGAAGATTTTAATTTCACAACCATACTTGTGCTAGATAAAGAAAATTTTAACTTCACAACCATATTTGTGCAGGTAATTTACCATAAATATAAACCAGAAATTGGTTTAGTCAGGATTAACATGTATCTGCCCACTAAACTACAAGGCCTACTCAATATGTGAACCATGATTCCAAACAAGACGTACAAGAGGCATTGTAAATTGTGAACCATAATTGCATAACAGCATATTTGTAATATCAACTGAATGCATAAATCTCAGTTCTGACATGATATTTCCAAATTGATAATAGCTCAACTTCTGTATGTAACCAAACAGTATAGTTTATTTCCAGTCGTGATATAAAAGGCAGAGCAATGCGCAAATAAATCGAATACAGCAAATAAACAGGCCAATGCATAACCACAATATCACAAATTCAAGACAACAAGATACTAAACCATCCTTCCTGCAGAATCTAAACAATCAATAAATAAATGAACAACTGAGAAGCTTACATATGATCATTTTTCTTTTCAGTTTACCTAAAGTCCTGAAGATGACAATGTGAGGCTTTTAAACATAACCGCACGTCTGCAAGTAAAGGCGTTTACCTGAATATAATTTGCCCCATAGAACGCATTATTTCCAATTTGAAATTGTGCTCGGTAATCTGTCCCCTACACAGATTTGTGAATTGTAAGAGGACTACAGACATCAGATGGAAGCAAGCAAAATTACCAAAGTAGTTTTCTAATTAGTAATGCTAATAACTAAAAAGAAATTCCCACAAATTATTGAAATGCACTTATTAGTCAAAGAAGTGTAGTCTACTGACCTTGTAGTCAAAGTTAAACATTCCTTGGGAGTAATGTGGCTCATGAGTAAGCTGGAAAATAAGATTTCATAAGCCAAATAAAGAAAAATCAGTCCTCAAACATAAGATTAACCACAACATTCAAATTCAGGTACCTGTGCATTTATTTTCAGAGTAAGATCATCTGTCAGATCACATTTCACACGAGCATTCAGTCTTCCATCTGTCATCACCCTTCCTACAAGAATTAACTGTAGACAATTCCATTTAAAAATCACTAGTTACAAAATACACTATGCTGAAAATTCATAATATTCAATTCCGCATGAACAAACCTTTGGATCTATAAAATTGGCACCGAATTCGTAATGTGCTGTTGGAACTTTTATAGTTTCAGTTGACTGAGATGGAACTTCTAAGGAACCCATAAAAACACTGTTGATGTTGTCAGAATAAATTGCCCAAAAGAAAGTGAAACACATATCAATATTATTTGTTTCCCTTACCTGTGGCTGAGTGAAAACTTCTGATTTAACCCTTTTGTGAAGTCAAACCTCAATCCTTCAAAAAGTTCAGGTTTCAACGACACTGCAAATGGAGAATGTCAGTAAACTCACAAAAGAAATGTTCAAGAACCAAATTCACATAGAAAATAGCATGTATGCACCAAGAAATCAAATCGCACAATCAGTCCTTTCAAGTTTAACACTGCAATGATGGTAACTCTTGCAGAGTGTTAAGGTGCAACTGAGATTGGTGAAAGATATTACCAGGATTGAGCTATGTTTGCAGAAGCTAATGTTTATATGATATACATACTAAGCAATCAAACTTTAGAAGGAAACTGTGCATGTGAGTGTCGCCACAGTAGCAAGTTCTTCTGTGTTTGTTCGTTATTATTTAGGTTCGAATGTAAGGAGTTGAAGGCACTTTCAGACAATCATATGTGCAAGATTATGTTGGTCTGCATGTAAGAAACTGAATATACATTTAGAAAATCATTTGTGTGAGATTATGATGGTCTAAATGTAAGAAGTTGAAGACACATTTAGAAAAATCATATGTATGAGACTGCAAATCTGATTTTTGGTTGTCTGAGAATGTGCTCTATAGGCAAAGGTTTTTTTCCTTAAACTATGCTAACTATGTTTAATCACCTAATCATAAATTTATAATAACCTTCTTTCTCATTCATCAGACAAACAGGTTTGACAAATTCATAAACATTAGGAACAGCCATGCAGTACTTAATAAGTCATTGGCCATTAGGTCATTTTAAAAAACAGGAAAGACTCAACAGCAAGAATTTTAAAAAAAGGAAGTTAACCCTGACTCTTTCTAAAGCCTGGATTGTACATCGTGGCATGACAAGGTTGCTCCACTCTGAACAATATTGGGACTAGGGTAGTGGCACATGGCTCTGAGTTCTGGTTGTATGGGAGAATACTGCCATGTACAAAAAGATACTACTGAAACACCAGTAATAGTGTAGTTTGCACAAATATCGCATGGACTAGGCTTTGTTGAGTGCAATGCACCAGCAATAGTCAATGTAATCTACGCATATTACAAATGAATAGAGAACAGTGATTCAAATGCCTCCAGAAACCAGAGTAAAACATGCTATTAACAAATTTTGCACGACGAACGAATCGCCAAACAAATTCTAGGACTCACAACTGAAACAACCAACGAAGCACTGAAGAACTACATTTTTCAGATTCAACAGCAATTTGGACCATTGGACGGCGTCAAGCAATCAGTTCGCGACCAAGCAACTGAGCAACCGACTATACCACACACTCTATCACTAACCACGAGATAACACGCGTGCATCATGTAGCAATTCGCCAATGCCGCAGCAATTCACACGCAGTAGCAGTCAAAAAATAGCTAAAAGCGAAGGAGCGGCAAGGATGGGGGCACGAACTGAGGGCCTCGCGCTGGATCTCCTCGAAGGGCACGGGGCAAGGGAGGTTGAGGTAGTCCACCTTCTCCACCTCCTTCTTCTCCTCCTCGCCGTCCGGCTTCGGCGGGAGGATCCCGGCGAGGCCGGCCCCGTACGGCGGCGCGGCCATGTGGGGCTGCGCTGGAGGTGGCGGGGGCGGCGCGGCGGCGGAGGCGGCCGAACCCATGGCGGCGAAACCCTAGATATCGGGGGTTCTGGATGGGCTTTTGGGTGAGGGGGAGCGAGGAGTGGGCTCTCGTCTGATCGTCTCCCACCTCGCGACGCGGCGGAGGTGGAATTTGTTAAACCATAGGGTTTTTGGTTTATTTTAGTGATGAAAAATTGACAAAATATGAGAAAAATATGTACGTAAACTAACAATGGTCAGGTGAAAATATCTGTGCCGAAAAAGTATTTTATTTGCATGTGTGCAGGTAATTAAAAGAAATTGAAAGAAAAAAGAAATGAAGAAGTATGACAATTAGACTTCTTCGTCTCTCCTTCGGCCCGGTCCAAGGCAAGGCGGCCCAGTGCGGCCCACAGTTGGCGCACGCGGGAGAGAGACGAGCGCGACGCGGTGGTGGGACCCACGCGGCGCGCGCGCTCGGGACACGTGGCGCAACGCGAATGGACGGGGTCCGGTCGTGGGACACGTGGCAACCGGCGATTCGGCGGGTGCGCCGGCTCGGGCGGGAGCCGTACGGCGTGGGGCCCGCCAGCGCGCGCGGACGCGGATCTCCGGGACAGCTGGCACGACGTGGTTGGATGGCGTCCGGTGGCGAGACCCACGCGGGGCCGATGCACGCGGGCGAGCATGCGCGCGCGCGCTCTCTCGACATGTGGCAACGTTTGGTTGGCGCGGACGGATGGATGGCGGATCTTCTGTGGCTCGGTGGGGTTCGGCTTGATCTTTTGTGAAGAAACGACGTGGCACGATGTGGTGCTTTGGATGTTGATCCAATGGCTGAGAAGAGGCTGAGTGAGGGTTAAGTTTCAAGGGCAATTTAGGTATTTTGCATAGGTTGAGTAGGGGTCAAGTTTTGAGGGCTTTTTAGGGTTTTCCCATGGTGCTCATGGTCTATAAATAGAGGGGTTGAGGCATGAGAGGATTTAGGCTTTTGGATGCCCTTTTGGGTGCTTAATTTTGAATTAAGGTTTTTGAGAGTTGTGAGAGATTTTTGTTTGCCTCAAAGGCATTTTTTAAGTTTAAATCTTGTATCGTGAAGGTGTATGTCTGCTCCTAGTAAGCAAATTTTCTTTACACCGGATGAATGTTATTTTCGAGAATTTTAAATATTTGCCTCGGTGTAATTTAATTTATGCAATTTAAATTCCGCATTACTTACTGCAATTTAAATTCCGCAATTTAAATTCCGCATTAACTTTCTGTAATTCAAATTTAACAATTTAAATTCCGCATTACTTTCAGCAATTTAAATTCCGCAATTTAAATTCTACGAGTTTTTGGATTTTAACTTGCGATGATGGTGAAGGCAACCTTATTTGTCTCAGTACACTTGAAGAGGTTGAACTCCTGAACTTAGCAAGTTTTTGCAATCTTTTCTCTCTGTCTATTTTGATCTCTCTTCTCCTATCTCAATTCCTAACTTGCCATGACGGTGAAGGCAACCTCATCTGTCTTAGAACATTTGAAGAGGTTGAACTCCTGAACCTAGCAAGCTTTTGTCTCATCTGCTTAGATCTGGTTTGTTCTATAGCCACGATCTAATCAAGATTTCTGAGGGAGAATTTGGGCAGGAATTTTTAAAGGGGGCAAAATTTCATCTGCTATATTCACCCCCCCTCTATAGCGTATACCGATCCTAATAGAATTTTTCACCGACCCCTTTTTGATTTTCCTCTCTCGCTTCTTGCCGCTGCGGCGAGCGGCGTTGTGTTCATGCGTTGGGTTTTGGGAGGGTTTTTTTCATTTCTCTATTTTCGTGTTTTGATTTTTTTTCCAGAATTGTATAATTTACCCTAATTATCATTCTAGTTTTGAGTTCCTACCCTATAACCTATTTTGTTATAAAATCCCACCAATCCAATACTAACGTACCTGAGTAGCTCATTCGGCATATTTCTTTCAATGTAGATTCATTGTTAATTGTCTCCGCGTTTAGCCCTTTCGAACTTCACGATCGTCTTCTCGCTTCAGACTAGTCTAAGAACAAGCTCGAGTCGGACTCACCTCATAGTCAAGCTAGATGAGCCTAACCTAATTGATATGGTCCGCTGCAAATCCACGTCAAAAGAAATTGTTCGCAACAACTTCTCGTTGTGTTAGGTGGGTGGTTTTCTTGCAACAAAATTATCGACGGGTTATATCCGCAGACCGTATTCTGAGGATATTGGGGTACGTTGAAACAAGGTCTACATGAAACAATATCAAGCACACAGAAGACAAGGATTATACTGGTTCAGGCCCCTCGCAAGGTAATAGCCTTACTCCAGTTTATATGAAATTACGATGAGAATCACAGAGATTACAATAGAGAACAACAGAAAGTATCAAGTACCGACGAGATCCCTATCGAGAACGACTTGACGTGATCCGACTGGCAAGTTATCTTCAAATCCTCCGGATTGCTTCTGCTATGGTGGTGGATTGCGCTATGACTCGATGATCTCGCACCTCCTAGGGGCTTTGTATTTATACAGCAGACCGCCTTGGCCTTCAAGTAGAACTCGAAGAGTATTTTTAGCCTACGAGATCATAGAGATTGTATCTTCCTCGAATAGGACTCCAACATCTTTTATTCGGGATACAATTTCCCTATTTATTATCCAAATTCCATAATGTTAAGGTAATCTTCCCGTATACTAAGGGTATGTCGTATTCGTATACTTCACAACCCTAAGGATAGGAGGTATGTCTTATCCATAACCCTGACAGTAGCCCCCGACTTCAAATCAAATGAGTTCACAATGTTCTTGAGCCGAAGTTCTCGAATAAATGATGTCGTGCCTACCTAACCGTTCTCGAGTTATCGAGAAGGTATGATGCATTTGACAACACCATCGAAAAGCAACGGTCCACCATGAATTTCAATTGAAGTCTAAAAAACTACCATAAACAAATCGAGAAAATCACGGTGACTGTTTCTCTTTCTTCCTCGAAATACGAACCGCGGGCCATGACCTATAAATCCCAATTTTGAGATTCATTTTATCTCCTTCCCACAAGTGATCCCTTACTCATTTGCGCTCCCCAACCTTCACAACTTCCATCAATTGACAAACGCAGCTCCGCACTCCTTCTTCAACCTCAACCTCACCAATGGATTTAGGAAAATCCAACATCGGCATGGAGGATCTGAAGGCACTATAGGTTGAAGGATCCCTCCCAGGAAAGAAAACCCTGGAAAGATCGAAAGGAGGTACAAATCCTAACCCCGCACTTGGCCAAATTGTTTATCTTGAGGATTTCACACAGTGTGGGTTCTTGTCTCCTTCCAAATTTCTTCTTCTTCTCTTGAATTTCTATGGCATTCACTTCCTCCACCTAAACCCCAACTCCGTTGCATTTCTTAGTATCTTTATACACCTTTGTGAGGCGTACCTTGGGGTACCACCTTTCTTAAATCTGTTTAGTACTTTTATGAGCTTAGGTGGATGGAATCCCGTAGATTCTCTGGCTGCTGTGGATCTGCCTCCGAGATGGGATGAAGGCGAAATATATCCCCTTCAACTGTCCTTCCTCTCGAGGATCATGGAAGTCGAAATGGTTCTATCTACACGTCGAGGTCTGCCCTGCTAGCCTCGCTATCCCAGATGAGAAGCCCGAGCGCTCCCTCCTATGGGCATCCAAACCTTCCCTAATTCCTTTCCTCAAAAGCTTTGTACACAAGATCCGTGAGCTCTGAGAACAAGGGTTGTTGGGGTATGAAGTCGCTGAAGACTTCATATGTCGTCGAATTCAGTCCCTTCAAGCTCGCGCTCACCCCGCGTATGAGTACACGGGGGCACATGATGAAACACGGATTTCAGTTCAAGGTATACGATCTCGTAACCCTCCTGACCTTAATCCGATCACGACCAATCGACATAAAATAATATTGATGTTTTGTTTTCAGAACTCGATGACGAAGCTGTGGTTGCCCGAGTTGGTCACCTGGTGATCGATGCTTGACCGGACTCGGACAACCTCCTCACCCCACTCTGCGGCCTCGCGTCCTCGGACAAGGATGCTGCCATCAACGTAAGTGATCTCGAGTAATATCCTTTCTCTGACTATTGTTATCCGAAAGAGTAGTAATCTCAATTTTGCAAGTCCTGCCTTTGACGGACGTCATTGACCCGCTTGCCGACCACCAGGTTGTGACTTCTTTGAAGGAGAAGGTGATCTCGGAGCAGGCCATTGCCGAGAACATTCCAAGCGGCAATAGAACAAAACCCTCCAAGAGTAGGTGAACAGCTTTAACGAAGTCGTCAGGGGCAGGAACGCTTGTGCAAACAAGCAGTTCTGAGGTTAGTCACACTCCTTGTGGTCCATAAAACCAACCTGAGGAGGATCCTTGGTCCTGACTTACATATCTTGCAGACCACTTCCAACGCGAAGTCTTCCTCACAGGGGAAGAAGATGCTCCTGAAGCGGTTCAAGCCCAAGTAAGTGACCATCTCCCTCAATTTCATATTGGGCATTCTCGTAGTATCTTTTGTAACGTGTACTCCTTCGGTTGTAGCCCTTCCCTTGCGACCTCGGCTCAAAGCACCGGTCGCGAGGACGTGAGCTCCACGTCCTCGCCATCGTCGTGGCCGTGTCAGCACCCCCTCTCTCTCCGCCGAGTGCCTCACCCACCGTCGTCCCTCTTTCAGCGGTCAATAGGCTGGTGGAGGCCAGGCGTCTGCTGCAGTCCGCTACGCGCGACATCCTCGCCGAAGTAGAGCAGCTCAGGAGAGCAGCTTCGACTTCAGACAAACATGTCGCCGAGTTGGAAGCCCAACTGGCCGAAGCACAGAGGGACTTGAAAAAATTCAAGGACCTGGTCACCGACCACGAGAGACAGCGGCAAGGCTGGGAGAAACGGATGGAGGAGACCTAGGAGAACCTGGAATCACTCTATCAAGGCCTCTAAGACAACTATGGACAACTTGACATGGTGGCCCGTAGCATGGGCATGCACAAGAAGGGCTCCGAGTTCCCTGACGAGACGATCGTCTTGGGATCTTTGGGTTCCCTCATCGACAAGCTAGAGGGTACGTCACGAAGCACGCCGAGCACGTCGCCGAGGAGATGTTTACCAGTCTCCGGACCGGCGCATGTCATGTTCTCGCGTGCCTAAAGCTCACGCACCCCGAGGTTAACTTGGAGGAGGTGTTAGAGAAGGGCAGGCTGACGCGATGTGCGAGGACGTGATGTCAGAACTCGTTGACCTGTGAGAAAGCGTCATCCCTTATTTTGAACAGTAACCGCTGTTCCCCTTGTAACTTTTAATAACAAATTGTTAGGCCTGTCGTCCAGCAAGGAGGATGCCCTCGTGATTCTAACCTTGCGCCTCCTTATCCCCGTGCTTCCTTGACTCCGAGTGGCGACAACCAAGCCTTGGTCATCGTTAACTCGGATAACGCGCTGGATTCACAGGGAGTCCAACTCAACTCCCTTCTCGAGTGGAATCAAGGTACGAGACTTGACCTTTGTATCCTTGTCCCCCGTATATGCAGGGGAAGCTAATCGAGATCACATGTCGTGCGTAGGCCTCGAGAACGCTTTAGAGGAGAGAGAACATCGTGCTGAGTACTGGAAGACGAGGTTTGAGAAGGCAGAGCTCGAGAAGATGGCCAATGT
Organism: Oryza officinalis; assembly: GCA_008326285.1. Classification (NCBI taxonomy): domain Eukaryota; kingdom Viridiplantae; phylum Streptophyta; class Magnoliopsida; order Poales; family Poaceae; genus Oryza; species Oryza officinalis. Next base: position 21,510,953 of record BDMV01000003.1, on the reverse strand, counting down.
TGCCTGGAAGGAACAAGCCATAGAGGCCCTTCAGGGTAGGGAACTCTGGGTTAACGCCTACCTCGAGAGCTGTTGTCTGGTGCTCCAACGTCTTTGCGAAGAGCTGCAGGTGGTCCGTCCTCCTCCCAAGAAATCCATAAACGGTCACCTCTCATGGATGCAGAGTACGTGCAACCAACTTGCAGGGATCGGGAAGCGGATCGACGACAGCCTGAAGCAGGAGTGTCGTCGCGCTAGCCGGTATGCAGGTGGTCACATCCTCGCCTATATCTAAGATGGGCGCCCGCAGATGAGCTTAAGTTTTCTCCGGGAGAGTTTCATGTGTTCTCGAATGAAAGCTGATGAGATCGACTGCCTTACGCAATCCTTCGCTCCGCTAGCCGAGGACGTCTTCTCTACAATGAACTGGCAGTGGTCGTCCTGGTAGTTCATGTATGTAGGGAACACTCAATGTATATGTTAACGTTTTATATATCGGAGCTTAAGCAAGAATTGAAATCTATTGTATAAGTATCTGAAAGAAACATAATATACGAGTACTCTCATAAGGACTGTCCTCAGCCGATAGAGTATGGCACTCTCCCTAGCCCTTAGCTATTTTTGTGAAAAAGTCGTTTTCCATAAAGATAGCTTGAATCTTATAACAAACCAAGCTGAAGCCGCAAATTCCTAGCCCCAGCCGTGAAGTCAGAAAAACCAATTCCCGATTACACGGCTTGGTTAATACGCTCAAGTGGGTACTCTAATATGACTTGATCTAACATGGTCGTTTGACCCTGCATGGCCTGACAAACTTTCATAGTGCTAGGCATCCCCAGCCGAGGTCCATGGGACCCCGAAGCTTGCCAGACTAGCGTAAAAGGACGGTACGATTGACTTCAAGCTGAGGCGATATAAGAAAAAGAGGGTCACTGGGTAAAACACCTTAAAAGAAATGAAATCAGAAATGCTATATATTATTAAAATGAACTTACAGACTTCGGTATATTGGTCCTATACAAGAAATTTACGTAGTTGGTCGATGTTCCAAGAGTTTGCCAACTCGCGGCTTTCGTCGTCTGCGATCTTGAACACGTCTAGTCTTAAGACTTTGACCATCGTGTACGGTCCCTCCCACTTGGGTGAGAGTTTGTTTCGCCCTGTCTAATTCTGAACTCATTAGAGGACGTAATCACTGATGGTGAGTGTACGGGCACGAACATGCTTTCGTGGTATCGACGTAGGGCTTGTTGGTACAACACGTTCTCGATGTTCCTCTAGAAGGTTGACATTGTCTGCTCGCTGCTCCTCCTGTTCCTTGTCTGAGTATGTTTCGACTCGTGTAGACCGATGTCGTAGCTCCGAAGGGAGCATGGCCTCGGAACCGTACACGAGGAAGAAAGGAGTCTCTTTAGGGGAGGTTGTCGGGGTAGTACGGACGGCCCACAAGATAGAAGGAAGTTCGTCAACCCAGCGTGTTTCATAGGCTAAGAGCCTATCATACACACGTGTTTTAATCCCCTGGAGCACAATACCGTTTGCCCGCTCGACCTGCCCGTTGCTCTAAGGATGAGAGACTGATGCGAAACAGATTTTTACTTCGAATTCAATGCAGCAGTCCTGAAAGGCACCGCTAGTGAACTGGGAGCCTTTGTCAGGATCCGGTGTGAGAGTCCATATCTACAGAATATCCCTTTCAGAAACTTGATGGCATGTTTGGCTTTAATTTCTCTTGTTGGCTCTACCTTAATCCACTTAGTGAATTTGTCAATAGCCACGAACAAGAACTTGTAGCCGCCTTGTCCTTGGGGAAATGGTCCGAGGATGTTGAGCCCCCAGCACGAGAATGGATAGGTGAGAGGGATGGTTTGGAGCGCTTAGTCCGGCATCTTGGTGTGTTTGCTGTGAAATTGGTAGGCTTCACACTGTTTTACCAAGTCGAAAGTGTCTTGAAGGGCTGTTGGCCAGAAAAATCCTTGTCGAAAGGCTTTTCTGACCATGGATGTCGAGTAGCAAATCTTTGCCGTTCTCAGGAGAGACACACTTGAGCAGAACTCCGTTCGGTGCTTTTTTTATAGGTCGTTGCCGATCATACAGGAAGCTTTTGCCTGACAGGAAAGTTTTTCTACTGCGGTGTCTTCGTCTGGTAACTTGTCGGCATCCAAGAAATTGATGAGCAGGGTATGCCAGTCTTTCGTAATCTCGATGTCTGCCACGACGTTGTTGACCTCTGCATTAGCCCCTGAGCTGTTCTCGGCACAAGCTAAGGTGCCTTCGTCATTCGTGGTTTTAACTAAGGGTTTTGTCAGGACATCCAGGAAGGTTCCTAGTTCAACGGGTTCTCTTCTGGACGCACGTCGTGCTAGGTTGTCGGCGTTAGTATTGTCTTTGCAGTAGACATGGCGCACCTCTAAACCATCAAACTTTCGCTCTAACTTCCTGACCTCGACGAGGTACTTAGTCAATTCAGAGTTTGAGCATTTGTAGTTCTTGTGCACTTGGTTGACAACTAATTCTGAGTCCCCTTTCACAATTAATTGCTTTACTCCAAGTGTCGTGGCTGCAAGTAGTCCGACGTGTAGTCCCTCGTACTCTGCGGTGTTGTTTGTAGCTCTGAAATTAAGGTGTATTGCATGTCTGAATTGATCCCCAGCTGGAGATGTCAGAATGAATCCTCCTCTTGCTCCTTGGCTATTGAATGCCCTGTCAAAGGCCATTGTCTATGTCTCGTTGTTCGTCTGACCGGTTGGGGTGTTCTCAGAAACGGTTCAATCGACAATGAAGTCGGCGAGAACTTGAGACTTGATGATTGTGCATGGGATGAAGTTGACATCGAATTGGTTGAGTTCCATGACCCATTTGGCTATGCGTCCGACGACATCTTTGTTCCTTACCACCTCGCCTAGAGGGAAAGAAGAGACGACCGTGACTTTATGGGCCTGGAAGTAGTGACGCAGTTTTCGTGATGTCATGACTACAGTGTAGAGCAATTTCTGGATATGAGGATATCGAGTTTTGGCATCGTGGAAGGCCTCGGTTACATAGTACACAAGATGTTGTACTTTGTCCTTCTCAACGATAATCACAGTGCTAACAGAATAAGATGTGGCAGCGATATATAGAAATAGTTTTTCCATTGGTTGCGGAGCGACGAGTACACGAGTGTTGGACAAGTACCGTTCGAGCGCGATAAACGCGTTCTCAGCATCATTTGTCCACTCGAATCTATCGTGCTTTTTGAGTAGAGCAAACTGAAAGTTCAAGTGTCACTAATTTGGTTTTGGTGAGTCACTAATTTGGTTTTGGTGATTAATACAAATCCAATTATACGAGACTAATATTTTTATAAGCATTTTTTTGTCCTAGTCTCATGTGGATATGGATGTGAAAATTGTGAGAGGTGATTCCCGGACTTCATATGAGTTGAGATAAAAACGTTCATTGATGATGGACCTAAATCACAAGGATGAAATGCATGAAGATCAAGCTATATGTATCACTCTTTCTCTCCGTGCACATATTGATATATTCATATATAATATTTTCATGTGATTACATATGCATGTGAGACTAATGTTTTGTTTGAGCCACTGCTTAGTCTCTTTACATTGAGAACATGAAGATGATGAAGGTATATCTTTATTTTATTGTCTACATTTGATAAATGCCTTCTATTCTTGTATAGGATAAGCTCCCAATGTTTCATATCTTTTTATGCATACTCTTGCTTCACACAAACATTTTGTATGCATACATTTAGGGGGAGCAAATCCTATAGCTTAGTTATGCATGTAATTGATCCAAGTTACTCACTTTCATTTAATTGAGATCTTTACATTTGAGCATATATTTGAGTATATGACACTTGTGGTGTTGATTAATACTCATCATTTATTCATATCCTTTTATACATGCAATCGGTTGGTCAACAAGTAAAGGTTGACAACCGAATTATTGGGACTAACAATTTCATTGAGTTGAATGAGAGAAATAGGTTCCAAGATTGAAAAATGAGTTGATACTTAAAAAAAGATGATGACACCTAACGATGTAAAAGATAACAAAGTGAAGTTATTGAAAATGTGGGGTACGAAGTGGCTACTATGGCAAGATGGTGAAGGGCAAGCGATGCTCGGCCGCGATGGACCATGTGGTGGTGAAGGGCAAGCAAAGGGCTTGGCGCCGAAGGGCCAAAAGCCAGTGGTGAAGGGTGAGTAACAGCTTTGTCGTGATGGACCGTGTGAGGCCATTTGAAGCTACAAGGAGCGCACATCAATCTTTGAAGAATATATGGTGAAACGGTTTTGGTGTTAACGTCCTGTAACATCCTGAATATTTCGACTCTGGAATACGGAATTAAAAATTCAGAATAACCAAAAATCTTTTTCAAAATACATTCATGCCTGAACTAACTCAATTCGATCTGTCGTTTTTCGTTTACACGTGGGCTAATAGACGAACGTCTGAGGATACGTCGATATTTGATTTCAAATATGATTTATTCAAGGAGCTATGATTTGCATATGCCAATTATTTTCGAAAAACAAAAACCCTTGAGCATATTTTATAAATAAAGCTATATATCTAAATGTATCACCATTTTGGATAAAACCCATTAAGGGATAGTTTATTAAAACAAATATTGTTCCACTAAAGAAATAGCTTTGATTATTTTCTATGCACCTTTATATAGAGTGATAAGCTTTTGGAAATTATTTGCAAAATAATGTCTATTGGTAAAATATTTACTAGAAACCTTAATTGCGAAATATAAATTCCTAATAGGCTATTTTCAGGATATGACCTCCTCAGACAAAGTCTAGTCCTCAGGCATAATTTTAGTTTGCTTGTTTATTGTTTATTTGTGTGTGTCTGGAATCTGTGCCAAAAGATCTCGATTAAATCCTTTTACCGAAAAGGTTGTCCTCTGTACAAATTCTATCCCAAACCCCCTTGAAAGTTCCAAATTTCATATCCCAAAGAAAATATTCGAACATCCTATTTCTTTGGGCCACATTTCCCTCTGTTAGCCCAACCCATTCCGCAAAACAAGTTCATTTCCACTCCCTCTACCGTGGCCTTCCTGCTGGGCTTTTTCTGGGAAAGTCCATGTTGCCTCCCCGAGCCCTTTCATTCCTATTAGGTTGGTAGTAAAAATAAAGTCTAATTCTTCCCCCCATACTATTTTCGGTGGCGACGTCGCCGCACGCCGCGCCGCTACGACGAGGCCGCTGCGACACCACCGGCTGCCATCTTCCGCTCCCGTCACACCGGCGAGCTTGCCGGCCATTCCACACGCGTCCTGCTCAACCTCGCACCGCCGCCAGCCATGCAGCAAGCTAGTTGTGCATGCGCGTGCATGCAGGCAAGCCAGCCACGAGCAAGCACCATGCAACTAGCTAGCTATGCGTATGCCTGCATGCAAGCAGCTAGTCGGGCCCAAGCTAGCATGCATGCAACAGCCTATGCAGTATACGCGCCAACCCGCGCGACCGCTGCAACTGCCCCGTCCCTGTCTTCATGGCCATTTAAGACGAGCTCGTGCGGTGAAGCCTATATAAGGGCAACCATAGCCAGTATGCACCCCGTCCCTTTCCATCCTCTTTTCTCCTCCTCCTGGCTTTCTTTCTCTTCAGTCACACCCTTCCGCGCACACGCCGCCATCTCTCCGCTTGCTCCGCCGCGGCCGGTTTCGGCTGGGCCTCAGTTGAGCAAGAGGACGGATAGGCCGCCGTGCCGTCATTTGAACCCGAGAACGACTGACTTATCGAACGGCTAATCCCTAACATCTGACCCGCTGACTTCTAACTCACTAACCCGCTGACTTCTAACTCACTAACCGCTGACTTCTAACTCGCTGACCCCTGACACCTAACTTGCACTAATCCGCTAACATTTATTCCTTAACGCTGTGTGTTCGTTTGTTGCCGAGCGAACACGTGGTGGGCGAGGACGATCCGCGGGTCGACCGGCCCCAGGCAGTACCTCGACGACCGTAGTTCGTGCGAGGACCGTCGGTCGGTACGCCGCTACCCGGCTGCCGCAAGGTGAGCTCCCCTCCTGCCCTTCCTCTTGCTTTCGTTTCCTTACCGCATTTCTCGTCTACCGTCGTTACCGCGGCACGGTGGCGTCGTGAGACGTGACACCGTAACCATTCCTTGCGCGACCGTCCTTCGCAGCGATCGCCGCATCACAGCCGGCCGTGCATACGCCATATAGCTAGCGGGCCGAACGTGTGCATGCATGCATGCAAGTAGCCCACATGCATGCAACTAGCTAGTCGTGCGTATGCATATGCATGCATGCAAGCAACCCACATGCATGCAACTAGCTAACCGTGTGTATGCATATGCATGCATGCAAGCAACCCACATGCATGCAACTAGCTAACCGTGTGTATGCATATGCATCCATGCAAGCAACCCACATGCATGCAACTAGCTAGCCGTGTGTATGTATATGCATCCGTCGTTCGGTCGAGCCCCCGGCCGACGTTGTCCTGGCAGTACCGCGTCACGCCCGGCCAATGCCGTGGCCCAGTTCAGGCCGAGCTGCCTCAGCCGACCTCCTCTCTGCCGCGGGCGTCGGCCAAGTCACCGCGCCGACCGGAGCCTCCGCGCCCGCGCGTCGGCCTGCGCCCGGCCACCTCCTGGACACGGGCCTCGGCCACGCCATGCCGACGCGCCGCCGCCACACCGTGTCAGGCCCACTAGTGGGCCCCATATTTTATTCTCTCCCCGCGGGCCCCATTGACCGAAGACTTGGAAAAAGTCTATATCGCCTTCCTCTGCTTTGTCGGCCCGAAGCCCATAAAGCCTTCCAAAAAGTCTACATTGCCTTCCTCTCGTGGTCGGCCTAAGCCCACAAAATTCTCTAAAAAGTCTATAAAAGCTCCTCTACTTCATTGGGCCAACCGGCCTTGCAATCTATCCAAAAGTCTACATATATCCCTCTTGTCCCTTGGGCCAAGACCATAAAGTCCTCCACATAAGTCCACAAAACATCCCCTTGTTTTCCTCGGGCCAAGCCCAAGAATGGACCTGAAAAGTCTAAATTGCATCCTCCGGGCCAAAGCCCACCAACAACCTCCCTCCTCACCAAAGTCTAATGCATATCCCTCCACTCACCCAGGCCCTTATCCAAAAGTCTATATAAGGTCCCTACCCGACCTCCTTCATCTCTGGGCTAAAGCCCAAGCCTTCACAAAAGGAAGTCCAACATTCGTCCCTCTCAACATCACAGCCAAGGAATATTCTTGGGAATATTCCTTTCCAAATTAATAAATTCATTTCCGTATTTCAGAAAATCCATTAATCCTCCAAACCCGTGTCTCCCTCATTTTAAGTCAGAGTTGAACGAAACTTTCGTCAAAATCTTTCAAAAATCAAGATCTACGCAATGGCACTGGTTGGGTTACTTTCCTTTTTGGAATTTTTGGCTCTTTTTTTTGTGTTAGCGAGTAGTTCGTGACGTTATTATTCGACCGGACAGGGTATATCTGCGAGGAGGAAATTGAGCCAATTGTTAACGAACCCTCAAGTGAGCAAGGCAAGTCACTACGCCCCCTTCCTCGAACATGTTGATCCTATTTTTATAAATGTGTTGATTGCAAATAAAATTGCATGCTAATTATAAAACGCATACCTACATTTGCTTAAAGCCTTACCTTTGATATTGTTTATCCTTATGTATTTACACACCTTTGTTACCTGAGTATATTACTTTACGCGTGATTATTTACTCACTGCTTAGCCCTGCTTACATAGACGTTATACACTCCATATATGGGATATGTGGATATGGTTACACTGATCACTCGATGGGAGTGATTGATAGGGATCGGGTGGAGACATAAGCGCCACCCACAGCATGAAAACCTTTGTGAAAACCCAAAAACTTAATTAAACAAAAGTGATTTCGACTGGGGCGGCACGGATAGAATATGGGTGGTTCTGGGAACGGTAAGCCGCCGACCCTGGTCAGTTAAGGACCGAGTCAAGAAGCTAAGCAGGAAACGAACCGAGTACGACCACACTTCTTGAGTGGGGTTAGACCCGGTGGACTAGGTCATTCTCGTGGGGTGGCACCCCAGACATGGTAGGTTCTGGATATCGGTATGGAAATGTGGAAGTGTGTGGTTTAATGACGTCAAGCTTTATATATGTATGATGTAACCTTCAATCTCGGGAGCGCCAGGACTCCCCTCACAACCGGCTCGAGGTAGGAATGTGGCGCCGGGGGTGCAATGGGGATTCATAGTCCTTGGAGCGGGTGCCGCCATGCGAGGGTAACTGAAAAACCGGGCCGTGACAAGTCTCATGTGTTGGGTGAGTCACGGAGTGTGGGATTAAAAGCGTACATCCACTGCAGTGTGAGTAAATTAAACTATTCGAATAGCCGTGCTCGCGGTTAATGAGCGCCGGGACTTGTATTACTCTTGACTAGCCTCGTCAATTTGTAATATTGCTAAAATATGATGGGTATGGAAGGCGTGACCTTGCCTGATGTGCGAAAAGGTCGTAGTGGTTAAAACTGTGGAAATTGGATGCGAGGGTAAACCGGACCAAGTGAGGCTTGGGGAAGGTGGATGAACCCTCGCAGGTTAATGATAACTTCAACTTAACGTGGTTTTCAGTTAAAACTGTTGTGGGATAGGTTTGTGAAATAATTTGTGAAAACTAGCTTTATGCAAATAATCCAAGCCATCCTTGAACCCCTATGAACATTATATGCATTCTGTAGTGGTGGCTTGCTGAGTACGGTTGGTACTCACTCTTGCTTATTTACATCTTTTAGAAAGGTGTTGGTGTCGACCTGTACATGTGCTATGCTGGCAAGGAGTTACCGAGGACGGTGGAATAGGGACCTAGGTTCACCAGTCGATGCGTGTGGGATAAGATGGACCGCCGCTGCTTCGCTTCCGCTACTTTATTTAGTTGTTTTGGTATTTTGTGTTGCTATCGACCATGCTTGGTCTATTCGGGTTCCATTTGGGCTACCCTTGTATTATTAATATATTGTAAGACCTGTATGACGATGTCAGCTTGAGATATACAACTGTGCCATGTGTGTACCATCTACTGATCCAGGGAATGGTATTGTAATACACATGGGGTTTCCGGTATACAAAACCGGGGGCCCACACGTCCCATAAGACAAAGAAATAAAGATGGAAAGAAGACATTCCTATTAGTATAATTCTGTTCCTATTTACTTTTGAGTATAGGAATGTCGTACTATCAAGAGGGATGCAACATCGATATGTTTGTGTATGTCTCGGTGCTCAAAGTGACCTATTCTAGTGCTACGTTGAGAGAAACCTAAGTTTTAACCTATCCTTTGAGTGGTTTTAGACCTTACTTTTGGTTGAGTTGGGAAGTTCTCTGAGTGAGCTTTCCATAGAGTCCAAGTTCATCAAAAACGGACTTCCGAGCAAAAAGTTATGACCGTTTTTCCTGGTGTTTTTCGGAAATTCCGAAAAAATCTCAGAAATTCCGAAAATATCTCGAAAAGTCCTAAAAATTTTCAGAAATTCCGATAATGTCTACGAAACTGAGATTGTTTTCTGTTGATTTTCGGACTTGTCCGAAAATGCATTTCGGAAATTCCGAAAAATGGAATCTTGGAGTTTTGAGAGGCTCGGGTATATAAACTCCTCCACCCCTCCTTTGAGTGGCAGTTGTTCTTGGGCATTATTAGACATATCCAAAGCCAAATAGCCTTCTTCATTTCCCTACCTTTGTGGTGCCTCTTTGTGAGAGGGATTTGAGAAGGGAAGAGAGTTGGATTGAGAGATTGAGAAATTGAGAGCTAGTGAGCTTCACTCCATACTTTGAGCACTAGAGTTCATAGCAACCAATTTTCAATTGTGTTTGTTACTCTTGGGGACTAAGGTCTCCTTGATGGCTAGGCGTTGTCGGTGAGCACCCAAGGTTGTGGTGTGCCTCGGAAAGTTTGTGAAGGCTTCGATTTTGCCTCCGCAAGGGAGAAATCAAGAGTGAAATCGAGGAGTGCATTTGTGCAACCTAGTGAGAAAAGGGTTGAAATAGACCCGGCCTTTGTGGCCCCTTAAGGAGACATAGGATCCGTGGATTCGAACTTCGAGAAACAAATCACGTGTCTCTTCTCGTGGTTCGCTCGTTCTTGCATTCTCTCTTATTGTGCTTGAGCTTGTTTTAACCCGATCTACTTGTATGCTTAAGTGATATAGTTGGTGACCTAATATCTTACTTAGATACCTTGTTTGTCACCTTTTGACTCATTTACATCTTAGTTGTTCGAGCTACAATTTCATAACTAGTGTTTTATTCCGTTATCCGCTGAACTTTTTGGTTGAGACCGGAACTTTCAATCCCATATTGGAAGTTCCGATTTGAACCAAAAGTTCTCATCTTTCTAATATGCCATGAAGTTGTGATAATTTTTTAGGAACGCCTATTCACCCCCCCTCTAGGCGACATCAAGGTCCTTTCACAAACAAAAGTTGTCCTCGTTCTCCCATCCTGCCCATGAACCGGCTTATGGCCACCATACATCCTGTAAACTTCTGTACTTCCTTTGGTCTTGTCGGCGACTTCATGTTCTCGATAGCCTTGATCTTCTTGGGGTTTGCTTCCATTCCTCGTCCGGAGACAAGAAATCCAAGCAATTTCCCCGACAGTACTCCAAACATACACTTCTTCGGGTTTAATTTGAGCCGATGTCATCGGAAATTGTTGAATATTTCCCTCAGGTCATCAATCAGCCTGTCCTTTGTCTTTGTGTTGATCACAACATCGTCGACGTATGCCTCCACGTTCTTGTCGATCTGGACATTGAAAACCCCCTGAATCTCTCGCTGATATGTGTTGCCTGGATTGATTAATCCAAATGGCATCTTGGTATAGCAAAAAGCACCAAAAGTCATGATGAACGCTGTCTTCTCTTCGTCCTTTTTGGTCATGCTGATCTGGTGGTAGTCGGAGTAAGCATCGAGGAAACTCAACAACTCACAACTAGCAGTTGAATCCACCAGTTGGTCAATGCGAGGAAGAGGGAAGTGGTCCTTGGGGCACGTCTTATTGAGATCGGTGAAGTATACGCACATCCTCCACTTGTCGTTGCACCATTACTGGGTTAGCGAGCCACTCTAGATGGAGAACCTCTCTGATAAAGCCCACCTTGATAAGTTTGTTCAGCTCTTCTCGAATAGTTTCTTTCTTGTCTTGTGCGAACCGCCGTAGTTTCTGTTTGACTGGTTTGGCATCGGGACGCACCATCAGTTTATGCTCGATCACCTCCCTGGCAACTCCGGGCATGTCCGACGCTTGCCAAGCGAACACGTCTGCATTTTCGCGGAGGAAGGTGATAAGCTCGAATTCCTATTTATTGTCGAGCGTTGCCCTGATCTTGACTGTCTTGTCGGGGTTGCTACTGGCCAACGGGACGATCTTGATTGTGCCGTCGGGCTTGGGTGCCTTGTTGGGTTTGCTCACTTTTCGAGGGGGTTCTGAGGTGGCGGGTGGCATGGGAGTATGCTCGACCATGTCAAGGCTCCTCTTGTCGCACTGTACCGCTACCTTCGTGTTCCTGGGGATCGTGATTGTCCCTTTCGGGCATGGAATCTTTAGAATCTGGTATGCGTGGTGGCATGCCGCCATGAATTTTGTGAGGGCAATCCTTCTGAGGATAGCATTGTAAGCCGTGTCAAACTCCGCTACGTCGAAAGTGATCTGTTCTGTACTGAAGTTGTTAGCCTGGCCGAACGTCACGACTAGCGTGATCTACCCTAACGGTTTTGACGATGATTTTGGAGTGATCCCATGGTAGGACTGGTTGGAGGCAACAAGCTCGCTTCTAGGGATACCCATTGCGTCGAGCATCCTAGCGAAGAGGAGGTTGATAGAGCTGCCGCCGTCGATGAGGATGCATGCCATCTTGATGTCTCAAATAGTACGTTCGACTACTATCGGATACCGGCTTGGCACGATTGTTGTTCTAAGGTGGTCATCCTCACAGAATTCGATTTTCTGGTTAGACCACTTTATCTTGGTCGTGACTCCTTGTGATGTAGAGCAGACTTCGTGTTCTACCTTCTTATACTCCCTTTTAGAGGTGTATGTCGTAGAACCGCCGAAGATGTGGGCTACATGTAGGTCGAAATCTGGGAACATGAGTTCGTTGTCAGACGAGAGATCATTAGTGCTCCTCTCAACCACACGAACTCGCTTTCCTTTTTTCAGGGCCAGTTGTTTTGCTAATGCTCTCTGGAAGACCTGACACTCCTCCAGAGTATGCATGCTGGTCTTGTGGATTGGAAACCATTGTCGTATTGGTTTATCACCTTGAAGGGTTGGGCGCTTTGGGGGTGGGTTTGCTTGTTCTACAACAAGGACCTCCGTCTCCGTCTTGCATTTTCTTTTCTTTTTGCGGTTTTGTTTCTTCTTTTTGGTGGACTCGGGTGCTTCCTGTTGTCTGATTGCTTCTCCTCGACCACCTTGTCTTTTCCATCTTTCCTCTTGAGGGCGTCATCTGCATGAGCACACCTATCGATAATCTCGAATAGCTTCATGGCAAAAGTGATTCACCTTATCGCCAACTCTTGGAAGGTGTACCGATCTTGGACACCTGACTTGAGTGCGCGTATGACAGAAGCGTCGGTGATCTCGGGGATCGTAATCCAGCACTCGTTAAAATGTCGTATATAGCCCCTTAAGGATTCTCCCGGGTTCTGCCTAAGGGCGTGTAGATTGTCCTCGACCGCATGCCGCTTGTATGTTCCTTGAAAGCTGGCGATGAATTACTGCCATAGGTCTTCCCATGAAGAAATTGAGCGAGGTGGGAGGTTCACCGACCATGACCGAGCAGATCCTTTCAGCGCTACAAGTAGTTAGCCAACGTGTTGTCGTCTACGCCGGCCGCATAGAGAACTGTAGAGTAGACGTGCAACAACTCCTCTGGATTAGTACTGTCGTCATACTTTTCTACCACCGTAGGATGGAATTTGTCTGGCCATCACACCTCTCGCAGAGCAGGTGTGAAATCCTGACATCCGCCTCCCGGAATAAAGGGTGGACGATGTCCTCGCGGTCTGCGAGAACCGCCTCCAGTTGATGATGATGACGACAAAGGATCACCGTAGTCGGGGGTGCGGCCCCTTGACCTACGGCCTTGTCCACGACCCCTCCTGGAATTCGAGGATCGTGAGTTTCATTGTCGTCGGTTGTCATCATGTTGCTGTTGACCCTGATCGTTCTTGCCCTGTTGACTTTGGCAGATTCGTCGATCTCGATCATTGTTGCGATCTTCTCGGTTGTTGTTGTTGTCCCATTCCTTGTTTCCTCCGCGAGGTGCGCGAGGTTGACGGTGGTCGACATCGTTTCAATCTTGTCGCTCCCGCCTATACCCATTCACATGATTGTGAAGATCGTAGTCGTTTTGATGAGGGGGGAGCTGATTGTCCTGTCTTCTTGGCAATGTGTTTCGAGGATTATGGCTTGGATCTTGGCTAGGGTGTGGACTAAAAGCGTCCCCGACAACATCGTTCTCCTGTGCTCGGTCTCCACCTTGTAGACGGGGTTCTCGAGAGGGACCTTGGGGGTTTGATTTGGTCATAGCCAAGAAGGCAGAGTTAAGGTTGGCTACCGTTGACTGTATCCATCTGACCTAATCGTCTACTTTTGGGAAGGTTCCTGGATCAAACAGAATCTGCTTCAGCAACGAGTTGACCACGGTGAAGTGCTCGGCAGAAGTTCAAACCAGTTCCACAGGTTGTCGTGATGTAACGGGAGTAGGTGGTTCTCCTCCCAAGCGAACTTCACCCTCTTCACGTACATCCTCGACAACCCCTTTGATCACGTTCACTTCACGTGGGGAGTTGGATCTTGAAGATTCCAAGCTGTGAAGAACGGAAGGTTTGTGTCACGCCCAGAAATTCGCTAACCCGAATTGCAAGCAGAATGTGTATTAAAATCCTCATCCAGGACCGCCCAAGGTACACAAACGACAAAGTTGACATACAGATCCACGTCTTACAAACACCATAGAAATCTCTTACATAAACACAGCGGAAAAAGGAAACAAGCTATTCTAGTTAACTAGACGCTCGCAGCGTGACAACTCCATTCCACGGGCATCCTTGATGGCAAGCACAAGCCTACTCCTCTGAGTCGCCTCCATCCGACGCGTACACCAACTCTGATGTGGGGGAAAAATGAAGCAAGACTGAGTACTACCCACTGTACTCAACAAGTCATACCGGAAAGGGAGTAATGATGCAAGTAATAGCAAATGAGGCTGAAGGGGTTATTTGCATGAAATACGCATTTAAAGACAATAGTTGAATGCGGTAAAATAGTTGAGTTAATTAATCAAAATTGAACCATCACTGTCCAACGTTACCCCACGTTGCGACAGGCTCAAACCACCACCTGAACTACACCAGTTCCAATAAGTCAAGTTATTAGAAATGTAACTAATCACGGTGAATCTGGTTGATCGCCCATTACCGCGAGCACGACTATTCGAATAGTTCTACTTTGATCAGAGGTGTACAACTGTACCCACCAGACACAGCCTCACATCACGTTACCATGCGCCGACATACCACCACGGTACACCGGAAAGGAACTGCGATAGGACCCTTCGCACAACCCTTCCTAACCAAGCGCACCACACCTCAGGTTTCTCCCCCACCTTTAAACCAAGGCAGGCAGCCCCCTCTCGTGCCTAGGTGAACCCGGCAGCCGATCAACGGGTAACCCCCCCGCCGACCCAACTCCATCACGCCCACCCTCGCCTGGATGCGTCGGCTAGGAAAAAGCCGTACTACAAGTCCAGCCATTACCCATGCTGGCTTGTGGAAAGTACGGTAATTCTTTTAGGGTTTCCCACGAACCGGTCCTTAATTGTCATGAGCACGACCATCAAAACCATGTGCTCACAACCCACCATTATCCAGGTTTTAGTTGGACTAATTATTTAAATATTCACGATTCACCATCGTGAGCCAACATTAAATAACCATCGTTAAATAACAGTGAAACATTAATTATCCCCATAATGTACTAATGTTTCTAAGCAGGGCTAAGCATGTCCTAACTTAGCTACTACTCAAATTACCTCCCAAGCTATCAACGGAATCAGATAATGGAACCATAAGGCTGAGTACAATAGGTAAATAAGCCCATAAATGACATTATAAAATAATACAATATTTAGAGGAAAATAAGACATTCGCAATTTAGGTACAATATGCTCAAGTGAATAAGCATGACTTGCCTTGCTCCTGCGCTGGATCGACCTCGGCAACAACCTCGAAGTAAACCGGAGAGTCGGAATTACCGGAATCTAAACGAAAAACAAAGCACACAAGAAAACAGGCTATAAGTCTACTGAAACAAAGAACAAAACCATTTTTTAATGGATTCTAAACATTTTTATGAATTTTCTGCAACTTGAATGGACTGAAACGGAGTTCGGATGAATTAGTTATGAATTTTAGAAGATTAACTGCGTTTTTACTATAAATAAAAAAGTCCTTATTCAATTATTACGCAATAGTCCCTAGGACTGACGTCACTGACACCAGGGCTGACATCAGCGGGAGGGCGGCGGCGCCGACAAGTGGGCCCCACATGTCGGTGGCACCGGGTACCAGTCCACAGTGGACTCGTGTAACACCCTGAAAATTTCGACTTTGGAATACGAAATTAAAAATTCGGAATAACCAAAAATCTTTTTTCAAAATACATTCATGCCTGAATTAATTTAATTCGATCTGTCGTTTTTCGTTTATACGTGGGCTAATCGACGAACGTCTGAGGATATGTCGGTATTTTATTTCAAATAATTATTTATTCAAGGAACTATGATTTGCATATGCCAATTATTTTCGAAAAACAAAAACCCTCGGACATATTTACTTTATAAATAAAGCTATATATCTATATGTATCACCATTTTGGATAAAACCCATTAAAGGATAATTTATTAAAACAAATACCGTTCCACTAAAGAAATAGCTTTGATTATTTTGTATGAACCTTTATATAGAGTGATAAGCTTTTGTAAATTATTTGCAAAATAATGTCTATTGGTAAAGTATTTACTAGAAACCTTAATTGCGAAATATAAATTCCTAATAGGCTATTTTCAAAAATATGACCTCCTCAGACAAAGTCTAGTCCTAGGCATAATTTTAGTTTGCTTGTTAATTGTTTATTTGTGTGTGTCTAGAATCTGTGCCAAAGATCCCAATTAATTATTTCCTTGTAGACTCACATTTCTTTTCCCTCCAAAATATCTTTCCAAATAATTTTCCTTCCATCCGGAGATCCTAGCAATATTTGTTCCGGAATCCTACTGCCAACAAATATTTTTGTGCAGATACATATCAAAATTCAACGGCCATTTCTCTCGTCGAATTTAATCGTGAACCGATGGAACCTGCAGAAGCCGAGTTTTTCCTCCAGTCATCTTTTCTCCAAATAAAATCTTCGTGTTTGGATTTTGGAATCCGAAATGCGTCCTAAATCGCTCGTCCAATTTTTACCAGTTCTAAATTATTTTGCTTCCGACTCACTCCATTCATTGCAAGCCAAAATACTCATCTACCTCCCTGTATACACAGAACAACAACAAGCAAATTTCTTTTTCCAACACACAAGGCAGCAACAAGCAAACTCTATTACTCTCCCAGCATGCATGCATGCACATGTCCTTCAGCTCTTTATTTCCTGAGCTCCCTGCAAAACAATGGTTAGGCACCGTCCCTGCAAATCGGAGATTAGGCACCGTCCTGCACTGTACACTAAACATGGTTAGGCACCGTCGCCGCCTTCTCCGCTAAGCATACGACCATCTCTGCACACGGTCCAGTGTGCCATGGCACCGCGACGAGCCTGCCGGTGTCACTCGTCCACGCCGAAAGGTGTGAACCGAGCTCACCCATGCCGCACCGGCCACTGTCCTCGCTCTGCGACCGCCCAACAGGACCGTCGGCCCCGCTCGGCCGAACCGCCCTTGTCGCCATCCGCCGGCTACGACGGCTATAAAAGCCGCCCTTTTTCGCTCACTGTTGCCATCACACCGACGGGCCGAACGCCGTTGTCGTTCGATCGGCCGCCTTCTTGCCGTGCACTGCCGCTATGCGTCACGCGCCGCCTCCACCTGGCCGAACGCTCAGCCCGGCCGTCGCCCAGGCCGAGCCGAGCCCCGCCGTCGCTGCCTGGCCGACGCCGTGGCCAACCCGCACGCCAGCCGACCGCCCTTGCCGTGCCCGACTGCCGGCCACCTCGGCCTCCCGGCCACAGCCGCGCCCGCCCGGCCGCAGCCGCCGTGACCGCCCAGGTCGCGTCGTCGAAGCCGCCTGGCCCGGCCTCCCGGTCGAGCGCCGTGGCCGACGCCGTGCCACGCCGCGCCACCGCCCGCGCCGTCCGGGCCGAGCTCGCCGAACTCGCTGAGCCGCCCGCCCACCTCCCGGCTTTGCCGTCCAGGCCGCGTCCCGGTCGGGCCGCCTCCTAGCCGAGCGCCACGGCTGGAGCACGCGCCGCCGTCGCCGCGCCGCGCCCAGCCGCCCCACCGCCAGCTCCCTTCCCTCCCCTCGGGCGCTCATCCTGAGCAGCAGAGAAGCAGAGAAGACATAGAAAGGAAGGAGGAGTGAGAAGAAAGAGATAAGGAGGAGAAGGGAAGAAAAAAAAGAAAAAAGAAAAAGAAAAAAAAAGAAAGAGGTGGGACCCACGTTTTATTCTCTACCCGTGGGCCCCATCTTGACCAATATTTTGAAAAAGTCTGTATCACCTCCCTCTCGTTGTCGGGCAAAGCCCATAAAGCCTCCCAAAAAGTTTACCAAACGTCCCTCTGCGTCCATTGGGCTGCCGACTACAAAGTTTATATGGCGTCCCTCATCCTTCGTTGGGCTGAGCCCAAAAGATCAATCCCCTGCCAAAGTCTATATGTCACCCTTTCTGCAAATTTCGGGCTAAAGCCCACCAGCAGCCCCCTCCGCACCAAAGTCTAATGTATATCCCTCTACTCACCCAACCCTCTCTATTGAAGTCCATCTTGCCTCCCCAAGCCATTCATTCCTGTTGGGTTGGTAATAAAAAGATAAAATCTAAGTTTCCCCCCGGTACTGCTTCCGGCGACGACGTCGCCGCGCGCCGCGCCGTTATCTGAACCCCGAGAACGACTAACTTATTGAACGACTAACCTCTAACATTTAACATTTGACCCATTGACTCACTAACCCGCTAACACTCTAACTTACTGACTCACTGACCTCTAACTCGCTAACCCCTAACCCCTAACTTGCACTAACCCGCTAACATTTACTCCTTAACGTTGTGTGTTCGTTTGTTACCACCGATCGAACACGTGGTGTGCGAGGACGATCCGCGGGCCGATCGTCCCCAAGCTGTACTTCGACGACCGTAGTTTCGTGCGAGGACCACCGCTCGGTGTGCCGCTACCCGGCTGCCGCAAGGTGAGCTCCTCTCCTGGTCTCTCTCTTGCTTTTGTTTCCTTATCGCATTTCTCGTCTACCGTTGTTGCCGCGGCGCGGTGACGTCGTGAGGCGCAACACCATACCCGTTCCTTGCGCGGCCGCCCTCCGCAGCGATCGCCGCTGTGCCGCCAGCCATGCATGCGCCACACAGCTAGCTGGTTGTACGTGTGCGTGCATGCAAGCACCTCACATGCATGCAGCTAGCTAGCCGTGTGTATGCATATGCATGCATGCTTGTAGCTTGCCCAAGCCCTTCACCTCACCATGCGCACACTCTTTTAAAAACAAAACCTGTACGTGAGGAGTTAAGGGCGGTTCCACCCGTCAGACCTTTCCCTTTTCTTTGTTTTAAAACTTTTTCAATCTTTCGAATTCCATATCTCCCTCGTTTTAAGTCGGATTTGAACGAAACTTTCGTCAAAATCTTTCTAAAATCAAGATCTACGCAATGGCACTAGTTTGGTCATTTTTTACTGTTCTAGAATTTTTGGCTCTTTTTGTGTTAGCGAGTAGTTTGTGACGTTAGTATTCAACCGGACAGGGTACATCTGCGAGGAGGAAACTGAGCTAATCGAGAACGAACCCCCAATTGAGCAAGGCAAGTCACTACGCCCCTTTCCTCGAACATGTTGATCCTATTTTTATAAATGTGTTGATTGCAAATAAAATTGCATGCTAATTATAAAACGCGTACCTACATTTGCTTAAAGCCTTACCTTTGATATTGTTTATCCTTATGTATTTACACACCTTTGTGACCTGAGTATATTACTTTACGCGTGATTATTTACTCACTGCTTAGCCCTGCTTACATAGACGTTATACACTCCATATGTGGGATATGTGGACGTGGTTATACTGATCACTCGATGGGAGTGATTGATAGAGATCGGGTGGAGACATAAGCGCCACCCACAGCATGAAAACCTTTGTGAAAACCCAAAAACCTAATTAAACAAAAGTGATTTCGACTGGGGCGGCACGGATAGAATATGGGTGGTTCTGGGAACGGTAAGCCGCCAACCCTGGTCAGTTAAGGACCGAGTCAAGAAGCTAAGCAGGAAACGAACCGAGTACGACCACACTTCTTGAGTGGGGTTAGACCCGGTGGACTAGGTTATTCTCGTGGGGTGGCACCCCAGACATGGTAGGTTCTGGATATCGGTATGGAAATGTGGAAGTGTGTGGTTTAATGACGTCAAGCTTTATATATGTATGATGTAACCTTCAATCTCGGGAGCGCCAGGACTCCCCTCACAACCGGCTCGAGGTAGGAATGTGGCGCCGGGGGTGCAATGGGGATTCATAGTCCTTGGGGCGGGTGCCGCCATGCGAGGGTAACTGAAAAACCGGGCCGTGACAAGTCTCATGTGTTGGGTGCGTCACGGAGTGTGGGATTAAAAGCGTACATCCATTGCAGTGTGAGTAAACTAAACTATTCGAATAGTCGTGCTCGCGGATATGAGCGCCGGGACTTGCATTACTCTTGACTAGCCTCGTCAATTTGTAATATTGCTAAAATATGATGGGTATGGAAGGCGTGACCTTGCCTGATGTGCAAAAAGGTCGTAGTGGTTAAAACTGTGGAAATTGGATGCGAGGGTAAACCGGACCAAGCGAGGCTTGGGGAAGGTGGATGAACCCTCGCAGGTTAATGACAACTTCAACTTAACGTGGTTTTCAGTTAAAACTGTTATGGCATAGGTTTGTGAAATAATTTGTGAAAACTAGCTTTATGCAAATAAACCAAGCCATCCTTGAACCCCTATGAACATTATATGCATTCTGTAGTGGTGGCTTGCTGAGTACGGTTGGTACTCACTCTTGCTTATTTACATCTTTTAGAAAGGTGTTGGTGTCGACCTGTACATGGAGTTACCGAGGACGGTGGAATAGGGACCTAGGTTCACCAGTCGATGCGTGTGGGATAAGATGGACCGCCGCTGCTTCGCTTCCGCTACTTAATTTAGTTGTTTTGGTATTTTGTGTTGCTGTCGACCATGCTTGGTCTATTCGGGTTCCATTTGGGCTACCCTTGTATTATTAATATATTGTAAGACCTGTAAGACGATGTCAGCTTGAGATATACAACTGTGCCATGTGTGTACCATCTACTGATCCAGGGAATGGTATTGTAATACACATGGGGTTCCCGGTATACAAAACCGGGGGCTCACAACTCGGTCCACAGGCCGGCGAGCGGGTGGCGCACCATGCGGCACCGACGTGGCGTCGTCGCGGCGGCCACGCGGCGGGGCGGCGGGACGACGGGACGACCACGCAGTGCGCGCGCGGCGCCGACGCGGCGGCCACGCAGCGCCAATCGCAACCACGGCGTGGCCNGGCCCAGCGGGCGGCGGCCGAGAGGGGCGTCGCGCTAGCGGCGCCGAGAGGAGAGAGAGAGAGGACGGAGGCAGCGCTCACCGGATATGAAGGAGACGACGGTGGCGGCGACGCTAGGGTGCACGGGAGGCGGCGGCGTTAGGGGAAAAAGAGAGAGGGGAGAGCGGGGTGGCCGATTTATAGGGGGCCGGGGCTAGGGTTCGGCCGTCGGCTCCGGATTTCTCGTCTGAGTTCGGCGCGAGAGAGGAGAGAGGGCTGGGATTCGGTCGCGAATCTCGGCCTCTACGGCGCGGGGGAGGTGGCCCGGACTAGGGGAGCGGGAGCGGGCGGCGCGGGCGACGCGGGAAAGTGGGTGGCGGCGGTTGCGAAGGCGCGGGTGGCGCGGGGGATGCGGGCGGCGTGGGGCGGCGGCGGCCGACCGCGGGGAGACGACCCAGGTGGCAGCCCCACCTGTCGGTGGCCCGGGAGGGAGAGGAAGGCGTCGTGGACTTCGGGCGGCTCGGGCCGCGGCCTCGGGCCTGCCCGAGAGAGAGGAGGGGGCGGCGGGGCGGTGCGGGCGGCCATGGGCTGACCCGGGAGAGGGAGGAAGGTGGGCCGATGGCCCAAAAAAGAAAACAGAAAAGAAAAAGCAAAAAGTATTTCCCAGGGATTTATTTATTGCGGTGGAGGTTTTTAATTGATTAAAATTATTTCTAAGGCTCTGAAAATTCCACTAAAAATCCTGTTACTGTATTTTAACATGGGGAACACAAGAAAAATCCCACCATGCCATTTCCACTAGATTAACTTTATTTTTAAATTAGAATTTTGCTCTAGGTTAATAAGGAAAATTCATTTTACGCGATTTTTTTCATGAATTTTAACCTAGAAAGCAAACTTCGGGGTGTGACAGTTTGCAAAGGTCGCTGTCAATGAATCCGACCAAACGATACAGGGTTTCCATCTCGCTATCGTCCAGCGATGCATCTCGAGGTTGATCTCGATGTTGGTGGATCGGACAATAGGAAATACAGACCATGGATTCGGTGATCTTCAAGAAGATTTTGCAGTCGGTAAGGGGGTGACTTTTTAATTTGTGGATCAAGCACCACGCCTTGTACGAGGATGTGCGTTGTATATCTCGAACTTTGCAAGCATCGAGTTCAACCTTCACTTGAAGTATTACCCGACATTCGGCCAGAGAGTGCTAAGATGTCTTGTGGATCAAACACCAGGTGTCGTGGTTTGGAGGGGACTTCCTTGTCAGCACCTGCCCCCAACAAGTGTTTAGGGCTTGTCCGCTTTAGGAACTCTCCAGGAAGCTGAAGTTGTCGGCCTCCTCTTTTTTGACAGAATAGGAGGAACAGCTGACGAAAGATTGTTTTCCGTCGTCCTCATGGCTCCGTTCTCGATCCCAGCAAGTATTGGGGAAGGCAAGATAGCGAAAATTGGGAAGACGATGGATCCGACTTGAGTCCAAACGAACACCGGCTGGGTAGGATTTCCCAGGCCAAGACAAATGTAAGCATTACTGTCGGAAGGCCTTGAGCTTGAAGCCATCTCGGCGAAACCTAGAGCACCAAGTCCCCCTACCTGGCGCATCACTGTCGACGGGTTATATCCGTAGACTGTATTATGAGGATATTGAGGTACGTTGGAACAAGAATCTACATGAAATGACATCAAGCACATAGAAGACAAGGATTATACTGGTTCAGGCCCCTCGCAAGGAAATAGCCCTACTCCAGTTTATATGGAATTACGATGAAAACCATAGAGATTACAATAGAGAACAACAAAAAGTATCAAGTACCGACGAGATCCCTATCGAGAACGACTCGACGAGATCCGATTGGCAAGTTGTCTTCAAGTTCTCCAGATTGCCTCTACTATGGTGGTGGTTTGCGTTATGACTCGATGATCCCGTACCCCCTGGGGGCTTTGTATTTATACAGTAGACTACCTTAGCCTTCAAGTAGAACTCAAAGAGTATTCTTGGCCTACGAGATCACAGAGATTGTATCTTCCCCGAATAAGACTCCAACACCTTCTATTCATGATACAATTTCCCTGTTTATTTGCCGAATTTCATAACATTAAGGTAATCTTCCTGTATACTAAGGATATGCCGTGTCCGTATACTTCACAACCCTAAGGATATGAGGTATGCCTCACCCGTAACCCTGACAAAAACATGTCATGAGGTGAAATCCATATACTTTTAGTGATAAAATAACTCATAATAAAATAAATAATTTTTATGTTATTTTTGAATTGAGACGAATGGTGGGCGACGGCCGAAGGGTACTACGGGCGCGGCGCACGGATTCACCTGAAGGGGAATGGGTGGCAGGAAGGCAGCGCCGCCGAGCTTGTTGCGCTCCCGGCCTCCCCTTGCTGATAAGTCGTGCTCACAGATTCATCGCTGCATGCGCTCGCGCGGCCGCGTCACCCCCGTCGACAACGTGGTGCGGCTCATCTGCCACGACCCCAATTCTCTCGCCACATGCGAGCTCACTGCCTAAGGGGTAGGGGAGGAAGGGGAATGGACGAGGAGGCAGCCGGATCAGTGAGGAGTTGGTCCAGGTGAAGAAGATCTAGCACATGGCGGAGGTCAAGGATTAGCGGAGGCATACGGGGCTGTTGACGAAAAATTTGCGCCCGGTCGATGGTGCCAAATCTATGTCGACAAACACAATGGCCTGGGAGATCTTCTTAGCTCTAGTGTAGGTCCTAAATTTTGATGAAATGCGAGTGTGCCAGTCAGTTTGATCCTGGAACTGACAAGATATATAAATTGACGATCAAACAGTCGATCGGCTAACAAGCCGATGTAGCGATACTAACCAATGTCAATAGAGTTTTGAGCAATCGGTTATATGTCCGATGTAGATTCTGACACTTGAATAAATACTGATATAAAGGCAATCGGTTGATGATAATATAATAAGATAATGAACCAATTAGCTGATATAAATGTGAGAAAGTAGATATTCAATGAACCAGTAAGCCGATATAGATATAATGAAGCAAATATCCAACAAACCAAATGGCCGATATTGATATATCATATTAGATGTAGGCTCGATGGTTAAAACATACATCGGCTGGAAGTCCGATGTTATTAAATCCAAATGATTAAGTAATCAATGAAACCTTTGCTACAATCGGCTAAAACCAAATTGTATATAATCCTTATACGCCGATGCAACATTTGGATAGCTCATCGGCTGAAACCCCGATGAAACAATGATTGATGCCTACTGACTTAAATAAATCTAACTTACAACCACAACCCCATAGGTCGAACCCAATCGATGCAACATAAGGTTAATAATTGCCTTATAGATATAAACAAGCCGATATGACACCGATCAAAGTGGTCATGCATTAAATTTAACTAAGATAGTAAAACCATCAAAGAAAAATTTAACACATCAGATAAGATCAGCTAACACTTCAATGAAACATTAGCATGAACCTATCAGCTTGACAAGATTTAGATTATCAACAACAATCTAGTAGGTCGAACCTAACCGATGCAGCACGAGATTGTATATAATAATTTAATACTTAATGAGTCGATAAATCCGTCTAATGTGATGGATATAACAAATCTATCTAAAACAATATTGTGATTATAGAGATAAATTGACTAAGCCAGAAAATCGGGCCTAATCGAGACAGTCTTGTTGACGCAAAATCTGTCCTATCGAGCGTGCTAAAAGATGTGTTGACGTAGATTCTGCGTGTGGCAAACAAAGGCCTGGGAGATCTGCTTAGCTCCAGTGCAGGTCCTAAAGTTGATGAGATACGAATGTGCCAATCAATTTGATCCTGCAATTGACAAGATATATAAATAGCTAATCAAAGAGCCGATCGGCTAACAAGCCGATGGAGTAATTCCAGCCGATGTCAATACCAGCCGATGTCAATAGGGCTTTGAACAATTGAATGTATATCCAATGTAGACTCTGACACTTGATGTAAATAACGATATAAAGACAATCGACTGATAATAATGCAATAAAACAATAATATAATCCAATAGAAACCAATCGGCTAACAATGATATGATAGAATAAATGTCGATCTGATAGTTAAAGCATACATCGGCTGTTGGTCCGATGTCATTAAATCCAAACGATTAGATAATCAATAAAACATTTGTTGTCATCGGCTAAATCCAACTTGTATGTAATCCTTGTGAGCCGATGCAACGTCTAGATAACTCATCGGCTGAAACCCCGATGAAACCCTTATTAGCAATCAAAAAGTAGGCTAGAGATTATGGTTCTAAGCATGACTAGGGCTGATGCAGCGCAAAGTATGAAAAGAAACTGATTTTAAGAGTGGTGGATACCTTAGCTAATCTAATCTGGCAAAGCAATTTAGCTGATACTGCCAAAAAAAACCTTAAAGCAGATCCCAGCCGATACAAGTAAATTGAGCTACCAAATTAGATTAACTAAGATATATGATAAATAGGTAGGCAAATATATCAACCGAACCAGAGCAATCTAAGAGGTCGAAGCAATGTAGCCTTGAACAACACCAATGTAGCCGATACAATTGCCAGGGCCGACGGAATGTAGGACTTACCCCTTCGCCGGAGATCGAAAGCCGATGCAGCCCCGCATCAGGTGCCAAGTTCCATCGGTTGATAAATAAAAACCTTGGAAAAGATGGTGGCGATGCGCCAAAAGTTGTATTGATCGAGAGATATCTTACATAAACCCTGGGTGTACATATTTATACCTATGAGTAGATACTAGTACTTATCGGATAAGACACAAACTTTTCTAAAGATAAAGTAAAAGATACAAGTCTTATTTGGACTCTAAACAATCTTTCCTAAAAGTAAAAGGAAACTAATTGACTCTGCCTAATTAATAAATAGCTTGTCATGATGCATCCTCCTCGAACTCGGTCTTCTAGATAAGCTTTCTTTATTTGATTAATTTTCTTAATCGAATCCATCAAGAATCCAACTGCTGGCAACTTGATATGTCCATCGGCTCATCCCAGGACTCTGAAGCCGATATGATTCCTAAGCCGATGATGACTTCGAGGTTTACCAAATTTTGGTCTTAACACATCCCAACTAAACCGATGCGTCTCTAAACACAATGCAATTAAAGATAGAATCGAGATATCAAGTAGGCAAAGATACCGACTGAACCGGAGTAATCCAAGAGATTGAAACGATGCAGCCTTGAACAACACCAATATAGCTGATACAATTGCCAGGGTCGACGGAACTTAGGGCTTACCCCTTCGCCGGAGATCGAAGCCGATGCAGCCCTGCGTCAGGTGCCAAGTTCCACCGTGTTAACAGCGGATTTTCGTAATCGGCCCGGAGAGGGAAGAGGAAACCGACGCGGAGAGAAGCGTATCGAACTGGGAGAGGCGCTACCAGGAAGAGCGTATCGGCCGGTACGGATTCAATATGGTCATCGGCCGATAGAGGCTGGAAGTTGACAGAGTCAGCGTGGGCTTGGTTTGCGATCAAGATAAGCTTCAAGGAAGTTGCCAAATAGAGATAAGGCTCGGTTTTAGGCAATTGTATCTTGTAAATCAAGTAGGTTTAGATCTAATCTTTGGCAAGAGTCTGCCGCAAAGACTTGTTTGTTAGTTAGAGATAAGATCGTGTCCTACAAGGACCATGTTATAATCTTGGGTATAAATATCCCGGTAGTATGTACATAGAAGAATTCTCACAAAGATAAGCTTCAAAAAAGTTGCCAAATAGAGATAAGGCTCGGTTTTAGGCAATTGTATCTTGTAAATCAAGTAGGTTTAGATCTAATCTTTGGCAAGAGTCTGCCGCAAAGACTTGTTTGTTAGTTAGAGATAAGATCGTGTCCTACAAGGACCATGTTGTAATCTCGGGTATAAATATCTCGGTAGTATGTACATAGAAGAACTCTCACAACTCAATACAACAATCAGTTTGTTTCAATCTACTTTCGACGCATCGCCAACCCTCGCAAGAGGTTAACTCCGGCGAGTTCTTGCTTCCCTAGAGCAGAGGTAAGAACTCGTGCCCGACGATCTACATCGTCGGGGCTAGCGTGTCGCTTTAGACACGTTAAGCCTCGATGATGTGATCGTCGTTTATCATGTTTTGAATGATCTTAACAAGTGTCCTAATTATGCTTCGCCAGCAATTTACTCGTTTTAGGGTTTGTTGCTGACGGCGGTTTAATTACTATGCTTGGTTAGATCTTTCAATGCATCTACCATCCCCAAAAGCAATCGGCGACTTGATTTTCTTTATGTTAAGTCTCAATTCACACTTCGAGTTGCTATCGACCTTAGTCCTGTTTTGAGATTTAACTCGAAGCCTGTTTTCGGTTGTAATTAAGGATAGTACTGGGGTTTCAGCCAGTCTTACCTGATACATATGATTATCCTAAGGTTTTTATATGTGTCTGCCATCTACATGAATGGATTGATGAATATAAATGTATTTGTTATAGATTACTCTTTAGGGTTTATCTGTGATCAGTACGTTTGTATTGGTTGATTAGTTCATATAGATTCACATTAGAGTATTAGCTAGTGTAGTTATCTTTACTATCCCTTATCGGCCGATGCCATTAATTGACATTAGTATGTTGATGAAGGCTGATAAGATTAGATTCATGCTTTAATCTCGCTTTATCATGAGTAAGCCGATATAGCTTTGCCCTATCGGCTGGGCCACGACGATGCGACATCGGCCTATCGGCCGAGCGGTCATTGTTTTCTAACATGGTTTACTTGTTTATCTTGTTGATTGCAGATCAAATCAATTGGCACGCCCTACACGCACCTAGGCAAGCCTTTGGACCTGCACTGGAGTAAAGCAAATCTCCCAGGCCGCCGTGGAAACGTGGAACCCGTTTGGTTGCAAGGCGGGTCGAAATTCTACACCAACACGCTTTTGGCACGCCTAGTGGGACCATAAGAACACAAGCTTCGCGACAACAAGAAGACCACTGCAAGATGTCAAAGCAGGGTGAGATCTCCGAGGAGAACGTCATCTCCGTGACGGTCGACCAGCTCAATGAAGAGCAGAGAGCTGAGATGGACAAGCTGGTCAAGTAGTTCCAAAATATGTACCTGCAGACATACTCTAGAACTCGGCAAGGCACCCTTATCCAAAAATCTAAGGTGATAATGCCGAGCCCTAGAGATGGAGCCAACACGTCGGCGGGGGCCCACGACCACGCCGTCAAAACTGAAGAAAACACTGCGCCGACGCTGCAAAACCGAATCGACTCCGCAGTCCACTCTGCGCTAGTCAACCAGTCGGGGATTCTGGTGAATACATTGACCAATACGGTCAAATCAATCCTAGATGGATCAATTCACTAGTACAAACCTCAAGAGCCGATTTTCTTGCCTGGAAACAAGTTCCCTGCTTATCGGACCCTGTCGGTGACATGGGACCGGGGGTGTCGAGATCAAAGGGAAGGGCGGCCACGGTGATCCACGTGGCCCGTTCCCCCGGAGGGGTCGGGCCCGAGGGTGACGTGGCGGCTGCCCTCCCGGTCTCCCCCCGGGGTCGGGCCGCTCCCGATTCTGCCCCGAGGGCTGGGGCGCCCCGACCCCCTGTGGTTTTGGTGCCACGTGCGCAGGTTAGGTGAGCATGGCAGAGCTCACCTAACCACATTTATGGCGGTTCAGACGAGCGCACTACGTCGCATTTAATGCGGCGTGGCGCAGGCCTATCTGGTCCGTGACCGGTCACAGCGAGTGACCGATCACAGACCGGTCAGATCGCGGGTTAGGTGGCGCCAGGCAGCCTGCAGCACGCCTCGCCCCATCCCGTCAGAATGATGAGAGCCCTCTATCTCTCGTCTCTCAGCCGGAGCTGGCGTGCCAACTCCCGGAGTTGGTACGTCAGTCCCGGTCAGATGTATTCCAGATTCCAGCGCAGGCGAGACGAGAAAGTCGCCCGCCATTTAATGAAGGTCGAAACGGGCGTCCCCCGGACGGGTCTGCTGGCTGAGCAGAGGCATGCTGCGGTGTCTGTCAGAGGCTGCTTCCGGCAGTAGGATAGCCCTAATTGTAAAAGGATGTTTTCTTTCTTAGGCAGCTCGTGGCCCATGTGGTAGCCCCTTGCCATATAAAAGGAGGCCCAGGCCTAGGAGAGACAGGATCGGACTCTGGCTGATTTGGTCTAGAGACTGAACTCTCTCTGGATTCCTTTACATTCACAGATCTACCAGAACACAGGAGTAGGGTATTACGCTTCTCAGCGGCCCGAACCTGTCTAAACCGCCTGTGTCCACGCGTTCTTTCTCGCTGAGATCCCTCAGATCAGGGGCTAAGAACCTCACCTTGCGCCCCCGGCTGAACCGGCAAAGGGGGACCTGCACGTCTCCCGGTGAGGAGTTTCACGCTCCGTCAGACCTTAAGGACCGATTTGAGTTCAACCCCACAGCCGACGGCGCCGATCCCGCCTCCATCGGCTCAGCCGGTGCCAACCATGCCACTGGTCCTGGCCAAGCAAGCGGGAGGAAGTCCCCAGCACATCACAGAGGAACAATTTACGCAATGGACAAAGGGGAAACAACCGGTGATCGAGCCGATGCAGCAAGTCCCAGTAAACCCGCCATCGGCTGGACAACCTCAAGCCCCCGTGTTCAGTAACCCTCCGCCACCGACTGCGTACAATGCGCCGCAAGGCTACCAGCAGTATACTGTAGGGCAGTACGATGCACAGAACTTGAATCATCACTTCCAACCGTACTCCCCCAGGCAATATCGGGCAGAGGGCCTGCAGCAGTCCTACCACCAGGACTTCCCACACCTGCCCGCAGGATATTGGGCCGACATGATAGCCGAGGTGATGCGAGATCAGTTCGGCTTGAAGCCCAAGGAGAGCTCTACGGTGTATCGGCATCCGTACCCCGAGGAGTTCGATAGAGTGCCAATGCCAAGCCGATACAAGATCCTAGACTTCTCCAAGTTTTCGGGGCAGGACAACGTCTCGACATATGAGCACGTGAGCCGATTCCTAGCACAGTGTGGGGAGGCATCGGCCATAGAGGCGTTGAGGGTGAGGTTTTTTCCTTTGTCCTTGTCAGGGTCAGCATTTACATGGTTTTCCTCTTTACCTTGCAACTCCATCAGAGGTTGGGTCGACCTGGAGAAAAAGTTTCATAGATACTTTTACAACGGCGTACAAGAGATGAAGCTGTCCGATCTCACCACCATCAGGCAGAGGGTTGATGAATCGGTCCCGGAATACATTTAACGATTCAGGGACATAAGGAACAGGTGCTACAGCCTTAGTTTGATCGATTCCCAACTGGCCGATTTGGCGTTCCAGGGACTACTGGGGCCGATACGAGAAAGGTTCTCGTCACAGGAATTTGATAGCCTAGCTCAGCTAGCGCAGAGGGTATCGGCCCATGAGCAAAGGTTTCAGGAGGCAAAGAAGTTCTCGAAGAAAATCAATACTATCTATCAATACGCCTTCGACGAAGACGATGAAGATGATGCCGACGTCGACTTGGCCGAGTGGGCCCGGATGAAGAAGCCGACAACATGCCAATGGGCCAAGAAAGGCGATAAAGAAAATAAGTACGACGTCAACAACAACAAGGCTGACAAGATATTTGACTTACTCCTGCAAGAAAAGCAGATCCAGCTGCCAGTAGGTCATATACTGCCATCGGCCGAAGAAATCACGAAGAGGAGATATTGCAAGTGGCACAATATATATTCCCATCATACCAATGAATGCAAGATCTTCCGACAACAGATCCAATCGGCCATCGAGCAGGGCAGGATTAAGATCGATGATGCCAAGCCGCCGATGAAGATAGAAGGACACTCGTTCCCAGTCAACATGGTGCGGGCGGACAGGGCCGACGGTGATGGCCATCGGACCGGCAAGCGACCTTATCAGACCTCGGAGGGCCTGATCAGAAAATACCAGCGGCGGCGGGAAGAACAAGCACAAGACTACGCCGATCAAGACAACTCCTACGACCCGCATTGGGAGTGCGAGTTTTTTCGGTTCTGCTGGAACGAAGGGATGAGGTTGCCATCCATCCAAGAGTGCCCTACGTGCAATGATGTAGAAGACCCCTATCAGGGCAGCTCAAGCAGGCAAGCGCATCGGCCAGCCAGGCAAAGAAAATCTGTGCATGAAAGGCCAGGGCCGATGCACCAAGATCGTCACGACGAAGACGACGATCAACCCCAGAATCCTCAGTGGTGCCCAAGAAACGTGTTTACCAAGACCCAAAAACGACGGGTACAGAGGCTGAGGAAGAAGGAGCAAGTCCAGGAGCAGCAGGCAACAACCGCCCATCGGCCCACCAGGACTAAAAGAGAGTGGAGGATAAAATCTACGGCGGTCAAGGCCAATGAAGGCACTTCGAAATCAGCACGAGCTCCTGCGTCTGCAAAAGGTAAAGGCGTAGCATCGGCTTCTGTTAACATGGTCTTCATATTGCCAGCAGAATACACCGTACGGATGGCCGATGAAGCAGTAGCTGACGACGAGACAGAGCAATCCTCGGCTAAGTTACAGCTGTCACCAGACTAAGCCGTGTTCGACAAGCCGGCCGACACCAGCTACAGGCACCTCTGGCCGTTATACATCAAGGGATTCGTCAATGGGCGGCCGATGACGAAGATGCTGGTCGACGGTGGCGCGGCAGAAAACTTAATGTCATATACAACTTTCAGGAAGCTTGGAAAACTGCCCGAAGACCTCATCAAGACCAACATGGTGCTAAAAGACTTTGGTGGCAACGCATCCGAGGCGAAGGGGGTGCTAAACGTGGAGCTCACCGTGGGCAACAAGACGATACCCACCACTTTCTTCGTCTTTGATGGAAAGGGTTCCTACAGCCTGTTGTTGGGACGGGATTGGATCCACGCAAATTGTTGCGTCCCTTCAACAATGCACCAATGCCTTATACAGTGGCAAGGGGACCAGGTCGAGATCGTGCAGGCCGATCGGTCAGTACATGTGGCCAATGCCGATCTCGTAGTTTGGGAGATGGAGGGAATCGATTGCCTGTCCGGACGAGTCTGGGATGCCGATTTCCTCAAAGTAACTGATTGCGACATCGAGACGATTGAAGATCAAGACAAGCAGTTGCTTTAACAAAGATGTACCATCCACTGCCCAAGATAAGCAAGCTAGTCCTTACACAGATGATGTGGTGGATGAGTTAGATGGAAAATTGAGACAAGGCTTTATGTCGGCCGATCAGCTCGAAAAGGTTGATATAGGAATAGGTGACAGGCCTAGGGCGACGTATGTAAGTGCTGACCTGCCAAGGGAATATAAGAATAATTTGATAAATCTTTTGAAAGAATTCATAAACTGTTTTGCATGGGAATATCATGAGATACCAGGGTTAAGCCGATCGATCGTAGAACATCGGTTACCTATCAAACCAGGCTATCGGCCATTCAAGCAGGCTCCTAGGAGATTTAAGGCCGATTTTATTACCATTCAAAGTAGAGATCACCAGGCTTTACGACGCTAATTTTATTAGACCCTGCCGATATGCGGACTGAGTTTCCAACATAGTTCCAGTGTTAAAGAAAAACAGCAAGCTTAGGGTGTGTATCGATTTCAGAGACTTGAATAAAGCAACGCCAAAAGATAAGTACCCTATGTCGTTGGCCGATCTGCTGGTAGATGCCGCGTCTGGATACAGGATTATCAGTTTCATGGATGGGAACACAGGCTACAACTAGATCTTCATGGCCGAAGAAGATATTCACAAGACAGCCTTCAGGTGTCCGGGGGCAATCGGCCTATATGAGTGGGTTGTCATGACCTTCGGCTTGAAGAACGCTGGAGCTACTTATCAGAGAGCTATGAATTATATTTTTCATGATCTCATCGGCTCACTGATTGAGGTTTACATCAATGACGTTGTCGTGAAGTCCAAACAGTACGATATGCACTTGGCCGATTTACGCAAGGTACTAGAAAGAGCAAGGAAATATGGTTTAAAGATGAACCCTAACAAATGTGCCTTTGGCGTATTAGCCGGTCAGTTTTTAGGTTTCTTGGTCCATGAAAGAGAAATCGAGATTACACAGAAGAACATTGATGCTATCAAGAATATCAAGCCTCCAACTAACAAGACCAAGTTACAATCTCTGCTCGGGAAGATTAACTTTGTCCGGCGTTTTATATCAAACCTATCAAGCAGGATAGAGCTATTCACTCCATTATTGAAGATAAAGGACGATCAAGAGTTTGTATGGGGTGATAAGCAACAAAAAGCGCTGGGCGATATCAAGGAAAATTTTACTTCCCCTCCAGTTTTAATCCCTCCGCAGAAAGGGGTTCCATTCAGGCTGTACCTATCGGCCGATGAGAAATCCATCGGCTCAGTTCTGGTTCAAGACATTGACGGCAAAGAAAGAGCTATTTTTTATCTCAGTAGGAGATTGTTAGATGCTAAAACAAGGTACACGCTAGTGGAGAAATTATGTCTATGTTTATATTTTTCATGTACTAAGTTGAGGCATTATTTACTTTCCAATGAGTGCATTGTGGTAAGTAAGGCCGATGTGATGAAATACATGCTATCGGCCCCTGTTTTAAAAGGGAGAATTGGGAAGTAGATTTTTGTCTTAACAGAGTTTGACCTCAGATATGAATCGGCCAAAGTAATCAAAGGACAAGCCCTGGCCGATTTCATTGTCCAACACAGAGACGATTCAATAGCATATGCAGACATTGTGCCGTGGACACTGTATTTTGATGGATCTGTTTGCAGGCATGGATGCAGTATCGGCCTGGTCATAATATCCCCCCGAGGGGCAAGCTTCAAGTTCGCTTTTACTATCAAGCCTTATTATACTAACAATCAAGTAGAATATGAAGCAGTGCTTAAAGGTTTGCAGTTATTACAAGAGGTCGAGGCCGATTTCGTAGAAATCATTGGTGATTCACAGCTGGTAATCAATCAACTTTCCGGGGAGTATGAATGCAAAAATGATGTTCTCAGAGTTTACAATGAGGAGTGCAAGGAGTTGCTACAGGTTTTCAAGATTGTGACGATGAGGCATATACCCAGGAAACAGAACTTCGAGGCCAATGATTTAGCTCAGGGGGCATTAGGATACAGGCCGATGGCCAAAGATGTTCCAATTCAGATTGCTGCCGTAGATGCCGACGACTGGAGGTTTGCTATCATTGATTATTTGAAAAACCCTTCTCAATCGGCGTCGCGACCGATGAAGTACAAAATCTTGTATTATGTCTTGTTAGATAATGATCTATATTACAGGACGATTGATGGTGTCTTGCTCAAGTGCTTAGGTCTAGAGGAGGCCAAAATTGTAATCAGCGAGGTACATGAAGGGATTTGTGGAACCCATCAATCGGCCCATAAAATGAGATGGCTTTTGAAGCGTGCTGGATATTTCTGGCCAACAATGCTAGGGGATTGTTTCAAGTATTATAAAGGATGTCAAGATTGCCAGAATTTGGAGCAATCCAGAGAGCACCGGCATTGGCTATGCATCCAATCATAAAGCCGTGGCCGTTTCGAGGATGGGGTATAGATATGATCGGTCAGATCAATCCACCATCGAGCAAAGGCCACAAGTATATTTTAGTGGCTACCGACTATTTCACAAAGTGGGTTGAGGCCATCCCTCTTAAGAAGGTTGATTCCAAGGATGCAATTCAGTTTGTCAAGGAGCAGATTATATATCAGTTTGGGTTACCCCAAACATTGACTACAGATCAGGGATCAATTTTCGTGTCCGATGAGTTTGTGCAGTTTGCCGACAGCATGGGCATCAAGCTACTAAATTCTTCTCCATATTATGCACAAGCTAATGGGCAGGCAGAAGCTTCTAATAAGACTTTAATTAAGTTGATCAAGAGAAAAATTGACGAACAGCCGAGACGGTGGCATACTACGCTGGCCGATTCCCTTTGGGCGTATCGGATGGCTTGTCATGGTGCAATTCAAGTGCCACCTTATCAGCTGGTTTATGGACATGAAATTGTACTGACATGGGAGACCAACATCGGCTCAGGAAGGATTGCTTTGCAAGACAACTTAACAGCCGATGAGTATCATAATCTTATGGTCGATGAGTTAGATGATTTGGCGCACGTCCGATTGCGGGCTTTGGAGAAACTAAAGCAAGATAAAGATCGAGTTGCTCGTCATTATAATAAGAAAGTTGTCGCTAAGTCATTTGAGGAAGGGGATCTTGTTTGGAGATTAATAATGCCGATTGGTTCCAGAGATAATAAATTCGGCAAGTGGTCACCTAATTGGGAAGGTCCTTTTCAGATTCATCGATGTGTTCCCCATAATGCTTATCTACTTAAAGGATTAGATGGAGAAATTTATGGAAGAGCCCTTAACGGCAAATACTTAAAGAAATATCATCCCAGCGTCTGGATCAATTCATGATCGGCTTGCCAGCCGATTTATGATAATAGCCGATGTGGTGCACATCGTCTTTAGATGGCCGATATATACTATTGCCCTTAGGTCAAATTTTACAACATGAGCCCTCATCTTCTAAAATTTGGGGAGCATATATATATACAAGTGCGAAATTTTTCAAGATTTTTCTTCAAGATTCTTCAAGTTTGTCAGATTGATCTAGGTTTATGGACTTCAAAAAAAAATTTTCAAGCTTGAACTTCTTCAGATTTATTCAGATCAAATTCGGCTGATTGGCCGATGAGATTTATGATAATCAAAGCAGGAGGTTATTTGTTCACAAGAAGGACATAACAAATATTACATCACCCTATAAAGTCCTCAATAACTGCAATGGCCTTACGACGGATTTGGTCAATGTCTTCGATTACTTGGGCGTCATCGGCCGTCAACCCTGGGATTGGCTTCAGAGATTTGCTCAAGGTTGCAAGGTACTTGGCTTCAGAGATTACTTGGCCGATGCCTTCAGCTTCGCCGTTTGGTCTTCTATGGCCTTGGATGATGCAGCTATTCCGGTTTCAACTTCTTGGATTTCTTTGCGGGTAGCTTCTAGTTTTAGTACCGAATCTGCTTCGAGATGGCGGAGTTCTTCAAGCCTATTGTTTAGGATAATCGGCTCAACAGCCAGCTCATCTAATCTAGTATTGTCAGAATTGACTTGAGCTTTGCTAGCAGTTAAGGCCGATTCCAAGCTTTCACGTTCCCGCCTCTCTGCGATTCTTTCTTTCGCCTTGTGGAGCTTGAATCGGTATTGTTCCAAGAAGATGGCCGGTGTCAGGTTCTCCATCAGGTCTTCAGGCAGTTGGTCTTGAATTTCTTGTACCCTGATCCTGATGGGAGTGCAATCCTCCACCAAGAATTCCAGCGATGATTCCAACCGATCGGCGATGTCGAACAGCCGGTTCTTCAGTTCGTCAGAGATCGGCGCCTTGGTTGTGATGGGTGGCTCTTTGTCCTCGTCATCAAGGAATTGGCCGATATCAAAAGAAAACATATCGGCTAAGTTCTGTAAATATCAACATAGGGCATGGTCAGCCTAGTCAGACAAGAAATCGGCAAAGGAATCAAAGTGGCCTAGTTTACCTGTGATAGGGCATCGGTTGTGCTTGCATCGGCTTCCTTTTGTTGTCTTGAGACGGTGGGCGAGGGGGTTGGCCGATGTGGTGCAGGTGATGGAGCTCGCGGCTGAAGAAAGGCAGGAAAGAGGTAATCAAATCTATGCTACGAGAGGAATAATATAAAGATTAACTCTTACCGAAGCAATCGGAGAGGGTGGTGGAGAAGGAGACGGTGTTCTCAATCGGGCCTTGGCTCGTTCGCGCCTTTGCAAGGTTGCCTTCTTAGTTCTTGCCAAAGGGGCCGATTGAGTTCTTTCTTTCAACAAAGACGATGTAAGAACCTGCAAGGGGTTGAGGTGTAACATACCAACAGAAGGAGACTGCATAGATTCAAGAAAGGAAATGTGTTACCTTGCGGATTGCATGTCTGGTTTTCCTTGGTTGGGCGGTGTCGGCTTGGTCATCAGCCGGTGGGATTGCGGTGGTCTTGGCCGATGGTTCCTTAGTAGTCTCGGCCGATGGATTTTCTTCTTCAGGCACATCGGCGGCAGCTGCATCGACCTCTTCCTCCATTACTTGGTCGTCCAGAAACTCTTCTACGGAGGGGTCTAATCGGACAGGATCGGCCTGGTCGGCAACCTTGGACTTTTTCATAGGTTTTTGGGGTTTGTCCCTTGCCGGCGCCTTCCTTTTGGTAGTTTCTTTAGCTATCGGCCCTTGGAGCAGCGATGAGACCTTTGGGGCAGTAAGGCCGATAGCCGATTCCAGAACAGAATTGCTCGATGGAGCCAGGACCATTGCATATGATATCTTCTGTCCACTATTGCTCACGGATGGGATTGGACTGTCAGAGACTTGAGGGCTGATGTCCTGGATAACCTCTGTTAGATGAAATCTGGCCAATTGGTGAAAGATATGAACAGCCCATTCTTGCCACCATGCTTGGAAGCTGATGTGGATGAAGGCGCTCAGATGCAATCGGTCACAGTCACCCAGATTTGGGATTTCAATCTCCAGTGCTTTACTCATGATCAGCGCTGATGAGACCATGCCCCTGCTCTCTAGGAGTTTATGGAAGTATAAGTTGATGGGGAGTTGTCCAAGCCCGCACTGTCTAGCAGTCACCATGGGATTGTAGAATTCATAGGACAGGCTGGTGCTTCTTCCTTGGAATATGCCTACTGGGAGTAAGCATGGGGTGATGCCGATCATAAACGATTCCCGTGACTCCATGTCATCATTCACCAGGTCCAAGTGGAGATCGTCAGGGAGTTCAAAACCCTGATCTGAGGTGTAGATGAACATGTCCATCTTAATTGATGGGGGGCCGGTGTAGAATCGGATGAACCATGTGGACATGTCTTCGACCGATTGATCTGCTCCAAGATAGACAGAGGCCGCTTCTCCAAAAGACATGCACCTTCTGGTTCTGGGATCTTTGTGATCGACGTACTTCGATGGGAAGCAGGAGTCCGATAATGGAGGCCGATCGATTATGGTGTTGGTATGGATAGTTAACCAAAGTTGGATAAACCACCATGGTCCTCCATGCGCCACAGTTTGCTTCAGCATCAGATCTTGAGTGGCAGTATGAAGTAGCCGATAGACAGCCCCAAGGAGGTATCGGCCAAGGGGGATTTGTTTCTTCTCAACCAGAGCTTGAGCCAAGTGTTGGCAATTTAGAGTAGGGCCGCAGGTTGATCCACAAAAGACAAATCTTTCCAACCATAGCGTCAGGAAGGCCACGTGTTCCCTCTCTGAGATTGATCCTTGTTCCATATGCTCAGAAATGTACCCAGACCAGCCTCCAATCTTCTTGGTTTTCAACTTATGGTTGCTGTTTGTTAGGAGACTGAAGGGGTTGATCTCAGATTGGATATCTAGTCCTGTCAGCAGCTTGACGTCAATCAGCGTTGGGGTCATCGAACCTTGCCGGAATAGGAAAGCGTTCAAGGTGCTAGACCAGAAATAGGTGGCCGCTGACATAAGTGGTTCATTTTTCTTGGTATCGGCCAGGGACAGAGTGATGCATTGGCCAATTCCTATTTCGTCCCAATGAACCTGCTTGGTTGCAGCAATCCTCTTGTGCCAGGTTCTGTAACCATTGAGCTTTGACGACCAGGATCTGAAGGTGTGCTTCCAAGAAGAAACATTGGGCTTGGCTTGTTTAAAAGGAACTCTGTTTGTTTCTGCGTTTATCAGCCAGGTTGGGTCGCAGTTGCCCATGGGGCTTAGAAGGAACCGGTGGGATTTGTCGTTGGTGGGGATTAAGATTTGATTTTTGAAGACCTACGGCATATGAACAGTGATATAAGGTAATGACCCCGGGGGGCAAAAGCAGAAACCCTAGTTTGAAGAAATCGGCGAGAAAATGAAAATGTGGATTCAGAAAGGACTGACTCACCACGGGGATCTCGGAAGTGTAGAACGGCGCGGAAGCCATTGTTGTTGTTGAGGAGGTCGCTGTTGAAGGGGTCGGTACCAGAGAGACGCCGAGGAGTCGCCGGAGTCGCAAGGCGCAAGAGGCTGGACGAGGAATTGCACAAGGAAATCGGCGGCGAGAAGTTATGAGCCTGGATCTGCGCGGTTTTCAGACAAACCCTAGCAAAGAAGTCGATGGGTTCCTCGGAGCTAATTCCGCCACATTATATAATGAAGCGGAATTGGGGGGCATGTGTTAACAGCGGATTTTCGTAATCGGCCCGGAGAGGGAAAAGGAAACCGACACGGAGAGAAGAGTTGAATTGGAGTCGGACCAAGTCTCGTATCGGATTCGGTAAGTGTATCGGACTGGGAGAGGCGCTACCAGGAAGAGCGTATCGACCGATACGGATTCAATATGGTCATCGGCCGATAGAGGCTGGAAGTTGACAGAATCAGCGTGGGCTTGGTTTGGGCTCAAGATAAGCTTCAAGGAAGTTGCCAAATAGAGATAAGGCTCGGTTTTAGGCAATTGTATCTTGTAAATCAAGTAGGTTTAGATCTAATCTTTGGCAAGAGTCTGCTGCAAAGACTTGTTTGTTAGTTAGAGATAAGATCGTGTCCTACAAGGACCATGTTGTAATCTCGGGTATAAATATCCCGGTAGTATGTACATAAAAGAACTCTCACAACTCAATACAACAATCAGTTTGTTTCAATCTACTTTCGGCGCATCGCCAACCCTCGCAAGAGGTTAACTCCGGCGAGTTCTTGCTTCCCTAGAGCAGAGGTAAGAACTCGTGTCCGACGATCTACATCGTCGGGGCTAACGTGTCGCTTTAGACACGTTAAGCCTCGATGATGTGATCGTCGTTTATCATGTTTTGAATGATCTTAACAAGTGTCCTAATTATGCTTCGCCAGCAATTTACTCATTTTAGGGTTTGTTGCTGACGGCGATTTAATTACTATGCTTGGTTAGATCTTTCAATGCATCTACCATCCCAAAAGCAATCGGTGACTTGATTTTATTTATGTTAAGTCTCAATTCACACTTCGAGTTGCTATCGACCTTAGTCCTGTTTTGAGATTTAACTCGAAGCCTGTTTTCGGTTGTAATTAAGGATAGTACTGGGGTTTCAGCCAGTCTTACCTGATACATATGATTATCCTAAGGTTTTTATATGTGTCTGCCATCTACATGAATGGATTGATGAATATAAATGTATTTGTTATAGATTACTCTTTAGGGTTTATCTGTGATCAGTACGTTTGTATTGGTTGATTAGTTCATATAGATTCACATTAGAGTATTAGCTAGTGTAGTTATCTTTACTATCCCTTATCGGCCGATGCCATTAATTGACATTAGTATGTTGATGAAGGCCGATAAGATTAGATTCATGCTTTAATCTCGCTTTATCATGAGTAAGCCGATATAGCTTTGCCCTATCGGCTGGGCCACGACAATGCGACATCGGCCTATTGGCCGATCGGTCATTGTTTTCTAAGATGGTTTACTTGTTTATCTTGTTGATTGCAGATCAAATCAACTGGCACGCCCTACACGCACCTAGGCAAGCCTTTGGACCTGAACTGGAGTAAAGCAAATCTCCCAGGCCGCCGTGGAAACGTGGAACCCGTTTGGTTGCAAGGCGGGTCGAAATTCTACGCCAACACACCGGTAGTAAAAACCTCGAAAAAGAGCATGGCGATACGCCGAGAGTAGTTGTATTGATCGAGAGATAAGTTATAGGGACCTTGGGTGTACATATTTATATTCATAGGCCGATAAGAGTCCTAATTGAACACGACACAAATTTTCCTAAAGATAAAAGTAAAAACATAAAGTTACATCAGACATGACACAAACTTTCCGAGATACAAAACTTGTCTAATTAATAGATAAACTTAAGCCGTCATTCAATAGTCTTCAAGATTCCTTCTTGAACTCGGTCTCTCCTGGATAAATTTTCATCGGCTATTTGACTTTTTTTCTTAACCGAATCCATCAAAGAATTTTACCAAATTTTGGCGTTAACAGGGGCTGGTCGGGCATGCTGGCTGGGCATAGAGGACCGCCCTGTGGTGGTCTCACAAGCCTAGATCCGCATGGTCGGGGACGATTGGGAGGCAACGACAACAACCACGCTTGACCCATTAAGCAACACCGACTAGATAAGGAATCTTCTCCCGAGCGGTGGCAGTCTTGGGAAAGGAACTCGTATGGAACTCGTATGCGCTCAACATTGGACGAGCGCATGCGTCGTCTATGAAGGAGACGCGACCAAGCGAGTACATGTGTTGAGAGAGGCCGTGGCGCAACGGCGCGGCTTGCTGTGCCAAGGAGAAGGAGGAGGAGGAGGCGACAGTGGTGGCCTGGCCGGCGGCCTTGCCCCTTAATGGTAGAGAGAGAAGGGTGAGGTAGGAGGATATGACAAGTAGGCCCATATTTTTTATTATTTTTGTCTGATCGGATTGCCACGTTGGTGCCACGTGTATGCCACATAGGACTAAAACCACTCTAGATTGAGCCAAGGGGGGTAATTTGTCCGGTTTCAAGAGTTTAGGGTGTCAAATGTCCAGTTTTGTGGTTCAGGGGGTAATTCGTACTTTTTCTGAATATAAATAAGAATCGAATATGATTAAACACGAATAGGGAAATAAATATTTCTCGAAACTCGAAAACCACCTAAACTTCTAATAAAAATAAATACCATCACACATAACTACGTTTTATATAATAAGTTTGATCATAAATTAAACAATGCTAATTAAGATCAACATGTACAACAGTGTGGTATAAATACATATTTACCTAATATTATAATATATAAAATATAGTATAATTTATAAAAATATTTAAAAGTTTAGATAATATTGATAGTGCGGACGTGTGTTGTAAGATGGGCTACTATTAAAATCTAAAGATGTTAGTTGAAGGTCTAGAATTAGAAAGAAATAGGGTATGTTTGATGCATTCTACGAATATCTGCATCACTGTTCATCGGATATCCGTATTATTATCATATCTGTCAGAAACTCCAATACCTTATTCGTATTCGTATCTGAAAAAAAATATCTGTATTCGTATCGGTAACCGAACTATTCAAGAATTATCCGTTCCGAAGCAGATGAAAATTATCTGCTCCGTTTTTATCCCTAAACGGTGCCAAAA
Organism: Oryza officinalis; assembly: GCA_008326285.1. Taxonomy (NCBI): domain Eukaryota; kingdom Viridiplantae; phylum Streptophyta; class Magnoliopsida; order Poales; family Poaceae; genus Oryza; species Oryza officinalis. The sequence goes on along the minus strand of BDMV01000003.1, from coordinate 21,469,058 downwards.
CTTGGAGGCTAGACCCACACAACTGGTTGTCTTCCCAATTAAACGATGCATTTCAAACTGCTAACAACTAACCCAGTTTTTTTAATTAAAATATAGGTTTTACCTCATTTTTTGTTAGTACGTTTTCTAACTGTTAAATGATATATTTTGTGCGAAAACTTTTTTTATGAAAGTTGCTATTAGATAAATTCATTTTTAATTTTATAATAATTAAAACTCAATTGATCGTGCGTGGATGGTTTTCTTGTTTTTTCCCTAACTTATCTAAGTAGAAACGAATACCACCTAAGAAGTGTTCCTTTGCCGTCTCCAATGTTCCGGAACAAGTACCTTGAACATGTAACGAGAAAGTCACAATTTTGACATTGGCAAATGACATCCCTTGCGAAAGTTTTAGCTTCTGTTCTTTCTAGACACATATCCATCTCAAATTCTCAACTGGAGAGCATCAATCTCAGTCTCTCCATTAGTCTTGTGGATACCCAGTCCTCCATAGCTTGTGGACGCACACATGCGTCATGACCTCTCGGTCATGGGCAGGGTTGGACTTACCGTCGGGAGCCCGGTTACCGCCACCCGGCGGTACAGCGGTTACCGGCGATAACCACGGTAACCGCGCAAAATCGCGACAAATTTGCAAATCGAAATTTAAATTTAAAAATTCGGGCAAACCGCGGTATCAACTGCGGTTACTGTGCGGTATGGCGCGGTAACCGCGCGGTTTGGCGCGGTTATCGCGCGATGTGTGACGGGCCGCACAGTAACGGGCCGGCCCATTTTTTTTTCTTTTTCCAATTTTCAAATTTATTCTCCGTTTTGCTCTCAAATTTAAATAAATATTACTCTTTTTTGAGAAATTTTTTCACCATAAAACACTACAAATCAAGCACTACCTTCACCATTTTTTTGATTTTTTTTAAAATTTTTGAATTCGGACGAATTTTATTAAACCGTATCGCGCGGTACGGGTAACCGTACCCCCGCGGTACGGACGGTAACCGCGGTTACCGCCGGTAAGTCCAACCCTAATCATGGGGCCATCATGCTTGTGCTACACTAGCAATCTACAGCCTAAATGTTGAAGGGAACAAGTCATACAATGGCGCATCAAACGCACGAGTACAAACCGACCTCCTTTTCACCCGCGGCGAGTTGCAGATTTGCCGTTGAGTCACCGGTGCCAACTTGGGCTTCTGGTCGGCACGGTTTAATTTTCTCCCAAGAAGACGACGACGCGTCGAGATGCATGGCATGGCACGGTCTGATCTTTACTACTACTGCGCGGCCTTCTTGGAGGAAGAAATTGTCACCGGCTTAATGATTTGATTTTCTCAGACTGTATACGTGGACAGAAACAGAGTCAACTAAGTACTATACATTGAGCAGGTAAATGTTCCAATAAACACAGTACTATTAGTATTTTATCGATCGGTGCTTAGTGAATGAATGGCTGTGATTATGTGAATTTGTGATGTCGCTCTCCAAGGGAACCAATGGAGATGTCACTCATGATCCATTCTACGGAGTACTTACTTGGTTTAATTGCAGCCATACAAGTGCAGCAGTTACTACACATCAAGAATTAAAATTGTGGCCTGACAGAGTAGAAAATTAACAGCAGCAAGTCCTCTTTGCGTGATCGAGTGAACCTTTCAGCCGAATAATCTGTGGCTCTGAATCTGATTAGGCATATACTTCTAACAATCAGGCTATATGTACGACGTCAGTGTTTGACTGATGCCCGACTATGTTACGGCATTAGCTGCATGTGTCAGATTTTAGGCTATATGTACGACGCTAGTGTTCGACTGATGCCCAACTATGTTACGGCATTAGCTGCACATGTCAGATTCTATCACGAAGTGAGACATTTGCCGTCTGAGCCTTTCATTGTGGCCATGGTCGTACATAATAGCCAGACAGCAAGGTCATATGTATATCATTTTCGATCAATCAAATCGCATCTTTTCAGCTAACTACTAGCTTTAATAGGATAAATAACTAAAAATGAAATATATATATATGTGTGCTTAATTTATTGTTTGGAACAAATTAATTATAAGGTTTTTATAACAATTTCTCTCTATATAGATGTCTTTACATGATAAATTTGTATTTTAGTGATGAAATAAAATTAAACCAATGTGTAGGGCTATTGCATTAATTTACTCTTTATAATATTAATATGTACAAAGGAATAGTAGAAATATAGTTGGTGGGAGTAGCAGATTTACTACCATCATTATTATCATTTTTTTATAATAATATAGATCTGTCTATCTATCTAATAGCTTAAAAGAAAGACATCCCATTCGCTTATGAGGCTAAAACACCATACACTAATAGAAGAAAAATATAAACATATTGACCATTATATTGTGATAACATTAATCAATAAAAAGAAAATGATATTACCATCAAATTGTGAGTGATCTAAATTATAACGGTGGATATCGGTTGATGTAGTTGCATAGAAATACAATTGCATCTATAAAAACATAAGCTAATAGTTATATATGAAATCCAATGGTACTTCTAGAAACTATTGTATAAAAAATACAATTGTATTTATAGAATGCTAAGATTTTAAATCAAAATCAATTTGAATTTTAAAAACTGTTATATATAAATTATATTTATATTTATAGAATAAAAAGGTAAGAGTTACTCCCTCTAGATCCAGTATATTAAAACCAAGTAGAATTGGATTTTGTATATATACTTCCTCCATTCAGTTTAGTCCTAACTCCAGTGTGCTACAGATGCCCGTGCAGAAGGGCAGCTAAAGTAGCAGTGACACAGCCAGAAAGCCAACTGATTACATCAAAAGTTCACAACGACTTAAGCGAGAGTAACCCTGTAATACTAGATAAATATTACAAACCTCCAACAAGATCATGGACATATCTTTTTAAAAAAATCTCAACTTTTGGACAAAAGTTTAAGGAAAATAACGTTTCCAATACATCGCCAATAAAAATAGAACATGCAGAACAACACCATCCAAACCGAAGGTAAAGCTGACTGAACAAGGAAGATCATCCGTCAAGATAAAGCAAACAATAGTAATAGATGAGATCTACAGGGAGCTATGGTATTGCCACGACGACTACGTCTACAAGCCTCTATTAAAGACGTGCACACCATTTGATAGACCGGCGATCCCTTCAGCTGCCTCCATGGGAACAACATTGTTTCAGGTGTAATGTCGAGTCTTGGATTTTGCTTAGACTTCACCGGACTCAACAATGATTTGCGAAAGAGTTCTCTGTTAAATCTGAGGAGCACTAACTGCAGTCTTCTAAACAAAAGTCAAACAGATGGTTCGCGCTCAACCCGAACAGAGTTCTCAACTTGGATACTGCTGCAAGGGAAATTGGAAGATAGTCCCAAACCCCAGCCCACCTTAAACACAGAAGGATTAGGATGGCGATGAGTGAACTTCTTCCTTGGAACGATTAGGCGGAAGCGGAACACGGTAGCAGCGATTGAAGAGATGATTCGATCAAGCCTCACCAACACGCATTCCACTCTAATCCAATGACTGCAAATCGTCGGATGACCACTACCACGAAGATCAATGGCGCCTCCTCAAGTGACGCCCCCATGAAGCCCAGACATTGCGCCAACCATCAAGCAAGAAGATCGCCGAAGATTTACAATACAAAATTGACAAACTTGTTGGGGCCACCTCGCTCGACGTCCAGAACCACAAGCACCTGAGGCTGGAGGATCAAGCTAGCTGCATCAGCTCCGTCTATTGAGACCAACAAGAAGGAGCTAAGTGCACCCTGGTTTGCCACCTCTAGCCATTGTCGCCATGGAGAATGGGCTAGCCACCCAGATCCGCCACCTCTAGCTCCGTCCGCCAAGCCAACCGACAAGCAGGAACTGATTGTGTTGGATGCAGCCCCTCCACCTCTTGTCTTCGTGCAAATCACGTCGACTGTCCTAGATGCACCCACCTTCATCGCAGGGACTGTCGAAAGGAGAACGAGCTAGATGGGAACCTATTTCTTGGAGGCACAGGAACACCCATACCTACTACCACCGCCCCGACATCGTCTTCTCCGATCACCATGGCAACTTGTTGACGCCGAATCCGTTCCGCTGATGTGGACTCGGCGCGCAGACACACGAAGGCCTGGGAGATCTGCTTAGCTCTAGTGCAGGTCCTAAAATTGATGAAGCGCAGGCGTGCCAGTCAGTTTGATGCTGTCACTGACAAGATATGCAAAATAGCAGAACATACAGTGCATCGACCTATCGGCCGATAGCAAAAACAACCTATCGGCCGATGAGCCGATAGGGCAAAAACAGCCGATCGGCCGATGAGCCGATGGCGCGGTTCCAGCCGATGCCAATGCCAGCCAATGCAGTTAGGGTTTCAAACCATCGGCTGTGTACTGAGCAAACATCTATATGGAGGCGATCGGCTGATGATAATATGATGATATAGCAATGTAATATAGCATAATCCAAATATATGATAAAATAAACATTGATCTGAAGATTAAAGCACACATCGGCCAGAGGTCCGATGGCATAAACTCTCAATAAGCAAATAAACAATAAATACTCTGTTGTCATCGGCCAAATCTAATCTATATGTAAAACTTTTGGGTCGATGCAACGTCCAGATAACTTAGCCAATCTAGACAATCAAGCCCTCGACTGATTTTCGAGGTGATGGATACCTTAGCCAATCTAATCTAGCAAGGCAATTTAGTCGATACCGGCGTAAACCCTAAAACGAATCTCGGCCGATATGACTAAATTGAGACACCAAACCAGATTGACTAAGATATATGATAGTAGGTGCTTACGTTGACGAGATCAGAACGCAGAAGCCCTAGCCCCGACAGCGCAGGCAGCCATAACGAGACTTACCCCCCGTGGGAAGGGCATGAACTCGCCGAAGAAGACGAAAAGTAAAGGTTGGCGATGCGCCGAAGTTATATTGATCATGAGATAAAAATTACATGATCTTCGGGCTTACATATTTATACCCATAGGCTAACAAAGATCCTAACAGAATACGACTTAAACTTTTCTAAAGATAAAAGGAAACAGATAAAGTCCTTATTGGACACTAAACACACTTTCCTAAAGATAAAAAGGAAACTAACAAATTTATCCTAATTAAAAGATACAAGCCGCATCTCCTTAGACTCGGTCTTCTCTGGATAAGATCTTCCCGAATCTAACAAGAATCTGACTGCTGTTGGTGGTTGGTTTAAGATAACCCCCATCGGCCGATGTAGAACTTTAGGTCGATACTAGCTTCGAGCCGATATGGACCCTGGGCTGATGGGGACTTCGGGGCTTACTAAATTCTGGCGTTAACACAACTGTACCAATGAGAAAAAACAGATGAATCCAAGCTACACAATAACCTGATTAAGGAGAATTTTGACCTATACTGTTCTATACTAATATAGGGAGGAAGCCTCTAATCCAACCCTGGTCGGCAGCGAACCACACGAATCAGAGGGTGAGGAGCGAGGAATTACTGTAGATAGACTCCGGATCAGGGGCGAAGGTACAGGGGGGCCGGGGTGGGCCGGGCACCCCCCATTCGATTTGGGACCCCCCCCCAAGCCACAGCCCATGTACGTATGTGTGCAGTCGTGATCAGCAGCCTATGAGCAAACTAGTAAGTATAGCTGTATAGAATTACCAATACCAGGTCCAGATCGATCGCTTCGGCTTCGCACCTTCGTCGCTTCGCATTCGCAGTTCGCACGCGCGGCAGTTTCACGGGATCGCCGCCGCTGCCGATCGGCACTGATCGCCGTCGTCGATCGCTGCCGAGCACATCATCTTCAGGAGTTCAGGTAATCTGTAATCAGATCAATAGATAGTGTGTCTGTATGTGTCTATGTGATTTCTAATCTACTCAGTACTCACTAATTACTCTGTATTCCCCAAGGAGGCAAAATACCTAAATCCCTAATTTGGTGATAATTAGTTGGTTAGTTCTAATTTTCCTCGAAACAAGCATGACAACACCACAACTTTTCACCATTATAAAGTTGATGTGTTTAATGTTGCAATTGATCAACAACTGAATGAATTAGAAGACCGGTTTGGTTCTCAAGCGATAGACCTTTTAGCATTGTGTGTCTCACTGGATCCAAGACTCGATTCATTTGACATGGAAAAGGTATGCACTCTAGTGGAAAAATACTATCCTGTTGATTTCTCAAATCAAAAAAGAATGCAATTAGAGTGCCAACTGCCACACTTTTAACTTGATGTGTGTAACCATCCAGAATTAAAAAATTTATCATCTCTGGCTGATTTAATAAGTGGGCTAGTTAAGTTGGGTAAAGATTCCTCTTATCCAATGGTGGATAGGTTGTTGAGATTAGTCTTGACTCTCCCCGTGTCAACTGCAACCACTGAGAGAGCCTTTTCAGCCATGAAAATTGTGAAGACACGTCTTCGAAATAAAATGGGAGATACCTATTTGCAGGATTACTTGGCGGTTTACATTGAGAGAGATATAGCAACAATGATTAGTTCCGATGATATTATTAGGGCCTTCGATTTAGTTTGTACCCGTAAAGCTAAGTTCAAATTAATTGAGATGTAATTTTTATTTGTATGGCACAGATATAGCCTTGTTTCACTGTATTAAACATTTGAACCTCTTTTATATGTGAAAACATATGCTGGTTTTGACCATTTGACCTTGTGGCTTCATTGATTTGTTTTTCCAACTTAAAATCCTGGCTTCGCCCCTGCTCCAGATAGGTTGGTACTGATCACGATGGACGACATATCGAGCAGCGATCGATCGGGACGTTTTCTAGAAGTTCTGTAGCCACGTGTCCACACGTGCACCTCCAACAAGGTATGTTCTCCTATATAAGAGTACGTACCAAGAAAGAACTGTTCCCGCCGTTGGCTAGCTAAACCACCGTTACCGTACGCGCCACTCAATGAGTAAGCTTACCCGGGACCACAGGATGTCCACGAGATCTGGACAGAAACGCCAACCGGTAGGCACGTCTACGTCGTCTTCTTGCATCTAGAAACCCTAATCGATTGGCTGGCCACCGATCGCATCACGTCAGAGCTCATCTACAAGCTAGCGATAGCGAATTCCAATCATCCAGGCTAAGATCTCTTCATCATTTATTAGGGTCCTCCTCTCCAATACACAAAACCAAACACATATTATTACATGATTAATTAATATTAACTATTTTTAAAAAAAATTAATATAATTTTTTAAAATAACTTTTGTATAATTTTAAAAAAAAACACACCGTTTAGTAGTTTAAAAAACTTACGCGTGAAAAACAAGGGAGATAAGTTGAGAAAATTGGAGAAAGAACAGCCTAAAGGCTATGGTATCCCAATTGTAATCTTAGCTTCTGTTAAGTTTGTTTGCTATACCAACATTTAGTTTATCCTCGCAATAAAGTAGATACAATAACTTAATCAGCCTCCCTTTATTTGTAAAAAAACATAGAAAATATGAAAAATTTCAATCCTATCAAAAAAATCATAGAAATATATTTGAAACAAAGGATTCAAACTTTTTTTAATTCCTATGAAATAGGCAATACTACATAGATTTTGAAGGAAAATTAATAAAAGCTTCAATCTCTTAAATTTTTTTCTTTAAATCTATCTCTCTCATATGATTTATATATTTTTCATGTGATCTGCTCAAACGATTATTCATGTATTTTTTTATATTTTTGTAATTTTTTGTTTTACACTTATATTTTTATTAAAATTTTCTATTTTTTTACTTCTCTGTTTTTCAACCTGCGTTTTAGAGTAACCCTCGCTAATCTATGTTCACCAGAGCCTGAACGAGCACGTACTGGAACAATAAAAGTATTATTTTGAATCTCTAGATGGGAGGAAAACGGAGCGCGCTAGAAAACAGCGGGTAATTGGATGGTTTAGGCGAAAACGGTAGGCCCAGTCATCCATCTCTCTGGCTGTTGACAGATTAAGAGGTTCTCACACAGTGTGTGAGCAGAAAGTAAGTCAATGAGTACTCCAGGATATATGCTTGAGATATCCACGTAGACAAAGTTTAGAAACGACACTTGGCCCCATTGTCTTTTGGCCTCTTGGATTTTGACCGCTTCCTACAAGTCATCGATCATATGGTACTCGACCCTAACTCCTAGCTATAGGTTAAACCGGAGCATAAAACCAGTACAGAAATTAAGTTGTCCCCCTTATTTCGTCAACAGTGTGTTATAAATAGTAACACTTAAGTAACTAAAAATAATTTACAGATATAACATTTTATATGTATGTTTAGTGACTTAAAATACAATGTAAAAAATCAATAAGCTGAAGAGTATTCGATGGAGCTGTTGGTATTAGGTAGCTGAAATAGATCGTCTGATCGACCTCAAAAAGAATCTGTCATTTTCAAATCTCAATCTTATTAAACAACTTGTGTCACAAGTGGTTTTTGGTTGTTAGGGTTGAATTTGATGTCATGAATGTGCTAATTGTTTTGCTTGTTATGTTGACAATTACGGATCTGACTTATTAATGTTGTTGTGTTGTTTTTATGTTACCAGTTGATATCATTAGTTTATAAATGGACAATATATATATATGCATCATGTATTGCCACGTTGTTAGTTTCCTTACTACAATATATATACATTTATTATTCTACTTACTCTTCATTTCATCGTTGTCTCATCTCCCACTTGTTAAACAACAAATTTGAGTGTATAGTAAACTCCAAAGAAAGAGTAACCGACGTAGAAAAATCATCATTGCGTCTGGTGTAAATTATCATTTATTTAGAGAAGCATCAAACATGTATCATGATAGGACGTGAACGTATAACTCCACCTACCATATTTCAAATTTGCCCGTACATATTACACATAGTTGCATATGTGAATACATTTTACTCCTACATAGTAAGAGTTTAGTGAGATTAAAGATCTATATTGGTCTTAATCTCTTTAAATTCGTGTCATAACGCAATAGCAGTTACCTATCATGTGCGTGCGCGTCTTTTGTCTGATTGAAGAACTTATATCTTTCAAGCTTAATATTAAATATGTAACCAATTTTGTATAAGCAGAGGAGCCAACTATTATAGCAGGGACTAGGCGCCGCGCTTTCTATCTCCAACCGAGACACACCATAGGTCCTTACATGCTGTGTATCGACTCAGGGCTAATACATTTCAAGTTTCCGAGCAGGTAACTAGAAGGAGACCCGCCCGAGGGGAGTTACCTTCATCGGGAACATTTTGAGCGGACATAAGGTATTCAAGCTAATCACGAGAAGGAAGCCAAATGACATGTGAAGGACGGGGATGAAGCTCCGCGACCACGCTGCCTGGAAGAAATATTCTACTAGAAGATGTTGAGGACCATTCCAATTACTGTTAAAGGCTGACACAAATAGTCCAGATAGCCAATTGATTATACCATAAATCCTTAATGTTCCTAGTCTAGCGATGACATTATTGTAACTTCACATGTTTTTTTTTTTCTGGTTATAAAGGCTGGCTTAATCATGTAGTGACGCAGATTACATCTTTACTGAAACTGTGACAGTGAAGATAAAAAAAAAGAAGAAAGAAACTGTGCCAGTGAGAGCAATTTTTTCGATGACCTCGGATCACAACAACATTTTTTTCAAACGCGTTTAAAATAGAAAACAATTAAAAACCTAAAAAGAACTGTCCAAGTCAGGCAGAAGAGGATCAGGATAGGCGCTTCCCGTGGGCGATGACGCCTTTCGCGCTTATCTTTCCCGCTCCGCGTCTTCCAGAGAAGAGAGACGACCTTGGCGCCCAGCATCCGTCATACACTCGCCGCGCTATATAAACCCACATCGTTGCAGCGGTATAGCCGCAACCAACAACAAACAGTTAACACCCCACGATTCATTTGCACAATCAGATCAAGCGTAGATTTGATTTGGTTATTACTCGCAACCTGCACGTACGTTGCATCAGTCACCTGGCGGCGGAGAGAGATCGGGGATGAGCTCAGTGTGCGCGAGGCCCGTCGGCGTGGGGTACCTGGGCGGCGGGGCTGCGAGCTGGTGGTGCCAGCAGCGGCGTGGGGTGGCGGCGCCGCGGGCGAGAGTGAGGGTGTCGGCCTCGGCCGTGGCCGCCATGGCGCCGTCGAAGAGAGCGGCGACGATGTACGAGGTGCTGGCGGTGGAAGAGACCGCGGGTGCCGAGGAGATCAAGGCGGCGTACAGGCGCGCCGCGCGGCGGTGGCACCCGGACGCGTGCCCGGGGGGCGCCGAGCGCTTCATGCTGGCGCGCGAGGCGTACGAGGTGCTCTCCGATCCGGAGCGGAGGCGCGGCTACGACATCCAGCTCCGCTGCTACGGCGCCGGCGCCGGGGCCCAGGCAGCGCGGCTGGCCGGGTTCGCCGACTGGGAGGCGCAGCTCGCCGGGCTCCAGTGGCGGGCCGCGTCGCGGGAGACGTGGGGGAGCAGGATGCGCCACCGCCACGCCGCCGCGCGGGCGCAGCCGTCTCCGTCCTAAGCAGAATCGCAGAATTCGCAGTGGCTTTTTGAATTTTGATGAGTTACTCTCTTTTTCTTTCACCTTTTTTTTTCTTTCTGTAGCGTTCGTTGGAATGTGTATATATATCATACGGAGTATTAGGAAATGATCTATAGGTGGTACATGGCAGTAGTATAGAAGAATGTACAAATTTTAAACACTTTGAATTCTGATACCTACTTTTTGGGAGGAAAAGATCTTTCTAAAAGAACTCGAGAGGAAAACAGATAATGACATTTACTTAAAGAAAACGGTGGTTAATTGGCCCGTTTTCACGCATTCTAGAGAAGCAAAGATTAGAGAAGTTGTGTACCGTCATGCGACAGCTTTCAAACAAAGGGAAGCATCACCTCAGCTCTAGAACATCAGAAATAAACAAAGAGAATTGTGCAGTAATAAAAAAAATGAGTACAACTCAGAATATTATGGAGTTTGGAGTGAATCCTTCTCAGATCTATTGTTTTTTTTAAACGAATTCTCAGATCTATTGTGGAAATGAAGACAATCTATAATGTTAGTTTAGTCCACAAAAAACTGAAACTAGGATTCTGGGACATCCATATACCGAAGAATATAAATAATCACTTCCATAAAAAAAAAATTAAATTCTTTCCAGTGAACTCCGAAGCTAATATGCTGCACTATAGCTCCAAGGAGATGGTATCGTACATATTTGCCTAAAGAAATTCACTAAAACTGACTTCCAGTTGTTGATAAGATTTGTGAGAATGGATATATAAGTCTGCCATTTCCACTTCCAGCTTGCCATTTGATTTCCGTACACAGCCAATGAGCCGCATCCTATCCTATCCGCATAGTCCCCTTCATGATGTTCCTCGGTTTGTATATGGGTGCAAAATTTCTCCGCGCAGTCCCCTTCACGATGTTCCTCCTTGTTTGTATATATGCATAGTTTCACCAACCAAAGGACGGAAGGCACACATCAATTGGTAATTTGGTGGTGACTGGTGAGCTGCTTTTTGGAAAAGGATTTTACCGAGCTTAGCTTTTCTAGTTTCTACACTGAAGGCTGAGGCCATTTTCTATGCAAAAGGATTTCCAGTCGATACAGCGCTCAATGTTATGTTTCTGAAATAAACAACGCTGATTTCAGCGTATGGATGAATAGTGATGCCATATTGGACAGAAGCAGGTCAAAGCAGCTTACCTGAGTGCAGAGTTCGGGATTTGCTCGACAAGGCATGGAGGTCCACCTGAAGATGCATGGGCCGTTAAAATCCCCCACAAGCTCTATATGTTTGCAGGAACAAGGCTATGCCAAGGTAGGTAGATGGTTGCCAGAGACTGAGAGTTAAGCTTACCATGTGACCCGGGTGGAACATAAGCGGACGCATTGTTGGAGAACCATGTTTCCGGCAAACCATCAACGAAAGAAGTTGATAGGTCGGCATTAGGCAAAACCGCTTGCAGCGCTGTCAAATCCATAAACTGCAAAATGGAGTGTTGTTCAGACAACTGATGGGCAACATGCCATGCTGACCAGCACTGCATACAACAGACTGTCCATTTTGAAGAACGCGTTATGCTGACTCTAGGTAAATCAATGATTATTCATGTATTATTAAAGAATCAAGTTACGCGGTTTTCAGTATGAAAACAAGTAATACCAGTTGAAGACTACAGAAAACAGCACACATCTGGTTTAGTACCTTCAAAAACCGGAGCACCCAGAATTCAAAAATGACATCTGTAGTGGCATGCTTTACTCCTATGTTTCATAATTTGAAAGGAAGCAATTAAGCCATCTTCTGATCATTTCCTAACAGTGTGCCAACCATACTCTAGTCTTTTAGACACGTCTCGTTAAGCGTTAGAACAAAACACGGACATGGTGCTTTGTTGCTTTTCTTGAGGAAAATGCTCAGTACACAATTATATATTTGTAGCATACATGTATTATGGGCATGGGCTAGGCCCATGCAGCAGTTTAGGCATAATAAATTAGGAATAAGTCAAATAAAGAGAGGAGATTATCTAGTTAGGAAAGATATGAGATTTATTAGAAAGTTAGAGATAGAGATTGGATTGGTTTCTATAATACTAGAGATTAGTTCCTTCAATGTTAAATCTGTCCTCTCTATTAAAGGGACCCCATATACTCTATTAAAGTTAGCCCTAAGTCTCAGAGCCTCTTTTAGCTCAGCAAGAAAAAGCCCTGCCGCAGCTATTAGAGGGCAAGTGCCTATCCCCCTGGTCTTTGGACCCTTACCCTAGCCAATTCACAAACATGCTACTCTGGAAACTGTATTTTGCATCTATATTGGATCATACAGGTGCCATGTCCGTCTCCATGAGAATTATGAAAAGTTTATTTACTGTTTCATCATTATTACGTCTATTCCACATCGTCAAATTCTAAACATATATTCTAGTCCGCAGTATTCACAGTAAATAGGTAAGTGACAGGTAGCACAAAACGATATTAACAGCTTCCAATCATGTCAACAGTACCATCCATAAAATGCTTGATACTCAAATGCATTGAAAGCAGGGAACGGGGAAATAACTCTGTAACATAGTGGAAATTGCAAGTGAACCAAGCCACGGGTGTTGCTTCCAGTTTCTATCTCTTCCATTTTAAATGTTATTTTTCCCTTTACATATTTAAATATTTAAAGTTGTGAATATGAATTCTGGGGTGCCAAAAACAGGACTCGGCGGTTTGTCTGGTTTGCCATTTTTGGATCCTATTGGCTACATTCAGTGCAAAAAAGAATAACATACCGTATCTGGAGAATCTGAGTCAGCATCAAAAGGAAGATCAAATGGATTCAACGGCATCTGCTCTACAGAGCCTTCTCCCTGTAAACAGTGCCATTATATTCCAGAATCACTTCAAGGAACAGCAGACGTGTACAGATATGCTAAATATCTAAATTACCACGGAAGTAGTAGCAAACAGTGATGGCTCAGGGAATGGAGCAAACGGTTCGCTAGGAGCTAATCCACCCATGAAAAGTTCTTGGGAATCATTACCAAGAGATTCCTACATGACGGAAAAATATATTAGGTTGTTCAGGACCATGCAAAATTCTTGAGAAGAAAGGGGTACCTTTGACGTTATGGAGCAAGTAAATGGATTGCTTGTTGTTAGAGAATTGTTATCAACATTTTTGTGCTCATTAGTTTGCAGCTGAGCATTAGACAGATTCAGATTGTGAGTCATAGTCTCACTTGCATCATCAAATGAATGCCAGAGCTGCAAAAACACAAGAACAAGGGACACTATTAAGTTCTGGGGAAATGGTTGATACTTAACAGGATAGGTCAAATACCAGAATAGCATTGCAGCAACAGGAAATAACTTGCTTATTCACAAATTTCATAATTTACTCACCTGCAAATTATTTCCATCAGTTGGTTCTTTAGGTTCTATAGAACTCATTAGTGACAGATCTGGCGAGGCTTGTTGGGTGCTAGCTCTTGTGGCCTCAAAAGCACTCCAAGCCTGAGGAAATGTGAAAAATACTATTTATAAGTTTAAATGCAAAAGTGGAATATCATAGTAGTGTGGCACAATCAGATTTTTCTTTAAAAAAATGAACAAATCATTCTCATGCATTTGCAAAAGATACATGCAAAAACACAGTGACCATTTTTTTGAAGAATGGACTGCATTTTGTTGCATGTATGTCCTGACATGAGAAAGCATATAAAAAAATCTTTCCTAGAGCAATGCAAATATTCCTCACCTGAGAATTACTTGCATCAGAAGATGTATATTTACAAGGTACATCAGACTGATCAGTGACAGAAGCATTATTTTTTGAGGTCTTTGAGCTCTGGAGCCACGTTGGTTGACCATTATTTGGTTCAAACAAAAACAAATCACAACTCAAAGCCTGTTTATCTATTACAGCAATACCAGAAAGCCCAATCACTCCAGGTTGCTTTTCTTCTGGTGGCGTGTCAAATGTAGCCCACCCAGCATTGTCCATTGATGGAGCTGCTGTGGGCATTCTATCAGCAGATGGAGTTGCCGGAGGCATGTTAGCAAAAATATCTACCGGTGGATCCAACTGTGCGATGTTGGCAACATCAGAGAAGGCTGTGAAACTCGGAGTAATGCAATACTTGGTTTGCTGAGTTCTATGAGCATTATCAGATTCAAAAAACATATCAGCTAAGCTTGATTTTCCTGATTTTAGAGATGACGAGTCTATGTTTCCTGTTGATATAGTTCTCTGCAGAAAGCAATCACAATTAATACATGTCTTATTTGGTAAGAAAAGAAACGAAAACTAATTATTTGTTTAGAGTGGAATATTTACCACCTCAGATTGAGTGATTCCACTAGAAGCCTGTATGTTTGATTGATTTTGTTGCATTGAGGGGCTGGAACACCCTTTATCAAGGAAATTTGGTGAGTGTGGTGCCGTTCTAAATGTATCACTGATGCTTGACCCTGAGCAGTCAGAAGTTCTTGGTCCAGAATTCTCATTGCCAAATCGGTCCTCAGACATTCTCTCATGCAGGCTCTGTGGACTGTAAGCAAATCCAGATATTTTCCCGTCATGCCCCCTATCTGAGCCAGGTTTCCTAGTTAGCATCACAGATTGCTTGCCATTGCGTCTTTCTTCATATTGGTAATCATAAGGTGGGCTCTGAGAAAATGAATGGTACGAACTGGCCCTTCTATGCTCTTGTTCATTGTTCTTTTGATTCTGCATTGATGGAATATGAATTAGCTAAGAGAGAAGCATTTCGGCAGAATATACGTTGAGAAACTAGAAAGTAGAAACTAGAATAAAAGAAACACTTAGGAGAAAAACATGAATGAACTTCTATCAGGCAAGACCTGCATAAAAGTATTCATTGTCATCTACACATACTGAAGCAGAATTGCAAAAGCTTGTGACAACAAATGGACAGGTAAAAAACAGTTCTCATGCAGACTAACTAGATGATGTAAATTAAGCTAACCCTACCTGTTTATCTCTTGGAGGCCTTTCAGAAAACCTTCCACCAGCATACCTTCTCTCCACATAAACAGCTTTTATGAATTCCCTAAGACTGTCGACGTTGCTGAAAAAATAGTTTAGCGTAAGCGTGTGTTGTATCCACTATGTATTCACAAGATAAAGTATGTATTGATAACACTTGTTTTTAAAATATAAGGATAGGGGGATGCCCTTTAAGTACCTTTAAGTAATAAAGAAGTAGCAATTAACAAAGTATCAAAGGTGAAAAACAAAAAGGACAGCAAAAAGAAAACGTTCTCAGTGGCTGATGCATATTGGTAACACTGTAGTGAAAGCTTTTTACCTGCTATCAGGTAGCCTCATTTTCTGAGCATCAAATTCCTTTAAGAACGATTCCCTGGCTCTCTGCAGCATTCAGTTTAAGAGTTATGACATGAACCAAAAGGGGATTTCCAAGTTCAAACCAACTCAATGGATTGCCTTACTTGATTCCCACCGTTCTGAAGTGCCTCGACCTCTTGTGTTGTGAACGTCGACATAGATACTGACTTCACACGGTGCGTAAACTCACGGCTAAAAATTCCATTAATGTGTCAGAATAACAGAAGAAAACATACTATCAGAATATATGCAACAAAGCTCCTTCAGAAGGACGCGGTAAAATTTTTCACTACGGTGATAAATGAATCGCTATGTACCCCAAGCACGCCAATCCCACAAGCTTATATAAGTAATAAACTGAACTTATGAACAGTGATACAGTACGAGAACTGAACTCTCCCCGCATCCACAAGCTTGAATCAAAAAAAAAAATCATGGCCGCTCATACATGGATGGAACCCACAAAATTAACAGAGATGAAAGCCAGGACTCACTGGATGCCGCTACAGGAGATGCAGACGAAGGTCCAGAAGCTCGTGCACACGTACTGCGGCCCCTGGATCAGAGTTCCAGCACAAACGGAGAGGGTTTCAGTAAAACAGAAAAAAAAAATCACCCCGGATCAGAAGCGCACACACGAGAGAGGATCAGATGCGAGTGTGGCAGAAGAGAAATCCTTACGAGGCCGTTGCAGTTGATGCATCTGCGGTTGGGCGGCAGCTTGAGGAGCCCCCTCACGACCCGCTCGTTCCTCTCCTCCTCCTTCCTGGACGCCGCCGCCATCGACCACCCTCCGCACGCGCCTCTCCCGGAATCCAAGCAGCAGCAGCAGCAGCAGGCGACGGCCAGCCGAACGGCGTCCAGCTAGCTTCCGCGGTTCCGCCCCACAGATCGAACGACGAATCCCGCGATCCCGCAGCCGCCTCCTCGGATGATTGGATCGCTCCCTCCCCGTGAAAACCGGCGAGGAAGTGGGAGGGCGTGAAACGGATGTGCCGGAGAAGGCGCTGCTGGATGGCGGCGACGGCGAGAGCCGCGTGGGCAGCAGCAGCGCCGGTGCGTTTGCTTGTTGCGGCGACGCGATGCGGTTGGGAATAACGGGTGTGGAAATGACTCAGTAGCAGGGTTGCCCTTACCGTATTGCGCCGGTTACCGCCGGCCGGCGGTAGCGCGGTAACCGCGGTGTTACCGCGTAAAACTGGGATAAATTCGAAAATCAAAAAATTTGAATCCAAAACCGCGGTATATGGCGCGGTAACCGCGCGATACAGCGCAATGTTTGATCCGAGGAAGAACGAAATGAAAATTTTTTTAAAAAAATCAGAAAAATGCTTAAAAATGTGTAGAATTTGTGGATAATAAGTAAAATATGTAGGTTACTTATGTGTATACTATAAAAAATTTTGGCATGATCTTTTCTATATTACAGACTTAAAATCAATTGAACAATGCTGGTGGGTATACAATAAAAAATTTTGGCATGATCTTTTCTATATTACGAACTTGAAATCAATTGAACAATTCATAAGATAATAAGATAATATGTCGACATCAACAATCAACAATCTCAAGATATCGCACAAGGTGTCCACATGTCCACAATATAACATCCACAATATGATAGTTCACATAGCAACACATCAACATAGAGCAAGCAACTTTTGTTTTCAATAAAAGGAAATAGAAGGACATACCAGCATAGAACAAGCTATAAGTTCCACTGATTATATGTCATGTTGTACTCCTCTGTGGACATGAGCATCAAGCCATGCGAGTGTAGCAACCCTGCCTTGTATTCCTCCCAACTTTGACCTGTCCATGATGATGTTGTTTGCCACTGAGCATACAATTGAGCGTACCACTGGGGCTCTTGCCACTCGTACACCCAGGTAGGAGGGGGATAATCAGAAGCTTGGGGACGATTGTACGCATACGTTGAATAGCCACTTTCAATACTAGAGGCACTGAATAAGTTGTAGCTATCCTGTGGTATGTCAAGATGCTGTCGTTGTTGGTGCTCACTCGGTGAAACCGTAGTTCGTTGAGAGCTTGGAGCACCGTGATCACAGTCCTGAGTCGCGTGAGTGAAGTCGGCCTCACCTGCAAATGAAATTGTAGGAAGAAAATTAATCAACAGTGAAATGCATGGTAAAGGTCTAAAAGGTAATTGAAGCACATCTCACCTGTGAATTGAATAGGGCTGTGGTGACTTCTAGAAGACACTTCAGTGGTGCGTTGCCCTCCTTGACCACCGTTGTCTCCGTCATCTGAATCAGTTCCTGAGCTACTATCATTCGACTCTTGGTAGTCTGGGCTTCCTTCGGTCTCTTCATCGCTATCAACATTGTACGACTGTGGACCTTTGCCCTTAGCTCTTTTGGATGTAGGTGCTTTTGGTGGCTGCCGAGTCTTCCTTTTTCCAATATGAGTGTCACCTACATTCGCATCAGCCCACTCTGCAATAGAAGAAGCTCCCGTGGTTCTGCGCACGTCAGTCAAGTCCACTAGGTTGGCTACAAGTGGACTAGGCACGGGGGCGTCACTCTCAGTTGAGTATTCATCTAGTTCTGGGTTAGCATTGGACCGAGCATTATCCATCCATTCTTTAACATGATTGTTAGTTTCATAGAATGATAGGTCCGCTAGTCATTGAAGGGGATCGTCATCCTCCTTACTTACTTGGGCATTTGCGAGCTGAATGCACAGGCGAAAGTTGTAGTTGACATAAACTAGTTTGCTCAGCTTCTTGTGGGTAAGTTTATTACAGACCTTTGTGTGTACGAATGCGAATGTGCTCCAGTTCCGTTCACATCCACTTGAAGAGCAACATTGACCAACCATACGCAGCGCAAGCCTCTTCAAATTCGGCGTGTCTGAGGCAAACATAGACCACCATTGTGCTGCACATGCCAATTTCCATGTCAATTTACAACACTGAATACGTGTAAAGCAGCAGGACGTATGACATGTGCAAATGATTACAAACATACCAGGGGAAGTTTTTCCATCGGTGGCCATCTTTCTTGCAAGGGCCCTCCCAAATTCACCAGTCTTACGACGATACATCTCAACCTCCAGCAAAGCGGCGGCGGCCGTATCGATGTCCGTCATCCACTCAAAGGCCTGACAGAGGTCTTGGAAGACGGAGGCACTTGGAGAGTATTGGTAGTGAGTCATAGGGTTCAATGCCGCACCTGCAAATCATGAAACAAAATCGATGAGAGTCGTACAATACCAATTTTCTCATCATGTAATGTCGGCTACTTACTGGCATTGATTAGAGTTCCATTGCAGAGGTCGTGCATCCTTCTGTTAACAATTGCCATGTATGCTTCGAATTTATCCCTTTAGTTGGCAAAAAGACTGTCGTATTCCATTCTCAACAATTGATATCTTAGAAGAACCTCACTCAAATTGTCAAATTGGGGTTCTTGTCCTCGTCAGCAAACCGAAGGAAGAAGTACATCAGCTGAACTGAATTGACTACTGCCTGCAAGTTCTCCCACCAAGACATGCTAGATAGGCATGTGTGTGCATACCTGCCCTCAGTTGTGCCACTGAATTTGCTTTGCATGAACCCAGAGGAAGTCATCCACTGCATGAACTGATCTCGCCTCCTGAGGAAGCTGTCAAGAAACATGTAGTTTGTGCCGGACCTTGTAGCATTCCACTTAACCAGTTCACCACCTATAGCAACCACCATCATGGCATGCAACTTGGAATGGTTGTATAGCCATCTGCAAATTTTTCTCACACTCTCAATCACCATTTCATGGTCCGGCATTTTTCCAACCTCCTTAAGCATTAAATTAATTGTGTGCGCCACACAAGGTTGCCACACAATTGTTGGATACTCTTGCCGCAGCAGTCTGCAAGCCTTCTTGTAGTTAGACCCATTGTCAGTGATAATCTGAACGACATGTTGGGGGCCTACTTCGCGTACCACCTTTCTTATCTCCTGCATTGGACAATCATAAAAATTAAACAAGACCTCAAACACTACACTTGATGTTATCAAATGAGGCTAAAGTGTTGAAGGAACGTCGTCACCTTTAGTATGAAGTTAGCATCTTGGCTTTGGCCCGTGGCATCAACAGAGTTGTGGAAAAACAGGATTCTATTGCAATATATCAAAAAGTTGATAACCGTCATACCCGTCGGTCCTGTCCAAGAATCACACATTAAAGTAACCCCGTACTCATTCCAATCACGTTTGAACCTGTCGAATTGCTTCTTGACGTCCTTCTCTGTAGCGTCAAGATACTTCCCATCAATCTCCTTACCGCTTGGAGAAGGTATGTTTTCACCTACAATGTACAAATGCCAAATAATTAGTGTGCGAACTGTTAGAACAATGTAAATCTATATGAAATGCATACGTACCCCACTTCTGTGTTTCTCGAACGGCGCTGACAAAGTATGGATTATCAGCATTTCTTGCAGGAATGCCGGAGGTGTAGAAGAACCTTGCCCATGACTCACCAATGGCCTCCCTAGCTTGCCTCCCTTTCTTTGTGAAGAATCCTGTATCGATGCGTGTCTGCACAGGAGACTTGGTAGATGCTAGGTTGTAATCTCTCACAGAAGGTGACTCCCTGTGAGATGTAGCCCTACGCAACAAACTGGCAATTGGGTTGCTTCTTCCTTTCCGTGCCTCGGGCTCAGCGGATCCACTGCCACCGCCATGCTCATATGTGCCACCTCGTTGCTCCACACCCCTCCTAAATCTCGCCTCTTCCCGTGAGGCTTGCATGGCTGCTTCCATTTGTTCCTCCTCGTCGGCATCACCTGTTAGGTCATAATAGTTGACCCCAGCCGCTTCAACCCTTTTTGCCCTCTCACTGTGACGAGTATCATCTGCATCTTTTATCCTGTCCAACTCGCGCCTGAAGAATTCGCGGACATCTGGAGGAACTGAATTGCAATACGTAACCTTCTTCCCTTTTCCAGCCAAATGAATTTTAAGCCGAGTTGCTCCACCCCCGGCCTTTCTCTGATGACAATACTTGCAACACCATCCAGGTGCTATGCTCTCCCCGTGCTCCCACACCGGATCCCTACTATCTGCCATATCCACCCTGTATGTAACATACGTGAAAGGTATAGTATTAGAAATGAAATCACCAACGCTACATTTTTAATTCACTAATGACATACGTATAAAAATTCTACTTACACATAGTGGCATATTACTAATAGACGCTTCGAATCTAGCTAAAGAATTTTTTTTGAAATCAAATTTACAAAGTGCATCTATATTTGTGGTTTACAATTACAAAATTACAAATCACAGTTTTCGCATCCATATTACAAAGTACATCTATATTACAAAGTACATCTATATTACAAAATTACAAAGTGCATCTATATTACAAAGTGCATCTATATTACAAAATAACAAAGTGCATCTATATTACAAAATTACAAAATTACAAAATAACAAAACCGCGTTATACCGGCGAGTTGTGCGCGGTAACCAGGGTTTTATCGCGGTTACCGCACGATATTGCGCAGTTACCGCACGATATTGCGCGGTTACCGCACGTTATTGCTACCAGACATCGTCCACAAATGCGACGGCAACCGTGAAAATACTCGCGATAACCGACGCAAATCGCGCGGTTACCGCGAGAAACCGCGCGGTACGAGCAGACTTACCGTGCGCTAGGTGGCGTGGCCGATTACCGTTGTTTACCGCGCGGTTACCGCGGCTTACCGCGCGGTTTGCCTTCTCGCCGGCGCGGTGGCGACGGATCTGGGCGCAGAGTGGCCGCGTCGGGCGTCGCCGAGGGTGAGGACGGAGTGGGAGAGAGAGAACAAAGCGAGGGGGTGACGGTAGGGATGGGGTGGAGATATTTTCTCCTCCCCGGGCCTCTATGGGCCTGATGCACAGTTGCACACAGTAACGGGCCGGCCCATTTTCTTTTTATTTTTTCAATTTCCAAATATATTCTCCGTTTTGCTTTTAAATTTGAATAAATTTTACTTTTTTTTGAGAAATTTCTTCACCATAAAACACTACAAATCAAGCTCTACCGTCACAATTTTTTCCGATTTTTTTCTTTTTTTTAAATTTTTGAATTCGGTCGAAATTCGTTAAACCGTACCGCGCGGTACGGGTAACCGTACCCCGCGGTACGGGCGGTAACCACGGTAACCGCGCGGTTACCGTCGGTTTTTCCTACCCTGCTCAGTAGTAGCGTGGAATTGCAACGGCTTCTTTTATTTTAAAAACCACGTTTAGCCAGACAGACTACTACTGCTAATCCGCCCGCACATCTCGTTAAGTACTCCTCTGAATTCCGAAACGGATGGAATTAAAAAAACTGAAAAAAAAAGTAAACTAAATTTCTGTGAAAATCCTGCAAAGTTCTAGCGTTTCGAATGAGCCATGAGCCTCTCTGTACAGTGTACACCTCAAAATTACATGGTGTGTTCCAGGAAAAAAAATTAGTACGAGTGCGTAAGGTCATTAGCGAAGATACCAAGGAAATGGACACAAGCAAACAGAGGACAGACACAGAGATTAATCCCATATTCACATTGTCCCAAGGGAGGATCTCGCTTTTGCCGCTTGAATTAAGCGACACGGATAACATGTGCCTAGATCTCGCTTTGCATGCCCGGTTGGCTACTCCGCTGGACAACGCTGGTGGGCACGAGATTTGGCCAAAGATTAGGTTGTTGAGCGGCTCTACCGATGCCGGCGGCCTCTGCCTGTTGGGTAGGAGTGTGGTCACCGGCTAGGCGCACACGGAGAGAGACGTTGTTTGCTGTTGGCTTTGATTGTTTGAACTGTCACTCCAGCTAGAAATACCGTCCGCAACCACCAATATTAAGTTAAGTGGAAAGGTATAATAATCGCACATCTGAAAGAGGTTGCGGAGGACCGCGTGGTCACTCCTCGGTGATACTAGATCCAATGTCGTCAATCATTTTTATTTTTCATGTGTGTTGTGAGTATATGTAAATCACATTTCCCTCGTCTTTATGAGAGGACAAAAGTAACAACTACTCG
Organism: Oryza officinalis; assembly: GCA_008326285.1. Lineage (NCBI taxonomy): Eukaryota > Viridiplantae > Streptophyta > Magnoliopsida > Poales > Poaceae > Oryza > Oryza officinalis. Next base: position 21,446,182 of record BDMV01000003.1, on the reverse strand, counting down.
GATACTGAAAGAACTAGCAGTAGCAGATGCAACCAATGTTGCTCCGTGCAATGCCGGCGCTAGAACCGTGTGCAACAGGAACTTTGGTTTGATGATTTCTATATACGAAGGGTTTACTGAACCTTGTTCCAAGGCAGATTATCTGGAACGCTGTAAAACTGAAATTTCTCATCGGATGATGAGTGCAGCCTGAAAACACTATACGAAGATTTCTTTTTAAAGTTGGCCTAACCAATGATAGCTATATAACCAAACGCTGCAAATTTCTGATCCTTTCTTCCCGGTGTGCTGATCTCCTCCTTGTTTCTTCCTTGTCAGACCAACTACAGTCCTATATGTACAACCGTACACCCTGTAACATTCCAGTTCCTGATTGTTTTATCTGCTCTTAGTTACTTGCACTGTAGGCTGATCAAGCCGCTGGAGGGGGAAAAAATCAGAGCGTGACTTGGTAACTATACCGGCTACATTCGCAAGGGAAAGAAACTTAATCACCGTAGCTCTATGTGATGATGATTGATCAACTAATGGCCTCGCTCTTCGTACGAAGGGCACGGCATGCAAGATAATCGAACAGCATACGGGCATCCACCGCGCCGATCTCGCCCGAAGAGTAAGGTCATGCAGGCGTTTTGGGGGGTCGGAGTTGAAAACTCTAGCATCCGACATTTCCGCGACGACTAATACAACAGTTTTATGGGCCATAAAGTGGCCCAACTAGCTGAGCCCAGGCATACCTTACCGGCTTCCTCATGTAATCCTCTACGACGGGCTTTTTTTTTCTTTTTGAGAAAGACTGTGCTTTTACATGGTAACTATGTGCTTTTCGATGGGCCTGTTTAGGCCACAAAATACAAAACTTATATAGTGGTCCTAAATGGAGCATCTGGTAAAATTGCATCTATTTGGGCCTCTTTTATTTTAGGGTTAATTTGATCCATACCATTATACATATGTCAAATTAGAAAAATACCATTACTATTTACGATATCGGCTGAGTGTCATTGAAATTTTGTAAAATTTGATCTATACCATCGCCATCATGTTTTTCATCTTCATATAGACCAAAATACCCCTGTACGTGGGACCCACACGTCAGTTTTATCTTTTTCCTCCATCCTTCCATCTTCTCTCTTCCTTTATCTCTCCACCTCGTTTGAGCTCGGCGTCGAAGTCGGCGGGAGCCCGGCCTTCCTCTTGGCGGTGACACTCATCTACCAATACCCACTCGCACCCCGCACCTCTGTCACACCCCGCCCCTGCGCCACTGTACAAATGGCACCGAGGAGGGCGTGCCGCAGGAGAACGGCGAACCACTTTCCCATGGAACCGCAAAATAGGTACCAGTCCCAGGATAACGATGATGGTACCAGCGGTAACATGATGAATCAATGCAAGATTTAAATAAATACAATATACCTTTACGTTGCAGCTTTGGGGAATCCCTGAGTTGCAACCACCAATCAGAGTCAGCAGCAGCGAAACTTAGCGAAGCTAGGACACCAAATCCACCGGCAGTAGTTTGGGTTTAGGGACGAAACTCCAACCTTCAATTTCTCCCTGAACTCAAGCTAAGAGGAGAAAAACAACAACAATGGGAGATTGAGTACTTTCGTACTCAGCAAGCCACTAGAAAATGTGTACATGCAAGCATCAATGATAGGCTGAGTTTGTTTAGCAAATCATTTTTAAAATACTTTTCCTTTTAAATATCTAAGTGTAGGTTTTTAAAGTAACTTTCCCTTCGGAGAGAGAGAGACGTCTCACCTCAATCCGTCCATGAGTTGCTTTGCAACGACTCGAGCGGGAAAGTCAAATTTTAGCATTCATAGCACTTCCTTCTTTATTAGCTTCTTTTCACTTTCAAAATATAAACCAACATTCCCTTCAACAATCATCCGTTAACCAAGTCTCAAGGTTAACAACTCCGGGTCCAGTCCTCTCGACCTGCCAACCCAAACTCGGCCATCTCGGCCCCTGAACCGGCCCTCTCGGCCCTATGGTGCCAGACGACACCCCAGGTCACACAGGCCTGTTCCCAACCACGAAGTCTGGCCGTCCGTCACAAAGAAGGACTCTGGTAACGGTTCCCATTCCACGAACCAATTTATTAAATGAGTTTTAAAAACAAATCTACGCTATGGGCATCACCTCACATTCGCCCTTGACCGTGGACACGGCTGTTCGAACAGTTCAATTAAACCTCTGCAGAGACTGTATGTTTTTCCCACAAGACACGAAGCTTACACCGATACTGGTCGGTATCGAAAGTTCGTGACAAAGCCTTTCTCTAACCAAACCATAAATGTCCCGTGTCCCATAGATGGGTGGAATCTCTCCACCAAGCATCAGACCAACTTTCAAGCCCTCATCTACTCAGGCCCCACCGTATGGACCCCCGACACATCCCCACTACAGGAGATTGCCGTAAACTCTACCATACCGGTGCTCCTCACCTACTAACCTGTTAGACATCTATGTTTCAGCTAGTTACTCATCTAGGGGCATCCCATTCTACCCATGTGGTCGTACTGTGAGATGCTCGGATGTAAAACCCAAAGGAATCGGTCCATATGCGCGACTACGAAACCAAACCACACAGGAGAGGATTCGCACCGCAAATTTTCTCCCATAAAACCTTTTTGTTTTCAAAGTCACCGACTCCCCGAGTCGGGTTTTTATAAACCTTTCACAACCCAAGTTTTTCCATATCGATAACCATATATAAACCTAACATAAACAAATGGTGAAAAAGGATACCTACGCTCAGAGAGCGCAAGTATCGAGGTACTGCTGTGGTGGAGCGACAAGGGTTAAGTTTAACAAGTTCCTACGAAAAATAATGCAACTACATAGGTTGGTCCGTCGGTCGTGTGCTCGTAGACCGATGGCCGATCAAAATAATTGTGTACGCTAAACATGCAAATTTGCAATCAACACATTTTATAAACTAGGAGCAATATGATCGAAGAGTGGCTTGCCTTATTGTTGGTCTTCAAATCTTCGAGAAAATTCGCGTCAGCTGCACCTCCGAAACGTCCACTACGCGATCGAAAAGAGAAAAACATCCAAAACCCTATAGAGTAGATAATAAATATTATAAACTAATCATGCCATTGGATAGACCTCATTTTTAGAAAGATTGAGGAAGTTGAACGGAGTCAATTGGACTTACGGTTGGGGAGATACGGAGTTTGGAGGATTACTGGATTTTTCGGAAATGTGAAAGTGAACTTATTAAATTGGAAAGGAATATTCCTAAGAATATTCCTTGGCTGTGATGTTAAGAGGGAGGAATCATGGACTTCATTTTGGGAAGGCTTGGGCTTTAGCCCAGAGATGAAGGAGGGATTCAATATAGACTTCTAGAGATTAGTTTGAGGTGTAGAGGGATGCAAACTGAACTTTTGCTGGTGGATGGGTTTTGGCCCGAAGGATGTAACATGGACTTTTAGGGGTCCCTTCTTGGGGTCGGCCCGAGGAACAAAAGGGGTGTTTTACGGACTTGTGGATAGAGTATTAGGCCGGTTGGCCCAATGAAGTGGAGGGGCAAGATGTAGACTTCGTAGGGATTTTCATGGGACTTAGCCCGATAACGAGAGGGAGGAATTGTAGACTTTTTGGCGGACTTTATGGGCTTTGGCCCAACAAAGAAGAGGGACGTGATATAGACTTTTCCCGAGTCTTTGGGTCCGCAGGGAGAGAGTCAACCTAGTGGGTCCCACCTTCTTTTCTTTTCTTCTTTTTTTTCTTTTTCCCTTTTCTTCTTCTCTCTCCTTCTTATCTCTTTCTCATTCTTATCCTTCTCTCTCTCTTTTCTCTTCTTCTGCTGCTGCTTCCCGAGCGGAGGAGAAGGCGGAGCGTCGGCCGGGGAAGGCGGGGCGGCGGTGGCTGGGAGCGGCGGCGCCGGCTCGGGGCGGCGGCATGAGCGCGCGGCGCGGTGGCTGGGAGGGACGGCGGTCGGCTCAGCAGCATGCCACCAGGTGGCGGTCGGACAGGAGGAGACCGGGGTGACGGCGCGCGACACGGCCGGGTGGCGCGTGCTGCAGCGCTGCGGGCTCGGCCGGGACGGCGCAACGCGGCTGGTGCACGGCAGCGCGTGTGCCGGCCACGGCGCTCGGCCGGGAGGCGGCCGGGCATGGCGGCTCCCTGGCGTTGGCTCGGCCTGGGCGACGCTCGTCAAGACGGCTCGGGGAGGGTGCAGGCCAGGCGGCGGCTGCGGCCAGGGTTGGCCTCGGCCGGGAGGCGTGCGCGGCAGGGAAGATTAAGGGGGTTGGTCGCGACGGATTCGGGACTTCGGTGACTCGGCTACAGAGCGGTAAAAATGGAGTGGTGAATCGGCTGAGAAACTTTACGATAAGTTTTCTCCGGTATTTATACTGTCAAGGTGATTCTGGAGGAAGGATTTGGCGACGAGAACGGCCATTGATGCACCTGTGCATGTTTCTCCATCTATAGGTTCCCCTGGCGTTAGCTGCTGCCTGACTTGCTCGGCGAGCGGCGCAGAGCGGTGCCTAACTCCAGCGGAGAAGACGGAGACGATGCCAAATCCTCACTGTGTACTGGCAGGACGGTGCCTAACCGTCAGTTTTACAGGGAGCTTAGGAGAGTAAACAGGGGCAAAGAAATGTATTTGAACGGGTGTTGGGTGAACCTAATTAACTTGCCTGACTTAAGGAAAATGTAAAGAACCACGGGTGTAGAAAAAGGACAGATAATCGTCGGGTGGTAGAATTCCAAAAATATTTCAGAATATTTGAATGGGAAGGAAATGACTGCTGATACGTGCGCAGAAATATTGATTTTAATATGCACACGTATAGGAAATATTGGTCCGGTGGTCGATGTCTAAAAATAAATATTTTTAGACTCTCTGGATGGAAAGGAGATTATTTGACGACACGGTTAAAATCTTGAAATTGAAATTTCAACCGTACGAATTTTTGGAAAGGTTAAGGAGTGAAAATTCGAACTGCAAAATTCGAAAAATGGAAAATTAATTTTGGGAGATGATATCACGATCAAGATTCTGGGTTCACAAGGGAAAGAATCAATTGAGATCTTTGGCACAAAAATCCTAAATACACTTAAAGAACCAAATTTTTGAAGATAGGATTTTTAATAAAATAAATTTTTCGACGGGCGAAAATCAGGGTGTTACAACCTCCCACCAAAACCACCCTGTACTCCGTGACGAGTGTCTCCCACCGCTACCTGCGCCTTCACTGGCCGCACTTCCCGTCTTCTTGCCCTCCCTCACAAAGCAGCGGCGATGGAGTAGGAGTTGTAGGTATTGCTTTTGGAGAGCATTGAGTTGTGAGTTTGGTTAGGGTTTCGAGTTTTGTCGAGATTTTCATGAGGAGTGCCGTTGTTGCACTTTGTGAACACAGAGAGAAGTAATAAAGTAGTCATCTATTTTAATAGATCTTTAATGTGTGTTTGCCCGGGTTCTGCGGTCTAACCGACGAGACATCGGCGGTCAGACCGGCGGCTTCATGGCGGTCAGACCAGCGGCATCACAGCGGTCAGACCGGTAGGGACACGGCGGTCAGACCGATGAAGGTGGCAAGAGGCAGACCGATCTACATCGATTTGAGGGTAACTTTTAATTTCGCTAAAAGTTTTGGTTTTTGGGTACTACAACCATTCACCCCCCCTCTCTGGTTGGCTTAGTTCTTACTTTTCGATCCTATAGGAGTCAGCGAGATTCTCCGCTACTCGTCGTCGACCGCCGCAACCTCAGCCACGAGCGCGAGCATCTCTGCTAGGGTCCACTCCGGTGTGCCGCGGGAGCAGGTGCGGCGTGGGCTAGGCGGCTCGGCACGACGCTTGGCCCTAGAGGCGGCAACGGGTCCACCGTGGCCAAGAGCGACAACAAGGAGTATGATGTCAAGGAGGAGGACGATGACCACGACGTCGATGGGGTGGTTCTCCATCGCCCCTCGACCTACCACGACGCTGATGGGGTGGTTCTCTATCGCCGCCTCAACCCAGCCTAACCAAGCAGCAGGTGCGGTGGCAATCCGACGAGGAGCTTTGGGGAGGAGAAGCACGCGGCCCACCAACGGGGAAAAAGGAGAGAAGAAGAAAAGAAGAGAAGGAAGAAGACGGAAAACGTGATGGCAATGACATGATCTAATTTTACAAAATTCTGATGACGCTCAACCGATATCACGAATAATAATGATATTTTTTTAATTTGATATATTTATAATAACATGGATCAAATTAACATTTTATTTTATGAAGTTAGGCCGTCTCGGCATCTCAATTCGTACAAAGATCCTAGCAGCAGGAGAAATTTGCCCCGTCCATTGTTCTTGCTTCAACGGACAGGATGCTATGATCCTATCCAGAGTTCCTGACCGATAGACCAAAACGGCAATTGCAGCAGAACACGCGAGAAAGCAAAAGCATCGATAAGCGCCGCTACGGCGGCACGTGTCCGCCTACCACGCATTCGCACGCTCCCCGGCCACGTACGTATCACTAGCCCCAGCCTACTCACCCGAGGCACACGTGTCCGGCTCACCGGGCCACGTGTCGCGCCGTCACCTCTCGCTCCGCCGTATATAGCCGCTTCCGCCATCGCCGGCGAGCTCACTCGTGCACTGCTAACTGCTAAGCTATACTTAGCACTGTAACCACTGATCACAGAGCTAGAACTCCAGTTAGGCGAAGCTTACACAGAGCGCGCGGCCATGGCGTCGAGGCAGGACAGGAGGGAGGCGCGGGCCGAGGCGGACGCGCGGCGCGCGGCGGAGGAGATCGCGCGGGCGCGGGATGAGCGCGTCATGCAGGCGGAGGTGGACGCCCGGTCGGCCGCGGACGAGATCGCCCGCGCCCGCGCCGACCGCTGCGGCGCGACGATGGGCGCCGACACCGCCCACCACGCCGGCGGCGGTGGCATCCTGGAGAGCGTGCAGGAGGGCGCCAAGTCGTTCGTGAGCGCCGTCGGACGCACGTTCGGCGGCGCGAGGGACACCGCCGCGGAGAAGACCTCCCAGACGGCGGACGCCACCAGGGACAAGCTCGGCGAGTACAAGGACTACACTGCCGATAAGGCCCGCGAGACCAACGACAGCGTCGCACGGAAGACGAACGAGACGGCGGACGCCACCCGGGACAAGCTCGGCGAGTACAAGGACTACACCGCCGAGAAGGCCCGGGAGACCAAGGACGCCGTGGCGCAGAAGGCGAGCGACGCCTCCGAGGCGACCAAGAACAAGCTGGGCGAGTACAAGGACGCTCTGGCCGGGAAGACGCGCGACGCCAAGGACACCACTGCGCAGAAGGCGACGGAGTTCAAGGACGGCGTGAAGGCGACGGCGCAGGAGACGAGGGACGCCACCGCCGACAGGGCGAGGCAGGCCAAGGAATCCACCAAGCAGAAGGCCGGCGAGTACTCCGACGCCGCGCAGGACGCCAGGGGCAAGTCGTGGGCCGCCACCGAGACCGCCGCCGACAAGGTCAGGGAGACGGCCGCCACCCACGACGCCACTGACAGGTAAACTCACCGGAACACCATCTGCAAGCACGTAGTGCTCCTAGCTATCAATAATAATGTTCACATTTTGTTGATGCAGGGGGCAAGGGCAGGGCCTGCTCGGGGCGCTGGGGAACGTGACGGGAGCGATCAAGGAGAAGCTGACGGTGAGCCCGGCGGCGACGCAGACGCAGGCGCAGCAGCAGCATCTGGGCGGCGGCGAGGAGCGCGCGGTGAAGGAGCGCGCGGCGGAGAAGGCGGCGTCTGTGTACTTCGAGGAGAAGGACCGGCTGATGAGGGAGCGAGCGGCGGAGCGGGTGGACAAGTGCGTGGAGAGGTGCATCGAGGGGTGCCCCGACGCCACCTGCGCTCACCGCCACGGCAAGATGTGATCTCCATGAGACGCGATGAGCGCCCCCCGTTCGTTCCGTGGACGACTAATAAAAACTGCAGCATATGTTAACCTTTGTGTTTCAAGTTTCACTAGCCGCTTTATTTTTGCTTTCGTTAAATTCCACTACCGTGTATGTTCCTTCTGGTAATCTTGGTGCTAAATCTTTATAAAGCCTTTCAGTTAAACGCTTACCACTTTTGCTTCAAATGTCTCGTGTGGTTTAGTGTGGATGTTCGTTATTTTCTCTGATTCTGGATTTGGGATTATCGCGGGCACGTTTCCAAAAATCTCTCCATATATAAGCCTCCCAGAATACTTTTCTAAAGTAGATCTTCGAATAGCTACCATGAAATTAGATAATCCTGAAAATCTCATATGAGAAATGAACAGGGTTGGAGTGCTCGTTTTCATTTGCCACCGATCGGCGCGGCTCGTAGAGAACGGATAGAGAAGTCGTGGGGTTGTGGACTTTGTGGTGATGAACTGTTTTGTCTGGTGAAGTGGTGATGCATCCTCTGCCGTAGCCCTGATGCACCCTGTTGACATGTGATTGAGCTCTCTGAAATCGTCCATACGAATCGATGCTGCTGCTGCCGGCAAAATGCGAAAGCGAGATAGCCACGCAGACAGTTCGAAGTGAGAAAATTCGAGCAAACTAGTAGCATTAATAAAGAAAAATAGTTACTCTGGGACAGGAGAGTGCGCAAACATTAGTACATAGCGCGATAAAATTTATATGCTTATTATTGCCTTGAAATGGCGAGTCAGAAGTTACAGAAAATGAACACTATTTACATGGGCCTGAATTTTTCTCTCGAACAAGAAAAAGATAAATATGCACTCAGATGGTCAGACAACAAATGGTCCCGCCAACATAAACCAGTAGCATCTCCGGACAACTTTTTTTCACTTGAATCCCACATACAGTCCCTTATTTATTTCGATTATTTGTCCAGCATTGTGTGAGACGGCAGGTCCTTCACCTCCAATACATCCTCTAGGACTAGTTCACGCTCCAACTGAGTTCTTGTAGATTTCAGTACCTCCTGGCACAACGAAAACGGGCAGATAAGCAGGCCATTGATTAAAACAAGGATACAGTAACTGCACAATACGCACTCAGCCACTCAGGCTTACATTGAACTCCATGTAAGAAGCACGTTTCACAAGCCACTGAGCATCGAGAAGCCGAAAGGCTACGCAGTAGAGGTGATCAAATGCATTCTCATCTCGTCCAAGAAGTTCAACAAAACGAACTCCTGACTTCGAAGATGGAACACCTGCATAGTTCGAAAAGCGTTAAAACCGGGGGAATGGGAATCACACCAACCATTATAGTGTAAAGACGATATTTGGAAACTGAGATATTACTTGACTGTAGATCCAACATTTGGATCAGCATAAATGAAATGTTGATCCCAGCAACCGCAAAAGGGTACTCCCAGTCTGCTCTCTGCCCTTGTACTTTGTTCAGAAGCGCCTGAAAGGAACCCTGTACCAGAATTGGTGAGTAACTAGACAAAAACAAACAAACTATACGGCATTAACAAGTCTTATCAGAATATCAGATAGAAGGTATTTACAGGGTAGTTCCTAGCAAAAAAGATGAGGTTCTCCAATGATATGAATCCTCCACCCCTGCGTGGACAATATCAGCATTAGATGGCTTTGTAACTGAATTCGACTGCAGCAGAAAATGGAATAAATGGAATACCTGAAGTCAGTTGATGGATCAGTGCCTTGCCAACCCATCTCCTTCCATAGTTCTGATTTCAGTGGAGGAATGTCACGGTTGGGGTATGCTAACCTCCAAAGTTGTCTCAAGGCATCCTAATAACAATAATGCAAAATTACTTGCTTGCATGAGAGGGTCACTTGTGGCCACATAAAATATAGCCAAACTTAAGCTACTGCAATAGGTTCACATACTTGGTGTTCAAGACGGGAGCCATCGAAAGGGATTTGCAATCTACACCTTAAAGTATTCAGTCTATCTTCCTGAGAAAAATGTATACATTAAGGTTCAGAATTTCATCAATTCCTATGCGTCTATCACAACCTTTTCTCAATACATTACCTGCAAAGGACTAAGATACACTGGACTGCTGTTCTGGTTGTCCAACGAAAATGGAAACAATCTACCTAATAGTGATCCAGAGCCAACAATAATATTTGCTGCACATAGAACAGCAAAAAGGGAATCAGTATCCGATTCTTGAAAGCACTGAGGTTTACATCTGTGATTCCGTGAAATAGTTGCAACATGGCACAACAATATCACTTGTAATGAATCAGATGAAAAAAAAGGCATGGGTTTCCAGAATGGAAAATATACTACTTCCACTACTATGACCTATGATTTCTTATGCCAAGTGAACATCGCTACACCAACAATTTATTTGCATGCTTTTCACGAAAAGAAAACAGAGTAAATAATATGACATGTATATCCAAATTAGCAAAATTACTTCAATTTGACCAGTTATTCTGTCTAGTCATTTTATTTTAATCTTTGTCAAGTCAATTTTACTAACCCACAGGAATGTCTTTTGCAGTACTTATGAAAATGATGAAAGCAGCAAATGAAGACAAGGCACTATTAAGATAAGATGACAGCTGCATCCGTTATTATTCTTATATTCATGTTAAAGCAGCAAGCCAGCAATGATACAAAGTACGGAATTGGCAAACACAAAAATAGAACTAAACTGTGTGCATTGGATCGATTCGACAACCTGACTACAAATGGTATTCACCAAATTCAAGGAAATTATGCTTCTATGAGACAAAATCATAAACATACTGTGTATGAGGAACATAGGCACAATAACCTAGAATGTCAACTCTGAAAGATGGTGTCAATGGGTAGGTTACATAAACTACTTAAGATGTTACCAATACTGAGGTTATACTCAGTAAGATTTAATCTTAATCTGTAACTCAAGCATAACATGTGGTCAAAAAGTAGAAAACCAGGAAATAGGAATGAACAATGGCAGCCCACTAGCGTGAAGTGTGGACAAAACTTATTTTATCAATGTTGCAAGTGAACAGTACCTAACCATTGTGCCCATTGCGCAATCAAATTTGAGAAAAGAAATGACCAGTGTAGCTGTTCCTTCTTTCTATCATCATCCCATAAGTCTTGCCTTCTAGGATCATAAACCTTCAAAAGGCGGAAAATTTTGTCAATACCTTACAAAAGTATATACTACTTGTGTTCGTCTAAAACATAGTAGCAATGGTTAATTTATGATAAGAAGGGTCTAACCTCCGATCCACCAGTATCAGAGCTAGATTTCCCTAATAAAGGTTCATTAAGGGAATCTACGCTGGATATGTCAACATGCTCATTCTTCCTTCCATCGACATCTCCATGATGGAGTCGCCTCCTTAGATTGGTCATTGACATGAAGTACTTGTAATCTAAACAAACAAAAGGGGCACACACACGAAAACGTAGAAGAATCGTTAATGTAATAACAAGTAAACTGTTGTGTGTTATCTAACAAAACAATGCAACAAAATAAGCATCTCACAAATGGAATACGGTGTTATGAATGTTGTACTATCAATCACATTATATATTCATGTCATGTGTAAGCCACCAACCAGAAGCCTCATAGGCTCACAGCAAGTAATTTAAATTGCCAATTTTATCCTCCTGCAGAGAATTAGACAACCACAGATTCTCTACGAGGTGAACAGACTATCCAATTTCGATCTACCACCGTACAGAACCTTTGCAAACTCCAATTTTTCAGAAGTTTCCATACGCCCCCTTATTCCGAAGATAAAGCAAAACCTGAAAACAACATCTTAGCAGACGCAGCCAGAGCTCCGTAAGACCTAAAAGACGTAAACTCGGGGGCTCACCAGTACGAAACGAACTACTTTCCCAATTCCCAGCCACGGCACCAAAGTCTCCTCCCGCTCTCCGAATGCAGAAACCCCAGGTTCCTCCCCCGAAACTTCAAAAACCCTACCCCGCCTTCCACGATTCGACGATCCCGCCAAAGACGAGCGCAGAAATCCGGCTCGATCGGCGCCAAATTGGAGCCAGAAAAAAAAAAGAAATAGCGAGGAGGGGAACGCTCGCACGTCACGTACCCTGGGGTCCCGGCCTCCCGGGGGTGTTCCGGGATCAGGAGGAGGAGGAGAGGAAGCTGAAGCTCCTCACCTTGGCTGCCTTTGCCTTGGGCTGTGGGGAACTGGGGATTCGGAGGAGGCGACTTTGGAGGAGTTCGCAGAGCGGGGCTTCTCCTTTTTCTCCCCTCTCTGACTTCGCAAGCTTTAAACCGAGGAGAAGAGAGCGAGAGATGGAGAGAGCCAGAGAGAGGCTACGGGAAAGAACCTTCGGTCCAAAGGAAATGTGGAGTATGACTCGGACTCGGTTCGACTGCTCGCTGTCTGTCACGTCACACACGACACGTTAGCAACCTTCGTAGGCTGGGCCGTGGAGACGAGAGGCCACGAAAAAACTCGGCCCGGAAGGGAAAGTGTATATCAAGGCGTGGCCCATCGTCAGTTCAGTCCCAGGGCCTGTTTGGGAGCTTCTCGCTCCATAAGCTTTTCCAAACCGTTCAGATTTTTATCCAGAGTCTAAAAAGTTTTAGTTATATAATCCAGAAAATGAATTAGAAATCAAAAGCTGGGTTTTTCAGCTTTTTCAGATTTTCATCAGCTAGCTTCTTACTAGCTGCTTTTCAGAATCTTAAACTCCCCCAAACAAGACCCTAGCCTCGTTGCGTTGCGTGGCAACTCGCCTGACGACGCCGATGCAGGCGGCAGGATCGCCAATGGCGGGCGAGGCGTCAGGGTCATCGTCATCCGCCCGGGAGGAGGGGAGGGGAGATGATGTGGTCGAGGATGAGGACATCGCCTTCGTCGCGAGGCAGGCGCTTCTCGCTCAAGCTGCTTAAATATCTCGTCCTCGTCAGAGTGTTCAACTATTTACCACTATTACATTTTATCAGGGTTATGGATAAGACATACCTCCTATCCTTGGGGTCATGAAGTATACGGATACAGCATACCCTTAGTACATGAGAAAGTTACCTTAACATTATGGAATTCAGCTAACAAACAGGAGGATTGTATCCCGAATAGAAAGTGTTAGAGTTCTATTCGGAGAAGATATAGTCTTTGTGATCTCGTAGGCCAAAAGTACTCTTCGAGTTCTACTTAGAGGTCAAGGCAATTTGCGGTATAAATATAAAGCTCCCAGGGGTACGAGATCATTGAATAATAGTGCAAACCACTACAATAGCAGAGGCAATCCGGAGGATTTAAAGACAACTCGCCGCCTGGATCTCGTCGAGTCGTTCTCGGTAGAGATCTCGTCGGTACTTTACATTTCTGTTATTCTCTATTGTAATCTCTGTGGTTTTTATCATAATCTCATATAAACTAAAGTAGGATATTATCTCTTGAGGGGCCTGAACCAGTATAATTCTTATCTTATGTGTGCTTGAACTTGTTTCGTGTATATCCTTGTACCAGCGATCTACATTGTCAACACATTTAACATTTTAATTATTTATCACTTATGTGTTAATGATATGTGAACCCTCATATGTTTATAACTAGGTAACTCCCCGCGCTTTGCTATGAAAATTACTAATTTTAATATTTTTTTAATAGTCAAACTAAGAGTAAAAATTATATTAGTTATTAACAACAAATAAAACTGATTTGTCAAACTATGTTCAAAAATAAATAAATTTAGTAGACTCTGTATGAGATTATAGATGAAATATGATATTTCGCACTTGATTATATGGATGAATATATGTTAAGTATTATAAAAATGATGGATATATATATATGTTAAAAATATTGTAAAAATAATATGAAGGCAAATGATTGAATGTTGATTTGTAGAATTAGAATTCAATGAATTGTAGATGATGTTGCATGCTTGCATGAGTTATGTATATAATTATTGCTAGTAGATGATGAGGTTTGTATGTTGAGCTTTATAATTAATGGATTATAACTTTATAGATAGTATAGATATATGGATTTAGATAACAAATATTTAATTGATACATCTAAAAATAATAAATAATTAAATATCTCGTTCTCCGTCTTGCTCAACACCTAGTCTTGTCATCTTCAATTCTTCTTCCTTTTCCAACAGTATTTTTTCCTTCAGTCTCCCACCGTTGGAGTGGAAGAACATCAAGCTCAAGTAAACCAAGCCATATGTGCAAAGCTGATCTAGCTTTTGCATATGTGAATTCCTTCCCAATATATTACTACTCCAGTACTTGTATAGTTGTATTAGGCAGGAGTAGGCATTTGCAGCCGTACTATGTACTCGGATTTTTCTAACACCATTTGACTCATGACTATATGAAACATCATTTCACTCACCTTTACCTCCCAGGCTCTCCCATTACAGAAGGTTGATGAACTGGCTCTCCCATTACAAAACGATGATGTACGGGATATCTGGAATGCAATTTATTATATTATATAAAAATTATGAAGTTAACTGTATAAAACTACAGATATATTGATCAAACTATCGTAACCCTACAGATTTAAAATGATGCATCACAAAACTATATATTTAACACCAAATTTATTATAAAACTACAGATTTAAGGTGAAGTATCACAAATGTGATAAAGTTATCACAAAATTATAGGTTTAGCGTTAATTTAATTACAAAATTTGAACGTTTATAACTCAATTATAACACTAGTGTTTAGAATTTAAACTAAAAATCTATAGTTTTATGATAATTTTATTATTAAATATATAGTTTTGCGATACTTATGCTTAAACCTGTAGTTGCATGATATATTGATATATTTATTGTTAAACCTATAATTTTATGATACATTACCTTAAATATATAATTTTACGATAATTAGATCAAAGTATCTATAGTTTTGTAAAATTTACTCAAAATTATACATAGAGTAAGACTCTGTTTGAACAGGAACAAGAAAAATTGCAGAAATCAAAGTAGTATATTTTTTCAATTCTATAGGAATTGAAAACACATGAAACAGCAGAGGGTCTCTTTGATTGCACTACAGGAAAAGCTGAACAAAAATGTTTCCAAGAGGTTTAATCTTTTGTTATTTTCCTTTGGAATTGGCAATAGGAACATAATACTATGGAAAATTTCATATCTTCTTCCCATGAATCGAAGGAGTTTATAGGAAAAAAATTATAAGAAAATTCAATCCTCTAAAAATCTTTTGCCAATCTTTCCTCTAGGATTTGTTTCCTATAGGCTATTTTTTATTCATAAAAAAGATAGAAAAAATTTCATAGGATTGTAATCCTATAACCAATCTCATAGGAAAATAGGAAAATAAGCAAGAAGTTAGACCTCTTGAAAACTTTTCATTAATTCATTTTTTCCGGTGGTCCCGTGTTTTCATTTCTGGTAGAAGTGAAGAAACGCACTAATTCATTTTCTAGGTTTTTTTTTCTATTTTATGTGTTTCAGATGGCCCTTAAATTTGCCATGCCAATGCCTTTTCAGATACTATCAGTGTACTGAACTATATAATTTAATATGCTAAAAAAAGAAGCCATTCTTGCGACTGAGGTAGAAATTTCCATCGTCATATCGTACTGTCACTTGCGAAAGGATTCCTGCTAATCGAAAAAAGAGATGGGGAGGATTCCTGCTCGGTGAGTGCGCATAGTACGAACGTTGGAATTTGAAGTCTTCACCACCTTGCTCTTTTAATTTTGCATCCCAGCTGCTTATCATCATCTAGTAGTATCATTCTACTATCAAGGTCTCCCTGAAGGAGGTCATGTAGCCCAAAAAAGCTTAAGCATATTATTAGCCACTTGCAGTATAATGTCCCCAGAAAATCATTTACAAGTACAGTCTCTTCGCTCCGTTCATAGTCTTTGCCCCTTTTGGAATAAAGGGCGCGCGGAACTAGCTAGCTTATGCACACAGCAACAAGTACTGGTGCTAAACGATTAGTGGAACCGATCCTTTTTTAATTAGTAACACAGTTTTGTAGTAATATCAGCCGTTAGTGCACAACTGCACATCAATGATGGCATTCATGGAACTGGGGACGTACAATTATCATTATCTTTAATGGTGCAGTTTTTTCTGAACCTTTCGTTGTGACAACTGTCATTTGAGTTGATCGAGCAGCTAATCCACGCATTAGAGCTGTGGGGTCAGTCGGCCGCTTAGTTTGTACAGTAGTTTTACAGGTTTTGTCCTATATCAGATAATCCTGCAATGTTAAGTTTGATAGGAACCTGCATTCATCACTCGAGTGGACGAAGAAGAAATCGGCATATTAAGTTGTTTGGTTTCAACATTATCCACTGACCATTATCGAAAATAAAGTAATTAGGATGATATATTAAAAAAATGTAATTAGCTAGGATGAAGCGTTTTGTCGGCATAAACAAAACTAACAGTCTGAATTTTGCGCCCACCTCATGCGCCTCGGTGAAAGAAGTATTGTCGTCATCCTCTAGCGATGTTATTGCTAGTAGTAAACATTGTTTACTTAAGTTCTACTGATGATTACTACTGGTAGTAGTTGTTTTACTACTATACGTGGTGTAGTTATATATCGCACTAGGATATGATAGAGTAGCTGTGTTAAATTTTGTATATATAGTGGGTTTTTGGTGGTAGTATACATATTGTGAATGGAAGAAATAGGCTCTTAGAGAATACGATTCCAATGATAAAATTATGAAGTTCACTCTTGTCTCTTTTTTTTTTGCCAAAAGCCATGTCGTAAGGACATAAAGAAAAAACTTTTACTAATAAATTATCTGCCTAATTTTGATGATTTATGCAAACTGTTAGCATGACCTCTATGTGCAAATGTACAATACATGCAAACCATTCATACACATCGTTCCATCTATAGTTGATTATCCATAAAGCTTATTTACGACACAAAAATTTATGAATAAAACAATTAAATTTGTGTTTTTAGTGACTTAAAAATTGATGTTGGAAAACAAACTACACTAAAGTATCAAAATAAATTATGTTTTAAAATTAATAATTTTGGCTGCGACTGATAAGTTGAAGAGCCAACAATTGAGCTAATTTGTACACAGCCACATTAGCCACTAGTGTGTCCCTTTAACAAACACATACAAAAAATGTGGCTAATAATAAATTTGTCAACCTCGTTAAATCCTTTCGAAAACTAAATTATGAATGCGTGTTAGGTTCTCATCGGTTGCTTATATTTTTTAATAAGTTAAAACGGCTTATTAGAGAATAAAAAATAACTTATAGATAAAACTTTTATATAGGTGTTCTTACTAACTTAAAAAATAATGCTAAAAAAATACATTAAAAATATCTTAAAATCAACTTCAACATTAAGATTGAAAAATTAAAATTTGGCTTTGATTTTGACTTATTAGAGCAACCGATGAAGCTCTTAGGGTGCGTTTGGTTCACGGTCAAGGGTGAATGGGATATGGCCGCCCAAATTTTGTTGGATATGACGATTCAGTTTTTTGTTTGGTTGGGTGGACATAACGGTTCAATATTTTTTTTGAGAGATAAAGGTGGATATGATAATTCAATTTTTTGTTTAGTTGAAAGGAGTAGGGTGGATGAGCAAGTGTGGTCACTTCTCACTTCGAGATGGTGAGTCAATCAAATATATATATGTGTGTGTATGTATATATGTATTATATATATGTGTGTATGTATATATATGTATATATATATATATGTATGTATGTATATATATATACACACACAGGGAGACATACACTACAAATCCACATAGAGAAAAAAGAAAAAGAAAAAAAGAAGGCTCGCCATCGCTCTCTCTTCTCGCCTTCGCTGCCTTTGGGTTCACTGTCGCCCCCTCTTCCCGCTGGCGCTGCCTCTGGCCTTGGGCTCGCCGCCGCTACCTCTTCCCGCTCGTCGTCGCCCCTCTTCTCGCCACCGCCGTCCCTCTTTCCGTTGGCGCCGCCTGCAGCCTCCAGCGAACTCGCCGTCGTCGCCTCTTCCTGCTCGCTATCGTCGCCTTCGGCCTCCGGGCTCGCCGTGGCCACCTCTGGCCTCTAGGCTCGTTGTTGTCCCCTCTTCCCGTTGCTGCCATGCTCGCATCTCGCACCGCTCACCGCCTCGCATGCGTCGTCATTGTTGTCACATGGTGATGGGTGACGCGACCCACCTTGGTTGCTCGCCCGCTCGCCCGGGCGCTCGTGCGACTGCGTCCAGACAAATCGGCCGAATCCCTTCGTCCAGCATCTGAGAGGAATATTTTTCTCTGGGTCACCCTATCCTATTCTTCGTTCACCAACTAAACATCTAAATAAATGGACCGTCATGTTCTATTCATCTAAAAGCCCTTCATCCAAACACACCTTTAGTGGCTGATGGAATGGATTGGCACGGGTACAGCCGATACGTCACAGTACTAGCTAAGCAGTAATTTGTGCTGGCGCAATTTCTGGTTGAGACTGGTTGTTAGCTATCAATATCATCGTCGGACGCACAGAATACTTGATTACCACAGAGATGGAAGCACTGAGGATGGAGGTTAATCTCCGGCAGCAGATATTTTAACCTCGCTTTCTCGCGGTAATGACAAGGTGACAACCACCCCAAAAATTGACCACAGGTTGGGATAATATTTTCTGAGGAGAAAGATTGCAACCACCATAGCTATTTTTTTTATCTTCCTCAATTCTCCAACTCCAAATATCGATAATACGCTTGGGTCCTCTCATCCTATCAATGTTTCGCTGCACGTACTGGCGAACTGCTGCAACCCCACTCCTGTTCTCTTTTCTGAGCGATGAACAGTATGCTGCCGCTGAGGCTTTAAAATCTTTTCAGGTTTATTCTGAACATACACCGGCTACATAGTGAAAGCAAAGTCATCACATTTTGTATTGGATAGTACATAGGCAGCCACTCGTATTAGATTCGGAATTGAAAGCACACCTAGGACGTGAATCTTCTGTGGCAACCCGTTCTGCATAACATTCTCGAAAACCTACCAGAACACACTGCTGTGTTTGAGAAAAGAAGACTAAGAAATACGTAAAACGAGATAAACTATTAATGCATAATTAATTAAGTATTAATTATTTTAAATTTTAAAAATGGATTAATAAAATTTTTTAAAGCAACTTTTTTATACATTTTTTTAAAAAAAATACACCGTTTAGCAATTCGAAAAACGTGTGTGCGAAAAACGATGTTGTTTTCTTTTCTTTGTGCAGCTCACAATCGTAGTCTTATAACTTCTCGTTGTGATGAGAAGTACTGCAAGATTAAAGGTTTCTTTTGGAACGGCAAAAATAAATAGAGGAACTTTGGGATAATTGAAATCTACTAGAAAAAGATTCCTAGCCTCATATTCTTTGGATCCGAATGCATACGGGAAACAAAAGAAATGTCTCCTACAAAACCTGATCTCATGTTTTCTCTTTATTTTGTCTCAAATTTCTACGCTTTTATCATGGTGCTATCAAACAATACTTTTTATAAATTTTTATAAAACCGTAGAAGTTAACTAGTTACTCCTATGTAACATAGTACTCGTGTGTTTTTTTCTGTCTCCAAGTTTTCCGAATTCTAGTACTCAAAAGATTCGTGAGCGGTAAATAAAATTCACCGCGGGAGAGCAGTGACGCTGCGACTGTTACGTGGGCCTTAGACTGATGTGGCGGGAGTACCTGAATAACCTGATCTCTTGTGTCATATTGGCCATGTCTCTTTTGTGCAGATTCTGCCAGCTGCCACCCCCGGGCGAATAAAACCCCGCCTCTCCCTCCGGCTACCAAAGGCAAAAGGCAAAGGCAAAGCGAGCAAGGAGTGAACCGAACCTTACCTTGGTCGAGAGAGCTAGAAAGGCAGCGCCTCTTTCTTTTCCAGCCGCGCGCGCGCGCACGCACAGCACAGGCCCACGCACTCGTCTCTCCCCTCCCCTCGTCGATCGCTTTTTGGATTCTTCCCAAGCGAGAGAGAGAGGAGGGGGAGCATCGCCTCCTGTCTGCCCCCATTGGCCCAAGCCCACCACCCCCTTTGTGGAATCCTAAATTCTTGCCTCCCCACCTCCGCCTCGGCACCTCCACTCTCCCTCTGCTTCTTCTGCAAGGGCGGGGTATTCGGGGTCTCGCCATGCGCCGCCGCCGAGGGACGAGGGTCAGTGTGGGTTCTGTTTGTGTGGGTGGTTTGTTGTTGTTGCGGCGTAGGTCAGGTGTTTGATTGTTTGATCGTGAGGGTCGGGGTGCGTCTCGGGGTTGTGTGTGTGCGTTTGTGTGTCGCAGGTGGTGGAGTGGTGGTGGTGATCGCGCGCGTGGGATTGGGGGGCAGGTGGGGGGTGGATGGGAGCTCAGGCAATGTCGTCGCACCACGGGAGCGGGGGCGTGTCGAGGCAGGGGTCGCTGTGCGGCCTCACGCTGAGCGAGGTGGAGGGGCAGCTGCACGGCGTGAACCTCGACGACCTGCTCCGCACGGGTGGCGCTGGGGCGGCGGCGGCGGGGAGGAAGACGGTGGATGAGGTGTGGCGGGATATACAGGGCGCGACGGGCAACGGCTTCCTGCGGCCGGCGGGGGCGGCGGCGGGACAAATGACGCTCGAGGACTTCCTGTCCAGGGCCGGCGCCGTGGCACCCGACGGCGCGGACTCCGGGAGCGGCGGCGGCGGGTGCGCCGCCGACGGCGCGCGCTGGGCGCGCCCGCACCACCACCACGTCGGGCGCCCCGTGCCACGGCCGCTCGGGGTGGGCGCCGGGCCGGTGCTGGACGCGCTGTACCACGACGGCCCGGTGTCAGGGCGTAAGCGTGCCCCCGCCGCGGCGGTCGCCGGTGAGGGCGCCGCCGCGGAGAAGACGGTGGAGCGGCGGAAGAAGCGGATGATCAAGAACCGCGAGTCGGCGGCGAGGTCGCGCGCCAGGAAGCAGGTGAGCTCCTCACACCAACCATCTCGATCTCTCTCGCGCATCCGATCGTGCTCGTGCTCGCACCCCGCTCAAGCACTAAGCTCTGGTTGGCGGCGCAGGCGTACACGAACGAGCTGGAGAACAAGATCTCGCGGCTTGAGGAGGAGAACAAGCGGCTCAGGATGCACAAGGTATGCTTTGATTCATCATATGAAAATATGAAATTCTTTTCAACCGCAGCATGCCAGATATATCCATGAACTTGAACTCCATTATCTAAAAATATTGCATGAACTTTCCTTTAGAGCACCTCATGGGCCAAATCAGGTGTCCAAGCCTGTTTTTGTTCATCACTTTCAGGAACCATAAGGATTTGTCACATAATAGCGGTATTATAGGATGGAATTTCTAGCCTTTTGTTATTTTGGGTGTTCTTTTGCTTTCTAAACTCATTTGGATTTCTGGCATGGGACAAATTAAGACACTGTCGCATGTAGTAGGTCACTCAGGCCAATTCATTGCTAATGTGCTAAAGATTTTTGGGGCCACTATACTATGATGTATATATAAATGGGGTCTACCATCTATTTGGTTGGAACAAACAACCGGATTGTTTTCAGTGGTGGAGCCAGGATTGCCACTCTAATTCCATTCTAAGGGACAAATGCAACATACACCCTCCGTCTCAAAAAAGAAAACTCAAATCCTAGCTATAAACCTAGACAAACACATGTTTAGATTCATAGCCAGGATTTGATTCTTTTATGATTACCATATTCTTGTTTGGTTTCACCTTAGTCTGCTTGTACATGAGTTCTCTTTAGGCAGGTCTTGGCACAATTCTTTTCTAGCATGATGATGCAAGCTTGAGAAAAGAAATTGCAACACATCGTAGTTGTGCTAGCTAATCAAGCATTGAGAAACTACAACCGCCTGCCTTCAACTGAAACACCCCCGTACGCTCTAGCCCTTTGTTTTATTTCGTTGTCTCTGCGTGATTGGCTTCGCTCTGAAGTGGTTATGAGAGGACGTCTGGCGATGGACGGACGACACAGTTCTGTCCAATCAAATGGTGTTCCGTCTTGTCCTCTGTTGCTTCTTGCACAAAGGAAAATTATCTCTTTTCCTCCGGTTAATACTCCGACTTGATTTTTCAAAATACCATCTGAAAATAGTTGCGCTCTAGATGCTGCCTTAGCTTGATGATGAGTTGATGACTAGACTCTACAATTGGTGCCCAACCATTTCTTTCACAATGCCTAGCGTGTGCTTGTTGGACAGACGCTATTTCTGTATTTCACTTGACTAAAAGTTGGTGTTCTCTAGTATAAGCTCTTAAACATAAGGATGGACTAAACTAGGGGTTTAGAGAAGTTTATTACATCGTATGTCAGCTCGAGTTCCTCCATTGACATGCATCAGCATGATACTAGGATGATGGAACTTTGTCAATAAGTAATATTGGACCATCCTTTCCAGGTTAGTGTGAATATTCTACCACTATCCATGTGCTAACAAAATCTGCACATCTATCTCGAACTGCACTCTCATAATTTAGTGGTTTTCTTTCACTTGTTTATGCTCCTTCCTACGCCCATGTCATGAAATCTGAAGACAGCATGTATTACTCTGCACTTCTGCAAGTGGCAACTTCTCCAAAAGACGAGATTTATGTCCTATACTTTGCATCTGGGAGACTGGGAGTATGAAACGCTTGCCTCATTGTCCAAAATTGATATTGCTCGGATATGAAACGTTCAGCAGCACATAAACTTAGTTAAATTCGAGAGGAAAAGGTGCGTTTAGAAAACACAAATTGAAACGATCTTTTTGTTTGTATGTTTTCTCTTTTTTCTTTCTGGGCGCAAAATCGTACTTAAGGCAATAGTAGTACTGCTTTGTTTACCCACATGCTGCGCAGTCTGTAACTGCATGCATGCAGCATGCAGCAGATTCAGACTTGCAGTACGTGGAAAGTGACAAAGCTCCGTTTGCGAGCTGGACTAGTGAACTGTGTTCTTTTTGACTTCTCAGAGAACGATGAACTAGTAGGTATTTGCTCTTTGAGATCTGCTTCAACAGTGGAGATTTCTTTTCATAGTTCGATGCCCCAATAGTGACACTGATGGGTTACAGTTTGCAAACTGATGGTGTTTTTGTGCTTGCTACAGGCACCTGAACCGGTAGTGCAGTATGTGCCGCAACAGGAGCCAAAGAATCAGCTCCGGCGGGTTAACTCGGCCGACTTCTGAATCATGTTAATAGTTGAAGTAAGCTGCCCTGGAATTAAAAGTGGTTCAAGCTGTAACTGCCATGTTGAAAATTACTTAGCTAGTAAGAACACCCATTTCTCTGCGGTCTCCAGATTGCCGGGTGCTGTTGCAAGAGTGTTGTACTCCTAACTTGTGGTTTATACAGCCGCAGCCTAGCTTTCCTCCCGCTGGTGCAATGCTTTCTGTAGCCTGTGATTGCAAGAGTGCCCCAATTTAAGGTGTAATGTTCTATCATATTCAAAACGGGAAAATGGCATGCTAGTCCAAAATC
Source organism: Oryza officinalis (assembly GCA_008326285.1). Taxonomy (NCBI): domain Eukaryota; kingdom Viridiplantae; phylum Streptophyta; class Magnoliopsida; order Poales; family Poaceae; genus Oryza; species Oryza officinalis. The sequence goes on along the minus strand of BDMV01000003.1, from coordinate 21,422,873 downwards.
AACTCTTTTTCACACACCTTGAGAATGTAGACAAAGCAGACAAAATTCAGGATAGTTTTGTTTTGTTGTTGAAGAAAAATAACAGAAACTTTATTTAATTCAAAGCTGAGATATGATCTATACATCATTCTTGTCTTGATTTATAAAGAAACTGGGTTAACATAAGTCCTCACTACTGATACATCAACCGCTGTCAGCATCTTCTTCAGGCAGTATCAATCTAAGGTCCTCATTGTCCCTGTAGACTTGTACCAAAGCGGCAGCCTTGTATGCAAAGAAACCCATCATTCCTGGAACAAGCTGTATAAGGAGAAACAATTGCTCAGGACATGTTACAGCAATTTACCTAACAAAGTTCAGGATAATAACCCTTGCTACATAATTGTCACAGTTAACAAGGGAGACAAATGAAATGCGTGTAATTCATAAGATGGAGTTGATTCTGATATATGCACTGCAATAGCTCAGAGCTGTGCTTGTACCTCAAAATTTAAAATGCTATTTTGAAGGTGATCTGACAAGGTTGACAATCCAAAAAATATAGCGGGTATCACAAGCCTTGGAGAAGAAAGAGCTACTGAAATACCACCCAACACCTTCTCTATTGTATTCTTCAAATCCTCGCTTCGTATGCCGATTCTAGCATTGTCACATATGTAGGGACAATTAATGACAAAGTGAGGGCAAAAGACTGACAATAAAATATAAATGATTAACATTTCCAAACCTACCTTTTCACTTTCTTCTTCATAAAAATTTCTGGAACATCTTTCTTTGACAAATTATCTGTGTGCCGATACAGAAGTTGAAGATACAAGCAACTGTTCAACATAACGTGACTGGTTAGATTACTTTTTTTATCGTTGATAGTTGCAATAAAAGTGAACCCAGTCTGTTGAGAGAGTAGCCCCAGCGACATTGCATTGGAACAAGGTACACAAACTTCTGAGTTCTTAAGTTTTAAAGGAAGCAAATTGAGCTCACCTGAAAGCAACTCCAAAAGCATAACTGACAGCAGCCTGTTCAATTGGAGCGTTACAGATTCAGTCACATCAACAAAATTATTTGACAATAGATGTATAGAATTATTGATACACTTAGGCCATTTGAGCTCAGGAGATAACTTTGATTCTGTTTTATATCGGTTGGTTATGAAAATAGTCAGTGGAACAGGAGATGGCTTAATGCTGACTCACACTACCACAATAACTCAAAACTACTTAGTCGTTTTAAGTTAGCAAAGAGTATATGTCTGATTTGATGCCAATTATAAAGTTCAAAATCTATTTACCTCCAGAGAAAAGACTAGGAGACAGTATAAACTGCAAGCAGCTCCAATTCCTGTGGTCAGGAGCAATAGTTCATCCTTAAGCTGTGAGAGATGAATAGATGATGATGATTGATGACCATCAGTTTATGGATACAAAAGCTTTACTGAAAACAATTCGTCAGGAAACGAAGCACAGGAGAGCTGAAACGAAAACGTACTGCTTCATATCTTAGAAGGTTGAGTTCCTTCCTTCTTTCCCTCTCATCCTGCCGATCCTGTCATCGTTTGCAACAGCATTAACATTTCTCTACAAATTACTTCCACAAAAAAAGATGGCCACTAGCCGAAACAACGAACAATTGAGCAGCAAACCCAGAACACCATGACAGACACAGTCACACGGACCTTAGCAGAAAGCCTCTTGCTGACAGGAAGGCTGCTTTCACCGGACACCCAATCTCTCATCGCGGCAAGCCTCAACATTCCCTCGCCCATGACATCCTCCCTGGCCTACAATTAACCAGATGATTCTCAGTGTTGCTCTGCTAAATTACACCAGACAAACACTTGAATTGGTACTACGTCTTACATCTTCTTCAGGCTGCGGTGGCGCGACATCTGCTGAATTTTCTTGTTCCGCGGCCGCCTCTAGCACGCCGAGGTCGCCGCCGTTCCTCCTCCGGACCATGTCGGAGATCTTGGTGACGAAGTCGCCATGCGCTTGCCTCTCCGCAAGGAACATTCGCAGGACCTCCTCCCCGAGGCTGTCCCCAGCTGCTACCACCACCAGCAGCAGCAGCAGCAGAAGCAGAACTCATGGAATCAGCACCAGCCAAACCAGCAAAAATTAAACCCCGAATTGTTCCGAGAACACTGGCGCGAGCTAGAAATCGACGCCGAGGATAATTTTTTTTCCCAAACCGCTATTACCTTGGAGGGAGGAGTAGCGGAGAGCGGAGGCGCGCGGGGAGGCGCGGGCGCGGGCGGGGCCGACAAGAGGGCGCGCGGCCGCGGCGTCGAGGCCGCAGCAGCAGCGGAGGCCGGGGAGCCCCATGGCCATGGCGATTCCGAGCAAAGCTAACACTGTTCGTTCGGCTGCGGCTAGCTATAAGCCGATTAGCCGAGGCCCCTCCGTTTCTTCCTGGTCTCAAAACCTTTTGAACATTTCAAGTCCCACACAAACCGGCAAAAATATCTTCCTTTGGGCCTCGCTATCTGCCTCCATCTAATGGCCAGTTTATGAAGTGCAAAATTTCAGTCATTGCGGTAAATTTCTAGCCGGTAATTCGACTGTTTGGCTTGAAATTCATAATTCAAGTCCATCTAACGGCCTGTTTATGAAGTGCAAAATTTCAGTCACTGCGGTAAATTTCTAACCGGTAATTTAACCGTTTCACCTGAAATTCATTCTACATACGAGTAGCCTGAATTGAAATTGAAACTAGGAACTGATGTTTCTTCGGAACATAATTTTTTTTTCAAGTTTATGCGAGAAATGATCTAATTATTATGAAATTCTTATCAAATTCATCCGAGGTTTTTTTTCCCCTAGAGGAGACCTAAGTGTGTATTTAGGAAGTTGAAATAAATATAACAAAACTGCAGAACGGATACGTGCAATATCAAAGGTAAAGCTCAAAAAAAAGGAGAAAAGGTCAGGGAAGAGTCAGTTGCAGGATAAATTCGTTGACTCGGGATAAGATATTCAATTCAATAGAGTTAGCTACTTAACTGGTACAGAAATATTTAACCAAGATGTGACCGGATTCTTCGCTCTAGACATTGAATTTGGGATAGGTTTATTAACTCCATCTGATCATGATCCTTCACTGTACTGCTCTTGAAATACAGACGCATCATACAGAAGCAATTCAGGCAATAAGTATTCAACATGGAGAAAAGCAGTAATAACTAGTGAGAACGCAATGTTTCTTGTCCATAAATCACAGCAGGGTGATCCTGTCCTGTCCTGGTAACATCCACAAACATAGCACAAGTTCAGGGCACCAATTGTTATGCCAGTTACAGGAATTATTCAACGGAGAGTGGACATCCTTGCCACGATGGCTGATCAACAGATGGGCACTTGTTAGCCTGGCGGCCAGTTCATCTGCCTGCCTCCGAGGAGATGTACATGGATGTGGTAAACAGATTGGCCTGCAAATAAAGATATCAGGTGACTGAAGATGAATGGTCTACCAAATATAAGTCCTAATGTATAAGAACACTGAAATGAGACGCACATCCACTGGGGCCATCATTGATGACAATACGGTAGCCATCTTCAAGTCCCTCCTGCTTTGCAACAACTTTGGCAACATAGAGGAGGTAACCGAGTATTTCTACATGCCTCTCTTCTGCCTGTGAAGATGGGAAACATGAAATGCATTTCGTTTCGAGGATACCCAAAATGACCTTTATATCTTCTCTAGTTGGGCAGGGACTCGACAGGTTGGATTACATAACTAGTTGCTCCTAGGCCCACAAGGGAGGGAAAGGACAAAGTGAGAAATGGGGAGAATTTGAAATCACGAATGGATTAATAAATTTTGGTAAATTATAAATCGCCCATATGATGAGAAAGGTTGACATAAACTGGAATCATAAATTGTGATAATAGATGAATGTTAAACACTACCTTTGATAGGCCAGTTAATCCATCCTTCACTTTGGGAATGATCACAATGTGGGTCGGAGCTTGAGGATTTATGTCTCTGAAAGCCAGAACCTGGGAAACAAAATCACAGTTCATTCAAAACAAATCCATGGTACGGAGAGTTAAGAAATATAAAGAAAAGTGTTCGATACAAAACATAAGATTAATGCACTATTGCAGTTCATGAATTTAGGCATTTCAACACAATAAACAGTAGAATCTGACAAGCATCCAGTTTACTTTGGAGTTGCAAAGTGGAAGCTTGCATTTTGGAAATATGCCATACCTTAGTACTTGGTGAGACAGAACTATGTACTCTACATTATTGGCACCCACAAGAATGACTAGGTAAAAGTATAGATACTCTCTCTCTACATAGTGTTCTGTCACGCCGTGGTGAGGATGACAGATTCGCATGAGGCGTGTGGCCTCCCAGACATTGGTTTGTGTCAAGGAGGTGGCTGCCATGACAATGTCTCCGGCCCAAGCATTTAATTGCTTTAGGGAGGAGGAGAACTGGGATGTGAAGTAGAGAAAGGAGGGGGGAAACAGATCAATATGTCTCCTAACCAGAACAGCTACAAGATGACTTGCCTTTATGACCAGACTCCAGTACTGATGATTAAAACAATTCTAACAGACCACTAAGTTGATGTCTTTCATCGTGCTGCTGCCTTTTAGAACCAATTCGATAATTGGATTACTACATTTAATGTTTCGGCTTTATTTGTTCTCCTTCAATACATTTACTCCCACATGCCAGTGCAGTAGACACAATTAGGTACTAACAAATACATTTATCCCCAGAAGTTCTTCATTTTTTTTCTGGGTCGCCACTACTGCACGTGAATGTGCTGAGTTATTGCCTAAAAGTTCCTTATCCTACTCATAGTTACAAATATAACAATGTTATCAACAATTTATTCTAGTGGTCCTGATCCCAACACAAAGCACAATCAAGCTATTTTCAGTTTAACTGAATATAGAGAAAAAAAAACTAAGAAGTACCTTCTCATCCTCAAATACCACAGTGGAAGGTATTTCCTTCTTGATGATCTTGTCAAATCTGCAGATGCAATAAATTTCAGAAATTGATTCAATTGCACAAAGCTTTGTTGTGCAGAATGTAAAACTTCCCCAGAGTCTAAATCAATAATTTGACACATTCAGCAACTTAATCTTGATTGCAGGGAAAAACTTACACTTGACTACCATCATTCATTAGCAAACAGATGCTCCTCTGGCAACAAATGAACTACTGACTAACGCTCACGTAGTGCTGTGGAGATGCATAGTAGTTGGTTGGCAAGACATTTAAAATTTAATGAAAAGGGTATCAGACAATCAGTCTATAAACAATATTGCTTTGGTATTCAGGCATTCAGGGTTCATTTCATAATATTAGTCCATTAAATGGGTGTTTCACAGGTATGACACAAGTAGGATCCAATACCCAGGCTTTGCTTTGATATCAGCAGCTACTAGAGAAAGGTCAAATAAATTCCTCAAATTACATCTTATGATTTCGTAGGAATCGTTAATCTGACTTGGGTAAGCAGAGATAGATGCCCACTTAGTTAGAAAGGAAACACAACTGCGCCTTCAATGATAAAACCCAAAGCAGGCTACAGTACAAATTGGTACGCAAGCTAGTGAAAAATTTAATTAACAATCATGCTTGCGCTATTGTACAGTTCAATAATCCCATTTCGTATTTGCGTCAAGCTCTTATTTGTGTTGTGCCTCATTTCCAGTAATAATTAGTAAAGGATTTCATGAATCCAGCACCCATCTACACGAATTACTTCTGCAAGCGCTTGCCCAAGTTCAGTTTAGAGAGACGGGAGTGTTCGAATCAATGATCTCCCAGCGCACTAGGCCATGACTAAACTAGTGATGCCGCAATCTGCCAATCCATGAGATCAAGAAGCACACACGAGTACTACACTGCCTACAAATCAGGACGGGTTTTGCGGCAGGAGGTGAAAAGAGAGAGGTGCTCACATGGTGGGGTTGTCGTTGGGCACGGCGGCGAGCGCCGCCTCCTTCTCCGACGCCATGGTGAGGGATCGATCGAACTTCCCCGAGCACAAGTGGTCGCCGCCGCGAGTGTTCTATGTGGATAAAAGACACAACAGAGATGCAAACCCTCGTTTTCCACGTCAAATTACTATTCTGCCCTTACAGTTTTTGGTCATACCATGCACATTTTGGTCAAATGACATCTATTCAGATTGCCCAAGTTTATGATTCAGCATATAACTAATTAAGTAATTATTGCAAATTTGAAAAGCAAATTTTATTATTTACTAAAAAAGTTTGTGTGTTACAACAGATAAACTAAAATTATAACATATATAAAAATATTAGATGATTAGGGTTTAGTTTTTCATGATATGAGCTCTTCAAAAAATATATATTTCTAAAGAACTAAAGAAAGTTCTTAAAAAAAGAAAAAAAAAGGCCTCGTTGGACCCTGCCAGCCTGCTAAGACATTCGCGCGCGCAACCTTCCTAGCAGGGCCAGCGGTGCTGTGGCCCGCGGATGGAGGGCGGCCCTACGTGGGATCGATCTGAGCAGTTTGTTTTGATGGACGGTTCAGATTTGTTCTGAATCCATCAAAACCGTCGGTGCCCAAAAATCCTAACCCTGGAATCACTTTTTCTCTGCCCTTCCCCCACTGTTGTCCCCTCTTCATTGCTCCCCCTCTCCATCCCCCCACCGGTGACACCGCTCCCTCTCTGTCGCAGGTCACCTCTCCCCCTTCCCTCCCCTCTCCCCACCGGCGACACCGCTTCCGCTCCCCCCATCGACGTCGCCGCTCCCTCTTCGTCGCTGCCCCTTTCCCACCGATGGCACCGTTCCCTCTCCCCCCACCGGCTCTCTCTCCCCTTCCCCCCAACGTCAGCCCCTTTCCTCCTCATCGGGGGGCCGTCATTGCCCTGCTTCTTGCCACATCCGGCTTGAGGCTCGCCGGATCTGGTCTTGGGAGGCGATGACAGGTGGCAGCTCAACCGAACCACCGCCGACGGCCACTCCGTGCTCCCTCCTTGCCGGCTTTAGCCTTGGGAGACGATGGCGGCAACTCGAAGGCGGAGGCAACGGCTGAAGCTTGACGGCGGCAAACTCATGTCACTCGTGTCTTCGGCGAGGTCCGGTGGCGATTTGGGTTTCTTTTTGTTTGTTGTTCTTCAATGCTTCAATGCTTGTATTTGAGATATAACATGAACTAGTTTAAAATTTTGTGTGTTATTTGATGTGGACTCTAAATGACTTTTTGTGTATTGGACTCGAGATGTTGCGAACGAAAAAATTTAGGTGAGGACGGACGAAAATTTTCACCGAAATCCTTGCGTATTTTGTTGTGTTATAATCGTGCGTGCAGAGACGAAGGGCACCACTCGTTCAGACTTGATGGACGAAAAATTACAATGACGATCGGAAACGATCGGAAAGTTACTGATTTTGATTTTTTAAGTAGTTAAGATATAATTAAGATGAGAAAACTTATATATAGAAAAATTATATGTAAAACATACCGTTAACGGTTCGGAAAGCCGTTGACAAGAGAAAAAAATAAAGTAGGCTTGTTTAGAAATTTAGAATCAGGCGCTTTCTTTTTCTGGGGTTATTTACTTATTTAATAACTTAAATCGGGCTCGGACATGGTAGAAGTTTCTCATGGTGCTACTTGGGCTGCTAATGGTCAAGTAAGCCATTATTAATTAATACCCCAATCCATCTCGCATTTCTTAGCCGCCAGTGACAAAAGCATTACGCAGGTGGTAGGCTAATTAGCAAAGCTTACTAACACCTTTCGAGCCCAGCTAGCAAAGCTATCGTGCTGCCTGGAAGGTCCGAAGAAGGCGGCGGCTTTGAATTGAGTAGCCGACGTGCCATACGCCCTCGCCATTTCCGCGCCTACAAGTAGCGAGATTTTTCTTGCGGCTTCTCCCAAATTTTCTGCAGTCTCCGTCTTCAGGGTTCATCTTGCTCTGCAGCGATGAACGGGGGAAGCCCAGTGATGACGGAGCGCGAGCGGCGGGCGTACCGGTACGGGCAGGCGTCGTCGCCGACGGCGCGGGCGGTCGGGCAGCTGGGGTGCATCAGGAAGTCGTGGTCCAACGACTCGCTCTCCAGCTACGGCGGCGGTGGCGGCGGCGGCAGGGGTGGCGGCGGCGCCCAGGCGTGCGTGTGCGCGCCAACCACGCACCCGGGGTCCTTCCGCTGCAAGCACCACCGCCACAACGCCTCCAACCTCGGCCCCGCCGCCGCCGCCGCGCCGGCCCAGGTGGCCGACGCCGACGCCGATGGCAAGCACCAGGAGGCCCAGGAGCAGGAAGTGTCCTCCACGGAGCAGGAGGAGAAGGCGACGTGAGGGCGACCATAGTTTGATCGATCGGTCGCACTTGTGCGTGTTTAATTTCATACTTCTACGAACAACAAGTGTGGGAAGTATTTTTTTTCCTCTCTCTCTATGATTTTCGAGATTTTCGTACGAGGATGCTTCCTTCTTCTTGAAATTATGTAAAATAAGCTAGCGTGTAAATAATGGAAAAAAGTGCCTTGAGTCTTTAACGAAAGAAATGCTATGCTCGTTCAAGCACGCTCGAAGACACCCATGTTTCAGAGGTTGTAGATTAGTTTTACGGAAAAAGTCTGAATTAACACCTTTGAATTATTGCGTGAGCATGAATTACTCCATGAACTCGAAAATAAGATATCTTTTGCCCTCAACTATTAATACAGAATGAATTATCCCTCTCGATCCAATTCGAAGCGATTTAGTTCTACATGACGTATACGTGATAAATGATAAAAAATGGTGAGACACGGTTGTCATACTATCAGGGTTATGAAAAAGATATACATCATATCCTTAGGATCATGAAGTATATGGATATGGTATACCCTTAGTATACGGGTATACGGAAAGGATACCTTAACATTATAGAATTCGACTAACAAACAGAGAAATTGTATCCCGAATAGAAGATGTTAGAGTCATATTCGGGAAAGATACAATCTCTGTAATCTCGTAGACCAAAAGAACTCTCCGAGTTCTACTTAAAGGCCAGGCAGTCTATGATATAAATACAAAGCCCTTTAAGAGATACGAGATCATCGAATCATAATGCAAGCCACCACCATAGCTGAGGCAATCTGGAGGACTTGAAGACAACTCGTCGTCTGGATCTCGTTGAGTCGTTCTCGATAGGCATCTCGTCGGTACTCTATATTTTTTGTTGTTCTCTATTGTAATCTTCGTGATTTTCATAATCCTATATAAACTGGAGTAGGACTATTACCTCACGAGGGGCCTGACCCAGTATAATCCTTGTCTTCTGTGTGCTTAAAGTTGTTTCGTGTAGATCCTTGTACCAACGATCCTATACTTTACAAATACCATAGTCGTGATCTATACCGTCGACAGTGACGCTCCATGTAAGGGTCCTTGGTGCTCAAGGTTTCGTCGGTATGACTTCAAATTCAAGGCATTCCGACGAAAATGTCTACATTCGTCCTGGCCTGGTAGATTCTACTTAGCCGGCGTTTGTTTGGACTCAGATCGGATCCATCGTCTTTCCTGTCTTCGCTGCAACTCCAATCTTGCCTTCCCCAACACTAGTTGGGATCGAGAATGGAGCCGCGGGAACAACATAATACAGTTTTTCATCAGCTATTCCTCCTGTCCAATCAGAAAAAAGTAATACGACGACTTCAACTCTTCAAAGAATTCCTAAAGCGATCGAACCTGTTGACGCCAAATCTGTACCGCCGATGAAGATCCGGCGTGCGGACACATGAAGGCCTGGGAGATCTGCTTAGCTCCAGTGCAAGTCCTAAAATTGATGAAGCGCAGGTGTGCCAATCAGTTTGATTCTGCCACTGACAAGATATGCAAAACAGCAGAATAGAAGGTCTATCGGCCGATAGGCCGATAGGGCAAAAACGTATCGGCCGACAGGCCGATAGCCAAAACAACCGATCAGCCGATGGGCCGATGGCACAATCCCATCCGATGCCGGTACCAGCCGATGTAGTTATGGTTTCGAACCATCGGCTGTGTACTAAGCAAACATTTATATAGAGGCGATCGGCCGACGATAACATGATGATGTAGCAATGTGATATAGCATAATGCAAATATAAAATAAATATTGATCTGAAGATTAAAGCACACATCGGCCAGAAGTCCGATGGCATAAACTCTCAATAAGCAGATAAACATTATATACTCTGTTGTCATCGGCCAGATCCAATCTATATGTAAAACTCTTTGGCCGATGCAACATCCAGATAACTCATCGGCTGAAACCCCGATGAAACTCTTATTGGCAGTCAACAAGCAGGCTAGAGATTACGGTTCTAATCACGACTTAGTAGGTCAAACCGAACTGATGCAGCACTAAGTATGAAAAGAAACGCAAGACCTAAACAATCAAGCCCTTGACTGATTTTCAGAGTGGTGGATACCTTAGCCAATCTAACCTAGCAAGACAATTTAGTCGATACCGGCATAAACCCTAAAGCGAATCTCGGCCGATAAGACTAAATCGAGAAGCCGAACCAGATTGACTAAGATATATGATAGTAGGTGCTTACGTTGTTGAGATCAGAACGTCAAAGCCCTAGCCCCGACAGCGCAGGCAGCCATAACGAGACTTAACCCTTGTGGGAAGGGCATGAACTCGCCGAAGAAGACGAAAGTAAAAAGGTTGGCGATGCGCCGAAGTCGTATTGATCGTGAGATGATTTACATAAACCTTGGGCTTACATATTTATACCCATAAACTAACAAAGATCCTAACAGATTAGGACTCAAACTTTCCTAAAGATAAAACAGAAAACTAACAAACTCTTCCTAATTAAGAGATACAAGCTGCATCCTCCTCAAACTCGGTCTTCTCTGGATAAGATCTTCCCAAATCTAACAAGAATCCGACTGCTATTGGTGGTTGGTTTGAGATAACCCCCATCGGCCGATGTAGAACTCTAGGCCGATACTAACTTTGAGCCGATATAGATCCTGGGCCGATGAGGACTTCGGGGCTTACCAAATTCTGCTGTTAACAGAACCCCATACATCTAATGGGGGCCAGGTGCCGACAAGGAAGTCTCCTTCAAATTACGACACCTGGTGTTCGATCCACAAGACGTCTTAACACTCTTTGGTCGAATGTCGGATAATACTTGAAGTAAATATTGAACTCGATGCTTGCAAAGATCGAGATATCCAGCGCACATCTTCGTACAAGGCGTGGTGCCCGATCCACAAATTGAAAAGTCACCCCCTTACAGATTACAAGATCTTGAAAATTACCAGATCTATGGTTCGTGTTCCTTGTTGTCCGATCCACCAACATCGAGATCAATCTCAGGATGCATCGATGGACAATAGCGAGATGAAAACCCTAGATCGTCTGGTCGGATTCATCGACATTTATCCTCGTGAGCCCTCCATTCTTCACAGCTTGGAATCTTCGGGATCCAACTCTCCGCGGGAAGTAAACGTGATTGAGGGGGTCGTCGAGGACGTGTGTAAAGAAGGTGAAGTCCGTTTGGAGGAAGAGTCGTCTGCTCCCGATGCGTCGCACCCAACTGAGGAGCTGGTTTGAATCCCTGCCGAGCACTTCACTGTGGTCAACTCAATGCTAAAACAAACTCCGTTTGACCCGGTTATCTTTCCAGAAGCAGATATCTGGGTCAGACGGTTTCAGTCAACAGTGACCAATCTCAACTCTGCCTTCCTGGCCGCGGCTAGATCAAACCCATAGGGTCCATCTCGAGATCCTCGTCCTCGAGGTAGAGACCGAGTACCAGAAGATGACGCTGCCGAGGACGCCCTCAATCCACACCATAGCCGGGATCAAGGCCGCAATCCTCGAAACACATCGCCAAGAAGACAGAACAATCAGCCCCCTCCTCATCAAGATGACCATGATCTTCGCAATTGCATGGGCGTAGGCGGGAGCGACAAGGTTGGAACGATGTTGACCACCGCCAACCTCGTGCACCTCATGGAGAAAACAGAAGGTGGGATGACAACGACAATCGGGAAGATCGCAACAACGATCGAGATCGTCGAGACCACCAAAGTCAACAGGACGAGAACGATCAAAGTCGATGACGGCATGATGACAATCGACGACGACGGAACTCGTGATCCGCGAACTCCATGAGGGACCGAGAACAAAGCCATAGGTCAAGGGGTCGTACCCCCGACTATGGTGATCCTTCGTCATCACCATCATCCACTAGAGGCGGTTCTTGCATGCCACAAGGACGTCGTCCACCCTTTGTATCAGGAGGCGGATGTCAGGCTTTAACACCTGCTCTACGAGAAGTTCGATGGCCAAACAAGTTCCGTCCCGTAGCGGTAGAAAAGTATGATGACAGTACTGATCCAGAGGAGTTCCTGCATGTCTACTCGACAGTTCTATACGCGGCCGATGCAGACGACAATGCGTTGGCAAACTATTTGCCGGCAGCATTGAAGGGGTTTGCTCGGTCATGGTTGGTACACCTACCACCTCGCTCAATTTCTTCCTGGGAAGACTTATGGCAACAATTCATCGTCAATTTTCAAGGAACATATAAGCGGCATGCGGTCGAAGATGATTTACACATCCTTAGACAGAACCCGGGCGAATCTTTAACGGACTATATGTGGCATTTTAACGAATGCCGGAATACGATCCCCGAAATCACCGATGCTTCTGTCATACGCGCGTTCAAGTCAGGAGTCCGCGATCGATACACCATCCAAGAGCTGGCGACAAGGCGAATCACTTCTACCATGAAGCTGTTTGAGATCATTGACAAATGCGCTCACTCAGATGACGCCCTCAGGAAGAAAGACAAAAAAAGCAAGGTGGTCGAGGAGAAGCAACTAGAACAACAAGGAAACATCGGCGTCTACCAAGAAGAAGAAACAAAATCGCAAAAAGAAAAAGAAACACAAGACAAAGACAAAGGTCCTTGTCATAGAACAAGCGAACCTACCCCCAAAGCGCCTAGTCCTTCAAAGTGATGAACCGGTACGACAATGGTGCCCAATGCACAAGACCAGTACACATACTCTGGAAGAGTGTTAGGTTTTCCAGAAAGCGTTGGCAAAACAGCTGGCCCTTGAAAAAGAAAAGTGAGTTCGTGTGGTAGAGAGGAGCACTGATGATCTCTCATCCGACAACGAACTCGTGTTCCCAGATTTCGACCTGCATGTAACCCACATCTTCGACGGTTCTACGACGTACACCTTTAAAAGAGAGTATAAGAAGGTAGAATACAAAGTCTGCTCTACATCTCAAGGAGTCGCAACCAAGATATAATGGTCTAACCAAAAAATTGAGTTCTCAGAACAAGACCACCCGACAATAACAATCGTGCCAGACCGGTATCCGATAGTAGTCGAGCCTACCATCCGGAATATCAAAGTAGCATGTGTCCTCATCAACGGCGGCAGCTCCATCAATCTCCTCTTCGCTAGCACACTCGACGCAATGGGCATCCCTAGAAGCAAGCTCATTGCCTCCGACCAGCCCTTCTCCTCCTCTCTTCCCATGCTGACGAGCCCATGTTCGATGCCCTCACCACCGGCCTCCTGGCCTTTCTTCCGTTTTCGCGACATTCGTCGCTGCAGACTCCTCCATCGACCGCCACGTCGAGGTTGTCTAGGCATTCTCCCGGATGGATGAGTTCGACAATCGTCCCACCGCCTTCGTCTACAACACCGTCCTCAAGGTCCATCTTAGCCGCCGCCCAGCTCCTGTCCGGCGGCCGCTCCCCTTCTTCCCGCTGCGCCGCAGTGCCCTCCCGGTCGTCGCCCCCAGCGAACAACCGACACAGAAAGAAAAGAGAGGGGTGAGGTATATGACAAGTGGGCCCATGTTTTTTATTGTTTTTTTCGATTGGATTGCCACATAGGAGCCACGTGTATGCCATAGGACAAAATCACTCCGGATTGGGTTAAGGGGGGTAATTTATCAGGTATTAATAGTTGAGGGTGAAAAATGTCTCGTTTTCGGGTTAGGGGGTAATTCGTACTCACCCAATAATTCAGGGGGGTAATTCAGACTTTTTCTTAGTTTAAATGGTTGAATCTTGAATTAATAGTACCTCCTCCCTAAAAGGGATTTTGCTCATATTAAAATCTATTTTAGAACATATATATATATATATACTATTTTGAAAAAATAAAGATGGTGGTAGTGAATCTGCCATCATATCTATCTCATTGTAAATTTAACAAATACCCCTTGAACTTTCTAATATTGAGATGGATGTTTCCTATAGTAAAACAAGGATGGGTAACACATTTTATGAAAAATATATTTTTATTATTTTTAGATAATATTATAATATATTTTTCTTCTATCTATAGTAAAGCACAAGCATTCAACTACTAGTAGTATGTTTCGTTTTGAGCCTTAAAACAATATTCAAATTCTATTTTTATTACAAACTAGTTTTCACTTACAACTTCCAGAAATCGAAAAAACAACTACCTTCATTTTCAAATTCAAGAAAAAGAACAGGTTTTTCGTAAAAATAATTAGAAAACAAATGGAATGTTTTTCTTTCTCCCTTCGTTTGTGGAGTATTTTGTCGATCGATCTGTTCGATCTGTCCAAAATCCAAACGAACGGGGGTGATTATACACCTCCAAATGGGCCGGGGGCATGTGGGCGGCCCGTTAGCCGGCATGCCGGGCCAGCACGCCCCATGGAGGCCGGCCGTGCCTGGGCCGACGCCGCGGCCCGGCTCGGCATGGTCCGCTACTGTTTATTTATCTTTTTCCTATTTTTTATAATCATCTTTTTTATATTTATTTCCCTAATTTCCTATTTTTTATAAATTATAATCATATTTTTTATTTTCCCTTTTTTTCTTTCTTTTAATTTTTCCCTATTTTTCCTTTTTTTTAATTTTTCCCTATTTTCCTCACTGCTTTTTCATATTTTTTTATTTTTTTCCTATTTTTCCACATTTTCCTTTTTTTTCTCTATTTTCCTCCCGGGCTGCGGCCGGTCCACGTGCCCCCGCCGGCCCGCGTGCTGAGTCGTGTCCGTGCCGGCCCGGCACGGCACGGCAGCGTGGTGGGCTCTGCCTGGGCCGCGCACGCGGCACGCGGGCCGGCACGGCACGGCCCGCTACAGGACACGGGCCGTAACGGGCCGTGCCCAGTCGTGCCGTGGGCCGTGCCAGCCCGGCCGGCCCACCTGGCTGTCTATAGGGGTGATGGACTTGCCCGTTTGAAACCCCGAATCGCAGGCTCCACAGAGAAAAGCCGCAACCAACGGCCATCTCCCCAACTTTGGATTTTTGGGCGCCGCCGCCGCCGCCGCCGACCCCACGATTTCCCCCCACACATCCGTCGTCTCCCCGGCCGCTCCCCCGCTCCGGTTTGAAATCCCCTCCGTGTTCCCAGATATCCGCGGATCCCCTCTTCGAAAATCGCGATTGCGAGTGGGAGTTATTGAGAGCCCCAGTCATAGCACGGTGCTCGTATGATCTGGGATTGCTGTGTCCTGCGAACTGGTTGATCCGCGCCGACTCCTCTCGTCTACCCTGCTGCTGCTGCTCTGCGCTCTCTTCCAGGAAGAAGATATCATGAGGTTAGTCTTGATTTCTTTTGCAAGCTATGTTATGGCATGGTTTCACTGATGAGTCTCGTCGGTCTCGAATTCTCGTAGATTCGTTCGTTTTTCGATTTTTTGTCTTCTTTTGGTTGTGCGAAATTATCTGGATTTCTTGGTGCGCGCTCAGCGTTAGTCCGCCACCTGTTCGACCGATTTCCTGACCGAAATACTCCTTTCCCTCGCAGGAGCACCTGTCCGCCGCCTCTGTCCTCCGATCTCACAGTCCATCCGCCTCGCTACTGGTAGCGGCAAGCAAGCCAAAGAAGCCGCGAGATCCCAATATCCCCCATCTCCACGGGCAGCAGCGCCACCACCACGGCTGGAGCAACCAAACCAAGGGACGCGGGCACGTTCTACTGGGAAATCGACACGCCGAATTTTGTGTGTGCCAAGCGGTTCGTGCCGAAGCATTTGTGGTCCTCTTTTGACTCCTCCATACTGTCTATAAAAAAAACTTGTGATTCCTTTACTTTCTGATGGATTTGCTACTTAGAAATTCTAATGCACATTAGTTAGCAGTTGCATTTAGTTGTACACCAGCTGCTCATTGTCTCAGCCTGCATCAATGCAACTAGTTGGAACAGCTATTGATCCAAAGCTTGCACTATTATTTGCATAATTTTTACTTTTTATCTAGAACAGTTGCACACATTTTAGGGTTATTTTGTGCTTACCCTGATGTTTTCTCCTAGAAGAGTATTAGACGTTCCTGAAGATGAGAAGGTTCTTTCCGTTCCGCTCATTCACAAGCAATGCTGGGAATGGAAAAGCAGCAGCCGGACATGATAAGAGAAATGAGAACAAACTGGATGAAGGAGGGACTAGCTGTGCCTCCCATTCTCCTGACACATGGGCATTCAGGTCAAGAAGCCGGCATGGAAAATCAGGCAGTGAGGAATCATCCACTCCTCAGCTCAGGAGGTGCCTGTCATTCACGTCATCAGCAATTGATCGTTCCTTGAATGAACGGACAATGAACTTTTCAGGCGATATTCCATGCTCTTTCTCCAACAGTTCTGATGCGCCTCGACACATTGGGGATGCGGAGTAAGTGGCTCAAAGATAAAAAAATACCTGTGCTTGAGGCTCCCACTGTCTGTAACTTATGCTTCAGCAATATCAATCATTATTAATAATAACTGAACACTGTGTCATCCCCTGTTTGGAAAATTCCAAATAATCTGTTTTTTTTCCCAAGGAATACACATGTATAGTGTAACCAGATGTAAAATATTGCATGCTATAAGTGGTAGTTTTTCATTTTAATTGGTTTGACAGAGCTAAAACCAAGCACAAAGTTTGGTGGTGCGTTATGAACTCACGATCTGTTACTAGATTTTTTATTTCTAGCTCATGCCCATTGTGTTACTAACACACCACTTATGAAAACTTATTCAGCTTTCAGTTAACAATGAAATGTTTTTGAAAACTTATTCAGCTTTCAGTTAACAATGAACTCTTTGCATATTATTTGGAACAAATGTAACCTTTAGCTACCTTTAGCTCCTTTTAATTATGTTTCTGTTTGTCCTAATTGTTTATCATAACTGTGATGCTGGAGATTTTCCTTTTAAACATACTATTAGCATGCATGGTATTCTATTTAGCATGATGCCTGAAGGATGGTAGAAATAAAAGGTTACAATCTTTCTGTCTGCAGGTACTATCCCTGGTCACAAGAAAGACACACCAATATGGAAGAATACATGATAGAGGTTCCAAAAACACATGGGGCACAGGAAAGTGATTCACCTCATTCAAGATGCTACTCATGCTCAACAGGACACTCTCCTGTTAGTTCTCCTGTTGTGTTAAAATGCAGGCCGTCTAAATTGACCAATCTGTCAAGCAAGAATGAAGTTCTAGATCTATATATTGATGGAGAGCAAGAGTCAAACAGTCTAAATGAGGAACATAAGCTAAAATTACCTGTCAGATCCTCATCATCTTATTTGGGACGGGGACGGCCACCTAGACCCCATTCTACAGCTCCATCTTCACCAAAGTCTTGCAAAGAAATCGTTGAGAGCTACAGCTACTCAAACATCGACATGATTGATGCCTGCCAATTAGCTCAAGAGGAAACAAAGGGCATATGGAAGGTTGCATCTGCGTGTGATGCGCCTGGAGATGATGCACAAATGCTTGAAGCATCTTCTGAAAATATTTCACATATAGAGGAGTGCAAATTGCAAAGTATTGCTACAGTGGAAGATATTTATGATCATTTGGAAGATGCACAACCTCCATGCTTTTGTGACACTTCAATGGATTATATTTCAGGCACTACCTCAAGATGCTTTGCTGCAGATGTCTGTTGTCGTGATGGCTCTCATGGTTTTCATGATAATAACCTTGAACAAGATACTGATGAGAAGTTGCTCAGAAGAGCTAAAGAACTGGATGAGTGCTTTATGGTTCCTCTTGAAGAAAACAATGAACTTAACATGCTGAGGGATAATAGTTTAAGCTCAACTGACATGTTGCAGCTGATACAGACTTTGATTGAAGATAGAAAGCAATTGGCACTCCAATTGTCTTCACAGATTAAGGCACGTCTTACAGAGAGATTTGCAGCCAAAGAGCAACATAAGCGGTCCAAGGTAGAATTGAACACCAGAACTAGAAGGCTGGAGAAGGAGAAGAGTGATGTGCAAAGTACCTTGGAAATGGAGCTTGATAGAAGGTCAAATGATTGGTCAGTCAAGCTGGCAATATTCCAATCAGAAGAACAGCGATTACGGGAAAGAGTAAGAGAGCTTGCAGAGCAGAATGTATCTTTTCAAAGAGAAGTTACTTTACTTGAATCGAACAGAATTGATGTTTCTAATAAGATTACAAGTTTAGAACTGCAAAACAAACAGCTCAATGACGAGCTACAGAAAGTAAAGAAAGAGCATGATAATCTTTTGAAGTCATCGGTTGAGTTGAATGATAATTTAACGAAAACTGCAGAGGAAAGGAACCAAATCCTGGAATGCTTAAAAGAGAAGGGAGGTGACAATAAAGCATTACACAAAGTGATTGCAAGGTTGCAGAGGGTATCTAATGAACAGGAGAAAACAATAACTGGCCTGAGACAGGGGTTCAATGCTGAACTGGAAAACAAATCCCTTGGTACTAGTGAAAGCATCAACAGGATGCAAATGGAACTTATCAGACTTACTGGAGTGGAGCAAAAACTGAGAAGAGAAATTCAGTCCTGTAACCGTGAAGTTGAGTCTCTAAGGGAAGAGAATATAGCTGTTTTAAATCGTCTACAAAGCAGTGATAACAAATTAAGTATTTCTTCAGTTCGTCTTGAACAGGAGCTGAACACAAGAGTGAACAACTTGCAACTACAGGGCTTATCGTTGCTTGATGATTCTAGTCAGCTTTGTGCCAAGTTGTTGGACTCGATGAAATCTAAGAGGAGTGAGAGTTTTGGAAGTGTTGATGCATTAGCAACCATTGAATACACTTTGAGTTACCAGAGCATACAAGAAAGAATCAAGAATTTAAAACAATGTCTTCGGGCAATCAGATCTATGTTGACTGAAAAGCATAATGAAGAAGAAAAGATTGGAGAGAGAACTGAAAGCTGTATCTTGAGACAGGACCACTTATCCAAGGTATGAAGTTCCCTAGGGCCTTTTTACATTTGGAAATATCCTTTTTATTTTTCAGTCTTATGGGCCGATGGTTGTTGGTTTACGACTTTGCACTGGAGACAGCACAAAAAACACTTTCTTCAAACATATACAGTGAAATTTGTCCAGCGTGGAACATGTAATATGGTACACAGACAAAATATGTTCTCAAAATATATCTGGTAAACTATACTAGTACAGAGACAAGTCTCAAAAGCTAAATCTAAACCTTGTTTTCCTTTCTGCCCTTTTCTATGCAGGATGACATTGAATTTAAATTGAAAGAAGAGTCTTTGCTCTGTAGAGTACTAAAGGAGAAGTTATTGTCAAGAGAACAAGAAATTGAACAATTGCAGTCAGATCTAGCATCTTCAGTTCGGATCCAAGATGTTATGCAAAATGAAATCCAAAGGGTTCAGGATGAACTATGTTGCGTCACTCACAAGTCCAAACATTTGGAAATGCAGGTAACCTTAACATCCTTCCCCCCACCCAAAAGGAGTTTTAGACTGTTGCTGGGGCTTACCTAGATCAGAAACCAATCCCATCTAAGCAATATAATTTTTTATGTTTCTATATCTCTGTCAGTTCCTTCTGAGGGGAAACGATCAAATGCTGCAAGCTACATTGCCCTTAAATTGTTTGCAGTTTTTCTTGTTACAATTTCTTTTGTACTGCACCTTGTAGATTTTGAAGAAAGAGGAGAACATTAGTCAGATCCAACAGGATTTTCAGGAATGTTCGAAGGAGTTGACTGCTCTTCGGTGCACACTCAAAACAGTAAGTGATGAAAGGGATGTCTTGTGGCAGGAAACGAAGCAGCTGCGAAAAACTATCAGCGCCTTGCAAAACGATGTTGCTTCATTAAAGCAGAAGATGAAATCTCTTGATGAAGACATACTGCTTAAGGAGGGTGAAATACTGCTTAAAGAGGGTGAGATTTCGATATTACGTGACAGTATCGGCAGGCCATCTGACATCATCTGCAGCCCTCGGCCATCGAATCTGTTCAAATCGGAGTAAATTTGCATAGAAGTAGCTGTAGAATCTGGCATTTTTCAAACAGCTTTACTTTCCCCCCATTTTACACAGGAGTTCATTTGCTTGTGAATATGGAATACCGAATAGGGCGTTTGCTGCTTTATAGATTTCTTGTATACCAATGCAATGTGTGTTGCATTATCTCTAGTAGTAAGAGACTTGAGTACTCGACGGATGACATGCACAGAGGCACCTCCGATCATAGCTATGTCAAATCTAGTCCTCTAGTATGTTAATTGCCACCTTTCTTTTTTGGGAATATACATATAAATTTTGATTGATCGGCAGATCGGGTCACCTGGGTACTTTGCACGCCATTTTCTTGAGTACCCAGTGTAATGGTGCATCATATCCTCGTACATTTTCTAAGTACTCAGTTTAATAGTGCACCATATCCTCGTCAACCTTTGTTACGAAATTTGCGTAGTTCATTTATCTAGGATTTTTTTTCTGTAACGTGATTATCTATTTCAGCTAGACAGTATTTGGCCAGAATACAATCTACTTCCTTCGTCCATAAAAAACAAACCTAATACAAGATGTGACATATTATTACGAATCTAAACATTTTTATTACTGTTTTTAGCCCCCTTTTTTGTTTTTTATCCTCACCGAAATGAATATCCTGAGATACTCCTACGTGAGTACGTGACTACGTAGCATCACTACGTAACATCACTACAGCAACAAAATTAGAAATCGAACCAATACAAATATACTCATCAATCAAAACCCAGAGGATGCGTTGTTCATTTGTCAGAATCAATAAAAATCCATTCCGTACAACAAGAAACATAGGAGTTTGAAGATCGATCAACAAAATGGTAGTGTGATATTTTTCAGGGAAAAAAACACATGGTGGCATTGGACCATACATTACATGCACGTATATCACAAACTAATGTTGTTTTGAAGGCTACAGTTAAGGCCTACAACAATTGCATATATGGCTTGAAACACAGGCTTGTAAACTGTGGAAATCTCCCAGAATCATCAAGCCTGTAGAATACCTGGCTGCAAACAATAATAACAATCACATGAACGCATGTGGCAGCTATTTCAGAATACATAAGGCGCTGTTTAGTAACAGCAATGCTTAACTCTAAATCATGTTATGGACCTTAAATTAGGATCTCCATCCAATCTCTAGATCTGTCTTCCTGAGATCTTTCTCGCCATGCTTGTAGAGTAACTAAAGAAACCAGTCACTGGGGAGCTATACGGACAGGTCTGTGAGGCTTTGGCGCTGAAATGTGTGCAATCGAGAAAATGTCAAATTTCTTCACAACGCAGAGGATTAAATGGAATGATTGGACCAATGATCCGAGGCCAATCCACCTTATTGATCCAACAAGATCAGTAAATGATTCTCAATCTTACACTATAATTTGTGGTAACAATGGGGTGACTTTAAAATGATATCATATTGATTGCACAAGTATTCCAAGCAAAAATCTTAAGATACCAACTGCGCAAAATCTACATGTAAATGCAGTGTGAAGAACAGAGTTTTTCCTCTAGTCCTTAGGAGATAGAGTTATTTTAAGTGCTAATTGAGAGGTAGAGGTATTCTAACTCTTGATTAACACTTTGGGTGCATGTACTTGTAAATATCTCAAGGACCAGAAAAAAAAAGCATATTCTACCATAGAACCTACATGAGAATTCTATGCAGAAGCAATAATTCTAGACAATGGAGAAGAAGAAATACAGGGAAAAGAACAGACCGTTTGGGTTCCCTTGCTCGTAGAAACTTCTAAAAAGAGCCACTGCCTCCTCCGCCATGATCCCACCAGTACATTTGTAACCTTTTGGCCTGGGAATTCCCTCCCTAGCAAGAGACAAACAGTTTTAAGCTGGAGTGCCATAAACAACTAACAGAGTTTGGAATAAATGATGCAAAGAACTCAATAACTATGTTGTAGTACATGCAAGAAAATAAAAATATTAACCATGTGCACGTTTGAAAAAATCATGATACTGAATTGAAATGCTAGGAAAAGGGGCAACTACTGAAGTACTAAAAATAACATGTTGTCATGAGTAAACAGCTTTCTGCTGCTTGTTGCATTGCTCCCTCACCCTGACAGTTCAGCAGAAGAACTCTGGTGCAGTGACATGATTGATCCACATCCTCCAAATTTGTCGTTAGCACAACCAAAGTACACTTCCCTTATTCCTATCAAAAGAAAGAACATGTTAAAAAAGCATAAATCCATATGCACTCACACATTTCAACACAAAAAAGATAAAAAAACATTTCAGACCAAGTATCGACAACGCCATTGCGCACATTATGCAAGGCTCACATGTGACATAAAGGTCGCATCTTGCAAACTTCTCCGCGACCTGTGGCTGATCAAGTCCCATGCCCTGCCACTCCCTAAGCAGGATATCAATTGCTTCCATCTCAGCATGCCTTGTAGCCTTAGAATCGGTGCAGGCACAATCAAATTACAGCTTTAATCTAAGAGCAAAATTATTCCCATGCAAGGGTGTAAGAGCAGGCATACATTCCGGGTGGCATTCGTCTTGTTGCTACCGGATGAAATCACCTTCCCATCCTCCACAATCACACATCTACCAATAAGAGAACAAAAAAGCACAGACCCAGCAGCAGTTAGGAGTTAGCAGTTAGCACAGTAAGAACTAAGGATGAACTTCTATGGGATGAGGCGAAGCAAGGGCATACCCTACAGGGACCTCAAGGTTGTCCAACGCAAACTTGGCCTGCAAAAACGATCCAGAATTCAGCGCCAGAAACACTGTAGCAGCGTAAAACGTGTTCTTCCCAGCAAATCAAGCTGGAGATTTCAGCCATACCTGCTCGAGCGCAAGCTCCATAAACGCCGCCGCCATCGCCCGGACTGCTGAGAGAGGATCCCAACTAAGCGAACTTCCCAAGTGAGAAACGCGCAAAGAGGTGACTTCCGGCGTGCGTGGGTGGCACTGGGGCGCGGCGAGCGGCGGCGGATTCAGGCGAGCGGCGGCGCGATCGAACAGCTCCGGTCGGGGTGGGTTAGGTTTCTTTTCTCTTTTCAGGCCGTGGGCCGAGAGACTCGTGGCCCATTTACCTCGGGAGTTTACTTTCGCTTCATCCTGTCCAGTCGAGTCGTGACACCTGCCTGTCTCTCACCGTAGCCGGAGGAGGCAGGCCCGCCGCCGTGTCCTCTCCTCCCGGCGGCGGAGATGAGCGGCGGCGCGAGGAGGGTGCTCGAGGCGTGGAGGCTCGGGGTGGTGAAGTACGGCGACGCCCTCGGGCTCCAGGAGAGGCTCGTCGCCGACCGGAGGGCCGGCCGGGTCTCCGACCTCGTGCTGTCGCTGCAGCACCCGCCGACCTACACCCTCGGCAAGCGGCGCACCGACCACAACCTGCTCCTGCCGGAGGCCGACCTCAGGGCGCTCGGCGCCGACATCCACCGCACGGAGCGCGGCGGTGACGTCACCTTCCACGGGCCCCGCCAGGCCGTGCTCTACCCGATCCTCTCGCTCCGGGCCATCGGGCTCGGCGCGCGGAGGTACGTCGAGGGGCTCGAGTCCGCCATGATCGAGGTGGCGGCGCTGTACGGCGTCCAGGCGCGGCCGGGAGCCGCTGGCAAAACCGGCGTGTGGGTCGGGGACAGGAAGATTGGTGCCATCGGGGTCAGGATCTCGTCAGGGTTTACTTGCCATGGATTGGCCTTCAACATCGATCCTGATTTGGGTTACTTCGAGCACATTGTGCCCTGCGGCATCGCCGACAAGGAGGTCACCTCTCTGCGGCGAGAGGCGGCGGTGGAGCTCCCTCCCGACGAGGTGATCCATGATCAGCTCGTGCAGAGCTTAGCAAGAACGTTCTGCTTCAGCGATGTGGAAGTCAAGGATGAATCCGAGTGCGCCGACATGGTTTGCTTAGCTGCAGATGCGCAATCCTGATTGTTTTACTATATATACTGAACTTAGAGTTCTTCAGAACGTCTTGCCGTCGAGTCTGGAAATGACATTAGGAAATTTTCGTCTGGTTTTGTTCATTACAAATGAAGGTGACCTCCACTTTGGAGCATAAATGAAGAATAAATGATGCTGCAAGCTTTGTCTCTCAATTTGATACCTTGCCCCTCTTTTGGTCTGTTTTCGTGAGATCGAAGACATTTGGACAAGCCTTATTTGCTTTGGAATACTTGAAGGTCAAACAAAGAAAAGAACCAAAAACGTAAGTCATGTGTACGTTTACACCCTTTTCATCTATAAACACAGATTTATTGGTGTTCGTTTAACTTATTTGTTACTCCTTTCGTTTCAAATTATTTGTCGTTCTAGCATTTAAAATTTATGTCAAAATACTTATCATTCTCACATTCCAAAGCACTTTTAGAGATGTCTTTCCCTCCTTATCCTCATAAATATAACCTTACTAACCTTACTAGTAGTACTTGTCATTCTCACGTTCCAAAGCATTTTTAGATGTCTTTCTCTTCTTACCCTCATAAATATAACCTTAGTAATACTAGCACTCTCATAAGAAATTTAATGTTTGCTTTGGAAAAGATGATTAGGATGTAATGAATGAGATTAGCAATTTAATTTGACACGTCTCCTAGTTTAGTGTGAGATTTACTATAACAACAAATAAATTGAAAATGAGGGAGTACAATATATTGTCTCGGAAATTGGAAAAATGATAGTTTTCTCTGGCATGTTGAAGGCAGCTTGCATTTTGTTACTTAATAAATGGAGCATAAATGGTCTCAAGGATTTTATTGGACTAAATTGGGACCTACACTTAAAAAGGCCAAGTTACTCCGAAAAAGCATTGAATTTGTCTTCCAAGAAGCTATTAATATTATATTCTTCATACCATAAATATCTTAGCAAGCTTATTTGGGGCCATTCTGCAGATATCTATATGATGGTTTGAGAGATCTGTCCAATGTTGCTTCCTTCTTCATCATCCTAGAGGACATCTCAGTCATTGCTTCTGAAGGTACATATATGATATTGTCTCTGTAAAAATAACTAGCAGGATAACCCGCGCAAGCTAAAACCCATACAAATTATTTATTTTTTTTTACACATAATTTCTTTAAAATTTGTTAAATAGTCATCTCATTGTATTAGGATTTTAAAAAATCTAACCTTATCTTCATCGAGTTTTTAATTTTATAGTTTTTAAAAGTCAGACCAACTTTCACCACTTACTCCTTTGTTGTATCTTTACTTGTTTGTCTGTCCTGCAATGACTTCTGTTTATATTGCTTGGACTAAAAAAATCAGATGTCATAGTTTTAGAGTTTATTGTCTCGTTGGGTTCCATTTTTATAGTTTTAATAAGTCACATCAAATGATGCCACCCTACTTGGCCTGCCTGCTACTCCCTCTCCCCTCTTATTGTTATTGGTATTTTAAAAATTGAATCTGATCATTGTTGGGTTCTTTCTTTTTACTTTTTAAAAGCCTCGTTAAACAGTACTCTTTTAAGCCCTATCCACAATCCGTCCACCCTATTATCCTGTTTTATAGATTTTAGATATCACATCAACCGCCGTCACCCTACTCATTTATCTCTTTATTGTCATTTGCCACCTGATTCGCTCTCCCATGGCAATTGTCATCTCCCTGCTTTTTTGTCGCCCGTCCACTTACCTGCTTACCACACTGTTTTTCATCTTTGTCGTTGGCACCTTATAGAAGCTAACCTTATCATCATTGGGTTCCTTTTTATAGATTTTAGACGCCGTCGCCACCACTTTACTCCTTTGTTGCTCCTTAGCTCACTCTTCCTTGGCAATGACCGTCTCCTCGCTCCTTTATCGCTTATCCACTTGTTAGCCCGCATCATCTCTCTTTTTCATTGCCGAGGGTGCCTAACGAAATCAAAACTTATTGTCGTCGTGATTACATTAGAAGTCTTGCCATCTGTTGCTACAACCGCATCCCTTGCCTTACTTGTTTTCCACCCGTTGAGTCGTCCTCTCGCCACTCCTAATATTCATCACTTGAGGAGCTTTCCCTCCCGCAGTCCCAATAGGACTAATTCACATAAACCTTTTCTAAAGCCCGATGTGACTTTTTAATGGTCAATCTTCGATTTTATCATTTTGGTAATCAAAATAGCACACATATCTACCTATTGGCTAGATATAAGAATAAAGTCATAATTCTTAAGGAACTCTTCATTTGTTTTTTTTCTTAATCTATAATTTTATAATCTAGTTTATTTTTTTAATTAATGTGGTAATTTCTACTTTCTTCTAGGGCCCATATATCAATCGCAACATCACGTTTTATGTTCTTAACATATTTTTTATTTCGAATTTTAGTTATTTCTAAATTATATTTATAATTTATTTAAAATTCTTGATTTTTTAAAGTTTATTTGGAATTAGTATTGAAAACCAATTTTGTATTTATTTTTATTTTTTATTCTTAATTTTACTTACTCTTACTTTTGGATATTTATAAAATGTATTTTACTACGTACTCTTATTGGTATGTACTGTAATCTTTACTTATTTAATTTCTTACTCTATTTTTGTTTCAAATTCCAATGATATTTTAAGTTCATTTTAAATTCGTATTAAAAATCTAATTTCTTACTCTTCTTTCTTTCTTCTTCTATTAATGTGGGAAATTTGTACCGTATAGGTCGAGTTTTTATTATAAATTTATTTCAAATTTTAATGATATTTTAAGTTTGTTTGGGATTATATTACTCGTGAAAATCTATGATGTATATATGAGTATGTGAGCCACAGGGATGTATGGCCGTTTGTGAGCTAGAGTCCAGATAGGATTCAGTTTGGCTGCATCTTTGTTTTTTTTTCCTTTTTTTTTTGCTTAATCGGAAACCACCACCAACAATAGCAGAACTCTATACTTAAGGTACGTTCTACTAATCTACACAGATAGCTCGCTTTCCTGTTTGAATTGAATATAGAGTTTGTTTTATAATGTAACTTGTCCGATGAATCTAGACTGTTGTAATTTGGACCCATGATTCTAACGGTGCAAACTTTTTTCTTTTTTTTATTAACGTGGTAATTTTTAGATATCCAAAGCGAACGTGGTGGCTTCTTTTCGAGCTATCTTAATAATATAACTAGCTGGGTGACCCGCGCAACTGTGCGGCTAGCCTTCATTCAAAATTATCTAATCCTTTTTACATATGTTTTTCTTTAAAATTTGCTAAATAGTCATCTCGTTGTCTTAAAGATTTTTAAAACGAACCTTATCATCATCGGGTTCTAAATTTTATAGTTTTTAAACGTCACACCAACCGCCACTCCATACTCCTTTGTCTCCCCTTTATTTGCTTACCCAGTATGTCACGACTTCTACTCATACTCCTTGGAACCTTTAAAAACCGGTTTCGTCGGGTTCTCTTTTTATAGTTTTTAGAAGTCCTGTCAAACTCAATCACTATACTCTTTTATGACCTACCCGTTGTCCTCCTCTTAATTGTTATTGGGATTTTAAAAACTAAATCTGATTATCATTAGTTCTTTTTTTACTTTCTAGAAGTCTTGTCAACCGTCACGACCCTACTCCTTCACGACCTGCCCGTCACCCCTCATCTTAATCATTATTGGGATTCTAAAAATTGAACCTAATCATCGTTTAGGTGTTGTTTTATAGTTTTTAGATGTTCCATCAACCGCTATCATCCTACCCCTTTACAGCTTGCCTGATGTTTCGTTCTTTATCGTCATTTGCCATGATGTCTCATTCTTTATCGTTATTTGCCACCATTGTATCATAGATAGACTTTTTTTAATATTTTCTATTCTAAATTTGTGTTTTTTATAAATTGTATTCTTACTTGAACTCTTTCTTTTTCTAATTTCAATATGTATTTTTATTTTTATTTCAAATTTTAATTAATCTTGTACTATTTTCTATATGGACTTTTTTTATTTTTTTATTCTGAATTTTAATTGCACTTCTAGTTGAACTCATATTTTTATTTTTCTAATTACTGAATTTATTATATATTTTTTGAATTATAATTAATCTTGTGTTGTGTTATAAATGATCTCTACTTTGAATATTCTTTATTTTTATTTTAATTAATCTCGTGTTTGTGTTCGAGATGGTCTTTTCTTTCAACACTATATAAATTTTATTCTGATCTTTAGTTATTTCTATATTTTATTTCTACCTGAACTCTATTTCTTCTTTTTCAATTTTGGAATTTATTGTATTTTTTCTAATTTTAATTAATCTCATATTGTGTTATACATGAACTATTTTTTAAATATTTTTTAGCTTTTTTATTCTGAATTTTAGTTATTTTAAATTGTAATCCTACGTAAACTCTTATCTTCTTTTTATTAATGTGAGAATTTCTTGCTTTCACATACAAAATTTCTAAATTGTAATAGCTAGGTGGTCTGCGTGGCTAGCACCCATAATAAGTTATCTAACTTTTTTACACCTGGTTTTCTTTAAGTTTTGTTAATCGTTTTCTTAGGATTTGAAAAAATCGATTAGGTTTTCTAGGCGCGTATGTTGAGCATGGAACAGGCTCCGTGCATGTGCTTGCCAAGACTAATAGTTGAGATGTACATGCATGTGGTTTGTGGTTTCTAGTTGCCAACTTTATATTTTAGCTGTCATCTGATTTTGTTAAATGCAAACCAAGTTGGTTTAGCTTTTCTCATTTCAGAATTAGAGTTGATTGGTTATTATGGGACCCATAAAAGGTTACTTGGTCATGATTATTGATGGAGCCTATGAAATGATACCGGTTAGGATTAACAACCGGCATCTATAACTTGAGGCATTACCGATTGTCAGCTTCGATGTCTCGTGAGCGCGCCTTCGGATAGGAAAATCGCTATAGTTACTGGGTAATGCGAGAAGGAAATTTAGACCCGCTAACGGTTGAACGATGTAAATATTTTAACGTTTCAATAATATTTTAAGTCAATAATTAATTTTATGGATACGAAGGGAGTAAATGCTTGTAGTTGTATATGTACATGTGAGGCTATAATTTACATGTAATGAGCAATCCAAGTGATACTGAATCCAATTTAAATGGTACATAGGCTACATAAACATGTATGGACCAACAACTAGCTTGCTCTATTACTTGTTTGTAGGCTCACTGGTTTGTTGTGTGTATGCATGAGAATACAGGCTTATGTGGACAGCACATGTACGGCGGCCATGTTGATCTGGCTGCAAACATATATGCAATCCAACTCTGCTTCGTTTTATTTTAATAGTGGCTAGAAATTAAATCCGATTCTTTCTCCAGCCAAAATTGCGTGAGGATATTTGCTATATGATTCTTTCTCTAACTCTTCATCCTTTTGTAGAAAGATAATAATTTTTCTATATATTCATTGCTCAATCCGAACCGTTATAATCGACACCCACTACGATCTAACGGTACAGATATTTTTTTCTTCGATTAATGTGGTAATTTCTATATATCCAAAGTGAACATTGATCCTTGCTTTTAAGCATATATATCAATCGCAATAACACGTTTTGATTCTTACTATATTTTTAATTATGAATTTTATTTATTTTTGAATTTTATTTCAACTTTATTCTAAATTTCATAATTTTCTAAAGTTATTTGGAATAAGTACTGAAAACTAATTCAAGCATTTATTTTATTTTTTATTTCAAATTTTAGATAGTCCTACTTTTGGATACTTATAATATGTTGTTTGTTATATACTCTTCTTGTTATGCAGTATATTTACTTATTTAATTGTTTACTCTATTCTGTTTTAAATTTTTAGCATCTAGAGCAAACGTGATGTCTTTTTTCCGAGATATCTTAATAATATAATGGATAGATGGAGCACATCTTTGACTTGTGTTAGTAAGTAGAACTCTAAATTTCTTCTAAATCTGTTAATATATTTGTGTCGTTATAATCTAGACCGACCACAATATGATGGTGTAAATCTTTCTTGTTTTCTCCGATAAATGTTAGTACTAAATATTTTTTTATCATATATTAAATCATTTAAATCATGATCATGTTAACATAATATTAAGCATTTATGTATTTTACTACCAGCCCTACAAAGGATAGTTTTTATACTTGTCCTATCAATTGCTTTGCACATGCATTTCTATGCAATTTTTATATTTTTTATTACTGTGATTTGAAAATTCCGTGAATAAAGAAGCCTTTATTTGTAACCGAGGGAAGCTAAGATAGAAATTAACTTTCTTTTGACAATTTTTTAAATGTTGATAATTAATTTTTTGAGACGTACTTACTACTGTCTACTATACATTTGTCCAAAGGCTTATGGTCAGTTGATTTGGTTAGGCAGTGCCGCCGGCCGACCTATTACAAATCGTGTTGCAATCTATACTCTACTACTTAAAGATTTGAAAAATTAATTTCCTATTCTGATTTGGATTATAAGATCTGCTATCTGATTTGGATTCAACGTGTCCGTCTCATCTCCTCTAATTTCGAAATTTTAATTAAATCTTAGCCATTAAAATTTAGATTTATTACAATCCAATGGACAATATTTTTCTCTTTTTCTCCGATTAATGTGAGACGTACTTACTACTGTCTACTGTACATTTGTCCAAAGGCTTACGGTTGATTTGGTTAGGCAGTGCCGCTGGCCGACATATTACGAATCCTGTTGCAATCTGTACTCTACTACTTAAAGATTTGAAAAATTAATTTCCTATTCTGATTTGGATTATAAGATCTGCTGTCTGATTTGGATTCAACGTGTCCGTCTCATCTCCTCTAATTTCGAAATTTTAATTAAATCTTAGCCATTAAAATTTAGATTTATTACAATCCAATGGACAATATTTTTCTCTTTTTCTTCGATTAATGTGAGACGTACTTACTACTGTCTACTGTACATTTGTCCAAAGGCTTACGGTTGATTTGGTTAGGCAGTGCCGCTGGCCGACATATTACGAATCCTGTTGCAATTTGTACTCTACTACTTAAATGATTTGAAAAATTAATTTTCTATTCTGATTTGGATTATAAGATCTGGTGTCTGATTTGGATTCAACGTGTCCGTCTCATCTCCTCTAATTTTGAAATTTTAATTAAATCTTAGCCATTAAAATTTAGATTTATTACAATCCAATGGACAATATTTTTCTCTTTTTCTCCGATTAATGTGGGAATTTCTAGCCTCCACAGTTAATGTGATGCCTTCTTTTTGAGCTGTCTTAATAATATTAGATAGATAGATGAGAGAATTTGCAGAAATGGACTCTGGAATGTAAATTAGCACTGGTATTTCAATTCAACTAAGAAAATCATGGTGACATGCAAGGAAAACCTCTCATACTCTTTGAGGGTGTAGAGGAAAAAACATTTGTATCATATTAGCTCTTTGAAGTAAAATAAGCTGTCTTCCATTAATTCATTTACAAAAAATGGAAGAATCTGATAGAACCAAATCTTCCTGCATCTACCGTCTCTTCAGGAATTGTACCAGCTGAAAATGCATCCTGGCATTCGGTGCTGCAAGATTGGAGCTCAGTGCGGGCCGGCTTTTGTTCTACAACACCAACCCCCCAAGAATAGGCTTCCGAATGCCGTGGAAGAGGCTGATTCTTGTTCTCTGAAGGTGTGCTACGCCGTGCTGCGCTTGAAGAAGGTGAGCTGGCATTGGTCATTGGTTCTTGAGCCCCAGATGATTCAAAGCAGATGGAGACTGCCTTCCCAGATGCGGTCTGCAACTGGAACTCCGAGGGGCTAAGAGGAAGAAAAGCACTATTACATGTATGCTCATTGTAGTAGGTGACTGAGTACAATGGTGGATCGCTATAATCTTTCTGCTGAATCTGCTTTGTTGCTGGGCAATTCATGTTATCTTTATAGGTGCATCTGTAGTAGTATCTGCAATGAGACAGGCAAGACAACAGTTTGAGTGAAATAAACATGAAAAAGATTGAGTTTTCTACGACTATTTGTTGCAATACGTCTCTTTGTGGTCGATTTGGGTGGGTAGAATGAGAAGAGCATCGAAGTATCATCACAGAAAGGTGTCTAACTAATAAATTTCTTATTGTTTGCAGGAGAAGACAAGGTTGACAAGATGAACAGATGGCCACTCTTTCCAGAAGACATACAGATGCAGATACCAGAAATGAGGAAATATACTACAAAGATATCATCTTTCATCCGAACCTGGGGAAATTGCAGTTGTTTATCTTCTTCTCGCCGTACTTCCTCCACTGGTGGCCGTCGTTGTGCGGCGCAAAGGTATCCACCTTCCTCATGCGCTTCTCTTTCCTGCAAGTTTTTTTTCAGAAACATATCAACTTCTACTCCAATTGAACCCCCCTGCACTATCATCGCCACTCTCTTATAAAGATCAAAAACCAAAAGACCAGTAATAGTTTTTAGCTACCTTGAGCCATGGCCTAGATGGTGTGATTGATGCGGACTCGGCACAGGAGACATTGTTTTCCAGAGAGAGAAAAAGAGAGACACACAAGAGAGAGAGAGAGAGAAATGCTTAGGGTGAGCCTGAAACTGAAGGCCAAGAGAGCCTTAATTCAGAAGCGTACCAAACTAGGGCACCCCTTTTTAGCTTAAAACATCAAGAGCTCCATAATTGAGGCCCTTATCACCATATAAAAACCACTACCTCTCTAAGCTGAAGACCAAAAACGATGCAAAGATTATCTTCTCCTCTCCCCGTATCGCTGTCACGTGCTCCCGCGCACCGACGGGGCGACTTGAGAAATTTCTTTGCAGCTTCTTCAAAGGCCCCGGACACAGGCGCTACAAGTGGCCTCAAAATGATGTGTCACCCTGTTTTTTTAAGAACTAAGCACTGTCATCGATCTAGCAACTTGGGGCGATTAAATGGTTAATTAATTGCTTTGATTGGAACTCGGGCAAATTGATTATATAATCGGCCGGACCAGTTCACAAATCTTGGCCAGAATAGAAGCCTGCCCGGTGCGTTGGTGATTGCTTAGATAGATAATTAATTAATTATAAACTAGTTGGACTTGACCTGATTCTTTCCTTTGCCTCACAAAGCCAGAGGCAGGAATCGTCTCGTTGCTTGGGGAGGGAGATTAGCTGATACCTAACGCATATCGATGGTTTTTTTAAAGACCTGCACATGCTGCAGGACAAGTTGAGGCAGCAAGGAATCTCCCGCTTTTCGCCTAATTTAGGACCCAGAAAATGATCTCACCAATGATGTACTGTGCTTTGCCTCCAATAGGGGTCTTAGTTAAAAGGGGCGCGTGGCAACTGGGCGGATGCATTCCCGGCCACTGGGGATATTTTTGTAGAGATTGGCAGTACAGACGTTATGTGCATCACGATGATAGCGGTCAGTTGATGAATGCATCACGCTGATAGCAGCCAGTTGATGCATCAAGTGGCACTGCAAGCCTGAAGCAGTAAAGGTGCCATTTTTGTAGTAAAATTGGCAAGTGAAAATGCTGATGGCAATGCACCATGAATATACTATAGCCAGGATAGATTGATAGTAGATCATAAATTTGATAGACAGATAGATAGATGGATGAATCATAAATACTAGTACGTGGTCAATGAATTCAGAGAGAAGGAAACACGTATCACATAAGGATGAGATAGTTTATTGTGCTGTTGCTGAATAAGACCTGCTTAACTGAGCTCTGACTTTTACCCATCTCCAAAAATTCAGAACTATACATCTCCATGTTTTTTATATTTGGAGTGGTTAGTCCCCACGTCCTCCTCTTGGAACTTAACTATTTACAAACACTATGAGGACCGAGAGAAAAACCAGTGGCATTTTCTAATTGACTCCTTCTAGAAACAGGACAGGTAACGACTTGTTATTGGTTCATAGCCAGATAGGAGAAGGGGGGATGCATGCTATTGCCATCCAGATCTTGGCTTATTCATTGACCTGCATATAGTATGCTACTAGTAAATTGCCCGCTAATTTAGTTGGTTACAGACTAAAATATGTTGTCACAATCCTGATGAACAGAAATAAATAAGAGTAGAAGTGTGGTCACAATGAACTACACGATTAACAACTAGGAGCCAAGTGATAGAAAATTGTATGGTTGTGGCTCCGCGATGCCATCGGCAAAATAAACAAGAAAAATGCACAAGAAGGCACAGCTGCCGTGCCGCTGGGGCGTCCATGTTCATATACTTTCAAATCTCATCAGATTTCATAGATAATGATCTTAAATATATCCAGTTCAAAATATAGTTGGGAAATGATCAGTACTATACTATTTCTTTTCGATGAAGTACTCTTTAGAGATTAAGAAAAGGAATCATTAATACGAGTAGCTCTCAGGCAATGCATTATTTGGCATGTGCATGAGAGGCACTAGAACCTAACATTGAATAGAAGAAGAGGCGAAGCTCTGCCGGTTTGAAACTCCTATTTCAAGTAATATTCCTAGATCATATACGTGACTAAATGTATGATGTTAATTAGGAATTTTACTTGTATTTTTGTAGAACTTTGTTTCAATAAATGCACTATATACTATATGAACTAGGGTTTTAGTTATGGTACTGTAGAACTTTGTATTGTTAGATATACGTAACTTAGTAGATCTGTAGTATTTATAGTTATTAGGTTTGTACTTTTAAATGTTGTTGAGTAGCTTTACAATAGCATATATAAAAATTGAGGTACGTTGCAAACAAGATATTACGCTGTAGTCGTTTATTACGTAAAATAATGACCTAGTAATTTACTTTACAGATATGTCCAGTAAACTTATATTTCAACTATACCATGGTCAAGGAAACATCCGTTACGAGCCGACTGGGGTGGATCTGTCAGAATTTATTGTAACAGCAAGGGGAATTGATAGACCAGTTGAGAGAAGTGTACCTTCTATAAAAAGATGGTTGATGGGGCGCTTGGGAGTTGATCCATAGACAAGTGATATTACAATCTATGTTGTAGTAAGTCGGGCAACAGAGGGTTCTTATTGGGAACTAATGCCAGTTCAAAACTCTCGGATGTGGAGATGGTATGTGGAGAATGCATTGCAACGCGGGTGGCCTCTAGCTATACTTTCGTATGTTCATCCGAAGGATCCAAGTGTGCAGATGAAGATGGATGATGGCAAGGGGCCAAGTGCTGAAGTGAATGAGACTGGAGTGGATCAGGTCAACGCACCAGAGGAAGTTGGCGTAGTAGCTACAGTAGGCATGCAACCTAGTGGAGTGGCTGACGAGGGGGAGACTGTCGGTGCCATTGTGGACGAAATGGAAAGAGAGGATTGTGACAACGAGCGTGTAGAGGAAGATGATTCGTCAGATGATGACGAGAACAATATTAATCCAGCCGAATGGGCTAGTGATGATTTTTCTGGTCTGGTTGTCTCTGAAGGGGAAAATGTGAGATGAGAGTACAAAGAGAATGAGAATATTCAGGGAGCGAGGTATGGTAATGGAGAAGACATGAAGAAAGCGGTGAAGCATTTTGCAGTGTCACTTCATAGAGAGTTTTGGGTTGCCAAGTCTAATCGGTCACAATATGAAGTTAGATGTGTTAAGGAAAAAGATGAGTGTCCCTGGAGAGTGCATGCTTATAAGGGAAAATGGAAGGATTACTGAACAGTGTCAGTCGTTACCAAGCATACTTGTTATTTACCTGGTGTTCAGAAATACCACAGGAATATTACATGTGCATTTGTTGCATCTGAGATGTATGCGCACGTCGTGGACAATCTGGCATATGAACCAAAGTCAATAATCTGACATATCGAACAGAAATTCAAGTATACTATTAGCTATACCAAGGCATGGAGGGCCAAACAAAAAATAATAGAGATGAGATTTGGAACTTATGAAGCCTCGTATGATAATTTGCCACGTTTGCTATTTTTTATCCAATAAAGAAACCCTGGGAGCTCTTGTGCACTCAAGACATTCCCCTCAATTGAACATCCTGGCAAGACTGTGCTGCAAAGAGCGTTCTTAGCTCTACATGCATGCAAGATGTCATTCGTGCACTGTCGTCCAGTTCTTTGCATTGATGGGACATTCTTGACCGGGAAGTACCGGGGGTAGATACTAACATCAATTGGGGTAGATGGGAACAATCAGGTATTGCCCTTGGCATTTACTTTTGTTGAGAGTGAGAACACCGACAGCTGGTACTGGTTCCTCCATCTGGTTAAAAAAGAAGTTGTTAGTATGAGGCTGTTGATGCAAAAAACACACACTGGCCTGGGAGATCTGCTTAGCTCCAGTACAGGTCCAAATCTTGGTGAGATGCAGGCGTGCCAGTCAGTTTGATCCCGCAACTGACAAGATATACAAATAGCAGATCAGATAACCGATCGGCCAACATAGACGACATAGTACTTCCAGCCGATCCTGATAACAGCCGATAGCGATAGGGTTTTGAGCTAACGGCTATGTGTTCAATGTAGATCCTGACACGTGATGTAAATAATGACAAAGAGACAATCGGCTGATGATAATATAGCAATAATATGATCCAGTAGAAACCAATCGGCTGATGTAACATGCAATAGATCGGCAATGACTCGATAAAGTGAAACGAAAGTTAGATGTACTCGATCGGCTGTAGATATCAATGATACATAATCTAAATCTCAAAATATATTTAAACTAAGTGATTGGGATAGATCGGACAGGGCGCCGAGACAGTATAAATCACTTATGTCTAAAAACACCTCAAGAGAGAGATTATATATATTCATAGCATAGCCGATGAAGTGAATCTAACATAGATCCAATGCCATAAAATCATAAAATCCACAAGATTAGATTAAATAGTGAAACCTTTATTGTCATCGGCTAAATTCAACTTATATGCAATCCTTATAAGCCGATGCAACGTCCAGATAACTCATCGGCTGAAACCCCGATGAAACCTTTATCGACAATCAAAAAGCAGGCTAGAGATTCATGGTTCTAAGCACGACTTAGTAAGTCAAACTCAACTGATGCAGCACTAAGTATGTAAAGAAACACGGTATCTAGATGATCAAGCCCTTGACTGATTTTCAGGGTGGTAGATGCCTAGGCTAATCTAATCTAGCAAAACGATTTAGCCGATACCGGCAGAAACCCTAAAACAAGAAGCAGCCGATAAAACTAAATCGAGACGCTAATACTAGATTAACATAAGACATATGATAAATAGCCAGGCAAATATATTATCCAAACCAGAGCAATCCAAGAGGTCGAATGTACTGATGCAGCCTTGAACGACGCCGACGTAGATGATACAATTGCCTGAACCGACGGAACATTGGACTTACCCCTTCGCCGGAGATCGACAGCCGATGCAGCCCCGCGTCAGGTGCCAAATTCCGCCGGTTGATAAATAAACCGTAACAGAGTAAAAGGTGGCAATGCACCGAATTGCATTGATCGAGAGTTGATAGATTACAATAACCCCGGGTGTACATATTTATACCCATGGGAAGATACTAGTCCTTGTAGGACAAGAAAGAAACTTTCGTAAAGATAAAAGGAAACTAACAAATATTCTAATTAATAGATACAATTGCCTTCTTCGGACTCAATCCGCACGTGGCAATCCTCATGAAGCACACCAACCGAACCCAACAATGATCCTGCCATCTCCTTATCGGAATCGGCTACATCGGCTATCCTTGTCCGATTCTGTTTCAGCCGATGCACACCGTAGCCGATTTGGCTTGCAGCCGATTCATACTCCGTTTTCTGTAATCGCTTATCTCCTCCAATCGGCTTCGGCTTTAACTCTGAATCCAATGCATGATTTACCAATTTTCGTCGTTAACAGAGGCCCAATGTGTGCCTAATACATGACAGGCACGCTGGTATGCTTTGAGCGATAGAAGAGTTAAAATTTGGGAGTATGGATAGAGGATACCCTGGTGAGTGAGAAAATGTACAGAGTAGGTGGTGCATGCGTCATATGGGAGCTAATTTCTTCAAGCAATTCAAGAATAAGGAGCCGATGAACATATTCAAGAGGCTATGCAATCAGAACCAGGAGAAAAAATTCAATGAGCTTTGGAAGAGGTTAGACGAGTTGACAGGCAAATGCAGTGATCAACATGCAGCGAGACCAGCGCCCGCCATTCTTGACCCTCCTCAAGCACTCGGAGCTCTCCCAACAGATAGTCCAACATTGGTTAGAAGAATTGGAGAGCAGATTCGAAAATTTTCTCAGTGGATTGAGAATGAGCCAAAAGAGAAATGGGCGAAGACTTATGACACAGGTGGTGCTAGATATGGTATAATGACAACAAATTTGGCGAAAGTTTACAACTGGGTGATGCGTGATGTCCGTGGACTCCCACCAGTTGGTATAGTGAAATTCATTTTACATGGGACATGTAGGTATTTTATGGAGCGGTTCCAAGCAGTTCTTCCCTCTATGCCGAACAACAACATTTTATTTGGAACTTTCATGGAGAAAAAGCTAGCGGAGTGGCGTACAAAGGCCATGAAACATTGAGCTCTAGTGCAAGGTACCCAACAGCACAGGTTTGAGGTACTCTGCCAAGATAAGGCAGGCAAGGGTATCTATCACAAGAGAGTAAAGCAGGAGTGTGTTTTCAAAGCCGACGGCACATGTCATTGCTCCTGTAGAAAGCCGAAGCTGCTCCACAGGCCATGCACCCATGTCATTGTCGCGGCATCGGAGTGTGGCATCCAAGATAGAGTATATGTGTCATAATACTTCTCTAAGCAAGCAATATGTCACACATGGAGTGGCGAGATTTTTGGCTTCGGTGTAGTTGGGGAGTTCACACAGATTAACGATCCGATAATCAATATTCCTGACCCATCGAAACTCCGAGACAAGGCTGGAAGGAGGAAGACTCATCGCATCCGCAACGATATGGATGAGTCGGAGGCAGGCAGGGTGAAGTGGTGCAGCAAATGCGATGAACGTGGCCACACCTACAAGTATTGTCCTAAAGACAAGGAAAAACCAAGTGCAGCGGAGGCAGGACTATCAAGATCAGCAGCAGATGGAGCTCGCCCTACGGGTGAAGGCACTACTTCAAGTCGACCCCTTCCTAGACGTCCTCGTGGAACGTCCGGCTACGTGGTGTAGTTCGTGTGTTCTATGTTGGCAAAAGGCTTTGCTTGTAATTTCGTTCGAACTTATCGATGTGTTCGCATTGTGTTGTGTTGCGAACCACTTGTTAGACTTCCGCATGTAATGTCTTTATGTTTTGTGGCTTGTAATTTTGTTGTCTGTTTTTTCATTCTCGTTATGTGCCCCTTTTTTACGAAAGTTATCTTATAAATAACCTGTACTTTTTGATGTTTCTATAAGTATTCATCCGTTTTAGATAACTTGTTTTTATGTATAAATAACCTGTACTTTTTGATCGTCCAGCTGCGCACGTTCCTAGGCCGACACCCCCTCCCTTTGGAGGTACGTATATTCAAGGTTTATTTGCACATGCCCCCCACAGGTATTAAAAAAACAACACTATATCGACAATCAATTGATATGCAATTCATGTATTAGCTTACAAGGGTCTCGTCGTCGATGTGTAGGCTTTGCTCAATTCGGGACGACGCAGGCCGCCCGCTCCTGGCAGGCTGCAGGTCATCGTCGCAGGCAGGTGCGTCGGCCTCGCTGTCTACACAGTTCTGGCAGGACGTCGGGACTTCATCACAGGCGGCCGGCACGTCGTGACAGGGTCCTGTCGGGACATCGTCGGAGCACGGGTGGGCTTCCAACACGCACTTCGACCTCAGTGACTTCGACTTCCAGGAGTCGAAAGAGGACGTCCTCGGTCCCTCACAGCTAGGAGGCGCACCGCCGGTGCATACGCAGGAGCAATTGCCCTCCACTCCGCTCCCAGACCCTCGTGCTACCCGTGCTATCCTACCGGATCGCTTCACGTACTCCCAGGACCACGTGTGAGCACAGGCCCGGAGGACCAAGCGGGGTCGCGGCGCGGGGCAGGGCCAGTAGAGTAGACTTCTCTTTTTTTATTTTCTTGACATGCTTGTACTATATGGTTGTAGACTGAATATTTTGTTGATATTCGGGATTCGCATTCCTAAACTTCGCCGTTACTTTTTACAAAAGCACGATCCCTTTCAGCATGCATAAGTACTTTCGGTTGCACCGATGCAGCCTCCTTTATTCGCGTGTGATACGACTACGGAATGGCTTCTCACGCCCTTACTTTCGGCTCCATGCCACCCTCTAAAAGGGCGACAGGCCTTATTCCGCCCATATATAGCGCGACAGGGTATATATCCGCATACGTCCACTCTTATTTTCCGCGGCAATCAGACCGACCCATCGTGCCCCATGATGTAGACATGTAAAGGTTATCACTGCGATTTTGGTGCCTACATAAGTCCCCATAACGAGCGATGCAGCATAAAATTTCTTCATCTGTGTACTCAACAAGCGCTAGCACAACCCTTCATCCCACCAGCTTTCGGCAATGTCTAGACGCCGGGGCATTGAGGATCCCAACTGGCGTAGCGATCCTTGTGCATACCTACTCCCACCTTGGTGCCAATGGCCTCTCTGTCTTTGCAGTGTCCGATGCCAACTAATGGCTTCGATGAATCCAGACATTTGAGGAAGGCACTTTTTTAGGTGCCCTAACTATGACCGTGAGGTATTTCATTCTCTGCATATGCTTATTCAATTTGCATGAGCGATTGTTTATTCTTCATCCAAATCTATTCGTCAGACCCGCGCTACGGCTTGTGGATACATCGAGTGGGTCGATACAGAAAATCCCATTCTCGACCTGACCACTTGTTTACAAGAACGACGCTGGTATTTCTCATCAGTAAGTACTGAGCAATACTTGCAGAGAAAAACAGCTTACGAACGACAACGTTGTGAACAACAGTGCGACTGGCGGGTGCTAACGGGCGCACTCTCTCCATGGGAAGCCCGTTCAAAATGCAGATGCGGTGATCGTTGTCAGGTTCTCCATTCCATAAAGCCTAGTACTTTGGGTCAGAGGTTTTTTGTTTGCCCAAATATTCTAGACGAGATTTCATGGTGAAAATATTTTGATTATCATGAATCCTTATTTTATCACAAGATTCACTAACTTTGTTCGCTTCACATCTATTCGTTTCTCCCAGGAACCGCCAAGAAGATGTCAATATAGACAATGGATAGACACCGAAAGGTTCTATGTGGTCAAACTTTCCGTGTGGTGCAGCTTGAATTGCCAGAGCAATACATGTTTACTAAAGCGCAGTTTGAGAGGGGAGAGGGATCATCACATAGGGGTTAGCTATTATCGGACAACTTACCTTAGTCAAATATGTAATGTCAGGTTTCGTTGTCCCATCACTATATCGTCGTCGTGTTCAATTCTTGCACTACTTTTTTTCTAGTTCGAATCTAATCTCATCTATGTAACCGCAATGGAACCAGATGTATCATGTTCAAATCGTACTACTACTTCTTTACGTGACATAATTCTCCTTGTTTTAGTGCATACAATATTTCTGCGACCGAGACTATGATAGGACAATATCAATTTCGTACACTAATACCACAATAAGTTACAACATCAACTCTTACTTAAAATATGAAATTGCAAAACAACCGACTTCAATAGAATTTTTAAAATATTATCAACAAGCTTTATCAACAAAGAATTTTTTAAGTGTTATCAACAAAGTTTTACCTCATTGTAAAAAAGAAAAAAGATGGGTAAGGCCTGCCGGCAATCGGCCTAGATGCAAAATAGCCACCTTGCCGCCCTTGCAGAGGACGGCAAGAGACCTCATTTAAGTGTTATCAAGAAAGCTTTACTAAGACCTACTGACAAGGGGCTACACGCAAAATAGCCGTCTTGTCGCCCTTGCAGAGGGCGGCAAGGGATCTACATGCAAAATGCGCACACGGCGTCGTGTGCGCGCCGTGAAGGCGCACACGGCGACGTGTGCCACATTACCTTACCGCCCAAATAGAGGGCGGCAAGGTCTATTTCTGCAAATATTTTCGCTGCTATAATATTTCTATAAATATTAAAAAAAATCTACAAATAAAAAAAATTCCGCGTTCGCCATTGTGAACGCACCGTGGAATCCCGTGTTGCCTGCCCGTGGGCCAGCACGAATCTGCGTGTCGCGTGACACCACCGATCCACCACCAGGACGAGGCCAGCCAGCCAGCAGAAACACGCCACAGAGTTCGCGCACAAGTTTTCCTATGAGATTTTCAATTTTTAGGGATAAGTAGAAAAAATGTCCGTGTGTTGTAACGGGTGAAGATAATTTTTACCACCACGACCATTTGATAGCATTCATCGTGAATTCAAAATTGTTGTTCAGAAATGCTGCGTCGAGGTTAACATTAACTTGTTTTAATACAACATGAATGGCAGTACATATACGGATGACCCGATCTTTATATAGTTTTGCTGAAGTCAAACTACTGAATGTCATCTGGAGGACAGACAGGTTATCAATGGGTACAACACAATTATAAGCAGGCATAGACATACTACACAGAGGCAAAATTCACACTGTTAGAATCTCTAACAATATTATAAGCATGATTATTTACTTTTTTTGGGAAACTACGACAGGTGTTCAACACCAGCCTAAATATTTATATTGATATAGATAAAAAAAAGATTACATGTGTAAAATTTTACAAGTGTATAGAGAGGGGGAAGGGTCAAGATTTCAAGCATTTCCTATTTCAAACCTATTGACCCAATAGCTGGTCTTCCAAGAATGGGAGGGAGCAGATTTCGTGCGCATCATTATTTACATATTCTGTAGTAAATTTACGAAGTCCTCTAGCGGAATCTCTCTTGTTTCTGGTAGTGATGATGCACAGTTCATTATCCCCCCCCCCCCCCCCCCCCCCAAAATGAAATCCATCAGCTGCATAGAAAACGAGCGACTTCAGTGGTATGATATCACTTGCTCCTCCTGCAACATTGAAAGGTGCCGTTAGTTAACTTTAACCATGCATTTCATCCAAACAAATGGGAATTCTGTCCGCATCTGAAGCTACCTCAGATAATGAAAGGTTGGCTTTTCCAGTTCATCTCCCTCAACATGGATTCTCATATCCTGACATTCTGGGTAAAGGATGGATATTATTTTTCTTCTTAGGTGCATTTTCCCCCTTTTTTTCCTTGATTGCTTTTTCCCTTGCTTGCAATTTTATCAGCTAGCATATCAGACTGGCATAAGATAGTTTAGTGTACAAGGTAGGAAGTGCGAAACAAATGAAAAGCCTGCAAAAATCAGGAGAAGCGAAGTCATTGGAGGTTGCAGTAGAATACTACAAATTATAAAGGGGAAAGTATACATTGTCTATGTTTTGCTTGAAAGGAATTCAGCCAACATTTATTTTGTAAGAACTTTGCATTGTTTGGTTTGGAATCTCTGTTTGATCAGACTAAGTATAACCAATGAACAAAAATTGTCAAAGATCTAACTTTTTAGGTTTGATTTAATTTATTTATCTGTCAAAAATAGTAAGCATGTCCTGTACTATCTTCAAGAAATACTACCAAGAAATAGGAAAGCTGGAAAGGCAAAAAAATGTTTGAAATAACTTACCCCGCCCAAGTTTGTACCGCTGCAAGCTATATTTCCTGTCCTGAAGATCTGCAGAGGTAGCTACATCCTTTTTCAAGAAGCATTGGTCACCAACGCTCTCGTGGTTCACGTCGTCGGGCTCCTCGCCACGCATAGTCTCTCACCGTTGACCTGCTGTCGCGCCTCTTCACTGAGCATATTGATGTGAGAAGAGGAGAGAACGTTCCAGATTCTGCAACTCATCGCCCCTCGCTCCGCTGGACCTGCTTGCCCCCATCGTTCGCCGGCGTCCGACGTCATGGCCGCTGGACCTGCTCGGCATGCGTTACCTCTGGAGTTGAGGTCGGCGTGCTGGGCCTCGAGGTGGCGGAGCTTGTCCTTGCCACGACCAGGGTGTGAAAAACCGCCGGTAACCGCGCGGTTACCGTGGTTACCGTCCGTACCGCGGGGGTACGGTTACCCGTACCGCGCGGTACGGTTTAATAAAATTCGTCCAAATTCAAAAATTTAAAAAAAAAGAAAAAAATCAAAAAAAATGGTGAAGGTAATGCTTGATTTATAGTGTTTTATGGTGAAGAAATTTCTCAAAAAAGAGTAATATTTATTCAAATTTGAGAGCAAAACGGAGAATAAATTTGAAAATTGGAAAAAGAAAAAAAATGGGCCGGCCCATTACTGTGCGACCCATTACACATCGCGCGGTAACCGCGCCAAACCGCGCGGTTACCGCGTCAAACCGCGCGGTTTGCCCGAATTTTTGAATTCAAATTTCGATTTGTAAATTTGTCGCGGTTTTGCGCGGTTACCGCCGGTAACCGCCGTACCGCCGGGTGGCGGTAACCGGGCCCCCGGCGGTTTTTGAAACCCTGGCCACGACTGATCTGGAGCTCCAGGTCACGGATGCGCGGCCGGTAATACAGACGTAGCGCCTGAAAGTTGAAGTGCCTGAAAGTTGAAAGTTGAAGTGTATTAATTTGGTTTTGGTGATTAATGATAAATCTAATTATATGAGATTAATATTTTTATAAAGATT
This sequence comes from Oryza officinalis, assembly GCA_008326285.1. NCBI lineage: Eukaryota > Viridiplantae > Streptophyta > Magnoliopsida > Poales > Poaceae > Oryza > Oryza officinalis. The sequence goes on along the minus strand of BDMV01000003.1, from coordinate 21,378,129 downwards.
TATTTATTCTAGTCTCATGTGGATATAGAAGTGAAAATTGTGAGAAATAGTTCACAGACTTCATATGAGTTGAGATAAAAATATTCGTTGATGGTGGACCTAAATCACAACAAGGATGAAGTGCACGAAGATCAAGTTATATGTATCATTCCTTCTCTCCATGCACATATTGATATGTTCATACATAATATTTTCATATGAATAACAATATACATGTGAGACCAATATTTTGTTTGAGCATTTTCTCTTATTTAGTCTCTTTATATTGAGAATATAGAGATGATGAATGTATATTTTTATTTTAATGCCTATATTTGATAAATGCATTTTATTCTTGTATAGGATAAGCTCTCAATGTTTCATATCTTTTTATGCATACTCTTGCTTCACACAAACATTTTGTATGCACACATTTAGGGGGAGCAAATTCTATACCTTAGTTATGCATGTACTTGATCCAAGTTATTCACTTTCATTTAATTGGAATCTTTACAGTTGAGCATATATTTGAGTATATAACACTTGTGGTGTTGATTAATATACATCATTTATTCATATCCTTTTATACATGCAATCGGTTGGTCAACAAGTAAAGGTTGACAACCGGATCATTGGGACTAATAATTTCATTGAGTTGAATGAGAAAAAAATAGGTCCCAAGGATTAAAAATGTGTTGATGTTCAAGTGATATGATTACACCTAAAGATACCAAGGATGACAAAATAAAGATATTGAAGATGTGGGATATAAAGTGGCTATTATGGTAAGATGTTGAAAGGCAAACGATGCTCGATCGCGATAGACCATGCGGTGGTAAAGGGCAAGCAAGGGGATTGGTGCCAAAGAACCAAATCTGGTGGTGAAGGACGAGTGACGGCTTTGTCATGATGAACTGTGCGAGGTCATTTGAAGCTATAAGTAACCGCATCAATCATTTGAAGAATATATGATGAAACGGTTTTGGCGTTGGCGTCCCTTAAGACAAAGAAATGAAGATGAAAAGAAAACATTTCTATTAGTATAATTCTCTTCCTATCTTCTTTTGAGTATAGGAAAGCCATACTATTAAAAGAGATGCAACGTCGATATGTTTGTGTATATCTCGGTGCTCAAAGTGACCTATCCTAGTACTACCTTGAGAGAAACTCAAGTTTTAACCTATCCTTTGAGTGGTTTTAGACCTTTCTTTTGTTTGAGTTGGGTAGTTCTCTGAGTGAGCTTTCTATAGAGTCTAAAATCATCAAAAACGGACTTCCGAACAAAAAGTTATGGCCGTTTTACCTGATGTTTTTGGAAATTCCGAACAAATCTCGGAAATTCTGAAAATATTTTGAAAAGTCCAAAAATTTTCAAAAATTCCAAAAATGGCTGCGAAGCTGAGATTGTCTTCTATTGATTTTCGGACTTGTTCGAAAATGCATTTCGGAAATTTCGAAAAATGGAATCTTGGCCTCCAACAGCTAGTTTTGAAAGGCTCGGGTATATAAACTCCTCCACCCCTCCTTTGAGTGGTTGCTGTTCTTGGGCATTATTAGACACATCCAAAGCCAAATAGCCTTTCTCATTTTCCTACCTTTGTGGTGCCTCTTTGTGAAAGGGATTTGAGAAGGGAAGAGAGTTGAATTAAGAGATTGAGAAGTTGAGAGGTAGTGAGCTTCACTCCATACTTTGAGCACTAGAGTTCATTGCAAGCAAATCTTCGATTGTGTTTGTTACTCTTTAGGCCTAAGGTCTCCTAGACGGCTAAGGCGTCGCCAGCGAGCACCCAAGGTTATGGTGTGCCTCGAAAAGTTTGTGAAGGCTTCAATTTTGCCTCTGCAAGAGAAGAAATCAAAAGTGAAATCGAGGAGTGCATTTGTGCAACCTCGTGAGGAAAGGGTTGAAATAGACCCTGCCTTTGTGGCCCCTCAACGGAGATGTAGGATCCATGGATCCGAATTTCGGAAAACAAATCACGCGTCTCTTCTCTTGGTTTGCTCGTTCTTGCTTTCTTTCATATTGTGCTTGAGTTTATTTTAACCCGATCTACTTGTATACTTAATTGATATAGTTGATGACCTTATATCTTGCTTAGATATTTTGTTTGTCACCTTTTGATTCATATATATTTTGTTTGTTCGAGCTACAAATTCATAGCTAGTGTTTTATTCCGTTATCCGTCGAACTTTTCGGTTGAGGCCAGAACTTTCAATCCCATACCGGAAGTTCTGATTTGAACCGAAAGTTCTCATCATTCTAATATGCTATGAAGTTGTGATAATTTTTAGAAACGCCTATTCATCCCCTCTAGGCGACATCAAGGTCCTTTCAGCGTCTCTCCGCCGCTGCCACTGGCGGTCCTCCCCTTCGCCTCCTTGCCATCCCCCACCGCCGAAAACGGCGTGGAGGAGGATTGCGAGGTGTCCACCGCTACCATCGTCATCGATTGGTTCAATTGCTGTTCACCGGGTTCGTTCGCAGCGCTGATAGAGTTCGCGCTTCGAGACTCTGGTATGGCCTTTTTCGTCTTGGGCTCGTGGGCTTCCAGGTCCATGGGGGTTGGGCTCGGTTCAATTGGTACATGATGGCCTCTCTCGCTGACTCAGATGCGTAGACGTGAGGACGGCTCCCCTCACGCCTTGGCCCAAAAAAAATACCGATGTGTGTTGCATTGGAGGGAATGGATGAAAAAATTAAGTAGGTATAGATAGATGAAATTCGGCTTTTACTTTAAAATAACCTACAGTCAATTATTACGTAATTGTTGACTTAAAGTTTAATAAAAATAGCTACCATAAGATGAAACGAAAGACAAATGACCACTCCACCAACAAAAGAAGAGATACAACTCATTCAAACAATAATACTATTAGAAAATTTTCATCCAAAGTTAACGAAAATTTGCATACCCATAATCTTTGAATTCCTTCTTCTCATTGCACCTGCACCTTTGACGTGTGTTTGGTTCTGGGACTAGGTCGGAGAGGACGATACCATCCTATATTTTGGGGATGGGATGATTTCACTCACATGTTTGGTTTATAGGATGGAACGGACCTAGTTTTTTTTGTTTGGTAGAAGAGACGAGGAAAGGATGGGATGGCCGCCGTTTGCAGCCACCGTCTGGAGAGAATTAGCGGCGTTGTGCAAGGCAATATGAGCAGGTCGGTGAAGCTCGTGAGCAGGCCGCTGGGCGAGCTAGCCAAGGAGTGAGCAGGCAGATGAGTGGCATGGGCGTGCGAGCAGGCTGGCAGGCAGGCGGTGAGCAGACCGGTAGAGTAGGCAGACGGGCTGAGCAGGCACAGGCAGTGACCGGTGGCCGGGTGAGCTAGCGCAGGTGGCGATCCTGATTTTCCCTTTTTCCCGATATGCACTGGCTGCAACCATTCGGACTGAATCGGTGACGAGCACACAGCCAAAGATATCATTGATTTGAGTCGGCGCAAATTCATCCAAATTCCTTTGATTATGTCACTTAAATTCACAAAATGCTGGAGGACAAGAACTGTTCTTCTTCCTTGGTGCAATTGAATTTTGAACATGTGATCTCCATGCATCATTGGACAGCGATCACAGTGCGTCTTTCACCATATGACGATTGCTGCTGAACCTGAACAAATTTAAAGACATGTGAAGATCTGCCTCGACATGGAAGCACGGGATGCGAACTTCAGGAGATGATTTGGCGACATACATGGTTTATTTTTGAGCCCTGGAATATCGTGATAGCCTAGATTTGTTTAGCCTTGAAATTTGGCAAATGCGCACGGTGAGCCCAGCGGCCATGGAGGAGGTGGTCACTCCCGACATAAACAAATAGGAACATGACGAACCAGAGTGCCAAGAACTCCAACAGGCAGGCGGGCGGGCGGTGAGCATGCTGACGTGCGAGAGAGCAACGGGAGGACGAGCACGCAAAGGAGAAGTAGTGCCGCTCATGTCGTGCAGACCCAGGTGGGTCGAAGTCATCCGCTCATTTTTGCCGGATTGTTTGGATCCGAATCTGAGAAAAATATTTCTTTAAGGGGATCAACCCATATCACCTATCCCTCAACCAAATACCATCAAAACTAGGTTCGACCTAATTCGATCCAATCTATCTCTCCAACCAAACACATGTTTGTTGATTGGACTAAAACCTAAGCTAATATATTACTCTGAAGAGTACTTTTCGTGGATTGTGTGTACCAAAAAGTGCAGGATCTCTACTTGACTACTTCTATGCTGTTCATCGCTGCTCCAAAGAGTCCAGTACTCTACGCGGAGCAGATACAGCATATCATGGAGGAATGTACACTTCGTTCATTCGAGTACCTCCCGGTCACCGGAGTACTCATCCTTGAGCACGAGAATACAATCTCTCTTCAATTAACAATCGATCGGTTGTCAAAGTACGATCTGTCGATGTTCTTAACTTCTTATATTTCGTTTGGATGACTGCCCGCCCTGCCTGCTACTGTTAACTTAGATCTGAGAAAGCTAGTGACAAAATAAGCTGAAAAGGACGTTACGACTTGAAACTTGAGGAGAGGGGACAGATTCCAAACAAACATTTGGACTTTCTCGACGCGTGCATTCTTCCGACCCGTCGTACTGACGCTCCTCAACTGCAGATCAGTCCCAACTGCTAAGCGCACCCAGACACACAGCGTCAGCTTCAGTAGTTTAGGCTGCGAAATTACCGTCTGCGCAGCAGGTCTTCTTCAACATGTTAGCTTCTGGAAAAAGGCTGTACCGGCGCCAAAGACCAAAGGTTAGCGACGACTTCCAGCCATCGACAAGAGCACGGACAGTACTAGCTGTACCCCAAGTCCTTGTAGTTATCACATTTTTTCTAGATAATGAAAATAACATGTCATACGGCACACAGCCAAGTCATGCCAGAGACTAGTGGTGAACTAGTAACAGTAACTAGTACATCGAGCAAATGGCTGGTGGTAACAACGGCACGACCGAGACGCGAGTTTCGCATCTGTGACAGAGCATCAGGACAGAGCGATCCAATTTGAGAGGCAATAAAGAAAAATGCAAAGCTAGTGACGACGGCAGCTGACGGGCGAAGCATATTTTATTCGTTTCTTCACACGCCTACAATTTGCGGTTTTGCACCGACAATATAATTGCACGCCAAAAATGCATGGTCCCCTAACACAAACGTCCACCGGACTGCAGTTCTCTTATCAACAAGACGAGATCACGATTCCAAAAGCACCAACTCAGCACACACCTCTCCTCCTCACGGTGCATATCTCACGCAAGTGGCGTCCACATGAGCTAGCAAGCCAGGTGGATGACGAGGCACCTGCCTTTTTCCCGATCTCCCGATCACTAGTGCTCCCATCATTGGTGGATGAGAGATGCATGCGGATGCAAGGATGCAATGCACTACTATAGAAATGGTCTTTCCGTGCGGACCGAAAGACATCTTCTCGTGCGGAAGGCCTGCCCGCACGCACGAGAAGGTCTAGAAAAAGACCATTTTTGCGTGCGGGCGGCCCAACCACACGGAAAAATCAATTATCCCGTGCGGTCGGCTTAAGCGGCCCGCACGGGAAGATCTATTATCCCATGCGGTCGCGTTAAGTCGACCGCACGGAAAAACAAAAATTCAAAAAAAATAAAAACCTTAGCTATCCCGGCGGCTGGCGGCGGCGCGGATCCGGCCGTCGCGAGGGCACGATGGAGGAGGCGGCGGATCCATCCGTCGCGGTGGCAGGAGCAGTGTAGATCCGACCGTCTCCTCCTCGTCGTCGTGGGGCCAGCGGCGTCGTTTCTGGCGGCCTCGTCCTCCTTGTCATTGGCGGCGACGCCGGCGGGGACGGAGATGGCGTCGCTCCCGAGCGGCCCGCCGCCCGTCCGCTGTCGCCCGCCCATTCTTGAGTGGCCCCGCGCCCGCTGTCCCGCTACCGCTTCCCGCCGCCACGTTGCCGTTCCTGGCCGGCCGCCGCCGGGGAAGCGCGGGGCCGTGCCGCTGCTCGCCCGCTCCCGACCGTCGCCTCGTCGGTGGCGGCGCCGAGCCGACTGTGCCCAGTGCCCCACGTGCTCGGAGGAAAGGAGAAGAGAGGAGAGGAAGAGAGAAGAGAGAAGTGGAGAGAGAAAGAGAGAAGAGTGAGAATAAAAAGGAAAGGAAAAAAGAGTGGGTGAAAAATTTGAAGTGAGTGAGAGGGAAGGGGAGTTATTTTTCCGTGTGGTCCACTTAAGCGATCGCACGGGAAAATCGATTTTTCCGTGCGGTCGCTTAAGTGGACCGCACGGAAAAATGTCACACTATCCTGTGCGGCATTCCCGTGTGGTCCACTTAAACGACCGCACGGAAAAATCGATTTTTCCGTGCGGTCGTTTAAGTGGATCGCACAGGAAAATGCCGCATCGGCTTTTCCAAGCGTGACCACTTATGACCCATCTGAAAATTATTAGAGCTCTCATAAAAAAATCGAAATTATACTAGCGATGATGGTAGGTTCGAGATGAGAGAACAGCTGGTTGTTCTGTGATTAACCCCCCGGTGGAGCCTGCGAATTTGGCGAGAAAAGTACACCCAAACCACCCTTTTTTTTCTGCTCCAGAGTGCGTGCACGCTGAAGTGCACATGTTTCTGACTCATCCCTGGATGTAACGCCCCATTTTTGTGTTCGTTCATTGATGCAAAGTACGGCCACGCCCCCACCTGATGGTACGCAAGCACGGAGTTATCCTTACACTCGGTAACTTTTCTTTCCCCCTGTTAGGCCGTGTTCTTTTGTAACCTCTTCACTTCATACGCAAACGAAACAACGGATTAATACATAATTAATTAATTATTAGCTTAAAAAATTAAAAATAAATTAATATGATTTTTAGTAATTTTTTAATATTTTTTTCAAAAAATATATTGTTTAGTTGTTCGAGAAACATATGCGTAAAAAACGAGGGAGTGAAGGTTGGAGAGTTTAGAACGCAGGAATAAAAACACACAAAATATGAAAAAACAGTACTAAGATGCCATGACTTGACATTATATGAAATAACCATGTAATGTTGTTTAGATGTTATAAAACAAAAATAAGTGCAGGAAATGTAAGTCTTATATATTGAAATTAGAGAGAGAATGGAGAGAGAGAGAGAGTAAGGAAGTCCATTGGAATTTTTCGATCGATTTTGTAAATGTGAGGTGGGAGCTAGCACGTGTAGAATTTATTCAAAATATGGAGGAATTTTTCCCATCCTTTCAATTCATTTGAAATAATCTCACCATCCGAAAGACTCGTAGGAATTTTTTCTTTAATTTGGATTGAATTTACCTAGTTTACCTACAAATTTGGATTGGAGTAGTCTTCAAAGATGCATATAATGATCCTGTTTGGTATAGCTGGAGACCTGAGATTTTTTAAAGCTAGATATTTCCGCCTATATAAATCCATAGATTTTGATATAGCACTACATTAATAGCTTGGATAGATCATTTTGTTCATGTTTTATATGAAATATAACATTTCAAACCACTATAATTTTAGTTACAAACTTTAAATCTAATAATGATATGAGATCTGGGGCTTTGCCAAACATGACTAACAATCAATGGTAATGTGCATGAGCCCATGTTCGAGGGAAGCTCCTGACAGCGGTATTTTTTTCTTGAATATTCAACTCCCCTAAATAGTGTAGATTATTTTAACCAGATTCTAAAAAAATCTATATTTGTAAAGTAAAAGAACGAAGTAGGAGTTAGAAGCTATAAACCCGATCTTATCATCAGCTACATCATAAAATCTTGAGTTTCACATGACAAGGCCTCAAGGCCTATTAAAAGGAGCCTTAGATTCTGATAAGTAGCTGGTGAAAATTTAATAGGTGGGAATCCAAAAAGGCTAAAAAAACTAACATCTATTTTATTTCTAAAATTTTGTAACTATAGTTTATCATAATTTAAATAAAAAACCGAACTATTTGGGAAACTTGTGAGAAGCTCCCCAAGCAGAAGCAACCCTTCAACATACTAGCTACTATTCTATTATGGCGATGTGACATGGATAGGCATAGGCTCCAACATGAACTCAGAGAAGGAATTAATGGAAATCATGATTTAGCAATTGAGCCAAGTGAAGTATACCGGACAACGGTAGGCGGAAAATGGAGGAAGCCCAATAGACGATGGCGCTTTACTTTACATGCCCATTCAATGACGTCCATGATTTAGCAACTGCCATTTGGTACACATCATGAAAACGATGTCTACACATGTGCTGATTCAACCTGCTCCCACTTTTCACCCCCTACTCCTACTTTGCTTCAGCAGTTAGACGTTTCAAGTCGCAACGACTATTTATCGATCGGCCCTTCATCCCCAGAAAAAGAAGACTTCGATCGTGCTATATCCTTTTTCCGTGCGTTATCCGAATTCCTACGTGAATCTTTTCGATAAGTTTGGCGAGAAGCTAGCTAGCTCACTGGCCGGCCGGCCGTCCGTCCATTCGAGCCCAACCTTCCCGGGTCGCCGTCGTTGTCGTTGCCTTCTCGTCGCCATGCATGCGGCTGACGCGACCAACAAGCTGTACGCGTACTGTGTGCGCGTCTGCGTGCAACCGACGCCAACAGTGGTCGCACCATCGAAAGGAAGGGGGAAAAAACCACGCAGCAGACGGACGTCGTCGCCGCTGGCCACAGTACATCCGCGCGTACGCCATCCGAAAGGCGCTTTTTTTAGGGGAAAAGAAGACACAGGAGAGCAAGGAGGCCACATCAGAATCTAATCTATCCTCGCCTAGCTAGCTTTGGTTTTTGTTCAGTCGATCGATCGATCATTCGATCGCCATGGGGTCGGAAAAAAGCGGCACATGTGCTCATGGGAGCTAGCAGCTATGGCACTCTCGTTCATTGTTTCGTCGGCCGCGGCGCGATCGATCGACAGTGAGGTAGGAGCGGATGGATACATCATAGATACACGATGGCTGAACGGTTTCTTGGTGGTGGCCGCGCCGAGGTACGTACAGTGAACTAATATCATCTTACTATTAAAATTAAAATTAAAATTATGGAGTACTATTCCGTTCTAAAATATAGTTATTTTTAACATAGTAACTTATTTTAAAATGATACTATTTTTCTATCTATTTTTTCATTTCAAAATAAACAATCACAACCATTTTCTATTTAATTTTTTCATATATTTTTTCTCAATTAATCATAATATTTAATCATTTTACATATTTTCTTGATATTCGTGTTCTGTTTATATTAGGACGAAGGAAATTACTAGTTCCTCTTTGTGTCACGTACTCTAGCAAATTGATACTGTACTGATCATCTCTCTTGAATTTGAATACCTGAGCTCTGTTAAATTAAACACCATAGGCGTATTTTGTTTCTTACCGTATATTTGTATGGAACTCGTCTGGTGATCGAGGCCAACATCAATTCGATTTCTCATTTCTCGTACAGCCTATCCGGTGCGGAACCAGTACACTACACGAAATGAATGAATTAACGCATCGCGTTGGTACTTGGAATTTGGAAGGAAGACTAGCGTCGACGTATTGCGTACGTGATTCCGGTAGAAAAATTGGGGGCAGTCGGCGGAAGTCTACGTCAGTCGACGCATCAGTACGTGCCAGATTGCTTATAAGTCGGTTGTATATATCCTCAGCCTCAGATCATTTTGCCTGATCAAATTTGTTTAGTTTGTCGCCGTCAACGAATGACCTGGCATCGACTTTTACCTACGTACTACAAGTCGTGGATTGGTTAACTACAAGATGCAAAGAGAATTCATGCACGTAAGCAAAGTAAGGCCCTGTTCGTTTCTCCAAACAAAATTGGATAAAACTTTGATACTCATGACACGTTTTTTAAACTGCTAAACGGTACGTTTCGTGTGAAAACTTTCTATATGAAAGTTACTCTAAAATATCAGATTAATCTATTTTTCAAGTTTGTAATAATTAAAACTCAATTAATCATATGTTATTGTCATCTCGTTTTACGTAAAATACTTAATCTTTATCTTTAGGAGATTTAAACACCACCTAAGCATGAAAACGGAAAGAAATCGATTACTCCATTCATTTTATATTATAAATAATTTTAATTTTTTCCTAACATTTTTTTAAAATTTGATCAAGTTCATATAAAATTTAATAACATTTACAATATAAATTAGTTTTGTTAAATATAGCATTGAATATATTTTGATAATATGATTGTTTTGTGTAAAAGATGTTGCTATATTATTTTATAAATTTAATCAAACTTGTAATAGTTTAACTAAAAAATGAAAACAACTTATAGTATAAAATGGAGGGAGTTCCTATGAGGAGCACTGTTATACGTAAGATAAATCTTCTACAATCAGTGTATAGAGCTCAAGATGTTTCCACCCAATCAATAAATCATTTAAGGTACTCATCATAGGCATAGCAATTTTCTTCTAAGATCATCCACACTAACCTTAGTAGTGTGATCATCCATCCATTGAGTATGGAAGTAAGATATCCATCTTGGAATACTAGTCAGAGTAATGTTCCTTAACATACTACATACTATCTTTATAGTTATTCTTTTATAAGAAAATAATTACATAGATCTAAAAAAATATTACGTTAACTAGACAAATATAACCATCTGTTAAATAAAATGTGACTATAAATTTGCATTTAACATTGTAGGCCAGATTAAAAATCTATATGTTTTGCACATTGTGGGAACCCAGGGACCAAACCAAATACAACTTAATTTCTATTATTGGTTCTGAATTTTAAACTTGAGAAGCTACAACGAAACCTCCAATCAAGCATATTATTTATTATTTATGAATTTAAAAAATAATTAAATCATAAAAAACCCCTTTTGATATTTTTAAATATCGATACGTGCAGCCCACATGTTGATGATTAGTGCAGTGTATAATGAAATAAAAAAGTTATTCTTTTTTGCGATTATACGGTAGATGCATATACACGTACACCACTACATACAAAACACCACACTCATACTTTCATAAATATAACTTCTAACACACACTCAAAAAGACGAAAACCGACAATACATCTGTCAGGGTTACGGATAAGACATACCTTTTATCCTTGGGGTTATGAAATATACGGATACGGTATACCCTAAAAATACGATAAGGTTATCTTAATATTATGGAATTCGGCTAATGAATAAGAAAATTGTATTAGAGTCCTATTTAGGAAAGATATAATTTCTATGATCTCATAGGCCGAAAGTACTCTTCGAGTTATACTTATAGGCCAAGACAGTCTGCGGTATAAATAAAAAGCCCCAGGGGGTACGGGATCATTGAATCATAGCACAAGCCACCACCAGAGCAGAGACAATTCGGAGGACTTGAAGACAACTCGTCGTCTGGATCTCGTCGAGTCGTTCTCGATAGAGATCTTGTTGGTATTCGATATTTTTTTTGGTGTTCTCTATTGTAATATCTGTAGTTTTTGTCATAATCCCATATAAACTGGAGTAGGGCTGTTACCTTACGAGAGGCTTGAACCAGTATAATCTTTGTTTCTTGTGTGCTTGATGTCGTTTCGTATAGGTCCTTATTCCAACGTACCCCAATACCTTTAGAATACGGTCTACGGATACAACCCATCGACAACATCCTTTTATCACCCTAAAATTATACCCAAGTCTATGTAGCCTTCAACTTTGGTTTCTTTTTTCATTGCTCAAAAGTCAGAAATAATATTGTTCCGTTTACATTTGTTACACTACCAAGTTTTTCCTTGTTATCTTAAATATTTTACAGATGCGCAATATGCATGCTAACGGTTCCAAAAGGGATCATCCTTTTTTCTTCACACATCGCAACAATTCACAAGGAAGCATAAATAAAGAAACAAAATAAAAAAAAATATTGCGCACCGCTAATGCGGTGGTAATGCATCGCCACCATTGATCCAAGGGAAAGAGAAGAATTGTGGAGAAAAGAATAGAAAAAGAAAGGGAAAGTCTAAAGAACAGAGAAGAGAACAAATGCCAGCCGTTCCGTTTCGCCCTTTCGGCTTCCTCCGTCGTGGAGTCGTCCGCTACGGCCACACGGCGCCGCCCACCCCCCAAACCGACTCTCTCGTTGGACCCCTTGCCTGGGACCCACCTGCAGTGACACACACCCACACGCGCATCCACCCATCCCACCTTCGCAGGACGCACCGCACCGCTGCTGCTGCTGCGGCTGCTCATCATCTCTCCAAAGCTTCTCATCTCGTATCCTCCTCCTCCCCCCTCGCCACCCCCACGCGCTGCCACGCCACGCCACGCCCCCACGCCGGCGACACGACCACTGCCCAGCTCCCCCGCGCGGGCGCGCCAAGCGTCGGGATCCCGCTGCCCACAGCTGCGTTCCAGTTCGCGGCCGGGGCGTAGCCACAGGTGAGGTTTTCCTTGGGCGGTTGCCCTGCGTTTTTTCTCTGAGAATTGCGGTGCGCCCTACGCGGGGATCGGTGAATTGGATGCGCCTTGTCTTCCTGATGGCCGCTGCGAGGCAAAAGTCGGATCTTTTTTTGTTTGTTCTACTGTTTTGATTTTTGCGGGGGCGTTCTGTCCTGTTTGCGTAGTGAGTAGAGTTCACGCGCTGATGGTGGTGGGGAAGGGGAATGGAAAGGATGGGTTGTCACAAATTTTGGTAATTGGGTGGTTGGCATTGGTCTAGTTGGGTTCGTTTTACTTGCTTCGTTAGCTGGATTGTTAAAACTCCAAACTTTTCATGGTTCTATTCGAATTTGTTATTACCTTCTGCTGCTGCTCAGTTTGAGCCTGTATGGTGTAGTTCTGGAGGTAGGTTTTGCCGTGGGTTGGTTAGAGAATTGGACGAGCCTGAAATTGACGTAATGAATATTGGTCTCTCTTGCTCGCGAGGAATTCCGAATCTGTTGCCTTGATGGCACGTGAATTTTCAGTTGATAAAATTGGAGTTTCATCATGGATTTGTGTGGTAACTTACGGGATAAAGTAAGTTTCAGTTCGTTGTAGAAGTTGATTTTCTCTATCCTACTTTGTGAGAGATTCTAAGAATTTTTCTCGTTTTGCTCTCAATTCATCTGTATATGAGGACTTTTACGGTTCCCAGTTTTCAGTAAATGCGTTCTTAGCAAGTGTTTTGCTTGATACCACGATGATACCCGCAAATCCATCCTCTCCGTGATTCAGGATCATATGATGCTAATCACTAGTTATTTCCCACTATTTGAGTTCCATTTTTCGTTCTTCTCTGTAAATTTAGCTACACTGTGATGGACAACGATAAGAGTGAGAAATTTAGCACTCATGTTTGGGAAAAAAATAGTTTTAAAGAGAGCGATCTGTCTAGATTTTGCCACAGCCCTCGTTTGTGTCACAGTCTCGCAGAGTTGTAGAATTCACACTACTGATACCGAATCTTGAGCACAGTCAGTTTGACTGTTTGAGCATTACGTATGAATCTGTTTCTACAATGATGTGTAATGATGATTGTAATTTGTAATTCATGCAGTATGTATAGACTAACATACAGAGCTGCTGATGAAACATTAGCTTATCTTTCTTGCCAGCTTAATCAACTCTTTGATACCATCTAATAGCAAACTCCTCATTATATAAAATACAGACACAAAGTTACACAGTTGACCATTATTTCGTACCAAAATAGCTTCCCCAAATACTATCTTTTATCTGCAGTGCATGCCCGTGACTTTTTGTTTCTTGTGAATTTTCAGCAGTGTATACACCTTAAAATGGGATCTACACGATCAAAGAATGAAGATGACAATGCCATTGTCTTATGCCACGAAAGAAAACGATATGTTAGAGAAGCACTTGATGGAAGATGTGCATTCGCAGCTGCTCACTTCGCTTATATTCAATCACTGAAACACACAGGATTTGCTCTGAGAAAATTTTTAGAGCCTGAAGTGCCAACAGATTCTTCGCTGTACACATCGACATCTGCAACACCGGAACCTCCTACTATTCGGCAGAAATCGAGGAACTTATCTCCATCTCTTTCACATCAGGCCAGTGACTCTTTCTCCCCAGTTCCATCCCCTTTATCTTCCGGACGTTTCCGTATCAATCATATGAAATCTGGGGGGAACCCTGTCATGACCATTGAAGAGAAGGTGCCTGTTCCTGTAACAGCAACTCTGCAAACATCATCCCTTGTTCCTAAAGCTGTACATGACCTGGATGATAGTTCCACATTTGAAGCACCTCCAGGGACACCACCGTGGGACTACTTTGGCCTTTTTAACCCTGTTGAGAACCAATTTTCATTTCATGACGAGAAGGAGCCTGGTCATGACTTTGAAAACGCTGATGATATCAGGCGTCTTCGGGAAAAGGAGGGGATTCCAGAGCTCGAAGAGGAAGGGGAGAAGACTCCTGTGCATCCTGACAAAGTTAGGTGCTTCTGTGACGAGAAAACTTCAGATCTCAAAGATGCAAAAAAATCTCCTACCAATGGAAGGGAGGATGATTTTGCAGAGTCAGAAGATGATTTCGATAATCCATCATCTGAACCTTTAGTGAGGGTGTTCCAGAACCGCAATGATATGCCTGTTGAAAATACTGTGATGAATCAGACACCTGAACATGTGGCTTCAGAAAAGTTAGCTTCAGAGAATAGTGATTCTTTTTCTCGAAAACAGGAGAATAGTGATTCTTTTTCTCAAAAACAGGAGAATAGTGATTCTCAAATTGACAGGCCAAACAATGACAAGAAGGTGCTAGACATTAGCATGTATGAAAGTGATGATGAAAGCCCTGTGGCAAGCCCTATAAAAGAAGTGAGATCTTCCATTGCTGCTCTTCCTATGAATGGGAAATCAAAAGAACCTTTTCATGATGTTAGAAATGGTGCGAAGGATTTGCATTCATGCATGAAAGAGATTGAAATCTTGTTTATTAGGGCATCTGATTCTGGAAAAGAAGTACCAAGGATGCTTGAAGCAGATAAAGTCAATTTCCGGCCTTTACTGCCTGAAGAAAAAGGTTAGGTATCAATAAAATTATATTACTGTTCAGTAGTATCTTATTTGGAAATTGCATGGAAAAGAATGGCAGAGAGATTTTGGGATGCAAAAATATCATGATGTGAAAATTTTCATGATCCTTTTCAATGTTATCCATCCCTAGTATATCTTGTGCTCGTGATTTTTATCATGGACAATTCCGTCTTTACTAATTTTATTGTAAGTTAGCTAAACTTTAGTAATTTTGGTGCAGCACATGGATCAAAAGCATCAGGCTTTTTTGCGACATTCTTTGCTTGCTGCAGTGGGGAGGAAATTCCTATTCCTCAGCGTAAGTTTTTATATCTGATGTGCAGTCTTTCCGCAGCAGATTATGTTGCTGTGTATAGTTTTGCTCCATATCATGTTTGTTTCACGCTGTTTATTCCTGGATCTCTGGTTAAAAGATTTGTTTTTTCCACATATGAAAAAATGCTACGTTATCAATACAAGCTGGTATGTACTTTCCACATTCTCATACAAACAATTTTGACTGTTGATTGTTATATTATGTTGGTGAAACTATTGAATGAAGCCATGCAGCATATTTTTGTACTCTTGCATATATACATATAGACTGCAAGTATATTTTCTGAAATGTTAATTATTTTGTCTTTTACCTTGTATTATATATGGTACAGCTTGTTTTTTTTCCCTTCCACCATAACAAGAGGTGCCCTTGTGTCATAATGCAGCTCCTCCTGAGGCTGAAGTGAAGTACCTTACCTGGCACAGATCAGCTTCTTCACTCTCTTCATCATCTAGAATTCCTCTTGGGGTGACTTCAAAAGATGATGCTGATGGTCTCACTGGAAATATCTTTAGTGGTGTATACATGAATGCTGGCAGTCACGCTTCAACACTAGATAGATTATATGCATGGGAGAGAAAGCTTTATGATGAAGTTAAGGTACTTATATTTTGGCTGGTCTTTTTACTAAAATACTTATTATAGTTTATCTGTTCTAGCCAGTTTTTGAAATATTGCTAAGTAGAGGCGTAGCGCTGAAGTGTTTTTATAGCTGATAGAGGATTGAAACTAGCCTTCTTCTTTTTTGCAAAAAGGGAAATAAGTAATCGATTTTGAACTAATTAAAACATAACCTACCTAGAATATGTAATAAATAGGACATACGAAAACCTGAAATGTATTTGATAGAAGGATTGCGACTCGCTATATAAAACATGGCAATTGCACAAAGTGCTACTCCAATCATTACACAGCAACCACTCAGGCTATTAAGGACAATTATGTAAGTAGTGTGATAGCTAGTTACATTATTTTCTTATGCACCTGCGTTCTATAGCCATAAAAGTTTTTATTACCGATGCCCACTTATATGTTCGTTTTGCAGTTTTTGTTATTCCTATTCCTCATTGTACTAATGTTCTTGAATAAATAAGCTATATCCGTGTATGTTTGCCTTAATCTGTGAATTGCTATGTTGTAAACATAGTTAAATCATATAATGATGGCAAATTTGATGATTTGTTTGAAATGCTAACCTTTATATCATCTTCAGGCTAGTGGTGCAATTTGTAGGCAATATGATGAAAAATGTAGGCAATTGAGACACCAGGAATCAAAAGCTGAAAGCCAAATGAGTATTGATAGAACCCGTGCTGTTGTGAAGGATTTGCACTCCAGAATTTTAGTGGCCATTCAGAGAATTGACATGATCTCTAAGAACATCGAGGATCTAAGGGACAAAGAGCTTCAACCACAGTTGGAGGAATTAATTGGGAGGTATGGTTCACCATCCATGTTCTAGTATACTGTTTTCTAGTGATATGTTACAATTCAATGAACACTTCAATGTCGATGTCAGCATATTTGACCAGTCTGATCAAGGCCCCTTTCAACACCTTAGGTCAAGTTATTAGCAGATTTACTCCTCGTTTTGGATAATGGGTTTTGACTATAACTTGCTTGGTCGAACAAACGCCAGGTGTACGAATAAAACAAAGGCCCAACTTGCCCTGGTCCTATTTTTGCTCTAGTCTACATTAACAGAAGATAAATGGATAAAGTAGTACTTACCATTTCATGTTGCTTGGGGATGACTTATTCCTACCTGCAACATTGCCCAAGTTTCATAAAGTTGCTTGTGAGCTTTGTAGAATATAATAGAGCAATTCGATGCTTATGTACTGCATGTTACCTTTGTTTAGTTATTTACTGATAGAGTTATAATATTTGCATTTTAATAGATAGTATATATATACCTCATTTGCAGTTTAACTCGCATGTGGTCTACGATGCTTGAGTGTCACCGACATCAACATGAGATGCTAGTATCCAGCAGTGGCAACACAAAGGTCTTAATTCGGTCAGAGTCACAATTTCAAGCAGCTCTACTCCTCCAGGTTGAGCTAAGCACTTTATGCTTGAACTTCCAGAAATGGATAGCATACCACAGATCGTACTTGCACAGCTTAAATTCATGGCTACTTAAGTGTGTGAAACCATTGAGGGGCAAGAAGAGCTCCAGGAGGAAGAAGGAAGCAGATACTCCAATAACAAAATTTGCTGTTGCACCCATGTTTAAAACCTGTGAAAGCTGGATAAAGTTATTAGATGATTTACCAAGCAAGGACTTGGAAGATGCTATTAAAGGCCTCGTGGCAGACATAAACCACACTGTGCCTCGCCAAGAAAAGCGGCGTGGTACTTCAAAGTTGACTTACTCGTTATCCCGTTCCGGTAGTATCAAGATGATTTCCTCATTATCCCGGAATGGAGAGCTAAATGGTGAAATGGCAGAGATCCATAGAAATTCCCATCCTACGGATTTACAGTCAAGTTTGGAGACATTCCTAGGGAGGTTTGCATTGTTTTCAGATGTTTCACTGCAGAAGTATATGGAACTCACGGTCGACATTAACAATGCAAAGGAAGATTATGAGAATATGAAGTTAAAGAACATGAGAAAGTAAAGAAGCTTCGACGAAGTCAAACCAGTGGCACTAATTTCTGGAAGGAAGAATGGGTTACAATAACTCAAAGCCATTTAGAAGTGGATAAGTGAATCACCCATGTGTATATTAGCCTGTTTAAAGAATAGGTATAAATTACGGTTACTTTTCTTTTTGGGTTCAGTTTGCAAGATAGGTCTAGATGGGAGAGGATAATATACTTGTAGATTTCTGGCCAATGCCATGCCGCAGAAGTGTAAATCTGAGGTTTAGGTAAAATTAAATTGATGGTGGGGGATACAATATGTGTATTTATCCTGGGTATATCATTATATGAGTTTTCCCTTTTCTTCTCTTTTTGATCTGTGTAGACCTTTCAGGCTGCGTTTGGATATACAGCTAGACGTATCTATACAGCATTTCTCCTTTTGCGGTGAATCCCTGATTGATTTCTGATTGCTGAAAGTGCTGAAAATGTGTCGTTTTTGTGCATTTCGCAGCGAATGTTTCACTCTGAATGCTGTGTTATGCTGAATGTTGTGTTGAACCTGATCTGATACATGTAACATGTTTGTGTTGAACCTGTTGCTTTTACCTTCTGAAATACCTCAAAACGTCAATTTTGCAAGGTAGGTAGTATTAAGGAAGAAGCAACATAATTTTGCCTAGAAGTTAATTTTGCAATGCGGTGGTTCCTAACATTTTCTTAAAATTTTCTTTATTATGCTCTTCACATTTTCTTTAACGAAATTTAAGAAATGCCCCTACGAATAATAACTATCTCATCCTATTTTTTCTTTAGCTTTATCCGGATGAACATGATGTGTATTAGTGAAGAGTGTGTTATATTTATTGGAAAAAAAAAGATGTGTCTAATGTAGAGGCTGTAAGGGTAAGCTTTTTTTTTATTATTATTCTAACCTAATTTTTCTTTGGTTTTATATGTGCTTCAAATATTACTGGTGGGTGTGGGTGTTTTTTTTTTTGAGAATAGGGTGTGGGTGAACATGCAACAGCGGCCCATTAGGCCCAATACCAAGAAAGAGTTCGTCGCGAATCGTCGACTTCTCTCTCATTTCCATTTGCCACAAACAAATTCCAGAAACACCCTCCCATACTCCTCGCGGCGGGCCAACGGACGGGGCCACCCCACGGCTACGCGGCAGATCTCCGTCCTCCTCCTCCTCCTCCTCGTCCTGGGCGGCTCCGGCGGCGTCGCCGGCAGGGGAATCCAGAAGGCAATGGATCTGTGGAACAAGCTGCGGAGCCTGGACGCCTACCCCAAGGTGAACGAGGACTTCTACAGCCGCACGCTCTCCGGCGGCCTCATCACCATCGCCTCCTCCCTCGCCATCCTCCTCCTCTTCCTCTCCGAGATCCGTACGTGACATGCCACCTCCCCCCGCCTCTCTGATCCCTCCCTCTCCGTCTCAGATCCCCTTTCAATTTTCGGTTTTCAGCCTGCCTGGGGGCGGTGGCTTTGCGGATTAGTTCCGTTCGTTCACGTGTGTTAGGGTGCGTGCGAAACGGGAGGAGTCTGTGGTTGGTGGGTGGGTTTGGAGCGTGTGGTTGGTTGGCCGTCCGATCGAGTGGGGATTGGAAATAGCGGGCTGATAATTAACAGTCCAATTTAACATGCATTTGAATCGTGTGTATTCACATTTGGTTAGAAGGTGGCGTGAGGAATTAATTACCTGAAGGTAAGAGGCGCTTGGTGTGGGGGGTACGGTAGATTCGTTGCAGGATGTGTGATCTAGAATGCTGTTGATTCAATTGTCATGCTATGGATCAGTTGGTGTTATCACTTATCAGAGTACTGTGTTGGTATGTGTTTCATTTTCGCAGGGATGCTTTTGTGTGGATTTAGTACTAGTCATCTGTTAATTGTTCTGCTATGCTAATATCATTAATGCTGAAGCTAGCTATGGTTTGATTAATTTGGGAACTTTTCACGTTACCATTTCTACCTTTTTTTTCTGATGAGTAGATTATTTGTTAATTGCCAATACTTTACTAGTCATTTCCTGCACTCAACATTGCGTAAACATTCTTAACTTTTCTGCAGGGCTGTATCTATATTCTGCAACAGATAGTAAGCTCACAGTCGATACCTCAAGAGGGGAAAGGCTACACATCAATGTTAGTGTGGATGTTCATTTTCATTTTCTCCAAACTTTCCAATTTTCTTGTATTGCTGAGACAGTCTGCATCTCCAGTTTCCTCTTGTTAATTTGTGTCCCTCCATGCATGTGTTCCTATTTGGAAAGCCACGCTCTTGGGCATATAGGCTCCATCTATCTATTATATTATTAAGACAGGCTTGAAAGGAGACGTCACGTTCGCTGTGTAGGCTAGAAATTCCCACATTAATAGGAGGAAAACAAAAAGAGAGTTCAAATAGGAATACAATTTAGAAATAACTGAAATTCGGAATTAAAAATAAGGAATATTGGAATAACAGTCCATATAGAACCCAATAAGGGATTAATTAAAATCTCTATCTCTACTACTTAAAAAGACTAAGATGATTCCATCGTCCGTCATTGACGTCACAGCGCCTCACGCGCATTCGCGTCCAAGTTGTGTACGATTCTATTCTCTTCCCAGGAGAAGCAAGGCAGCTCAGCTGCATGCGTTTCAATCCTGCCACGTGGCGCTGTATTGATTTTAAGGGATTTTTCTTTTAGATAAAAGGGGAAAGGAAAACGTGGCCGGAAGATTGCCTAAGATAATCTTTGAGAGCAAATCAGGAAAGAGTTCCGATAAAAACGACTTCATGCCGATTCAATCGTCATCCAATTTCTTGCTACATTTTGGGTTGTGCTTATATAGAGAATTGAATCGGGTTTTTTTTCTTAAGATTGGTTTGAGATATTCTTGGGCCTTTCATCCAGAAAAGTAAGATATGCTTGGGTGTACTGTCGCCTCCATGCTCTTTTGGTGATTGGCGATTTATCTGTAGCCTGCTTGGTTCCGTAGCTCCATATGCATGCACATCCAATTAAGCTCCCTGATGAAAGGATGGACATGTTTATGAGTAGATTTTGGGATTGCTCCCTGATGTGCAATCATGCCAAAGATGTCTAAATTGAATAATCATTTAAGATTAATTGTAAATATTAATTAGTTTCTCCCGTTGCAACGCACAGGCACATTTGCTAGTTCCAGTCTAATTTATCTTTCTTTACTCTTATAAAAAGAGGAGTTGAGGTGATTGGTGTGTTCTACACCCACCCCCGCATCATAAGATCTTTAGTGGTTGGATATCGTGGTATCAGGATATTTATACGTTCTTTATATTTTTTTATGTGAAAAAAGGCATTCCATGGACGTGTGTGCTAATTGGTCTTATGTAACCATGTAAACAATCTTGAGATCCAAGGGTTTTTTTTGTATGTGTGTATTTTGAAAATCTTATGTGGCCACTGCACATGCCATTTTCTGCAATTAGTTGAGGAATCCTATACTTTTTATTGTTAATTTATGTTGCTGCATTTTTGCAGTTTGATGTTACGTTCCCAGCTCTTCCTTGTTCACTTGTTGCTGTTGATACGATGGATGTCAGTGGAGAGCAGCACCATGATATAGTATGTACGACAGTTTTCATCAGTTTCCTTATTATATTTTATATTTGTTGATCTGTTTTAGAAAAGTGCTTCCCAAGCACTGTATCACATAATATGCTACCTGAGGTTCCAAACCATCTGCTTTGCAGAGACATGACATAATAAAGAAAAGAATTGATAATCTTGGCAATGTAATTGAATCAAGAAAAGATGGAGTTGGTGCCCCTAAGGTATGTTTTCTTACTTTTAACTTGAAAAGGTGTACAGGTGAAACCGTTCTGTTTCTTTTTCCTTCACGTTCATCACCATTGGAACTATTCACTAGTTTTTATCTTAGAAAATTTGAGATATACTTTAGTGTTGATGAAAAATCCGCGTCCGGCCGATGGTGCCAAATCTGTGTTGACGCAAACTATGTCGACAAACACAATGGCTTGAGAGATCTGCTTAGCTCCAGTGTAGGTCCTAAATTTTTATGAGATACGGGCGTGCCAGTCAGTTTGATCCTGGAACCGACAAGATGGATAAATATGTTAATGACTAAAAAACTGATCGGCCAATAAGCCAATGTAAAGATATTAGCCAATGTTGATAGGGTTTTGACCAACCGGCTATATTTCTGATGTAGATTTTGACACTTGGATTGATATACAGGCAATTGGCTGATGATAATATAATAAGATAATGAACCAATCGGCCGATATAAATGTGACAAAGTAGATGTCCAATTGGCTTAACAAGATTTAGATTACCAACAACAATCTAGTAGGTCGAACCTAACCGATGCAACACGAGATTGTATATAGTAATCTAATACTCAATGAGCCGATAAATCTGTCTAATGTGATGGATATAACGAATCTATCTAAAACAACATTGTGATTGTAGAGATATATTGACTAAGTCAGAAGATCAGACCTAACCGAGACAGTCCCAACTAAACCGATGCGTCTATAAACACAATGCAATTAAAGATAAAATCGAGATATCAAGTAGGCAAAGATACCGACTGAACCAGAGCAATCCAAGAGATCGAAGCGATGCAGCCTTGAACAATACCCATATAGCCGATACAATTGCCAGGGCCGGCGGAACTTAGGACTTACCCCTTCACCGAAGATCGAAGCCGATGCAGCCCCGCGTCAGGTGCCAAGTTCAGCCGGTAGTAAAAACCTCGGAAAAGAGGATGGCGATGCGTCGAAAATAGTTGTATTGATCGAGAGAGAGTTTACAATGACCCTAGGTATACATATTTATACCCATGGGTAGATACTAGTTTTTATTGGACACGATACAGACATTCCTAAAGATAAAGTAAAAGATACAAGTCCTAATCGGACTCTAAACAATCTTTCCTAAAAATAAAAAGGAAACTAACTGACTCTGCCTAATTAATAGATAAATTGCCATGCCGCATCCTTTTGAACTCGGCTTCTTTTGGATAAGTTTTCTTTAATTGATTAATTTTCTTAACCGAATCCACTAAGAATCTAACTGTTGGCGACTGCTAATTTCCATCGGCCAATTCCAGAATTCTGAGGCCGATATTGACTATAGGCTGATGATGACTTCGGGGCTTACCAAATTTTGGTGTTAACATTTAGTTAGCCAATTAATTTTATAACCAGACCTTGAACATTGTGCTCTGTGATGTTTTTCTTTTACTCTGGAAAATAGCTGGTCCTATTGTGCTTCCGTTATAAAATTTTGGCCTTCATAGTGCCTGCATGAAGCCATGAAGTTATTTTAGATTCTTCTAGTTGTCAGTGACTGTTCTTGTTGTGATTTTCCAAAAAAAAAACATAGGTTATTTATGCTGTCACTTTATTTATGTCAGTAACCTCTATAGAGAAACAAATTGAATATAAATCCAGGCATACTAATGGCATACTGGCATGAAGGGACCAGTATGATGGTTGTGAAATATGCTGTCAAGGATAATGTTCTTATATCATATACACACATAGTAGTGGTGTACTGGTTGTCATATTATTATTCCTTACTGTATGATGGGTGTGTGCTATGTTGGCAAAAAACAATATTTAACTTTAACTAACTTGAATCGTGGAACTCTAGATTGAAAGACCACTGCAGAAACATGGTGGAAGACTTGACCACAACGAAGTTTACTGTGGATCTTGTTATGGTTCTGAAGAGGTACGTTATACACTTCTCTAATACCATTATGTTGAGTTTGCCTATTTTTATTAATGTAACTATTTATGTATTTACACCTATATTATTTGCAACACTAATTTTTATCCTTTCTCTTCCATTGAAATTGTAAGATAAACTAATATTGTTTTTATTAATTCATCAGTCAGATGATCAGTGCTGTAACTCCTGTGAAGACGTCCGTGATGCCTATCGGAAGAAAGGGTGGGCACTCACCAATATAGAAGAAATTGATCAGGTACTATGCACTTAACCATTTTTCTTCACACTTACAAGAGATTGCATAATCTTGTTCAATCTTCATGTACATGGTTCTTAGCAAAACTCATCCGTGTATTGCCCCTCGTCATGTGTTTGTCCTTGGTCTGGTCATTTGCTAACTAGTCAGTTCTTGAAACAGTAATTTGTGGTTGAGCATTGTGTTTCCTTATCACCACATAGATCAATATAGAATTACTGCACTACTACCTTGATGTTGACGGCATGCTCATTATATATTTGTGTAATGAATTCTATTGGAAGCCATGGCTTGTACTGCATCTAGCCATATGCTAGTAAGTAGCCTGCAACCTAATTGGCAATCCACAATATGTCTCTAAAAGTTAAGTTTGAATTATAGCTGCTATCATAATGTTATTTAGAAAAAATATGTATTAATTCTGATCAAACTATCTTATAGCTTGCATTTGATTTTCTCTTCCGAATGCAATGTTTGGCCATTTTGTTGCATGCAACATGAATATGTTAACAAATTTGTGCAACCCATTTTGTCTTCCTAATGAATTCATTTAAGAGTTTGTGCTGCTTGCTGCCTGCAACCAATGTTATGCTTCTATCAGTTTTCTCTATCAGTTTTATGCTTCTATCTTATCCTTAATTGACTTATGTTCCAGTGTAAGCGAGAGGGCTTTGTTCAAAGGTTAAAAGATGAACAAGGAGAAGGTTGCAATATTCATGGATTTGTAAATGTCAACAAAGTAGCTGGAAATTTTCACTTTGCCCCTGGGAAAAGCTTGGACCAATCATTCAACTTCCTTCAAGATCTCTTGAACTTCCAACAAGAAAATTACAATGCAAGTTGAATTTTTTTCTTCGTCCACCTTATTGAACCATTGATAATACTGAGCATAAACATGAACTTATAATGGTTTTACTGAAACAGATAAGTCACAAGATAAACAAGCTTTCCTTTGGGGTAGAATTCCCTGGTGTTTTCAATCCTCTTGATGGGTATGTTTGGAATTTAGGGAAGCTATCATAGACGTCGTATCTCTCTTTGGTCCTTATTTTCCATGTTCCTGATTTCCTGTGTATTTCAGTGTAGAGTGGATACAGGAACACACGAATGGATTAACAGGAATGTACCAATACTTTGTCAAGGTAATATTTTTAGTAACTAGTCACGTTTTTTTCTTGTGGGGAACTAGTCATGCTATTTAATATGGTTGCACAATGTCATGCTGTTGGCGTATGAAGAGATGTCACGCTGCCTTCTTTGGTTTATGTGCCTCTTTTGTGCAGGTTGTTCCCACAATCTATACCGACATTAGAGGACGGAAAATCAACTCAAATCAGGTAAGCAACACCATTGTATAACATACTTTATTCTGAAGCCAAAACTTTTGATTTTATTCTTTTTTTCTTTTGCAGTTTTCTGTGACGGAGCACTTTAGAGAAGCAATTGGCTATCCCAGGCCTCCGCCTGGTGTATATTTCTTCTACGAATTTTCTCCAATTAAGGTGAAGAATGGATACACTGATTTTATGTAGTCCTTGAAGCATTAGCTAGCAATATTTCTGCGCTATCTGTTGATTAGTTTGTAACTCTGGATACATACGATTAGTAGTATATCTAGTCTTCGTAGCTGCATGCTCTAAAACCACAAGCATGCCTGTATTTGTTTCCTGAAAGCACCATGTCTGTTTTCTGGTTACATGTTAATTTGTTTAGCTCTTAATACGTACAATTAGTTTCTTGAAAGCAACACATTTGTATAAGATATTATGCAACAATTACCATCTTTGCCTGCATTCTTCATCCTTTAGATTGAAGTTATGTTGTTTGCCTGATAATTTGATTGTTCTTTGGCAGGTTGATTTTACTGAAGAAAATACATCGCTTCTTCACTTCCTGACAAACATATGTGCTATTGTTGGAGGTCTGTCATAGCTCACAAACTTGTTTGTCTTTTTGTGCTTTCCAGAAAACATAAGCAATAGACTGATTTTTGCATGAATATATTTCCAACCCATCTTTCAATTGCAATCGTACAGGGATTTTCACTGTTGCTGGCATCATAGATTCTTTTGTCTACCATGGTCATCGTGCGATAAAGAAAAAGATGGAGATCGGAAAGCTTGGATAATTCCATAATTAGCATATACCCTGTAGGACCATAGTTTGAATTGAGTCGACTATTGCTTGCCTGAAAAAGGTACGAAGTAAATTCAGGAGGAATTTTGACTAATATGTTGTAATACATTTTCTAGCCGCTTAGATTTTTGCTGATTATTCAAGCCTAGAGCATAGACATGTTTGTATAAGCTGTTGCATCGTCGTATTTAACTGTGTTTTGGGCTAAATGTACTGTAGCATTTCTACTACATAAAAAAGCGTAGTGGTTGTTGTTGTTTCTACAACTATTGATTCTAACCTTTGGATCCGCCAAATCAAACGGATGAGATTTCTCCCACGATCCTCCCATCGCATCCCCTCTCCCGCACCCTTTCTTCCTGAACCGCATCGCCCCCTCCCAATCCCACATCCCTGCCCGGTGCCCTCATCCCCTCCACACCGTGCCACCTCCTCTCCCCACCGCAACCAACGAGCCACCTCCCCATCTCGTGCAACCCGCGCTGCCTTCTCCGGTCGTTGTCGTCACGTCGTCGCCACATCATCGTCGTCGCACGATCCCGCCTGACGGTCACTGCCTCCCATCGCCATGCCCATCCCCGACGCCCCCGCGTCCAGCCGTCGCTGTGCCCGCATCCACTGTGCCGCCTCCCCATCACCGCCTCAATCCCTTGCGTTGCCTCTCCTCCTCCCTCGCTCTTCGCCGCTGCCACCGCCGGATCAGCGTGACCTCCCATCCCTCGCGCTGCCTCCACCCCGTCCCCTCGGTCGCCGCCGCCAGCAGAAGACCTCGCCGTCAACATCCTCCCTGGCAACCCGGTCCAATCGAGGAGGCAAACTGCGCGCCACTGCACGCTTGCGCCCGTCGCCCACGACCACTGCCCAAGAATATTGCGGCCCACGCACGACCACATCGCCAACCATGACTATTCTGGTAATACTGTCATTTTTAGGACATTTCTGGGATGAGGCAGAATCACCATCGAGCCCCAAATCCGAAGAAGCCATCGTCGAGCCCCTTCTCCTCCTTACCCTACCGACCGATTCGATTTGATTGCACTGCCGGCAAGGAGGACGGCCAGCAGCCATGTGGGCGGCGGCGTACTTGGCGTCGTGCTGCGCCGCGTGCGCGTGAGAGGTGTGTTGGACGGCGGTCGACAGCATGGGTACTACGGTCTCTTCGCGCTCTCCTTCTTTGCCTCCTGGCGCTCGACGAGGTCGCCACGCCCCTCCTCCAGTCCATCCTATGTGCGTGCATGCAATCCCCCTCGTCGCCTCTCCCCTTCCCCTCTTATTCGATTTGATTTGGTTTTCTCGAATTGATGGAACCACGAGTGGTTCGAGACCAATGCCGTGCTTAGGGTTAGCCTCGACAATTTCGTCTTCTTCACCATCCTCGCCATTATCATGGCTGGAATCAAGGACCAGAAGGACCCCCGCGACAAGATACACCATGACGGTTGGATAGCCAAGATATTCTGCTGGGTTGTCATCGTCTTCCTTATGTTCTTCATGCCTAACGGGGTCGTCAGCTTCTACGGTGAGCCCTTTTTCACCTGTGCAACTGTGTTTATATAATCGTCTCATCACATATGGTGAATTGATTGTTTTGGAAAGAATTATAAAGATGCTGCAGTGACTCTATTTTGTAAGATGGTTGCATTAATATTTAAAATTCATTTATCGGTATATGATAGTCGATGAGAGAATTAATGATAGGAGTAGCAAAAATGCCCTTGTAACTCCTTCCTCAACACTGCTAGAGGGAAAGAGAAGGTGTGAATACGAGTCGTGAGGAGTTTCCTTAGGCTTGTCTCACTTTTGATTCCCTGCAAGATTCCTATAAGTCTGTTACATTTCCTAAACCAAAGAATATATGAGTAAATTTTTAAGGTTGACATATTTTCAGATCGAGATAATAATAATGTAAATATGAAATTGTAAACCAACTAATTTGCAACTTTGGAGGTTTACAAATTGTAGTAATTTCCTATTTAGTTTTCAAGAGGCATGTGTTCTTGTGGTTGAGTATTTTGATATAGACGATGAAATTGTGTCAGAAAGTTGGCTGTGCCAATGTTGCATTTGTGGTTGCCTATGTTTTTATCAATTAATGTTTAATTATTTTTGGTCATTGGATCTCCAGAAGAAGGCCGTCGCAGCGACCAAGCCAACCTTTGTCCACGTCGGCTGTGACACTTCGCCCACATCTCACCCACGCCTCCATGCATCTCAAAGCTAACAGCCCTACCAATGTGGTAAATGATGCAGACACATGCAGGGATGGATGATTTCATTTTCGTGTATAACTTATTCAGTGTAGTCTGGATGCCTTGATTATGAATATATGTTGTATTGGTTCACACGTCTTCTGGTTATGAATTAACTACTACACATCCTTTGGTTAGGAATTAACTACTACATGTCTTTTAGTTAGGAAATAGTTGAGGGCTCTACAGGATTCATATATAGGAGTGCCTGCTGCAGCTCATCTGATTGAGTGTCGACAATGCTCTGAACTCCAATTCTTCCTTCGGCAAGCATCAAAAGAATCCTCTCCACAGCAATAATTGTTAGATTGCATATTATTTGCGTTTAACTCGTTATTCATTTCACTGCCTAAAAATTGATATAATATTGAAGGCTAAGAAAGAGCTCACTGACCTTGGCACTGAGTGATGCTATGATTTACCCTCTCTCCATATGATAAGGTATGGTATCTAAGTGGCTTCCTGGATTTACCCTCTCTCCATATCTTTCATACATGATATATCAGATGATTTAATATAGTGCCCTATGTATTAGGGAAAATGTAATTCTTTTAATTACATCTCCTCTCTCCACCGCCGATTTGCCCTGCATGAGCCGCTAGCAACGCTTGCCTCGTTGATCTCCTCCACGTCGCCACCGGATCCGCCGCGGCCACCGTCGCCAAGTCCCCTTCGCCGCATGCATCCATCGTTGGAGCAAGCACCGTCATTGTCAGATCCTCCTCCACCGTCATCCAATCCGCCGCCCCCCATGTCGGTCCCTCTCGCTGAACCGTGATGCCCGTTTGCCATCGCTGCTGCTTCCACTCTCAACCGTCAGTGCGCCACCACCGTCGCAGTCGCCGTCGCCCATGAATCGACGTCGCCGATTCCATCTCCATTGTCGAGTTCCGTGACCGCTGTCGTCTCAGGTCACCTCCATGAAAGACTCCGCCGGCTATGCCGACCTCTCCTTTCACTGGAGGCCTCGCCCTCCGCGCCTCTCTCTCAGCCACCACCGCCAGGGATCGCCTTCCCCCTTCACTGCCCTCCGCGCCTCACCGATCTACAACGACCTTGCTTGTTGAAGATGACATAACGACATCCCTCTAAACCAGGTAACTATTCTCCCCCTAATCAATTCAATCTGCATTTTATGCCTTGAGTGCTGTCTTAATTGACTTCAGTGACATGTTTGTCAACATAGGGATGAGCTAAATAGGTTTGTCTCAGATAAGCGATCTCTATCAGTTCTCAAACTAGATGGATGGCTGCGGCAATCTCAGTTTTCTTAATATAAGCTCTTCAAGCCTTTCAACGCTATGGCTATAAGATCTTTCTTCCCTAACAAAATCGATAACACAACCTGCTACTACAATTATTTTTAGTTAAATTGATTTAGCATTGCAAGTTCATTAAGATATTAATCTCTTGCAGGTCATAAATTGTCCTAATTTGGATGAACTCGGTGAGATGTACACAACATAATGATTCTACCGATCTGACTAGTCTGATGGATAGTATAGTTCGTCTTGCTCAAATTTGAGAAGCTTGCACATATCCTCAATTCACTAAACCACCTTTGATCTTTATCAACTCCAAGTATTGTTTCTGATTTTAACCAGACAAGCAGATTATGTCTTGAGCACTAAAATGTGATCTTTACTTTTATATGTTCAAATTGACTTTGTATAGGTTACATATTTTCACCCAGATAATTTCAAAATCAGAATTGACTATCAAAATGTTTATGCATCCATTGAATAATTTTTTGTAGTAAGGACTGAAAGTGCATCTAGCCCCCTAAGTGGGTTTTGGTGATTAGTGACAAAATGGTTAAGGGACTAATGTGTTTTATGGAGATAAATGCAGGTGTTTTAGTCCCAAGGTGCTTAGGTGTGTGCTATGATGCTTGGAGACCCCTCAACAACAAATTTCAAAGCGGCGAGAAAACTCGGAGCCTGTTTAGAATAGGTAATTTTTTACTCTTGAGTTTAGGAAAAACCGTACAATTAAGAGGGGTTCCAAGTGATGTCCTGAGGTGATCTAAGTGCTCTTAGTCATATTCCACTGAAGAAATATTTTTAGGAGCTATTTTTTAAAATGGCTTCTTTCAAGACAACAAGCATCGATCGGAATATCCTGGCATTCTGGACCGGAACTTCCGGGCACCTTTCTAGTTCAAAAGTGTAAGTAACGGCTACATGACGTCATCTGGCCATTATATATACCCAACTCAATTCTAGCTCTCTTTTTGGCCATTCCATTTTTGTTTTACTGTTCCCTAGCTTTCTCTAGCCTCTTCCATGTTGTTCTTGTTTCCTTCACCCAAATCTTGAGCCTTTCTTGAGTGATTAAGTGAGTTTGAGGGTGGCGGTGAAGTTCAGAGATGGTGTTGAAGGTTAGGATGGCTTGAGCACTTGGTGAACCTCATTGGGCTATCGGTTGGTGCTTATTACTCTTGGAGGGTGACCTCCTAGACGGTTAGGCGT
This sequence comes from Oryza officinalis, assembly GCA_008326285.1. Taxonomy (NCBI): domain Eukaryota; kingdom Viridiplantae; phylum Streptophyta; class Magnoliopsida; order Poales; family Poaceae; genus Oryza; species Oryza officinalis. The sequence goes on along the minus strand of BDMV01000003.1, from coordinate 21,347,417 downwards.
CGCCCGCGAGTATCCGTTAAGTTGTGGATTGATCCGGGCAAGTTTGTAAAGGGTTTCCTCACCTCCGCAAGGAAATGAGGTAAATGAGTAAAGATCCATGCTGAGCTTTCAGAGGTTGTCTTGGTAAAGTAATTCTCACTTGTGGTCTTCTCTAGGAATTCAAGTTGGGATTTCTGTGGTCACTTGAGTTCTAGAGAATGACCTAGAGGTGTTGGATTGAAGGCTAGGGACTTCTTCTGGAGGCTTTACTCGGTGAGGCAAGGAGTTAATCGAGACTCAGCTCTTCGGAGTTCCTCAACGGAGAGTAGGATCCGTGTGATCCGAACTTCGGGAAAAAATCCTCTTGTCTCCATTGTGCATGTTTTGTGCTTGCCCTTGTGTTTTCAATACTCTACTTGGATTATGGTGTGTAATGCTGATTGGATAAACCTAAAGTTTCATCAGATTTGAAGTCGGAATTCAAATTTGCTTGAACATCGGAAGTTCATGTCAAAGAACTTCGAAAGTTCCGGGCTGCCTGAGCTGTCAGGAAGTTCCGGTGTTTTTCACCAGGAAGTTTCCGACCTTCTTGAATTTGACCGCTGCGATTATTTTTTAGTTATTTTTAGGAACGCCTATTCACCCCCCTAGGCGACATCTACGAGCTTCCAAGGACTACAGATATATTTTGTCTTAGTCTGCAATGGAGAACAATGTTGGTGGCTCCACATGAGCAGTAGCAGGAGGACTTCCGCAAGGTGCACCTCTCCATGCTTCCTCTACAGCGTCGGAGCAGTTCAAGAGGCTCTTCTCGCCAACATGCTGGGCCTGATGATCAATGCTGATCTCACTATGCCCTTCTACCACTAGCTTGTTGGCCCATCAGAGGTAACTCACATCTCCTGCTACTGCGTCTGCCTCGCTTTCCTTTTCTTTAGATGTGATATACCACTGTTTAGACAACAATTATTTCTTCAATACATTCATTTCTCAGGTTGTGGAGGTTAAGGTCAATGGACTAAGGCAAAAGAGTAGTGCTAATAAATAAATGTAGGTATATTCAAGTCAACCGGTATAACATCAATTCAGATTTATATAGAATTATTTTGTGAAATGTAAGCAAACCTCTTATGCTTCCATCTCCACGGAATTCTTTCAGGTAGTTGAAGAACATTGGCTGCGTCGGAATGTGCGTCCACATGTATTCCAACACAGAACTTCTTCACCAATGAACTCGGACTAGCTCTAACCATAAATCCAAGTAAGACAACCTCCTTACCTTCCCCCCTAAATATATTTCAGCGTTGTTCTGAACTTTCTACTAGCAAGTTGCAAGAGATATTGTACATGTGCTACTCAGTACTTCAGTCTGCAATTTCCTACCCGTGTTATTCTCATAACCATTTGGTAAATTGTCTATATTTTTTCCTCTAAAATTGCATTGGTCTAGATAATTATGTAAACTGAAATATTGAATTAATTGCATTGGTCTGAAGACATGAGCCGTGAAATGATATATGGGCAAGTGCCATCACCATTAGAAGAATACCCAGCATCAAATTGTTGCTTTCAGCAATGCTGGGCTGATTTTTGAAGTGAGCAGCACAAGTTTAACTCTATACCATTGAAATATACAATAATAGTCCTTCACATTACATTAGAAGGTTTTCACAAGTGAAAATCTATACTATTTGTTTTTGTACTTTTAAAATTGCTTTTGCTTGCAATATGGTGGGTTTAATTCAGGGTAGATGGAGACAAAATGTCTTATTTCTATAATCGTTTTTTGAGCGAATATCAGTTCATAATGGCTTATTTTTGTAATGAGATTGAGGTCTTGTTTATTAGCCACTGAGTTGATCATTTCAAGTGTATACTGTGTACTGAATCCCCCTTAGAAGGCCATTAAATTTTCTCCAAAAGAGATGGACTTAATCCACTGCATGTACTTTGTGCAGATGAAAGTTTGAAACTCTCACAGATTCACACCTTCTACACTGTATGGTACTATGTTTGCAAAACATGTTGATGCCCTTTTTCCAATGTGATAGTGGATTAATGTTTCCACCCTGTCCTTTGATGGAATTAAGTCACTTAAGTTATTGGTCTTATTTCTATAATCGGCATGTAGTTAGTATTTATCGATGAAAAATGTAGCTATGTAATCTAGGAACTCCCATCTGTGAACTACTCCATTAAGAGTCCATTCGTGCTATGCACTAAGCCTTTTCTTTTTGGTAGTGTCATATTACGTTCGAAACTGCTACAACTCCTGATAAAAGATAAAATATTCGTGGCACGCTTTTCAAACTGTTAAATGGTGTGTTTCGTGCGAAAATTTTCTATATGAAAGTTGTTCTAAAATATCAGACAAATCTATTTTTCAAGTTTGTAATAATTAAAACTTAATTAATCGCACGTTAATGTCATCTCGTTTTACGTGAAACACTTAATCTTTATCTTTATCTTCATCTTCAAGAGATTCAAACACTACTTAAGAGCACACAATGATTAAGTGTTATTATCTTTTAAGGGCAGCTGCCTGGCCTGGTGTCCATGTTTGGTATGATCAACGTCATGATATTTCAAGGCGATTAAATGAAACTTCTGTGGTAATTTTTATAAGCATCATTTACATAGTTGTGAGGTGCTTTTTTGGATAAAACTGGTTCTGTGGCATATCTTCCATAGCTTCTGTGTACCTTTTTGGATAAAATTTATTCTGTGGCATATCTTCCATGGCTCCTGTTCCCTATTTCCCAACCTAACAGAGCAGGAAAGCCTGAAGGATATGCAGGAAATAACCAATTTTTTCTTCAACAACTATTGATTTTTCATTAAGGCGTTAAATTAGCATACTTTATATAATTACATTGGTTAATGGATATTTATTTGTATCTCTAATTCATACATACTAAATATAATAAGACAATTAAAGTGTTAAAAGAGATACCTCAAAGGAAAATTTATAAAATATTACATGTGGGCATTGTTCGTATGACAAAAAATATATGTATGTATGAAGTCAAAATTCATTGAGTTGTTGCAGGAGTAGGGTACGGACAGTATAGAGTTGGCATGGAAAGCAAATGAGGGTGTTGAGCAAGACTCACCTCAGAAGGCAAGGTCTAAACACATATGTTACATCCAGCCTATGTTTTTTCTTTACAAATGGAAATTATATTGTTAGTTGATCATAAGATAGCTATGGGTATATATGGGACCTGCAAGTGTGAAGTATTCTTTACAAATTTGAAGGCCATACTGACAATGTTGATCATCTAAGTTTTCTGTTGGTCAGAACAAATTTAAATATGGCCAATGGTGAGAACTAAGATCTGAAATTGGCTATGTCCTATGAGTATTGAATTATATTTTTTGTTTTCTCATTGTTAGATAGGAGTACAATCTAATCTATTCCGTAATGGTACAATGATCACTTATTTGTAGCCTTCATCGTATATTGTACCTACATGTGAGTTGAGGCAAAGTTGGTGTTATTTTTCCCGTTGCAAAGCACGGGCACCCAACTAGTATTCATAAACCTTACAGAAAGATATATTTCGCTCCATCCCCAGTTGCCCACCACACACTTTTTTTTTGCCAGTCTGCTACGAGTGGTTCTCTAGGATTTTTTTCATGCTTTGCAGACAGAACCTCTTGGTGGCAAGAAGTATCTTTAGTCCAAAGAGTACTTTTCGGGGAGCACTCTATTCATGGGGTTTCGATGAAATGCCGTTCACTAAGATGAAAAGGATAAAATGCCACTTAGTACGTTACCTTCAGAATATTTTGTCACTTTGGAGAGTTGTAAGACCAAAATTCTCCTGGATGTGGAGAGAGGAAGGGAGAGGGGAGCACGGGGAAGGCCGAGGATGACCGCCGTACTCGGCGGTGGGCAGCGGTGCGGGGACGACAAGGACAACATGCGCATGTGGGCGGGCCCTCCAGCGTCGCTCCACAGGAGGCCATGCCGATGTGGTCTTTGCCACCACCTCCGTCATCTCACAGGACCCACTCACTACCCTTTCTCGTCTTCTGTGGGGGCAGTGCGTTCCCTCTCTCCAAGCTCATCCTCACCCTCCAGCACCATCGTCCTGCGTGCTCGCCGCCTTCAGTGCCACCTGTGCATGTGCATGTTGTCCCTGCCGTCGCCACCACCTTCTGGCGAGCCCTCCAACACCGCTGTTCGGCTCTGCCTCCCTCGGTGCTCCCCTCTTCCTCTTTCTCCACATCTAGGGATATTTTGGTCTTATAATTCTTTAAAGTGACAAAATAGCATGAAGGTAACCTTATTGAGTGGTATTTTATCCTTTGCATACTAGTGGGTGGCATTTCATCGAAAACCCACGAAGCATATTGTCCATTTCCTCACTTTTCGGGCTTGTTTACTACAGCATCTCCAACAGATTATCTAAATCAGGCTCTCCAAACATCCATATATGTAGTTGTCTATTTGATTTGGTAAGTTAAACTCGTTGCTCACTCCAACAGTCTCTCCATCTACCCTCTCCATTTTGAGTTTATGACAATGGATTCATATGTCAGTCTCTCCACCATCCTCCCAACTACAACCTTCAATCCTCCATCCTTTGGTGGCAACAATGTTAACAAGAGGGGAGAAGCCGGTGGTGGTAGCAGGTGGCGAGAGGGATGGATAGCCGGTTGCGGCGACAGGTGGTGATAGGAGAAGAAGACGGCAGTGGCGACAGCAGCACCAGCCGCGACAGTGGTGGGGAAGGTAGAGCTGCGATGGTCGGCGACGGAAAGAGTGGCGACCTCGGCCAGCGGCAGAGGTGTGCTCGCTCGGTGGGGAGGCGAAGGCGTCACGGCTATTGACGTCGGAGCAACAGAGGAGGGCGCTGTCGAGCTACTCCACCAGTGGCATCCTCGTCGTCGAGCTGTCCCACCAGTGGCGCGCTCCCTCCCTCACCGTTGAGCCGTCGCATTGTCCTCGCCGTTGAGCCGCCTCTCCACCCTCGCTATCGAGCCGCACCGCCATTGCGTCCCTCGCCCCTTCCTTGTCGTCGCTGCATTGTCTCGCCCTCACTCTTCGCCATCGAGCCGCCTCGCTGCCCTCGTTGTCGAGCCGCGCTGCTGCCGCACTCTCTCACCCTCGCTCCTCCCTTGCCACTGTCACACCCTCCCGCCCTCATTCCTCCCTCGCCGCGCCGCCGTTGCGCTCTCCTGCCCTCGCCCCATCTCCTCTGGCCACGGGCAGAGGCCTACGTTGGGAGGTCGACACGATGGAGGCCTGGGCGCGATGAAGCCTCGCTGGCAGCTACCTAACACCCTCAAAGGGGAGAGAGAAGGGGATAGAGTCGTGGGGCCTATGATTAGCAAGTGATATTGACTGGCCAAATTTGGCTAGAGAGTGAAGAGACTTGGCCAGCTGGATGGCTTGGCTATTCGGTTGAAGAGGTTGTTGGACTTGGAGCATGTTTTTTTTATAGAGTTGCTAAATTTTGTCTTAGAGAGATGCTTAGAGATGTTTTTTTAGTGTGACTTGGAGAGGCTGTTGGAGATGCTTTTTATTTAATATCGATAAGGTGATAAACTAAATAATATTTTATCATTGTAATTTTACCAAACTCTGCCAAAAATTGGTAATTCTAAAAACTTCGACTCATATAACTACACCAAATTTAGTATGATATTAAACCTAACATCTTCACATTTTTAACCTTCTCATAATTTGACATTGGCAGACCCTAGTCTTTAGCTTTACTAATACTGGTAAGGTTTATTTTGGTAACGGTAAACATATCTTTTTTAAGGTAGTTTTTTGGGAAGCGCTGCAAATACATGCGGCGTGCACATCGATCCAGACCAAACGAGCAATTGTTCGATGTACTCAGCAAGCCAAACGGGCAGCTGGTTGAAACTGTTCCTGGCAGCAAAGCCAGCGGCTGAACGGCCAACCAACACAGTGCTGCACTGAACTCACCATCAGGCGCGGGCCAGAGCAACGTTCTCTCTCGCACGCGGCCTGACCCCGTCCACCGGAGCGTGCACGCGGCCTGACCCCGCCCACGTCGCCACTCCCCGGCCCGGCCATCCCGGACTCCCCGGTCGTGCGCGCCCCGGAGAAATCGCGACAGGGAAAGCTGCATGCGCCCCCGGCCATCCTGTCGCGCTCCCCGCGCGATTCCTCCCGATCGGACGCCCCCCCGTCCCCGTCCCGGTCATACGTACGCCTCGCCACCATAACTGCCCAAAGGCGACGAAGCCTTTTCACGTGCCCGCGACGGCGACGCACGCTTCCCCCCCTCGCGTTCGCGTTGCGTCGCCGCCATTCATGCAACGCAGAAAAAAAAAGGTCCCCCACCCCNCCACCCCACCCCACCCCTCCTTGTCGCCGCCGCCTCCTCCTCTCGTTCCCGCGCGCGAGCCAGAGAAAGAGAGACGGGCCACGGAAACGGGTAGTAAACCACGCATCATTCCGCCCGCGAAAAACGATTGGCGACACCGGGCGGGCAGGCAGGCAGGCAGCGTCGGATGATTGATGGTGTGATTGATTGATTGATTGATTCCAGCGACCGAGACGAGAGGGGGAATGTGTTGATGTTGCTGGGCGTCGTGTCCAGGAAAGGCCCGGACAGGAGGAATATTAAGCGTGAAAAGGCAGCCGCTTTGCTTCATCAGCACAATGATTCCAGCGACCCATGATCTGTCACTCTGCCGGACAAACTGATCACTCCTCCCGGGTAAGGCTAGCCTACACTCTATTACTACTACTACTAATGTGTGTTCTTTTTTGAGGTTATACTTAGCGTAGGTGAACTGTCTCGGTTGGACCATTCAATGGGGATTCTTTCATTGACAAAAAGACGTCTTCTCTCAACAGTGTCACAGTGGTAGTATGTATACAAGCAGTAGTGTAGTGGTATTAAGTAGAGTATATACTTTGAAAAGGTTGTGACCACTCCGGCTGATTGCTTGGGCTTGGCTCATCTCATGGTAAGAGAGTTTATGTATCAAAATGGTTATTGTTCGAAGGCGAAATGCAGCAGACGAAATTGTCACGAGGATGATGTGTTTTTCTGCTACTCCACCACTCTTCAGATAATACTTTTTTTTCTGTATAACGAAAACTCTTCAGATAATGGTGATAAGCTCCAAGCCTCCAAACATACGAGAGTGCATGCATGCATGCAGGAATCGTGGTGGTTAAATCGGTACGATTTGGTTCCTTAAACTATTTTATAGCCAGTCTCGTACAAGGTTATGGGTCATGACTGAAATGTTCCGGCTCGAGAAATTCAGAGATGGGGCATAGCATCTTCAGTGTGGCTGTCTCTGCTCCACAAAGCCAGAAGCCGATGTAGTACAGAGAAAAGATGTGCTCTTTCTCTTTGATGGAAGCATCTGGTGTTTTAATAACATCCGATGGTACGCGAGATTTCGTCTGGTGATGCTGCTTTAGGAGCTCGGAGGTTAATTAAGTTGAGGCAGACCCCGGGAATTGCCATCGTGGGCCATGTTCTTGTCCCCGGTAGTGGACAAGATGGTTACATCGATTCTCTGTCAATGCTGGTGTTCCAGAGTCCAATCCTTTAGTAATAGGAATAGACAAGTTGTGATCAACTGATCAGGACAGGTTCAGAGACAACTATGCAGGAATTATCCTCTCTTTATTGGATTTATTTATAACCTGATATTGGTAGATATTTAATCCTTTCTTTTTAGGGGGAATAATGTTAGTGGGCGAAAATATGTCTAGCATTTTTCTAGTCATTTATCTTTTTTTTTGAGAATTTTTGACAAGTTAAAGATCTCAACTTTATGGAAAACAGAAACATTCTTATTTTTCATACAGTTCATGATCTTAGCAAGAGAAGAAAAATAAAGGATATAGTCACAACAGATCAAAGGAGCAATGGCTAGGAAATCAGTCAAGATCACCCCCATATCTCCTTCTAGATCCAAAGTTTTCAGGATTATTCAGTTTTCTATCATCTTTCAGGTGCAAAATACCTTTCTACTGTGATCACAAGTAAAATGTGCATTCTGCACGAGTCACAGCAAGCGCCAGCAGATTCTTTTCTCTTTCCATTGTTGATATCAAGAAGCAAAGTGTTTCCTACCCTGTAAACCCAAGGACTCATGAAACCGAAGAAAACAAAACCAAAGCCAAATCTTGATTAATCGCCAAGGCAAGGCTAACCCTTTATGTCAGGGTTGACCCAAACCCCTCATGAAGGAATTCCAGAGCAGCAACACAACGGCACGTAATGCCAACGGTAAGAACAAAGGACGCCACGCTGGAGGCAATTAAAATTTTGCTTCCCAAGATACGGACGCAGTTTTTTCTACTACGTTTGATTACACTAAACACAATACTTTAATGGCCATACGGCCATACGGGCGAATATCTTAATGGCCATATGGACTAATATTCTCCTAATCCTTCATCACCAGTGGCAGGCAATGGCATTAACCACATTGTTAGTGGCAACGGGAGAACCTGATGTTGACTCTCTGATGAGAGAGGCAGGCCTGAACATGTCTGGATAATGCTCGCATCGTCACATTGACAGTCGAACACGACCGTTGAGTGTGCTTAATTACCTTGGATCTAAAGCCATTTCAGGCTGGCTTCAACGCTGCAACGCCTGCTTGATTGGATCGATGCAGATATTTCATCTTGTTGACGAGAGATCCCATGGTTTTTGTATCAGTTGCGATGGTAAATCCGACACAGTGTTTGGTGCTTCGTGACTGAAGAAGTAGAAGCTGAAGAAAACTGAGAGGAGAAGGATTTACAGTGTCATTTCAAGACGGTTCTGAATCTCAGTATCTGAATCTGATGATTCTGATCACCTAACATTCGTTTAATTAGTTGATAACTTGATTATATATTACTAACAGCTTTTACCCATCCATGATGCTGTACTATCTGATTCTGATTCTGATCTCTGAGCCGACCCACAGCTGCAGTTTTGTCATTATCCATGAAATGGACTCCATCAAAGATCACATCAAAGGCCATAAGACAGGGACATCAGCAAAAGCGATTGTCCGTTAACCCAACCACCGTCTAAAAAGCCATATATAGAATGATTTCATTTCATCTCATCTCATTTGCCCCCAACACTTCACCAATAAACAATACTTGTTAGCAAGGACACAGCACAAAACCATTATCATCACAAAAAAGAGAGGGAAAGAAATCACTAATAGTAATGAAGTTGTTATCAACAGGTTGTTTACCTTTCCTTCCGTCATAATTTATCTCTTCCTATCACTCCTCCACTAGCTCCTACATAAAAGACCAGATTAATCAAATCCAGGGTCACAGCTACCTCCATTACTAAAAAAAAATGTATCTTTAAAAAGAATGGGAAAAAAAATAGCGATTGAAGAAGCAATTTGTCACAAACAGTTCATGCTTCACCTAACGCGAAATTGGACAAAGTCCATCTCTAATCACTAGCAGTAGTTGGTAACCGTGGACAAGAAGTATACAAGCTAATAAGCTATGGATTAGTATGGAATCAAATAGCTGGAAACAAGTGTTCTTTTTTTGCTAATCCCCTCCCTAATTGCCACACACATGCCATCTAGCTCAGAATGATACATGCAAACTCAGCAAATCATGCACATTTTTCTTATTTTCTCAAAGTTAAACGGCTGAATTAGTCAAGGACACTATTGCACTAATGCCAGTAGCCGTTGGAAGGGCAACAGATTAACAACAAGATTAAGAGAGTACATATTTCACATGTTTGCAGCTCCTGGGAGACAGTCCAGATAAGAGCATCTCAACTGCCTTCCAGCATTTTGACAATGCCAACTTCTTCAGGCTCAATAATGGTTTGGATTATACACTGCTCACTCTCCAGAACTAAATTATCCTTAGAGTTGAAGGTGCACAGAAATGTGCAGTACAGATTAAGTAATAAGCCGATCCGAAATGCTGCGTAATTGCGCTTACTGTAATGCAATATAGATTAAGAAAGCTTGTTCGTACCACTAAGTAACTGCAAGTTGGCAATGTACCATATATCGTCCGTCCCAATCTGGGAGCGTGCAAGAAAGAATCATCTGATGATAAATATGAAACAATTGGATTAGCATTATGATGATAGATCAAGTCACTGCTTTTCTTTCAGATAAGTTGGACATGGCAATGCGGATGTAGAAAGGGGAACAAGACTTAGCAAGGGGGCAAGCAAAACTGGTTACCCCTTAGCTCATCCATTTGCACATTTTCGTAGGTGAAGCAATAGAAATAAAAAGGAGCAAGCCAAGGAAATCGTGGAATTGCCAGTTTAAAAAGAAGGCTCCACAGAGCACATTGGGAGATCCTAAAGATTGTTCCAAAATTCCTTGTTACCTATTCACTATCTGTGCAATTTTCACCTTTTCTTCTAAGGAAGAAACAAAAAAAAATCCTTTTAGATAGGCACATGAACTGAACAAATTGCAAAATGGATGCAGTTTCACTTCAGAATGGCAGAGTTTCTCTCAAGAAAGGTGCAGGATTTGACAATGTGACTGCTTAATTCCATTTTGTCGATTCATCGATTCATGAAATGGATATAACCAAGTGAAGCATTCCAAATTTCTAATTCCATTATTTGTTGCGAGGATGATGCTAAGGCAGTATCGAAAAGTCGAGGAGACACATGATCGCTGTTACAACATGGACGAACACCTCGGTGTGCCACTGAATCGAGCTGAGCTGAATAGCTGATCAGCTGAAGCGATGAGAGCAGAGCGATCTCTGCTCGGCCATGGTGGTGGGTGGCGATCTCAAATTCTCAATTCTACGCTCTCAGAAGCCGTTCATCTCTAGCAGGTAGGTGCGGCGCTTGCTGAGCGCGCTGACGGCCTCCCTGTACGGACCGTCGAAGGCGTCAGCGACGAACTCGTCGAGCTCCTTCCTGCCGCCGCCGATGCCGCCGGCCTCGCCGACGGGCTTGATGACCACGAGCGTGGCGCCCTGGATCCGCGTCCCATCGGAGAGCTCGAGCATCGGCGCGTACCGGAGCTTCATGTTGCAGGCCGGGACCTGGGTGCGGTTGGCCGCCGCGGCGGCGGCGAGCGGCTTGTCGCGGAACTCCCTGATCTGGTCGCGCCCCATGCTGAGCGTGCCCTGGCCGTGCGCGTCCGTGAGCGCCACCCGCTCCAGCGTGGGGTGCTCCTTGACGATCTCGCGGAGGAGGTAGTGCCTTGTGGCCGCGGCGATGAGGGAGCTGATGGTCCACACCACGCGCAGCTTGAGCCCGCCGTTGGTGTAGAACGACTCCGGGATGCTCCCGGTGTCGTCACCCTGCGACGCCTCGCTGTCCCCGGCGGTGGCGGCGGTCGCCGCCGCGGCGGGGGCGGCCGTCCGGTCCACCCTGGTGCCGCCGAGGATGACGCAGCTCTGGAGGGTGCTCCCGAACACGGCCTTCCACCTGAGCAGCACCCCGTCGTCGGTGCCGACGTCGGAGACGGGGAGCTCCATCCGGAGGTTCCGGATGCTGCTGAAGTTCTTCAGCACCTGCGCCGGCGAGTGGTGCTGCTGCCCGCCGCCGCCGCCGTGCTTCCCCGCACGCTCCCCACCGCCACCGCCTCCCCTAACCCCGGAGTCGCAGTGCCCGAACGGCTTGAGCACGGCGAGCAGCATCGCCTTGAGGAGATGCGACAGCACCCCGCGGCCCGCGGGTCGCGGCCCCGCGAGGCCCAGCGCGTCGTCGGCGTCCGCCGCGTCGGTGATGACGCGGTCGATGTGGAGGCACGCGTCGTCCACCAGCGGCACGAGCGAGTTGAACCGCTTGGACACCGCCGAGCACCTCCCCAGCGAGCGCGCGTCGGCGAGGCGGTTGAAGATGAGGAGCACTAGCGAGTCGGGTACCCGGTCGAAGTGGTCCTCCCTTTCCACCTCCTGCGGCAGGAGCAGGTCCTCCGCGAACACCCTGTGCCTCGACTGCATTTTCGGTTCGCGAAGAGGGAGACGAGATTGAGATCGAAGGAGAGGAAGGAAGGAGGAGGTAGGTGCGGTAGGAGGAGGCGGCGAGTGAATTGAAGGGAGGAGGGAGGAGGTGGTGGGTTTATAAAGAGAAGGACGGGGGCTTGTTAAACACCATGACTCGCTGTCGGGCCCTTCTAATCATACCGTTACAGAGGCGGCCTTCCTCTGCTCTGCTCGGCGTTTTTGCGTCTTGCCATTTGTTTAATTGTCGACCTCGTCGACCAATTAGTGTGAAGTGCTAATGACAACTGGGCAGCAACGGTACACTTCCCATCGGCAAGTTTACCGCTGTGGTTGCTGGTGTAGTGGAGTAAATACATGTACTGTCTGGTGTACTAGGCGCGGCAGGGCTTCGTCTTCCTGGTTCCTGCTGCCGTCACCGCGCCCTGCACGTACGTAGCGAGCGAGGCTGTGTAATGACACTGTAACCTCATAATCGGTGGCAGCCAGACAGAAATGGTCTGTCTGTGTGAGGGAGCAGTGATAATGCGAATGAAATCCATTCTGATTTTTAGTGGCATCAAACTGGCTTCCGTTTTCCAAGTTTTCTATGCAACGAGTTTTTCTTAGTGTCCCTCACAGGGTGTGAAAAACCGCCGGTAACCGCGTGGTTACCGCGGTTACCGCCCGTACCGCGGAGGTACGGTTACCCGTACCGCGCGGTACGGTTTAATAAAATTCGTCCAAATTCAAAAATTTAAAAAAAAAAGAAAAAAATCAAAAAAAATGATGAAGGTAGTGTTTGATTTGTAGTGTTTTATGGTGAAAAAATTTCTCAAAAAAGAGTAATATTTATTCAAATTTAAGAGCAAAACGGAGAATAAATTTGAAAATTGGAAAAAGAAAAAAAAATGGGTCGGCCCGTTACTGTGCGACCCGTCACACATCGCGTGGTAACCGCGCCAAACCGCGCGGTTACCGCTCCAAACCGCGCAGTTTGCCCGAATTTTTGAATTCAAATTTCAATTTGTAAATTTGTCGCGGTTTTGCGCGGTTACCGCGGTTACCGCCGTACCGCCGGGTGGCGGTAACCGGGCCCCCGGTGGTTTTTGAAACCCTGGTCCCTCATAAGTAATCTGCTCTCTATATTTTAATTTACAATCAATCATTCTAACTAGTTGAATGGCCTACGCAATTACACGACTAACATTCATATAAAATTATTTTAAGTTTTTTTATACATGATTTTCTCAAAATTTATTAAATAGTTATTTCGTTGTCTTAGCATATTAAAAGTCACACCACTCGTTACCTCTTACTCTTTTGCCAAACCTTTATTTTCCTATCCGACATGTCAGGGTTTTATCTTATTTTTGTTGAGACTTTTAAAAATCGTACCTTATAGTTGTTAAAGTACATTGCCTATGGGGTCTCTTTTTTATTGTTTTTAAAAGTCCTATCAAACGTTGTCATCATACTCCTTTACAAACAGCTCACTGCCCCTCTCTTTATTGTCAATGGGATTTTAAAAATCAAACCTGATCATCGTTGTGGTTTTTTTTAAAATTTTTAAGAGTCTTGTCAACATCCATCACGACATGTCTGTCGCCTTTCCTCTTAATCGTTGTTAGGATTCTAAAAATCGTTGCCCCCTTTTTTGTTGTCACTGGGATTTTAAAAATCAAACCTAATCATCATCGTGATTTCTTTATTTATACTATTAGAAGTCACGTCATCCTTCATGACCTTACTACTTCACAACCTATCTATTGCTTTTCCTCTTAATCGTTGTTAGGGTTCTAAAAATCAAACCTAATTTTTACTGAGGGTTTTTTTTATAGTTTTTAGATGTTTCATCAACTGCCACAACACTACTCGTTTACGACTTGCCTTGGAATTTATTTTTGTTTTTATTTTAAATTTTAATTAATCTTGTGCTATGTTTTAGATAAATTGTTCTATCGATACTTTTTTTTTCAAATTTCAGTTATTTCTAAATTGTATTATTACTTAAATTTGTTTCTAATTTTGTTTATTTTTATTCAATTTGAATTAATTTCGTATTGTGTTTTATATAGGCTATTATTTTAATATTCCTTATTTTTAATTGAATACCGATAATTTTGAATTCTATTCCTACTTGAACTCTTATTTTCTAATTTTGGAATTTACTTTATTTTTTACCGAATTTTAATTAAACTCGTATTGTGTTCCAGATGGATTGTTTTTTCAATATCACTTTTTTTAATTCCAAATTTTAGTTATTTCTAAATTGTACTTGAAATTTTTTTTCCTTTTCTAATTTCAAATTCATTTTATTTTTTATTCCAAATTTTAATTAATCTCGTATTAGGTTCTATATGAACTCTTTTTCCAATATTGCTTATTTTTAGGTTCAAATTTCAGTTGTTTCTAAATTGTATGCTTACTTGAACTCTATTTTTTTCTTTTACAATTTCAGAATTTATTTTATTTTTTATTTCGAATTTTAATTAATCTCGTATTTGGTTCTATATGAACTCTCCTTCCAATATTACTTATTTTTAATTTTGGTAGTTATTTCTAAATTGTATTCATACTTGAACTTTTTTTTCTTCGATTAATGTGAGAATTTCTAGCATCTACGGCGTACGTGGTGCCTGCATCTAAGGCTATTTTAATAATATAATAATAGATAGATATTTATTTTTTTATTAAAATACTTATTGTTGTCATATTCCAAAGCACATTTAGAAATGTCTTTCCCTTCTTATCATTAGTCAATACAGACATACTAATACTTAGTATTAGTACGACTTCTCACAAAGAATTTTAATGTTGGCTTTGGGTAAAATGATTAGGATTTAATTAATAAAAGTAGCAATGTAATTTACCAAACCTCCCATTTAGTGTGACAAACAAATTGAAACGGAGGGACTATATCCAAGTGTTAAGTTGTGATACCTTGACGTAAGTATGTATGAGTTTGCAGCGCAAATAAACACTATAATATGTGGTATGGCGTCTCTTTGATAATTTTTAAAAAAGCTATCGTCAGACATGATACATCATGCATAATAATAGTACCTCTGAAGCTCGCATGCAAATGAGTTATTTGCATCAGACTAACTAGAAAATGTAGCAAGCCAGCTTAATTTGCTAAAATACTGAAGGCGGCCGCTAGCTAATAAATCCTAAAACACATGCCAACCGTGAGAAATCCAAATAAAAGTTTGCACAAAGCTTTTGCTTGCTAAAATCATACTCAATCAAACTATAGTCTATTATTATCCAGAAACACTTTTCCGTTCTATAAAAGAAAAGGGAGAACAACAGAATCTATGAGATCTAACCATGTACAGCACTTTTGGGGATAAAGTCTCTTTACACTAATCATGCATATCATTGAATCGAAAACAATTAAATATCCTGGCGTCACTGAAGTAGAATAGACGATAAGTGCATAATATAATTCTTTATTACTTGCAACTAACTTTTATATACGTATTAATTTCTGTTTTGTACTAATACATTTGAAAAATAAACCTTTACGCAAATAGTTGCCATTAGAAATAAGCTAATATCAAACCTTTTGAACATTGAAGAACTCGAAGAGAAACGATTTAATCGTAGAATATTCCAACAAATATTCCTTGGGTTGAAAATGTATACTGCTAACTGTCGACTGATTTTGTTGGCACAAGAGTTGCTTTTCTCATGACCGGTTTACTGGGCAGATATCCTGCTCAAGTACTATTCACGGCCTTGTACATTTTACAGAGTGGGTGTGACTTTCTGCATTGTACTACGTAGTAGCAGAAAAAAACTTACTGCTCCACCAACTGAACTACCGAAATCAAAGCAAGATCAGTAGCTTTCTTTGTCCTCTGGTAAGGACAACTTAAAACTAACACGTTTCCGTTGTGTGCAACCTTGGTTCGATGTAACAGTAGCTGTTTAATTTGCGGTCCTTCATCCTTGTGTGCTAAGGCTAATACATCACGCATGCAACTAACATCAAGGACATATATGGTAGTCCTGTGGTGAGGAGAATTGCAGTTATTTTGCAATGTTAGGTTTCTGCTTGTTCTATTCTACCACCTATTATTGATTAATAGATAGTAGGTATCTTCACTAATTGTGCATCTGTCTGCCCTCTAGCGTAGGTTCACAATGGTAGATAGGAGTAGATGTTATGACTCATGAGGAGTAGGTTCAAGATTTTTCTTCCCAACTGAGCATTTGTACCTTTAATTGAACTTTGCCAAATGATACGATGCACCTCTATCTCTATGGCTACCGTATTTTACTGGGTTTTGCTTTCAAAAAATATTGGAGTTGGACACAAAACCATATAGGTTAGTTCCAATGTCTGTGAAACATGACAAAAAGTAAATCGATAGAAGTCATTTTTTGTTTATCTTGATTTCCCAAATGCTGATATTTTTACCTCAAAAAAATGCTGATATTTTCCCTTTCTATGTAATTGAGACTTGGAATTATTAATCGACAATGAAGCTAATGTAGAATTTTTTAGATAATGGATTGAAGAGCATTATTATTGTTGAAGGGCTTATTCAGATCGAAGGGTAAACTCAGGAAAATACAGGATTTGCATTCCTATGGATTTGGATACTGTAGCAGCATTCGGATCAAAGGAATCGTCCACAGGAAAATCGGAGGAAATCCGAAGAAAAATTTCCTTGGCCATCCATTTCATAGTAAAACTAACAATCCATTCTGACCTCTTTTAAAAATTCCTATGTTTTCCTATGATCTATCCGAACGCATGTTCATATAGGATTTCTGTGTTTTTCAATCATCTGTTTTACACATATATTCATATTATATTTCTATTATTTTCATATTACTATGTTTTTTCAATCCTGTATTCCGAAAGAGCCTAAAGTATACTGTATAAGTCAAAGCTTTGGATGAAACTAGCTTATACACTTTTGTATCTCAATATGGCATCCGTGTCAGAGGTATATCCCGTTCAATTCCTGACCAGTGAAATCAAATAAAGGAAAGGAAATTCTAGGGGATAATTTTCAAAACTAGGCTACCAAAGTAGATGTTTAGCGATCTTAAGCGATAACTGGTTTTACTGGGAGGATAATGCATGCATACTTTCATTTTTCTCATTAATTCTTGGTGCTAATTAACATGGCATTGCAACTTCATTGTGATCCACTTAGCTACAAAACCTAAACAAGTTCATTGTAAGGTTGCACCTAGGAAAATTCTAGAGCCCGGACGAAACCTTGGGCAAGTGTTGTCTCCTTTCTTACCGTGTACCGGTAATGCTGCTCAGCTGCCTAGGGTTACTGGTCTTTAGTGTTGGAGTTTAATCCAATTAATTAATTTGAGTTTAGTCTAAACATGATCACCTCTTACTTATGCGAAATTTAATTGATCTACTGATCTTAATGTGAAGCCATTGGAACCGATGTTGTTGATTTCTTCCTTCTTTCTTCTTCTGTTTCTCTTCTTCTTTTTGGTTCACCTCCTGCAAATTGGAGGATAGCACTACGAACCCCTTTCACGGGAGCAAATTGGAGGATAGCACTACAAATCCCTTTCAGTGTTTTGAGATCAATCGGGCTCTCTTTAGGGTTTTAAAATTTTAACGTAAGAATTAGTCGTCACCTCTCCCTACGTCTTCTCCTCTTTTTTTATATACGCACTGATGGAGCTCGGGGGCAATCCGGATAGAATTCTTAGTTTATTACCACCGTTCACGGTAATGCTGATCTCTTTTTTTTATTTGTTTCTTTTTTGTTAGGAAAAAAACGGTGGAATTTTATCTCGGGGGTAATTCGGATAGGTTCTTAGTTTGTTACCACCGATCACGATAACGCTGATCTCTTTTTTTTTATTTGTTTTTTCTTGTTAGAGAAAAAACAGTGGAATTTTATCTCTTCCTAACTAACTGTATCGGCAATAAAAAAAAATCAACCAACATTTAGGTCTACCCTAGGTTGGTTATCCTCAATCATACAAGGAATTAAGAATGCAATATACCACACCTGAAAACAATTTAAATGGAAGGGAAGATAACCTACCACGCTCGTGTGCGAATATATTGGCAACTTGACATCCATGCACCGATCGAGATGACCGTTTCCATGGGAATTTTCCACTCCCGCACAGGCACCCACCTCGCATGCAACCGAATCAATCAGTTGCACACGAGCGACAAGCTAGCGTAGCTGCTACTAGTTTGCAAGCATGCGTTCGTGCCCAGCGTTGCACGCAAGGCCAGAGGAGAATCTAATCGACCACGTCCTAATAATGCGATGCTATAACATCATAACAGTATTATCACTAATCTTTCAGCTCACTGAGCTGTACATATGGTCCACTGCTGGTTACATGATTGGGAACCACCAAAAGGGAAGCATCACAAACACACTTAATACTGCTAAGTATATGATATATATTCGTATTGATGATTGATCGGTCAGCCCATGAACTGTCCGTACTCGTGCTTAAGCTACCAATTGGTGCATTTTTTTAATAAAAAAATTATGTGCATGGGTTTTGAATGTTTTGATACCATGTTGCTGCCAACTAGGCTCTTCCCGAGCTAACTAATCATGGTGTTTCCCAAAGGTGGTAGCAGGAGCCAAGGAAGGAGGAAGGAAGAAGAATGGGGCTCTCACCTAGAATGCTATAGAAAAAAGGGTCCATGTCGACTCCATGATGTGGATGGGAATCAAAACCAATCGAAGTTTAGTAGTTCACTTATTGTTGGAGCATGGCATGATATTGTGCCTAGGAATGTTTTTTAATGTGCCATTGCTTTCGTCTCCTCTGCTGGCAGTGCACCTAATTCTTCGATGAAGATTCGGATATTGGAGAAAAACCTTCCCACGGTTGCTTCACTGCACCACCAAGTGTTGTACTGTTATCATTTGTTAATTGCCAGGTAGTTATCCCGCTTGGATTTTGAAAAAAGAAGAAGAATGAAATGATTTGTCGGACTAATTTGTAAACATTACTCAAACTAAAGTATTTTGCAATATTAATTAAGGTTGGGATCCTCTGACTTACCTCTCTCTAACGTGGATTATGAATACTTTATCTAACGAACCCATATATCAATGATCTAAAGTTACAGAAAAATAAATCAGAGTAATTGCTTGTCATTTGTCGGTTGGCGAGCTCATCAGTGTAAAGTGAGACACAATGTGCCTAATTTGTACTCCATATGTTGCACATATTACCGATATGCTCCTACATAAGCAAGCAAAATGGCGAACACCTCGAAAGAGGAGGGGATTTATAAAATAGGCAAAATAGCCAAAATCGTCCCTCAACTCTTGGCAAAGGGTCAAGTTCGTCCTTGTACTTTTGTTTGGGCCAGTTTAGTCCTCCAACTATCCAATTTGGGTTCAGTTACGTCCTTCTAGCACACGCCGGCAGAAGACCGTCAAAACATCTAACGATCCCACCGCACGGCCGTAATTTTTTTTTTCCCCTTCAGGCCGCCGATGCCACCATAAGTTGGGAGGGCCGCCGCCACCGCCACCGCAAGCTGGGAGCCCGCCACCGCCACTGCAAGCAGGGAGGAGCCTCCGCTCGCCCACGGTCAGAAGCTGCTCGCCCACCGGCCCTCCATCCTCGCAGCACCGGCCCTCCATCCCTGGCGGCGCCGGCCCTGCATCCTCGGCGGAGCGGGCGCCATCGTCGAGCTCCCGACGCTGTGCTCGTCGCCGGTCACCCCAGAGCTGCTCCCCGTCGACAGATCCGCCAAGGGGAGAAGGCTGCCGCTGCCACAGCGATCTGGGAGAGCAGGAACCGCCTGCTGGAGGTAAGCTGATTGCAATTGCCTATGCCATTTTAATTCGCGGATTCAGTTTGGATGTTGCTCGTTCGATGGATTTGACGTTTCAATGCATCATGTAGGGCTAAGAGAAGATGAGCGATTCAGAGGTACTGACTGTTAGGTTTCATTTTAATGGGGTATTTGTTCTGGATGGATCCTCTTTGAAATATTGCAATGGGGATGAAGGAGTTTCATACATAGATAAGGATAAATTGTCAATCCCAGAGCTTGAAGGCCATCTATTGAATCACACAACCTTTAAAAGGTCTGTTAGGATGTATTGGTTGCCATTTGGTGCAGCTGTGAATACTGGAATGAGGTTGCTTGTATATGATAAGTCATGCCTTGACATGCTTGATGCAGTAGGATCTATTGGGGCTGTCGACATTTACACCGAATTTATTGATATGGACATGGCTGCAATGAGTGGAACGGATTTGGTAGATGCTGTGGGAGATGAAGCTGTGTTTGACCTTTTTAGAGATGAAAATGTATTGAATTTAGATCCAGCAAGCACAATTATAGATGCACAGCTTGGTGACCAAACTGCAGAAGATGACAACATATTGTGTTTGGATGCTCCAGCCACACATGAGGATGCACAGAATGGTACAGAAGATGAACATGAGGACGAGGGAGATACGGAATGTGATGTCACAGGATTTACATCTGATGAGGATGATGAAGCAAAGGAGATAAGGACTAACTACAAAGCATATATGTCTAAAAGGAAGAAGAGAGAAGGCATACCATTGGACACCCCAACTTCAATGGATCTTCCAACAGAGATTGTTCCGGTGAATGATTTTGGAGATGGCATTGCATATTTTGACTCAGATGAAGATGTCTCTTATGACAATGACAGTGAAACCGATGCCAAGAGAAGGAAGTGCAGGTTTCCTATATTTGATAGTGTTGATGCAAAAAACACACACTGGCCTGGGAGATCTGCTTAACTCCAGTGCAGGTCCAAAGATTTCTTTCGGGTTCTAGGCGTGCCAATTGGTTTGATCCTCTTGCTGGAGATCGAAACCGATGCAGCCCAACTCGAAAGCAAGAACTCGTCGAAAAACGATGAAAGAGTAATGCTTAGCTCCAGTGCAGGTCCAAATCTTGGTGAGATGCGGGCGTGCCAGTCAGTTTGATCCTGCAACTGACAAGATATACAAACGACAGATCAAAGAACCGATCGGCCAACATAGCCGATGTAGTAATTCCAGCCGATCCTGATGACAGCCGATAGCGATAGGGTTTTGAGCTATCGGCTATGTGTTCAATGTAGATTCTGACACTTGATGAAGAGACAATCGGCTGATGATAATATGCATTAGATCGGCAATGACTTGATAAAGTAAAACGAAAGTTAGACATACTCGATCGGCTGTAGATATCAATGATACATAATCTAAATCTCAAAATATATTTAAACCAAGTGATTGGGATAGATCGGACAGGGCGCCGAGACAGTATAAATCACTTATGTCTAAAAACACCTCAAGAGAGAGATTATATATATTCATAGCATAGCCGATGAAGTAAATCTAACATAGATCCAATGCAATAAAATCCACAAGATTAGATTAAACAGTGAAACCTTTGTTGTCATCGGCTAAATTCAACTTATATGCAATCCTTATAAGCCGATGCAACGTCCAGATAACTCATCGGCTGAAACCCCGATGAAACCCTTATCGGCAATCAAAAAGCAGGCTAGAGATTCATGGTTCTAAGCACGACTTAGTAGGTCAAACTCAACTGATGCAGCACTAAGTATGTAAAGAAACACGGTATCTAGATGATCAAGCCCTTGACTGATTTTCAGGGTGGTAGATGCCTAAGCTAATCTAATCTAGCAAGACGATTTAGTCGATACCGGCAGAAACCCTAAAACGAGAAGCAGCCGATAAAGCTAAATCGAGATGCTAATACTAGATTAACAGAAGACATATGATAAATAGCCAGGCAAATATATCATCCAAACCAGAGCAATCCAAGAGGTCGAATGTACTGATGCAGCCTTGAACGACGCCGACGTAGATGATACAATTGCCTGAACCGACGGAACATTGGACTTACCCCTTCGCCGGAGATCGACAGCCGATGCAGCCCCGCGTCAGGTGCCAAATTCCGCCGGTTGATAAAGAAACCGTAACAGAGTAAAAGGTGGCGATGCGCCGAATTGTATTGATCGAGAGTTGATAGATTACAATAACCCCGGGTGTACATATTTATACCCATGGGGAGATACTAGTCCTTGTAGGACAAGAAAGAAACTTTCCTAAAGATAAAAGAAAAACATAAAGTCCTTAAGGGACACTAAACACACTTTCCTAAAGATAAAAGGAAACTAACAAATATTCTAATTAATAGATACAATTGCCTTCTTCGGACTCAATCCGCACGTGGCAATCCTCATGAAGCACATCAACCGAACCCGACAATGATCCTGCCATCTCCTTATCGGAATCGGCTACATCGGCTATCCTTGTCCGATTCTGTTTCAGCCGATGCACACCGTAGCCGATTTGGCTTGCAGCCGATTCATACTCTGTTTCTGTAATCGCTTATCTCCTCCAATCGGCTTCGGCTTTAACTCTGAATCCAATGCATGATTTACCAAATTTCGTCGTTAACACATGCCCCCCAGTTTTGGAGTATGGGAACTCATGCTTCAAAATTATCTTCTGTGACTCCAAAATTGATCCTCTTTTGCTTCTTGCAATCGGCCTTCATGAGCCGATACTGTCTGCATTAGATGAGCTAGACTGTCAAACTTGTGGCAAAAGAATTTATCCTTGATAGATGCTGATAACCCTTGGAATGCAAGATCTGCTAGCTGCTCATCGCTTAGATTCAAACTATAACATCGGCTGCGGACATCACGAAATCTTTGTATATATTCCATAGCCGATTCTCCTTCTTGCTGCTGCACTGATATCAAATTTGAAAGTTTCATCTCACTGACGCCAGCAAAGAAGTAGTCATGAAACTGCTTCTCAAGATCGGCCCACCTTCTGATGGAATTTGGTGGTAGTGATGAAAACCATGTGAAGGCCGATCCAGTCAAAGACAGTGGAAAAAATCTAACTCTCAGAGCTTCCTCAGCCGATGCTTCCCCACATTGCACTAAGAATCGGCTGATGTGTTCCATTGTAGATATATCATCTTGCCCTGAAAACTTGGAGAAATCTGGAACCTTGTATCGATGTGGCAATGACACCCTATCAAACCACTCAGGATATGGCAGCCGATACATAGAAGTCTGATCCTTAGGTTTAATTCCAAACTGTTCCTCTATTACTTTTGCAATCATATCGGCCCAATCTTCTTTAGACTGATATCTTTGAGCTTCTTCTGGCCGATATTGTTGATGTGGCTCTCCAGGCTGATGCTGATCTATTTGCCCCCCAAGCCAATGTCGCTGTTGCCGATGATGCTGAAATCGTTCGTCGATTTGCCCCCCAATCTGATTTGTTAAGGCAATCACTCTGGGAACTATCTTCTCGATCAAACCATGTAATGTACTCACCAAAACTCCAGATCGATCAAACACAGCGCGACGAACGATTTCATCAACTATCTTTTGAAGCATCTCATCATCCATCGGCTCTTCTTCTTCCTTTATCAGCTTGAGAGATTGTTCTTCCTTGGCCTTGACTTCTTGATCAGACATATTGTTGCGATTGTGAGTTCCACGAGCCGCGTAAAAATCTGTTGTCAAAAACACGGTCCCACCGGGCGTGCCAAAAGCGTGTTGATGCAAAAAACACACACTGGCCTGGGAGATCTGCTTAGCTCCAGTGCAGGTCCAAATCTTGGTGAGATGCGGGCGTGCCAGTCAGTTTGATCCTGCAACTGACAAGATATACAAACGACAGATCAAAGAACCGATCGGCCAACATAGCCGATGTAGTAATTCCAGCCGATCCTGATGACAGCCGATAGCGATAGGGTTTTGAGCTATCGGCTATGTGTTCAATGTAGATTCTGACACTTGATGAAGAGACAATCGGCTGATGATAATATGCATTAGATCGGCAATGACTTGATAAAGTAAAACGAAAGTTAGACATACTCGATCGGCTGTAGATATCAATGATACATAATCTAAATCTCAAAATATATTTAAACCAAGTGATTGGGATAGATCGGACAGGGCGCCGAGACAGTATAAATCACTTATGTCTAAAAACACCTCAAGAGAGAGATTATATATATTCATAGCATAGCCGATGAAGTAAATCTAACATAGATCCAATGCAATAAAATCCACAAGATTAGATTAAACAGTGAAACCTTTGTTGTCATCGGCTAAATTCAACTTATATGCAATCCTTATAAGCCGATGCAACGTCCAGATAACTCATCGGCTGAAACCCCGATGAAACCCTTATCGGCAATCAAAAAGCAGGCTAGAGATTCATGGTTCTAAGCACGACTTAGTAGGTCAAACTCAACTGATGCAGCACTAAGTATGTAAAGAAACACGGTATCTAGATGATCAAGCCCTTGACTGATTTTCAGGGTGGTAGATGCCTAAGCTAATCTAATCTAGCAAGACGATTTAGTCGATACCGGCAGAAACCCTAAAACGAGAAGCAGCCGATAAAGCTAAATCGAGATGCTAATACTAGATTAACAGAAGACATATGATAAATAGCCAGGCAAATATATCATCCAAACCAGAGCAATCCAAGAGGTCGAATGTACTGATGCAGCCTTGAACGACGCCGACGTAGATGATACAATTGCCTGAACCGACGGAACATTGGACTTACCCCTTCGCCGGAGATCGACAGCCGATGCAGCCCCGCGTCAGGTGCCAAATTCCGCCGGTTGATAAAGAAACCGTAACAGAGTAAAAGGTGGCGATGCGCCGAATTGTATTGATCGAGAGTTGATAGATTACAATAACCCCGGGTGTACATATTTATACCCATGGGGAGATACTAGTCCTTGTAGGACAAGAAAGAAACTTTCCTAAAGATAAAAGAAAAACATAAAGTCCTTAAGGGACACTAAACACACTTTCCTAAAGATAAAAGGAAACTAACAAATATTCTAATTAATAGATACAATTGCCTTCTTCGGACTCAATCCGCACGTGGCAATCCTCATGAAGCACATCAACCGAACCCGACAATGATCCTGCCATCTCCTTATCGGAATCGGCTACATCGGCTATCCTTGTCCGATTCTGTTTCAGCCGATGCACACCGTAGCCGATTTGGCTTGCAGCCGATTCATACTCTGTTTCTGTAATCGCTTATCTCCTCCAATCGGCTTCGGCTTTAACTCTGAATCCAATGCATGATTTACCAAATTTCGTCGTTAACACATGCCCCCCAGTTTTGGAGTATGGGAACTCATGCTTCAAAATTATCTTCTGTGACTCCAAAATTGATCCTCTTTTGCTTCTTGCAATCGGCCTTCATGAGCCGATACCGTCTGCATTAGATGAGCTAGGCTGTCAAACTTGTGGCAAAAGAATTTATCCTTGATAGGTGCTGATAACCCCTGGAATGCAAGATCTGCTAGCTGCTCATCGCTTAGATTCAAACTATAACATCGGCTGCGGACATCACGAAATCTTTGTATATATTCCATAGCCGATTCTCCTTCTTGCTGCTGCACTGATATCAAATTTGAAAGTTTCATCTCACTGACGCCAGCAAAGAAGTAGTCATGAAACTGCTTCTCAAGATCGGCCCACCTTCTGATGGAATTTGGTGGTAGTGATGAAAACCATGTGAAGGCCGATCCAGTCAAAGACAGTGGAAAAAATCTAACTCTCAGAGCTTCCTCAGCCGATGCTTCCCCACATTGCACTAAGAATCGGCTGATGTGTTCCATTGTAGATATATCATCTTGCCCTGAAAACTTGGAGAAATCTGGAACCTTGTATCGATGTGGCAATGACACCCTATCAAACCACTCAGGATATGGCAGCCGATACATAGAAGTCTGATCCTTAGGTTTAATTCCAAACTGTTCCTCTATTACTTTTGCAATCATATCGGCCCAATCTTCTTTAGACTGATATCTTTGAGCTTCTTCTGGCCGATATTGTTGATGTGGCTCTCCAGGCTGATGCTGATCTATTTGCCCCCCAAGCCAATGTCGCTGTTGCCGATGATGCTGAAATCGTTCGTCGATTTGCCCCCCAATCTGATTTGTTAAGGCAATCACTCTGGGAACTATCTTCTCGATCAAACCATGTAATGTACTCACCAAAACTCCAGATCGATCAAACACAGCGCGACGAACGATTTCATCAACTATCTTTTGAAGCATCTCATCATCCATCGGCTCTTCTTCTTCCTTTATCAGCTTGAGAGATTGTTCTTCCTTGGCCTTGACTTCTTGATCAGACATATTGTTGCGATTGTGAGTTCCACGAGCCGCGTAAAAATCTGTTGTCAAAAACACGGTCCCACCGGGCGTGCCAAAAGCGTGTTGATGCAAAAAACACACACTGGCCTGGGAGATCTGCTTAGCTCCAGTGCAGGTCCAAATCTTGGTGAGATGCGGGCGTGCCAGTCAGTTTGATCCTGCAACTGACAAGATATACAAACGACAGATCAAAGAACCGATCGGCCAACATAGCCGATGTAGTAATTCCAGCCGATCCTGATGACAGCCGATAGCGATAGGGTTTTGAGCTATCGGCTATGTGTTCAATGTAGATTCTGACACTTGATGAAGAGACAATCGGCTGATGATAATATGCATTAGATCGGCAATGACTTGATAAAGTAAAACGAAAGTTAGACATACTCGATCGGCTGTAGATATCAATGATACATAATCTAAATCTCAAAATATATTTAAACCAAGTGATTGGGATAGATCGGACAGGGCGCCGAGACAGTATAAATCACTTATGTCTAAAAACACCTCAAGAGAGAGATTATATATATTCATAGCATAGCCGATGAAGTAAATCTAACATAGATCCAATGCAATAAAATCCACAAGATTAGATTAAACAGTGAAACCTTTGTTGTCATCGGCTAAATTCAACTTATATGCAATCCTTATAAGCCGATGCAACGTCCAGATAACTCATCGGCTGAAACCCCGATGAAACCCTTATCGGCAATCAAAAAGCAGGCTAGAGATTCATGGTTCTAAGCACGACTTAGTAGGTCAAACTCAACTGATGCAGCACTAAGTATGTAAAGAAACACGGTATCTAGATGATCAAGCCCTTGACTGATTTTCAGGGTGGTAGATGCCTAAGCTAATCTAATCTAGCAAGACGATTTAGTCGATACCGGCAGAAACCCTAAAACGAGAAGCAGCCGATAAAGCTAAATCGAGATGCTAATACTAGATTAACAGAAGACATATGATAAATAGCCAGGCAAATATATCATCCAAACCAGAGCAATCCAAGAGGTCGAATGTACTGATGCAGCCTTGAACGACGCCGGCGTAGATGATACAATTGCCTGAACCGACGGAACATTGGACTTACCCCTTCGCCGGAGATCGACAGCCGATGCAGCCCCGCGTCAGGTGCCAAATTCCGCCGGTTGATAAAGAAACCGTAACAGAGTAAAAGGTGGCGATGCGCCGAAGTGTATTGATCGAGAGTTGATAGTTTCTTACACAAACCTGGGTTCAATTTATACCCAGAATTACACAATCTGTCCTTGTCGGACACGACTCTTATTTCCATTACAACTCATACTAAGGATAATTCCCTAATATAAACTCTAACCGACAATATCTATTAGGAAACTAACATTATATCCTAATTAATAGATACAATTCCCTTCTTCGGACCCAATCCGTACGTGGGAATCCTCATGAAGCTCATCAACCGAACCCGACAAAGACTCTGTTATCCTCTCGTCGGAATCGGCTACATCGGCTATCCCTGTCCGACTCTGTCTCAGCCGATGTCACAATAGCCGATTCGGTCACCAGTCGATAGACACCGTAGCCGATCCGGTCACCAGCCGATTCTTGCTCTGTTTTGGTAACCGCCAGCTTCCTCCAAATCCGCTTCGATTTTATCCTCAGATCTGATATTTGATTTACCAAATTTGGTCGTTAACAGATAGCCGTGCAGAGACACCTCAATTTGCCCTAAACATGTGCTTTAGAAGCAAGAAGGAATTGAAGGATGCAATAGAAAGATATGCACTGAAAATGAAGGTAAATATTAAGTTTCCTAAGAATGACAAGAAGAGGTTGAGGGCTGTTTGCTCATGGAAAGGTTGTCCTTGGCTTGTGCATGCTTCATACAACTCCAAATCTGATTGGTTTCAGATTGTGACATACAATCCCAACCATGCATGTTGCCCAGTCTTGAAAAACAAAAGATTATCTACAGCTAGAATATGTGACAAATATGAGAGTACTATCAAGGCTAACCCAGCATGGAAGGCTAGAGCAATGAAGGAGACTGTACAAGAAGATATGGGTGTGGAGGTTTCTCTGACAATGGTGAAAAGAGCAAAAGTCAAAGTTATCAAGAAGGCACGGGATGCTCGGAGTGGTGAGTATTCTAGGTTGTTTGACTATGCTCTTGAGCTGAAGCGCAGTAATCCTGGAAGTAGTGTGCACATTGCCCTTGATCTTGATGAAGATGAACATGTTTTTCATAGATTTTATATTTGCCTAGATGCATGTCGAAGGGGTTTCTTAGATGGCTGCAGGAGGGTGATAGGACTTGATGGTTGCTTTCTAAAGGGTCCTATGAAAGGGGATCTTTTGTCAGCTATTGGAAGAGATGCAAATAACCAAATTTATCCCATAGCATGGGCTGTTGTGGAGTATGAGAATTTAAGTTCATGGAAATGGTTTCTTGGGCACCTTCAAAAAGATTTGAAAATTCCATATGGTGCTGCAGGTTGGGTGTTCCTGACAGACAAACAAAAGGGTTTGTCGAAGGCAATTGATCAGTTTTTTCCAATGGCTGAGCATCGAATGTGTGCACGCCACATTTATGCAAACTGGAGAAAAAAACATAGGCTACAGGAGTACCAAAAGAGATTTTGGAAGATTGCAAAGGCAAGTAATGAGATGTTGTTCAACTATTACAAAAACAAGTTAGCTGCCAAAACACCTAAAGGATGGGATGATTTGCAAAAAACAGATCCTGTACATTGGTGCCGGGCATTCTTTAAGGAGGGTCCAACTGTGAGTCAGTTGATAACAATGTGAGTGAATCATTCAACAGCTGGATTATAGATGCAAGATTTAAACCCATCATAACCATGCTGGAGGATATACGTATCATGGTGACGAGAAGAATTCAAGAAAATAGATGGACGATGGGAATATGCCCCAACATTCTCAGGAAGGTAAATAAGATAAGGCATGCAACTCAGTATTGTCATGTCTTATGGAATGGTGCTTCTGGTTTTGAAGTGAGGGACAAAAAATGGAGGTTCACAGTTGATCTAGAACAGAAGACATGCTCCTGCGGATATTGGCAAGTGTCAGGCCTCCCATGTCGACATGCTTGTGCTGCCCTGTTCACAATGTCAGATGAGCCTAACAATTATGTAAATGCATGTTTCTCCATTGACCAATATAAGGCAACCTACCAGCATGTCCTGCAGCCAGTAGAGCATGAGTCTGCATGGCCTGTGTCTCCAAATCCTAGACCACTACCTCCTAGAGTGAAGAAGATGCCAGGTCGACCACAAACAAAAAGGAGGATGGATCCTTCAGAACGAGTGAACTCAAGTACTAAGTCCTCCAGAGTTGGAGTTAAGATTCAATGTGGACGTTGCAAAGGCACTGGACACAACGCTAAGTCATGCACTGTGGAACTGGTGTTTACACATTTCAACTTTTTTTAGATTTATATTTTCTTTTTCACAATAATAGTGACATGCCTCTAACTATTTCCCTTTACTGTGCACCAGCAGAACTCGGCATCAGGCAATAATCCTAGCCATTCTCATGGACCATCTTCTTCTGACAATAATAATGCTCCACTACCCATTGAACCAGCAACATCTAAAGGAAAGGGGCCAGCTGCATCTTCGAGCACAAAGTCAAATAAGAGAAAGGCAATTGAGGGCTATGGATTGTACTATAGTGAACGAACTGGTTCATCATTTATTCAGGTAACTGTGAATCTGTGATTATGCATTATTCCATTAAATTGATTCAGGTTACCAAAAAATGTTTTGAACCTA
The DNA here is from genome assembly GCA_008326285.1 of Oryza officinalis. Classification (NCBI taxonomy): domain Eukaryota; kingdom Viridiplantae; phylum Streptophyta; class Magnoliopsida; order Poales; family Poaceae; genus Oryza; species Oryza officinalis. Next base: position 21,317,563 of record BDMV01000003.1, on the reverse strand, counting down.
TTGCCTTAGCGTGTCAACTGGAGCCCAGAACAGAAAGATAAACTTCTATTATTTTGCAGACTGGTAAAAAGAGTAATTGGTGTCCTTTGGGACGTCGAACTCTAAAGCTAAAGCCTCTGCTGTTGGTAATGCCTCTGTTGTCATTGAGACAAGTGCAGGCCATCCCACCTCATCTGCAAGAGCAACCATCAATGTTGCAGGCGGCCGTGCGACTGCAGAGATTAAATCTACTTCAACTGCACGAGGAGGACAGAAAAAATCATGATAGTATCCTGGATTATCTAAGATCATGTAATGACTTTCAGTTTGTAATGGTTGTTGTTTAAGTATGAGACCTATTTTATTATCTGGTACTTTGAACATGAGACATGAGACATGTAGTGACTTTTATTGGAAAAAAGTAATGGCTTTTATTTGACGTGTTTCTGCCGACGTTAGATGTTTTGACGGTCTTCTGCCGGCGTGTGCTAGAAGGACGTAACTGAACTCAAATTGGATAGTTGGAGGACTAAACTGGCCCAAACAAAAGTACAGGACGAACTTGACCCTTTGCCAAGAGTTGAGGGACGATTTTGGCTATTTTGCCTATAAAATACATCTCCCTGCAATTATATCCACCAGCCTACCACATGATATTTTGTTATACTAGCAGCAACTGAAGACCAGGTCCCTCGTCGTCACACAATTTGGAGTACAGCTACAGGCAGCGAGAGAGAGCTCCGGGACGGAGGACGGAGGAGCTAGAAATATCCAAGAGCAAAGTAACACGGTTGGCAGGCTGGCCATCCTGTCCTGTGCAGAGTCACACACTCTGCCGCGAGGCACGGGGACGGATCGGCGTCCGAGCAGAGGAGGAAAAACCAAACCAAACCGGGAGGAGCACGACGAGGTGGGCTGTGGCCGCGCGCTGTCTCCACATGACACGGCGCGGCTCGAGGAATGGATGGCGCTGCGTGCGCGCGCGCCCCGGTAGAGGAGACGACGCGGGGGGCCATCTCATCCTCACCATCTCTCGTCTGCTCGGGGACACGCCATGTGAGGAGGTGTGCGCGCCTCCCGGCTACCCTTTGCTCCGACAATTATTGGCCGCTGCATCTGCATGAGCGGACACGCGCCGTGTCTAATCCAATAAATCTCTCCCACGGTGTTTTCACGGGCTATATAGGTTGGAATACGATCTAGTAGTAAGATGGTGATGATGAGCAGCAGTTTTGGCCTAGCTAGGCGCCTCGCTCGCACATGTCAAACAGGGGCAGTGCAGACTGGGGAAAACGGGCACGGGCTCTTTTCTGCCTGGATCGAGATTCCAGTACTGGTGCCGAAAGAAAGGGGCGGAATCGTACAGGCATCATGTGTGGAAAGGCCGGCGGAATCTGGTAAAGAGTGGACATGATGCTGATGCTGTTCTCCGACAATGCTAAAAAGGAGTGTGGAGCTTAAGGGTGTTTTCTTCACCTCATCTTTTCAACTCACCGCTCTTTTTTTTCACGCGTACGTTTTTCAAACTACTAAACGATGTGTTTTTTTAAACAGTTTTTATACAAAAGTTACTTAAAAAAATCAAATTAATTTATTTTTCAAAAAAAATAACTAATACTTAATTAATCACGCGCTAATGGACCATTCCGTTTTTCTGTGCGTACTGTCTTCTCAACAAACGAACACACCCCACACAGCACACTTTAGCTGCCAGCAAGATAACTGTTGCGAGAACTAAGCCGCAAATTATGGCATAAACCTGAAAGCATATACACATGGTCTGAGCACTCAAGAGAGTCACAGCCCAAGTTTTTAGTAAAGTCGCTCAAAATTTCCTGCTCATCCACTGCAAACCAAAATAAAGCAGATGGGGAAAGCTGGTACATTAGTCACGCACGACACACCCCACACAGCACACAAGCAACAGAGCCTACCAGAGCATCAGATGATCAGATCTACCCGCTTGCAATCCAGTAAAAAAGAACAGACAAACTGACAAACCGATGGAGTCAAGCATTCCTTCCTCGTGATCAAGCTACGCGCCACTGTGGTTACCGTCTGCTGCATTTTCTGACGCAAGGTGGCCCACCGTAGGATACCGCTCTTTAAACTTATCTTCCCAATCTTGCAACACCTCTAGCTCGTCTGGACCAAGGCCATCCAAATCTCCAGTGAGGTCAATAGGGTCAAACGACATCAATGCAAGGGCCCGAGTTGCATCCCTCCCGGCAAACAAGGAATATGGTCCTTGAGGACCATAAAAGAGCCTGAGAGTTATAAAAAAAAACTGAGAACACAATCATGAATAATGAAAATAAAACTATTGATACGTGATGACAAGAACCAGTAGGATCTAACTGCATCTCAGAGCTGTTGTTCAAGAGCAAATATAGTAAGCATCAGATAGAGCTATGCTTCTGACAAAATACAAACATTTCTTTTATGCACGATGTAATATATTAGCAGATCTCATTTTAAACCTCATGTGGACGTGGAAACTGATACTTCCTCCGTCCCATATTAGTTGTCGCTTTGACTTTTTTCTTGTAACGTTTGATCATTCGTCTTATTTGAAAAATTAATGCAAATATAAAAAAGAATTATACATACTTAAAGTATTTTTGATAATAAAGCAAGTCGCAAAAAAAAATAAATAATAATTCCATAATTTTTTGAATAAGACGAATGATCAAACTTTACAAACAAAAACACAAAGCGACGAGTATTTTGGGAGGGAGGTAGTAAGTATGTAAACAAGCATAGCATTGACAGTTGTCACAGTATATTGCACAAGTACCAGTGCGTATATGACTCTAATCCACAACATGGCACTTCTGGAAGATTGTACAAAGGGTCCAGACTTTCAGGTACATATATACCTAATTCTTTGGCAGTACATGTGGATAGTGGATACCCAACTAGAAAACTACAGTATGAGCTCTAGAATCTAGACAGCATCAACAAATAGGAATATGCTTGTTGTCTGTTGAAATAACAGACAAATAAGATGAATAAATGGTGCTTGACAGTGTCTATCTACTCCTAATTGCAGGCTGCAGGACAAACAGTTACTACTAAACAACAGTTGCAGATAATGTGCCAACTATAATATACCATTTGCTAGACAAACATGGACTAAACAAGGAAAGACCACACATGATAAATTGGGATCAATGAGACAGCAAGCAAATATGTAACTTAAGGAATATAAGGTGGTCTGGTGGAAACAAGGCTACAAGCATCCGAGCATAAAAAAGATATTTGTTACAAGAAATCAGAGGAGAAAGAAACAAAGAAATAGTACATCAAATTAGGTGTAAGGGAGCATAGAAAAAGTGGTAGAGTGAAATACAACAAATGCTAAATATGGTAGTGTATTGAGCCAGCTGTTTCAAACAAATGGTATAGTTATTTTCTAATATTAGGCAACACATTTAAGCATCTGTCTGGTGCACAAATGAAAACTTAAAGCTCATCAAATCAACAGAGCAATAAATAGGCAATTAGGCAGTAAGTAAAAAAAGGAGTTTAGCTTTAGAACTTAGAGAAATGATTCAACAAGACAAGAGTATCACAACCCTTTTCATCTAAAGTTCGACAGTACCCACTAAATTTCTTTTGCTTTCACATTGGAAGGTTGTGTAACAGTATAAGGCCTACATGGATCTGTTATCCCACATTGTATGAGCAGTTATATTTTGAATTAGGAAGTTCCATGAGACGAGTGTTACCAATACTGACATTTTACACATCAAAGTAAAAGCACTAGGAATACTGTAATCAGGGAAGCTAGGATGGTGTCATAGCTAACTAAAATGGACCAGAGGTTTGAGGCTTGTACACATGATCCAATATCTACAGAACCACATATGTCTCACTACAGCGTCTATTGGTTGCAGATACGCAGCAAGTCATTTGAACCAACGCCCTTGGTGGTAGATATAACTTCAACTCTCTAGTCTAAGTTTAATCCAGGATAATAAAATGCACAACAACATCTTTACAATAGCCCTAGTGAGAACCAGCAAAACCATGCCAAGTTGCTGACTATTGCTCAAACTTGCATAGACAGTAAGCAATTTCCTCGTTACTCATGTAGAGTTCACTAAACCAATTTAATTGCAACAGCAGCTTACTAAGCTGATAAGACCCATCGACCTAATACCTCAGAGCTCGCATGTCTGAACAAATGGAATGTCATACCACCAGTTTGATAACCTACTCGCACGCACTCTATAATCCATGACTTCACATACTTGGATCAGCTCGTAGTTTCTTAACACTTCGAAACTTGCTTGATGCCTACAACACTAATGCTGCTGCTTATTCGTTTCATCTACTTGTTCCAGCTTAGCAGTATAAAGTCAGTTCAACAGCAATCCTAGTCTGCCGTAAACCATGACCAAATCAGAGCTTAGTAACAGTAAGATTCAACCCTCACCTCCCGCGCGAGACGTCGTAGACCTGGCCGCGGATGGCGATGAGGATCGGCTTTGCAGGGTCCTTGCCGTCGTAGGCCGCGAGCTGCTCGAGCGTGATCTCGCCCACCTGCACGGGGTCCGGATAAGGCACAAACGCCCCCGCCTCCTCCTGCTTCTGCTCCTCCTCCTCCTTCCGCTGCGGAGGCGGCTTGGGGGGCGCAGCCGGGGGAGGTGAGGCTGCGTCCGGGGCGACGAAGAGGGAGGACACGAGGAGGTAGGTGGCGAGCATGAGGGCCAGGATGGTGACGACCGCCGCCGGGGAGAGGCCCGTGTAGGCCTGCACCGCCTCCGCGATCCCCTGCGCCGCCATTAGGACTTGGGGCGAGAGAGGAGGAGCAGGAGGAGGGGGGAGACGAGAGCCCTGCCTGAGTTCGGGGCGAGGGTAGGTAGGTAGCCGACGCGACGAACACGGCGGCTTTAGCGGAAAGGGAGGGGGGGAAAGGTGGGCGTGGCGGCCAACACGTCAGAGTAGCAGCAGACGGGCACCGCGTGCGGAGAAAAGTGGCACTGCCGCTGGCGCGTGCGTGCGGGCGAGTCGACGACGATCACCACCACCACACCACTCTCGGTCCCGGCGTTTCTTGGGCCAGCAAACAAGTATTGGGCCTGGTACGCGGCACGAGATGCGCGAGGCCGCCAGGGAGTTGTGGGCTTGTGACCTGTAGCCCTTGGCGTGGCTGTTGGTTTCGGCCTTTTTGGGTCGCCCGTCGCGGAGCTAATCGTGATGGAAGTGGACGGCCTGGTAAGGAGAGGCGGTGACATCGTTGTCGTTGCGGTTTGATAGGTGTTAGTGTTTGGGGTTCTGGCCGGCGGCCTAGCCGACTCGCCGTCGATCGATCCGAGGAGGAAATTCTGGCGAGCTTCATTCTTCTTCGGTATGTTGTGTGATTTTGGATTTGCCCTTTTGTTGCTGTGTTCCTACTGTTGATTTGAGATTTGATTTGTTCTCTCATACATATTTCGTTGAAGACTCTACTTTTGTTTTTTTAGATGGTTAAATACTGTACCTATGTTTGTTGTGTACCGGATAGAGCTTTTGTTTTTTCTACGATATTCTGCTATGCCTGTTCATCTTTCTTCACAACAAGGTTTACTATTTCGGCACGAGGTTAACCATGTGGTCATAGTGTTCAGCCTGAACATAAGAAACAGGCTAATTTCATCAGTAAAGCTTGTGTCTAGACGGTCAGCGATTCACGAGAAAATGCATATCAAATATGGAAATATCCGTAACATAAGGATTCATTCCAAACAGTTAGTAGCTTGTAATATTCGAACAAACAAATAAAATACAGACAACATATAAATAAAAAGGACCTACTTCTAGCCAGAAAGAGTTGCACAAGTTAATTGCTGTTATAAGCCACTTGAAGAATCAGGATATTCAGTATTTAATTCCAGTGACTTGCCATGTACTTCACTTTTTAACTACGGCAACAAATTTAATGTCAAGTCAAATTGGCCTTTTTTGTAAGAGTCAGGTCAGATTGTCACTGGCAATTTCCTCAACAGTTCAAACTTGAATTGATCAAAAATACCAGGTAATTTTCCTCCAAACCGTTAAAAGAGCATGTGACTTATGAGCACTGACTAGATATTAACCGTACGTTTGTGGACCTTAGCCTTCTCAGCATCAATGATAGACTCCACCTGTTTAACAGCCCCCTCAAGATTCCCTTCAGAATTGACAACTACATAGTCAAAATTTTTCATGCGTTTCACCTCCTCTCTGGCCGTTGCAACTCTCACAAGAAGCATATCTGATGTTTCTGTTTTGCGATGAATTAGCCTTTTGACAAGTGCCTCTTCACTCTCTGCAACCAAAAAGATGAAAATCGCTGATTCGCCAAGAATCTCTCTCAAAGTTGCTGCTCCTTGAATGTCCACTCTCAAGACAATATCATAACCTTTCGCCATGTAATCACGGATCTGGGCACCAAAAGTATAATATGATTAGTTTATCCAAATGGACCATTCACCTAATTTTACTTAAGCATACCAGAACAGAAGCTTCTAGGACACATGAATGCCAATATATGCTTATTCATTTTGCCAATTGACTCAAAAGTAGCTTGCATACAACAGAAGTAACATAAGAAGCTGGAGACAAAAATTAGGTGCATAAATCTACAGAGTTAATGATTCGACATATGCTGGAAACTCCCACCTTCAATGTGCAGCATAAGGATGTTCAAGCAACCGTTTCTTTTGTAGTAGAAGACAATAATTTATACAGGCTAATGAATTGGTTTAACATGTATGTTTCCTTTGGAACAATAGTTTGATTAAAGTGACATGAACAGGCCAATTCTCATATTATAATTTATAAACAATTCAGCATACACTACTTTGTAACATTTCTTTACTTATATGAAAGATCCAGATAGTAAGTGACGGTATGTCGTCTCCCCTCTCCACATAAGATCTCTAACAGAAAAGGGGAAAACACCTCAACAAACTAATCAGTTTATCAAAAGTAGTATTTTCATTCCCTAAAAAACGCATCCCCCCTCTCTGACATTCTTGGCAAGTTGGCAGGTCTAATTCAGCCTGGAGCAGCCCAATGCAACGACAGACAGCAACACAGGCCACAGCGCACATCTGCTAATGTGCTGTAGGCTGAGCATGATGTGTGTCTGCGGCAACAGCTTGATGTGTTGCCAAAGAAACAACCCTTTTTTTCTGGTAGTAACACACAGGGACTAAAACTAGTGTAAATGGGTTGAGCTATCCTGCTTTGCAATATATTTTATACAGCCATTGGACAATTTAAATATCATGAAAAAGACAGTTGAAGAAGCTGATCTCAAGGGCAAAAATAGGCGTAATGTTATTAGTTTCTGTTATAAACATGCTTCATTATAAAATTGGTACACAGAAAATGTTATAGGAAAACTGATAGTCCAAACCATGAGCGTGTGTGTTGAATCCAAAATCTCGGTTAGTCGGTTATCAGTAAATATTTAGATTATAAAGTTGTTATACATTGCATACGCAAAATATCACTTCTTCATGTAAAAAGTAGGTAGTAATATTTTGGGATGCACTCAATAACACATAAAAAAACAACAGTTTGAAAGAAATACAATATCTTAGACTAGTCACAACTTCTACTATACATGTCTTAAAAGGTACATGAAATATCTTTATGGTGCTTATTTTCAGATACATGAAAAAAATGATGTGTATAGATTTGTCTGACAGTCCCTCTGTTGTGTGTATTTGTGTGGTTGGGGGTGTTAGACTGGCATTTGTTACCAATACAGTAAAGTTGCTAATCAGCACAATTTGAAAAATTAGTGTCACCTTTCTGAAGACACCTTACGTCAACCGTCGACTTAAACAGAACAAGTGAAGACGAGAAGTCATTTTGCTAATAAAAGGCAATACTTGTTAGCATAAAAATGATGCATAACGTCCTTTCCTTTCAAGTCCATCACCACCCTAAAGTGCCTGATAGCTATTGCCCTAAGCTCTTGACCAAAATACCTATGTAGAAGAGCTTCCTCAAAATCTTTAGTGAGTTATTAGTAGCAGCCTAATTAGTTACCATTTAATGTAAATGTAACGAAGTTCCAATAATCATACAAGATATTCGCTAACCCATTTCAAATAAGTATAAACGCATATGCAAAGCCCAACCAGAACATTATGAGAATCAAATTTTCATAAATAAATAGAAATTCCCTTTCCCCGAATTGAGACAGTCCTACATATGCAACTTAAGTATCAACATCAATTCGAACTGGGTGATGTCAATAGACCATTCTGGTGCGTGTTACCTGCTGCTTAGGGATCCCCTTATACTCTCCATAAACAAGTGCGTACTCGAGCAACTCATCCCTTTCAATCATCGTGAGGAACTTTTCCTTGGTGACGAAGTAATAGTCCTTCCCATCAACTTCACCGGGCCGCTTCGCTCTGCTTGTCGCAGTGACAACGAAATGCATCCCCTCCCTCTCTTCTTGCAGCCTCTGGTGAACAATCCAAACCCGACATTATAAAGCCGAACGCAAAATTGAACCCAACAACATATCATATCACAGGTAGGATAAGGATTGCAAGGCATAACCTTGATGACAGCGTCCTTGCCGACGCCGCTGGGCCCGCTGATGACGAGGATCATCGGCTGTGGCGACGGCGCGAGCGGATCCGAGCTGAACGTCGTGCCGAGCGCCGCCTCCAGCCCCCGGAACAGCTGATCCTGCATGCAATGCCACAGCACACACACATCGTTAGGTGGAGACGAAACCCGACAGCCGCGCAATCAGCCGCACGAGCCAATACCTTGTCGGCGCCGGAAGGGGGCGGCGGCGGCGGGGGGGGCGGGCGAGAGGAGTGGTGCCAGCCGGAGGAGGAGGAGGAGGACATGAGGCGGCGCGGCGGCGGGCGGGGCGCCGGAGGGGTGGCGGGCACGGCCCTAGGGGGAGGGAGAGACCTGGGGAGGAGCGGGGAGCGCGCGAGGGCGGAGGAGAACCTTCGCGTGAGAAGCATCTAGAAGGTTCCGGAAGGAGCAGAACGGAGGGGAGGGGAGGGGAGGGCGACGAGGAGAGTGGAGCAATGTGGGGATTGGAGTTTGTTTGGAAGGGAAGGAGAAGGGGTTTGGGGGGTTTTGAGGACGCGCGTGCTGTGAGATTCGTGCGACGCATCGGAAGCAAAGAATTAAGATCAGAACCGGATACACAAGCAATTCCTACTAGGTCCAAGCACAAGCTCGGAACACCCTGTTTCAGTTTTCAAATGCTTTCTCTCAAATCCACTATCATATATGCTGTAGTTAGAAACAAAAATTAATATACATTGAGCTAAGTCATCTAAGATCCTTATGTTTTGATCTCAACCATTTTTATGTCATGTGCATTTTCAACTTATTTAGGCTGTTCGTTTCTCCTATAGACTAAGATTAAAAACAGACACGTAAAACGAGAAAACTATTAGCGTATGATTAATTAAGTTTTAATTATTACAAACTTGAAATTTGGATATATTTGATATTTTAAAGCAACTTTCTTATATAAAGTTATTATTCAAAATGCGTCGTTTAGTAGTTTGAAAAACGTGCTAACGAAAACCGAGGTAAAATCTTAATCTTAATGAGAAAATAACACCACTTTAGTATAGTTCCTTGCAAAAAAAACTTATTTAATATAGTTATTGCTATAAATTTTAGTGCACATTGAATCATGTCAGTTAAAAAAGTAATATCCATTGGACCCATACTTGATGCATAATCATCTATGTGTTATATACAATTATAATTTCACAACAACCATTATATAGTTTAAAATGTTGTCCTTTTAGGTATTAGGATCACAAAGTTTATAAATTGTTTTCTTCGAGTTTTCTTTAAAGTGATTCTAAATTTCTCTCACTGCAATGTAAGGGTATCCACTAGTTCTATGGATATTTGTCATGATTTTATGCATTTCCCCTAAACCAAATCCCATAATCGGTTATGCTAGTGGATACACTTGAGTTTTTATCCGGTAATATTATTCCAAACTAACACCCAAATTACATAAATATCGAAGAAATAACCTCAGGACTTTGCCCATTCCCGTGACAAAGCATATGTTCTTGCCGCAAGTTCTTTTCGACGGCATTGCTTGTTTCGTAGGTGACTTGCATATGTCCAAGAATCAAATACGGTGCGAACACCAAGTCACCAAAGGAATCAAGACAACAATAGGAGAACCTTGTACCAGCCACAACTTGTGGCGAAAGATAAAACAGTAGAATCACAAAATTGTTGGCTATTCTGTTACACTTACAAAGTGATGATTTTTCTTTATAATCAGACTTGTTACACAGAGCATCAGTGTAAAGGTGCATACTAACTCACAACATGCAAGAGAAAAATAACTACACAAATGTTTATTTTCTTTCTGATGTTCAAAATAACAATGCACAAACTTATTCTCACAATCATCTAGGGCTAAAATCATGGACTAACTAAAAATGAATCGACGCTTCTAAGAAAGAGGAACCCAAACAATCAAATGCTCAAGAGACCAGAACACCGCCACAAAATCCTAAACAGTTCACAGATGTTAGTATACCCTTCCCAGATTTTCTGCAAACTGATGTAAGTACGAGATGTACACTATCAAGAAACTTTATGTCAAGATGACAGGGATGAGAGGTCCTCAAACACTGTCCGAATCTCTGGCCTCTCGGATGCAGACCGGATGCACCGGATGGCGATGCGCAGCATGTCCTCCAGCGCCTTTGGGGTGCCACCGGAGCCATGAGCTTCCACGATTCGCCTGTCGTAGCACTCCGAAACACGCTCCTCCCTTGCTAGCATCCTTACCCAGTCCGTCAAGTCGACCACACCATCGTTCACACAAACGATTTCCCCGGCAATCTTCCCTGTCAGCAGCTCGAGTAGAATGACACCGAAGGCATACACATCACTCTTCAGGGAAGGACATGGCTTGCTGGTGCTAGCAAACTCAGGTGGAGAGTATCCGAGGGCCCCTGCATTCAGGACCTGTTCGGCCATGCCGATTGGAGTCATGAGCCTGTGAAGGCTGTAGTCGGTAACCAAAGAAGATGGACTTGCGTTCTGGATCAGGACATTGGATGACTTCAGGTTGCCGTGTGGGATCACTCGCTCATTATGTAGGTAATCTAGACAGTGTGCAATGTCGATTGCAATGTTCAGACGCTGGTCCACTGATAGAGGCGGAATATTCCGTTCTTCAAACTCTGAACAGATCATAATAGAGATGTATGAGAACCTTTTTCAAGAACTCCTTCAGCATTAAAAAAATAGAATTAAAAAAATTAAGAGAGTGAAGAAATCATCTTACCAGACAAGAAAGAAGAAAGAGAAGTAGCATCTACATAGTCTGATATAATGATCCTTTCATGCTCTTTAGGACCCCAGTAGTAGCCTCGCATGGACACTAAATTGGGATGTTTAACACTTCCAAGCTTCTTTATTTCACGAGAAAATTCCTTCTTGCTCTTAGCAAAGCCCTCCTTCAGCCACTTTACTGTCAGCGTGTATCCATTGTCAAGTGTAGCCTTGTAGGATGTCCCATGGCAACTCCTACCAATGATCTCCGCAGGAGCACGGGAGAGCTCTTCAGCTGTGAACACTACAAGATTGTCAAAAAGATGTAAATCCCCAACCATTTTATCAGGAGAGTGGACTCTCAGGACAGAGTGCTGATGCTGCACGCGCACATCAGGAGGTGATGATGTCAATGGAGGCATCAAAGATGCCATATTGTCTTTAAGGGTGGAGCTACTGCCTGTTTGATCAGCATGAACTGATACATCTTGTGCTTCATGCTGTCTTTCCTTACCAGGTAAAGGATTACCTACATACTCTGTAGATGATGATGATTCTAGTGATACTTCTTGCATTTCTGATGTTGGAGCTTCTGCATGTCTCTGTGAACATTCTCCTACAGTTGCAGGTTGTTTGCTTTGGACAGTACCTTTTTCACTACTCTTCCAGCTAGAGATCTTCCAATGAACAAGCAAAAGCACAATAATCCCAGTAACAAAGACTACAACACATACAATCAATGCATATAGAATTCCACGTTTCATACCACGTCTCCCCCCTCCAGAATTGTCAGGGCCATTTTGTGATGCAGAATGAGGAAGAACAAGCAACTCATTTCCTGGATGGAAAGATGAATCAGGAAATTTCAACAGGTTGCTTGGAACTGAGCCAGATAGACTGTTGTAGGAGACATTGAACTCGACAAGATCATCAGGGAGGCCCTCGGGTATGGTACCATTGAAATTGTTTTTTGATAAGTCAATGTATATTAAATGCTTTAGCTTGGTGATTTCTCTCGGAATTTGCCCCGAAAAGTTGTTTTGGCAAAGGTTCAGTAATGCCAATCCACTCAAAGAACCAATGCCCGAAGGCAGTGAGCCATTCAAAGAATTGTTTGAAAGATCAACAAATGAAAGGTTTGAAGTTTGTACAGGAAGAACTAACAAGTCTACAAAAGTTGAGCTCTTTGCTTCAGAATTAGGAAGAGGAAGAGTCCCTGCAAAGCTGTTTCCTGACAGATTTAGATAGGTCAGTTTGACTGCTGTAAACAAATTTCCAGGTAATGGTCCATGAAGCTGATTGAGACTCAAGTCGATGGAAATCAGCTCAGGATAAGTTCCAATAACAGTTGGCAGTTCTCCTGCAAGCAAGTTGTCGGAAATCCTCAACGAAGTCAACCTCAAAAACTGGGTTGTCTCATTTGGCCATGTTCCTGTTAACCTATTTGAGGTCAAATCGACCATCTCAATATAATTTCCCCATGTTCGGACAACTGATAGGTTCCCTGAAAGCATGTTTCTACTCAGATCAACAACTGAACAGCTCCCAAATGTGATGGGCAAAGTTCCCTGAAGGCTGTTGGATGACAGATTCAGATACTTTAAGTTCATTGATGTTACACGTCTAATTGGACCTGTGTAAGACAAGAAAGTTCAGAAACTAGAGTTAATCAGCATCATGATTGGTTAGTGCAATACATCATTTAGAAATAATTAACTACTACCTCCGTTTCAAATTACTTGTCATTTTAGTTTTGTCCTAAGTCAAACATTTGTGTCTTTGTCTCTTTGACCATCAACTTTTAGAAATTCATATAGTTTAACATCATAAGACTTATGTTTTTCGTTCACCTTGAGAAATACTTTCATAATATATAATTCAAATGGTGTTATACTATAAGAATTCCTAGAAATAGATGGTCAAAGATAGAAATGTTTGACTTAGGACAAAGCTAAAACACAAGTAATTTGAAATGGAGGGAGTAGTTCAAAACTGTATGGAATGAATTAAATATGCATTTTTTCCCATGCCTAATCACTATGATTTGTCTGTTTCAAGCATCAGGGAATTGTGGTAGCACAGCACAAGCTACATATCAAAGCGTGAACTGAATATAACTTCCTCTTAAGAGAAGCATGCGATGGATTGTAGGAGAACTGATTTACCTGTAAGTTGATTGCAGCTAAGGTCAAGTTCAGTCAACACCATGGAGGTCTGTCGAAAGAGCGCCTCTGGAATGGACCCCGAAAAATTATTGTTCTGCAAGCGCAACACCTTGAGGGAAATCACAAAATTAAATGGTGGAATATTGCCCTCAAGCATATTGTAACTTGCATCAAACACCTCCAGGCTATCAAACAGAGGCATTGGATCACTCTCAAATAATGCTCCTGACAGCATATTGTGGCTAACATTCAAGTACTGAAGTGTGCTAACCACAGATGAGTTGTCAGATATTGATATCAATGAACCAGAGAACTGGTTGCAGCTCAAATCAACATGAACCGGGCTCTGTAATTCTGCAAATATGTCATCCAATTTGCCAGTAAAGCCATTGCCACGAAGGTCCAAATATCTCAATTTCCTTAAGTTCCTGAGACCCAAAGGCAACGCACCACCAAAACCATTGGAAGAGAGATTCAGATGCCCCAAATTAGCCAATTTAGTGGATTCAGCCGGAATTTGACCTGAGAACATGTTATTCGAAAGATCCAATAGCTGCAAAGAAGTCATAGACCCGAGATCACGGGGCAAGACGCCTACCAGCTTGTTATTCGACAGGGACAAGTTCTGAAGCATCGGCATTCTCGCAAGAGCCGACAGGCTAACATTACCCACAAGCCCAGCTCCATCAAATGCAATCGACAGAATTTGGCCATTGCTGCACTGCACGCCATGCCAATCGAGAGGGCAGCCATCAGAATCCAGCGCGCTAGTGGGGTTCCAAGGAGTGGCCCGATGACTGGATGAGTCTTGCCGGATGCCTCTGCCGAACTCCAGTAGTGCCTCCATGTCTGTACCAGCCATAGCAGCGGCTGCAGACGCAGCCCAAATCGATAAGCACAATATCAGGAGCCGCATTGTAAGATCCAGCTCTCAAGCCAATACAAGCACTGCTCATGCAAACGGCAGAGCAATCTTGAGTCTTCCAAACACTGGGTGTGAGATGAGGTAGGTAGGGTTTATGAGACTTGGAACCAAGAGGACGAGTTAAACACCAAAATTTTGGGGATTTCGGCACCGAACGCGAACAGAGGTTTGGAAGAATGGTGCACCAGGAAATGGAAATGCTAGAAATGGGAGCAGATCAACCGGGCACGCAGGATTTAGGACATCTATCAACACAGAACGAGCACGTTGAGGGCAAGAAACTTAGCAAATGCAGAGAAATTTCCAAGGCTGCTGCACCCAGGGCTCCAGGAGACCAAGGTCACTGCAAATGTGACCTAGCCAATTTAGAATTGGGACTCCAGCAGCAATAAGAACACATCGAGGTGCCAACCTGATACCAAGAACTGAGAAATGTGGCTGAGAAAAAGAGCAAGAACAGATATAAGTGACCAAATGCTACCCCAAGAAACCAAATCACTCCAAATGTGAGCTGACTAGCTGAGCAGGAAGCAAATTAGGTGTCCTGGGCTGCTGCTGCAACCAAACCAACCCATCAAGAAGCCACCACACCAAGAATCGAGCAATGGCGGCAGCAGATGCCCAAATCTCTCCCGACTTCCGCTCTGACCGAATGGGATTAAGCCCTGGAATCCAATCCAAGCAAAAAACCACACTCAACAAATCAAGATGGCAACTTTGAGAGAGAGAAGAGCAAATTGGAATCAACAAAAACAACAAAGCAAAACCAGCTCACCTTAATTCCCGTGAGCGTATTGTGGGTCGTTGGCTGGTTGCTCATCCAAGAACAATCCTGTACTAATGACGAGTAGCAAACAGAATGTAGCTTCCACCCTTTTGGGCAGGAAGAGACGAGGACCGAGCAAGCAGCGAGCTCATGCTCTATGTATGCTTGCTTGCGCTCGACTGCTCGTCGCGTAGAGTGTGTGTGGGTGTGTGGGCGCAAGTGATAGAGGGCTAGCAATGGACACAGAAACGGTGACCACACTAGCTGCTGCTCGAGTGGAGTCCAGAAGAGGAGCAAGAGAGAGAGAGAGAGGAAGAGAGAGGGTGCAGTCTGCAGATGAACTGATGAAGTAGGCAAAAAACCCACCCAAAAGGTCGTCCGGTGACACTGCATTCCTTTACACGGGTTTCGAGACAATTTCAGTCACTGACATCTCAGTAAAAAGGATGGAAAAAAGCACAGGAATTACTTTCCAAATAAAGTTTCTGAAAAACTAGGCATGGCCCGTTCCTCCACAGAGGTATCATCAGGCTATCAGCGGGTCCAGCACGGCAGATTAGGGAAAAACACAGAGACCTGTCTTCTTTAAGCACGCAATTATCCGAGAAATAGTACTGCCACAGTGCTAGTAGGAGTACCTTTTTATCTTTGATCTCATCATCTTTTCCCAACAATAGTAAAGTTAGTACTCCTGACAGATTGTCTCGGACTATGATTTACCACCGCGAGATCATTTGAGCTTTATTTGATCCTACGAGCACTAATCCCCCTCTCTCTGTCAAACAGGGCCCACATGTCAGCGGCCGAATACCCGCTGCTTTGGGTTGCACGGACAGCGGCAAGGCCGCGACGGTATTTAGTCCCTGCTAGGCTGCTACTGTTGCTACTTGATGTAGTACACCGCTGCATTGATCCTAAGTTCGTAGCGATACGGTTGTCGTCTGATACTTCGATTGGCTCGTCTTCCAGGACCGTATCGAAAGGTTTCGTTGGAGCAGTGCCTAATTATATTCACCGGAATTTATGATGGACCCGAATCCGCGGCTGCTAGAAAAATGCACGGTACGATGGACCTGGATGATGATACGGTCATGGGAATCAACCTGACTACCTGAGGTTAGTAAAATCCTTAACAATGCATGTTTTGTTTGTGTACAAATAAATTAAGGGCAACGTGACCTTTAAATACAACGGGAAACACGGGGGTTATTGCTCCAGTAGCGAACCGACCAACTTTGGCTCACTAATTAATCAGGAATTTCATTTTACAACTAGCAGTACTAGTGCTCAGAAACGCAACGGACAGACAGAGAGAACAAAGAGCTTTTCATCAAGGAAATTATTAACAAAACTACTCCTTCTTCTGCTCTTCTACTATACATGTAGGAGTACACCTCACCTGCACGTCGTCGTCTTCTGTTCTTTTTTTAAAAAAAAAGTCTCGCTGTTCTCACCGGCATGGGAGGCCAAGGTCCCAGGGGGTTTTCATGGAAGGCTACAAAACGACGGCGTCGAAAGCACCGGTGTTGGCTTCCCCGTGGCGGCACCCGTGTTGTCGCCTTCTTCTCCGTGGCGCCGGCCGGTAGTGCGTGCTGGTGCATGCCTTGGACCGGCCAGAATCCGGATCGGCGCATGCCGCCGCTGATCGATCCGCGCTACCGTTCGCTGCGCGCGCCGCGCCCTGCTGTACTGACGGGTACATGCCGCTTGCCGCAGGCTAGGGTAGCTGCGACTGTAACTCGCATTTGGATCCAAGGCGACGCAGTACTCGGCCGGTCGTAAAGAGTAGTAGATGTTGGTCTCAGTCACTCGGTCCTGGCTGACTCGCTAGACCCTAGCTAGAGGAACCCTATGCGTACCGGATCCTCTTGAAGCTCCAGCTCGGATTGTGGACGCTGGCTCGCGTCATCGCGTGTGGGAATTGGGAAATGTTTTGTTCTCTTGCTATGGAGTACTACTACTACTGGTCGTACAGTAGCTAGCCCCATGGCGTGGCAAAATTAATCCGTCACCTACCTTGTGGAGACTGGAGACTGGAGACTGGAAAGAAACTAATTAACCAGAGCTTCAGTTAATTCCAGAGTTGGTTACGTACAACTCCATGTCGCTCGTCACTCGTCAGAGCCGAGCTGAGACATGTCGGGTGGTTACGCCAGGAAGTTCGCTTCACTTTCTTCCTCCTCCGTTATTACTGTGGCCTCCACCGGCTTTACAGATGGGTAAACACGCGCTCGTGCTCCACCTCCGGTACAAATCATTACGGTCATTATTAAGCAGTGTTAACGCAGACTAATAATGGGCTCAATCACGACAAATCACCAGCGCATCTCTCGCACACGCACAACTCGAGTGCCGCACGCCCTGCCTTGCCAGTGTGCAATCTTCTTTTTTTTTCTTCACTGTTGCCAGGGAAGCCTTGCTAGTGTGCAATCACTGCAGCCTTCCCAAGTAATTAAAGTAGTAGTACTCCAGTGAATCTCGGCCCCAATCAATACCAAAACCTACCACGCCTTCCCGTTCTATCCCTACCCAGCGCGCAACATTTTGTAGGAGTAGTACTACTACTAGGCAATGGAGTTAAATGGCTCAATAATTCGTCCCCGCGCGTCGTGGACGGAAGACCAGCAAATGAGATGCCGCGAGATGCACCGCGGCGTCACCGTCCGCCGCGCGCGTCGCCCCCGCTCGGAAGGGAAGGAGAACACCGGTCCACCGCTCGTACGGGCGCGCGAGGCTGCACCCCGGTGCGCGCGCGGCTACATGCGGGGCAGAGCTTGAGCAGATTACGCCGCTACATGCGGGGGGCGCGCGACGGTCGGACGGACAGGTAGGTGGGCGCGCGCGCGAGGGCGCCACGCTTTTTCCCTCTTGTTGATGAATTCATTTTGAGCTGTGCCTGCGCCTGGCTGGCCGGCCTGGGTGACAGTACCGCGGTGTGGGCGGTAGCAATATACAGTATTTTCGAGGATGGGTGCGTGGAGATCCGGGAGATCGGCTCGTGCACACGCTCAATGATGGCGCGCAACGCCGGTGACAGCTATTCAGCTCGCGCCTCCAGGATAACACAATCTAGGGCCCGGTCGGTTCATTGGTCAATCGACCACTCATTAGCAACCGGCTCGTCACTACACATCCACGCCCAGCTACCCAGCCCACCAAGGAGGGATGGATCATGGATGATAGACCGAGTGTGTTCATTTCGTCTAAAAATCTCTTATTGGAAAAGGTTTAATTGCGTGTGCTACGGTTACACCTGTCACAGCTGGTTTCAGTACCACTCCTACCATTCACCCGAAAATGCTGTGTCTTGCGCCGATGCCGGATGACAGGATGGCGAGAGGAGGAATGAGGTCATAAATGGAACGCTGGAAGCGTGGATCCGGCCGGCCGGGCAGCAGTCCAGCACGTCAATGCAGTGTACGAGTGTGGTAGTGTATAGCCTGTAGATCGACAACCTACGCCATGTTAGTACTACTACTTTGTTTTACTCATGCTGGTATAGTGGTATGCCGTATGAGCATCAACCGTGCCATTACACTGGTAGTGTATATATATACTATGCCACTGCACAGACAAGTTCCAATGATGGCGTGTACAGGCACTCAGGCAGGCTAAAAAAGATCTACCACTTCCGTTCCGGCTTCCGGCACGGCGAGACATTCAGCGCCTGCAGCGGCATACAGCACGCACGGCACGTATACGTAAAAGGGTTAATTTGATCCATGCCACTGCTAATATGACATATTAGAAAAATGTCATTACTATTCGTGATATCGGCTATATGCCACTGGAATTTGAGAAAATTGAAACCATGCCACTCCCGTTCATTTTTAAGTCAACCTCCGTCTAATCCACCTGTGAAATGTCACTTTTACCCCTTTCCCTTCTATCCAGTCCCCCTTCCTCTTTCCCCGGCGAGACAGTCGGTGATGCCCACTCCGGTGGCCGCCGCAAGGCAGTGCCTCTCGCCGGCCGCCGTCCCCGCCCTCGATGCCGCCATCGCCTCCGCCCGCCGCCGCGCCCACGCCCAGATCACCTCCCTCCACCTCATCTCCTCCCTCCTCGCCCCGCCCGCCTCTCCCCTCCTCCGCGACGCCCTCGCCCGCGCCCGCAGCGCCGCCTACTCCCCACGCGTCCAGCTCAAGGCCCTCGACCTCTGCTTCGCCGTCTCCCTCGACAGGCTCCCCTCCGTCTCGGCCTCCTCCTCCTCTGCCTCCGCCTCTGCCGCCGACGAGCCCCCCGTCTCCAACTCCCTCATGGCCGCCATCAAGCGCTCCCAGGCCAACCAGCGCCGCAACCCGGACACCTTCCACTTCTACCACCAGGCCGCCACCGCCCAGACACCCGCTGCCGTCAAGGTCGAGCTCTCCCAGCTTGTCCTCGCCATCCTCGATGACCCCGTCGTCAGCCGGGTCTTCGATGAGGCCGGATTCCGCAGCGGGGACATCAAGCTCGCCATCCTCCGCCCGGCTCCCCCCATGCCGCTGCTCGGCTGCCTCCCCATGCGCAGCTGCCCTCCTCCTCTCTTCCTATGCAGCTTCGCCGCCGCGGACTACGAGGAGGTCCCCGAGCCACCGCCGTTGACGTCTGGCCACCGCCACTCCACCTCGAGGGCGAGGTGGCGGCGGATAAAAAACGTGTCTTGCTGAAAAAGTGAAAAAAAAAGGATGCGACTTGCTTGCTTGCTGTTGCTTGCATACCTGGTTGCTGGTTGCTGTTATTTGCTTGCTTGCCGCTGTTGTGCCGGACTCCTCGTGTTGCAGGTCCTCCTCCTCGAGGAAGAGCGAGAAGCTGGAGGTGGGCACCTGAGGTCATGTGCCATTGACCTTGACCTCGCGCTCGGTGCGGGCGGCGCTTGCGTAGGTCCAGAGCTTGTCCCTCGCCACGCGGAGCACGGCGCCCATCTCGTCTCTCCGCCGGGAGAGAGCAAGAAGAGAGATGGAAGGGGAAGGGGCAAAAGTGACATTTCACAAGTGGATTAGGCGGAGGTTGACTGAAAAATGGACGGGAGTGGCATGGTTTCAATTTTTCCAAATTCCAGTGACATTTAACCGATATCACGAATAGTAATGACATTTTTCTAATATGTCATATTTGCAGTGGCAGGATCAAATTAACCTACTTAAATAGGCCCATCGATCGATCGACCGATAAAAGACGGGAGGTGTAGTATAGGCGATGATAGTAACAGCCCATGCTGGTCTTGACCTGGCGTAGTAGGGCCGTGCTGCAACTGCAATTAACCACGCGGCGTAGCTCGACGTAGGCCTCGATGATGGCCATTATTGCACATGCGTGCCTGCGATATCTGCGTGCGCCGAGATCGAGCTAGCTGAGCCGCTGAACCGATGCCGGCCGCCGGCCGCCGCGATGCAGGCGTGGACGATGGCCCAGGAATGGGCGACATCGCAGGTCTCAGACGCGACATCTCTCGCGACCGTACGTACGGGTGAGACTGATGAGACGACACGCTGTTGCCACTTGCCAGGAATGGGCGTGCCGTTGATCCGGCTAGTATATACTCTTCTAAAACAAGGGCTACTTTGAATTGGAGCAAAAAAAAATAGAGAAAAGACAAATGAATTAAAATTCTATACTATTCATGCCTTTGATTTGTAGAAATGAGAAAATAAAAAACATAGAAAACTTTTCTATTCCTATGATTCTAGAGAAAAAAACATACAATAGGAAATTTAATATCCACTCTAAGGCTCCTTTGAATTGGAGGAAAAATGGAGGAAAGACAAAGAAATTGAAATCCTACACTATTCATGCCTTTGATTTGTAGGAACGAGGAAAGGAAAAACGTAGGAAACTTTCCTATTCCTATGATTCTAGAGAAAAAGCATAGAAAATTTAACATCCATTCTAAGCTTATGTTTTTGCTATCACACGTAGGATCGAGGCAAATCTAGTAGCTCATGGTCACTTGTCTATTCAATTAGTATATGTTAGATGTATATAAGTAGATAATCAATCCGATTTACTCTAATAATCCAAACTCATTCCTATGTTTTTCCTACGGTCCAATCAAATACTTATTCCTATAAAATTTCTACGTTTTCCAATGCTCTGTTTTGCAAATGTATTCTTATCCTATGTTTTTCCTATTCCTACGTTGTCTCGATCCTGCGTTTTAAAGGGGGGCCCTAAATAATTTAAAACAGAATGAAACATTTTCTAATACAATAAAAATCTATACATACCTTTGTCTCAATCTATTGTTGGAGAAATGAGAATTAGGATATCCCTTTCTCCGGGTCTTAGGGTAATATTTGCCACGTCAATACATTTTTGCCTTAAGCAGAATTCATTGCCAGTTCAGAAACAGGAAGTTGACAGCTGGCAGGGCATGGGGACCAGGGCTCGCTCTGACCGAGGCCCCAAGGCACCCATGTCCTTCATGGTTTCACTCTTATGTTAAGAGGAGTGTGAAAACCTACAAGATTTATATCTATAGGGTGCGGTTAGGGCCCGCTCCGGCTGAGACCCTGGAACACCCATGCCCTTTATGGTTACCCACTTTGAATGTTAAGAAGAGTGTGGAGACCTATAGGATTTACATCTTCAAGGTACTCCAAGATACAACTACATGTTGGAACGAAACTTATAAAGTTATGTCTATCATGAACTCCTTCATCAACGACATCTTTGAGAAACTCGTCAAACATGACAAGAACGTTTGTTGTAAAGCACAAGAGCATGCCCGAGGCCCAGGCTCGGCCAGGAGACCCGGGTACCATGTTTACCCAGGGTCGGGCATGTTTGAGGCCCGGACGACGTGTACATCTCAGAATAAGAACAACCCAGGAAGTTAGTTTACTCCCAGGGTGAAAACAAACCACACAATGTTGTTAGTAGGGGGCTCGATGGCATCTCTTGCTCGGGTTCTTCATGGCAGATTTTGCTCGGGGCTCATCACCATGGGACAGAATCAGCGGGTGCCGCTAATAGGTTGTGTAGAATGATAGGCCCAGCGACCTATTTGAGGGCGAGATCATCATGCAACTGACAAAGCGACGCCCAAGAAATTACGACTCGACCGAGTGCAAACAGGAGATGGTGAGACGTAGAAACATTGGCGGTGCCGCGTTGCTTGTAGAAACAGGGGTGGTGCGATGTGTCGTGCGCTGGTGGGTGATCTATGACTTCATCGCCAAGCAAAGAAAATCAGCGGTGGCTCTATCGTGACTTGGTTTGGTTCCACCATGCCTGGTTTCGAACAGATGAGCAAGACACAGCTGTCCCGGGACCTCCTAACAGAGTGCCCGGGGCAAGGTAAAATCAAGCCCACCATGGTAATTTTTTCATTAAGTCTAGAATGTCAGAGGAGACAATGACAAGACATAGCATAGATGTTTCCTATGTGATAATAACGCT
Organism: Oryza officinalis; assembly: GCA_008326285.1. Lineage (NCBI taxonomy): Eukaryota > Viridiplantae > Streptophyta > Magnoliopsida > Poales > Poaceae > Oryza > Oryza officinalis. The sequence continues at coordinate 21,295,065 of BDMV01000003.1, read as the reverse complement.
GTAGACCCCTCTTTCGACTATAAAAGGAGAGGTCATGTCACTTAGATAGAGGATGGCGGGAAAATTGAAGGAAAAATCCTAGATAGAGCAACTCTAACATAGACTCATTTTGTAAACTTGTATTGTATACTCTTGCATTCTTATACTCCCAAATACAGGAGTAGGGTATTACGTTTTCGAGTGGTCTGAATCTATATATGTGTTGTGTTCATATTTTTTTGTTTTACATATTTTCGCATACCACACGTGCCACGAGCTCGATACCTACTCGCTCCCTGACCAGATCTTCAAAGGGGGTCTTCTCTTTCCCGTCGTGGGAGTACCACTTTCCGACATATGTTATGATAGAAAATGTCACATTCTATCATATGTTATTTTATTTTTGGCGGAGGAAGTACTTTTGAGCTGTCTAAATTTTTATAGTATTAGAATGTATTATATCACATATTAAATTTATTTTTTTTAGAATGAAAGAAGCATGTTGTTGTGCGATGTGCGGGGTGGATAGGAGTCGAGCTGGTGCCTGGTGGAGCCCAGAGCCGCACACGAAACCCACTGTCTGTGCAGTGTTTAGTTAGGGGATGATGGAGGATGGGTTGGACTCATCCTTATTTTTAGGATGAGATCGTCTCCACTATCTATTTGGCATAAGAGATGAGATGATCTTAGTTTTTAAGGGATGATCCACATGTTAGTGAGACAGAAAAGTGAGATGGATTGGTCCGTCAGTTTTTGATGGACCAGTCCATCTCAGATCTCAGAAGAATATTTTTTTTAGGGACCATCCCATTCACCTATCCCCAAGCCAAACACTTTGAAAAGTGGATTCGATCCAATCCAATTTACTCCATCCCTTAAACCAAACACACATGCTTAAGCGGCTGATCGGTGAGACCCAACCAAAGTTCGTTGCTGCGATGAAGTTTTACAGTGCAATTGTCGGCGGCAGAGTAGAGCTGTCGAAACTTGGTTTCGGCAATAAGAAATTGGGGGTAGCAGTCAAGCGCTAAACACGATGGGTTAGTATGCAGGTTCAGGCCTTCTATAAAGAAGTAATACCCTACTCCTGTTTCGGGGATTCGATCCGCCGAGTGGTTTATTGATCTCGTGATCTCTTTCAACCTGTGTTCTCGTGAGTTTTCTCTATATTTTCGTGTATTCTCGTGTATCCCTTAAGGGACGTCCTACCCTTCTTATATAGTCTTGGAGGGTAAGTTCACAAGTCAGAGACCTAATCACACTCTATGTCGGACTTCTCAATCTTACCAACTTTGGACTATAGGCCGTTACCTTATCACAATGGTAACGTAATACCCAAGTCCAAAGCCAGTTTACATAATCATGAGTCACAACCTATCCCCTATGGTAAGTCGGATAAGCTAGTCATGAAGGTATCCGGTACCCATAATCTCCATAGTAGCTCCTGAGACCTTCATAGTCGACGAGATAACTTTGCCTCAAACCAGAATAACACATAGCCGAATGACCCCTTAGCCGAGTGCTTCTATCGCCAAGTGCTTCCATCATCTCTGCCTGAGTCTCCCGAGTGCTTTATCATCCAATAAGAAGGCTGTGAAGGGCTGAAAATATCTCAAAAATAAAATAAATATTTAGGTGCATCGACTGATGCACCTAATTAGATGTAGCCCCCGACTATGTGTTTAGTTAAGCAAAAACTAAGCATATAGTCAAGAACTATAATAATCATACTCATCCGAGTTAGATAAATGCCTAGCCTAAGCCAAAAGCAATCATAAAAAATCTTATAACACATAACCTTATAATCAAGGCATAGTGCATAATGAATCTAAGTACTGGCAAGCTCGTGCTTATCCAAGTCGTTATGCCCGAGTCCTTTCGAAGCATACAAGTCAGTCAACCTCAGGAATAGAAAATCCAAGTTAATAAACTCATAATTTATCAGTCATCTGAATAATGTGACCAAAAAATATTAAATAGCTCCAGCCATAATATTGGTCTTAACGAAAAAGAGCACACCAAGGTGACAAAAAAGCATTGACATAATCATAAAGTCAAATGCTTTGCAAAAAACCAAACAGCTCTTGCAACCTATAAAAAGTTACCAGGATAGCTATAAAAAACTTTACTGTTTGTCACGCTCCAAGTTGCATCGTACCAACCTTCAACAAGTTGTGTAACTGCTGTATGAAAGGATTTTAAAGGCATTAGGCAATGAGACACGCGCATATTGCCAGGGCAAATCTGTTTAAGTCCCTAGAGACACGTGTCAAGCCACACCTGTAACATGGGCCGTAAGCTCCTCATGGGTCTCGGCCCAAACACAAGAGAGCTTACCGATACCCTAAATTTCCGAAGCGCCGTCGTCTTCCCCGCCGCTTCATCTTCCAAAAATTTCCCCTTTCGCGCTCCTGTTCATAGGCTCTTCGTAGAAACCTAGAACTCGTGCGCATCCAAATCCATCCATCTAGAAGCTCGAGCTCCATCAAGATTCATCGCGCACAACGAGTCTCCCGACATCTCCTCAAAAAATCTCCACCCCTGCTCCAGATCCACCTTCCCCAATCCGCATCCATGGCAGAGGAGAGAGAAATCCCCTTCGACCAATGGGCAACTTCGGACGTGAAGGAATCGACGCTGCGGGAGATGGTGAAGGACGGAGTTCTTCCGGCCAAGGAGATCATCGGTTGGCGCCCGGCGTTCGGCGAAGAGTTCCAACCCCAAACACCGGTGAGATCGTAGTCTTCACCTACTTCTTTTATTCTGGATTTGGTCTTCCCACTTTCGAATTTTTTCGTGGCCTCCTGGAGTACTACGGTCTCCAACTCTATCATTTGAATCCAAATTCCATTCTGCACATCGCCATTTTCATCCACGTGTGCGAAGCTTTCTTGGGCATCCTTCCACACTTCAATCTTTTTCGCTGCATGTTCTCTCTCAAGGCACACCCAACCAAAGACAACCCCTGTGTTGTTGTTGGTGCCGGCTTTCAACTTCGCGGGACTCTACGCAAAGATTACTTCCCTCTTCCTCTAAAATCTTCCAATAAAGGCTGACATGCGAACTGGTTTTATATCTCAAACCCAGCCCCCAGCTTACCCGACTTCATCGGCCTCCCACCCATCCAAAGAGCCAACTGGAACTCCATGCCAAAAAACCAAGACTAGATAGAAACGAACAACCTTCTGGCTAAAATCCTCGAGCTGAAGAATAAAGGCCTCCAAGGAAAGCAAATCACCCGGCACTTTATCAAGTGCCGACTGGGTCCCATTAAAGAAAGATCCAAACCAGCATTCGAGTACGAAGGCCAGAATGACCCCAACCGGGAGGATCGTGAATCCCTGAACTTCCAGGTCTTGTGCGCTCGCATGTACAAGATTTTTTCTTCTGGAATTGCAGTCGAGTACAGCAACAAGCTACCGGTTGCTCCCTTTAGTCTTCTTCGACCACCTCCTCCGGTAAGTAGACTCTGCAACTCGTATCATTCTTCAATTTATTTATGCTCTTCAATATGTTTCAAGAATACTGCTTGCAGGCAAATGCTTTGATCATCTCTCGGCCATATAAAGTTTATCATGAAGATAGACTGAGCCAGCTACCAAGAAGCCAACTGGTGGCCCAAAAATCAAACCTCCGGTTAAAGGCAAAAGAGCTGCTGCTGCTGTCGAAGAAACTAGCAAACGTGCTAGCAAAAGGAGGCTGGTTGTGGATGACTTGGACGAAGAAACAGAAGAAACCCAGACTCCAAAGGCTAATATAAGCTCGCCGAGGCCATCCACAAGATCTGCTCTAAAAATAAGGAAGTCCAATAGGTACCCTTCATATAACTGAATTTGTCTTCTCATTGAAATCCTGCTTGTCTCCATCTTAATCATCCTTATCTTTGTCTGTAGAAAACCTCAAGATATAGATCCCACCGGGCAGATAGAAAAAGTAAGCGCATCTGCAACGCTAGAAAAATCAAAATCTGCTGAAGAAGGGTCTCAGGACCCTCTCCCGAGTGAGGATATCTCAGAGCAGGAGCCCCCGACTGCCAGTCAGGACACCCCGACTAGAAACCAGCCGGATGAGGGCAAACAAGGCTCATGTAGTCAAGAAACATCAGTTGAAGATCCAGTTCCAAGGACAGGTAATTTTTAATAATGCCAAAACTCCTGTTTTAAACATATCTTCTCATTCTTCATCTTCATTCATTATCCTTAGAGCAAACAACCGAAGAGGAGGAAATTGCCCGACTGAAGTCTTCAGAAGACTCAGTCCCTCCAATAAAAATCGAGTGGCGGGATGCTAAAGGTAAAAGGCAGGGCATCGTGTTAAACAAGCAAAAAGAAGCCGAAGAACGCGACATGCTCGTTGCCTGCCTCAATGAAGCAACCCGGTTGATGAATATATGTACAAATCCCTCAAATCTTAACCACACAGTCTTGTATAGTTGATTGACTCAATCTTCATAATGCAGAGAATTCATTGCCGCTTGATGGCCAAGTCGGACACTCTCGAGAAGCTGGTGCCTCATGTCAACTCTTTGGAGAATATTCAACAAAATCTTAAAAATGCCAGAGAAGAAGCTGCGGCTAGAGAGGTTGTCTTGAGGGAAGAAATCAATAAGCTTTGAGACATGAACCTGGAATTCCGTGGTTCAATCGGAGGTAAGAAAAATCATCTTATTTTGTTCTTTCATAACTTGTTTGATACTGATAATTCCAAATATTCAAATTGTAGCTAATGTATCTGAAATTGACTCCCTCAAGGCGCAATTAAAGAAAGCAGAGACCGACAACGCCAAACTCGAGTCGGACAAAAATAAGGCCTTGGAAGAAATCGAAGATAAGCCTTGAGACTCTTATTCTCTGATTTATCTGATCTTGATCATTTGTGTAATCTGAAGTATATCGAACTTGTAGCTAATAAGATAAAATCTCATGCTCAATTTGAAGTTTTTGCTGAAAGAGTCCGAAGAGCTGAAAGAGTCAGGGATGACATTGCCAACACCGCTACACCAATAGTATCAGCACTCTATAAAAGCGGCCTTGGGACAAGCTCCTTGGATGCTGTCGAAGTCTTCGATAAACTCAGGACGGTGCCGAAGAAATACCTAGAAAATATCACTGATGTCGCCGTCATGAGTGCAAGCCATACTTTGGCGATGACAAAGTCGCTCTATTCTTGGATAGATGTAAACTCGATAGGAGATGGCTTCGCCGATGGCACCACTGATGAACAAGCCTTAGAGCTTATAAATGAAGCACAGGACTCGGCAAAAAAGATTGCTTCCGATGTAGTCAAAAACTTCCAAGGATAGACTTGCTGATGTAACATAACTTGTAATTGCTTAGTTTATTTATGCTTATGTTCTAATTCAAGTCTTCGCAAATAATTTCTTAAAAATTTTCGTCCGACTGTCACCAAGCCTAGACTTGATTAAGTCATCAAAAAATTTTTAGTCCTTATCTGCTGAACGCAAACCAGAATAATCAACAATGATAAACCAAGTATGAACAAGTTATTATTGATAAAAAATGTCATACTTTATTGATATCCATAGCCCCCGACTGACAACCCAAGAAGTCATTTTACTTGAGGTCGGCAGTTGAGAAAAACATGATACAAAAAGCTTAAGTATAATATCGACGAAGATGCTCAATATTCCAGGAATTCTCCACCATGGTTCCATCTTCACGCTTTAAGCGATACGCTTCTGGCCGAGTGACCTCAGCAATTATATAAGGGCCTTCCCATAGTGGAGATAGCTTATGTCTGTCCTTTGTAGTCTGAATTTTATGTAGAACCATGTTGCCGACAATAAAAGCTCGTGACCGAACGTTGCGATTATGATAACGCCGAAGTCCTTGAAGATATCTTGCCGACTGAATCAATGCAGCCTCACGAGCCTCTTCCAGTCGGGTCAAGTCGTCAACTCTGTCTTGATCATAACGTTCATCGTTGAAACTGTGAACTTGTAGAGATTCGAACTCCAGCTCACTCGGCAACATTGCTTTTGCGCCATAAACCAAGAAGAAAGGTGATTGGCCAGTAGCCCGACTGGGTGTAGTCCGTAGCGACCATAATACTGAAGGCAACTCTTGAACCCATCTTCCGACGTAAGGACGTAGCCTAACAAACACTCGGGCCTTAATGCCTTAAAGAACCATACCATTGGCACGTTCGACTTGTCCGTTGCTTCTGGGGTGTGCCACCAATGCATAGCAGATCTTGATTCCAAAATCTTCGCAGAACTCTTTGAAGATGCCTCCGGTGAACTGAGTCCCATTATCGGTTATGATCTTGTTCGGAACATCAAACCGGTGCACGATGTTTAGAATAAAATCTCGCGCTTTATCCGTGGTTATTGTAGCAACCGGCTTAGCCTCAATCCGCTTGGAAAATTTGTCAATCGCGACGAATAGATGCGTAAATCCTCCTAGAGCCTTCTTGAAAGGACCAACCATATCCAAGCCCCATACCGCAAAAGGCCATGATAAATGAATTGTTTGTAGCTCTTGGGCTAGAACATGGCTTTGCCGAGTGAAGAACTGACAACCTTCACACGTGCGGACCACCTTGTCAGCGTCAGAGACCGCCGTGAGCCAGAAAAAACCTTGCCTGTATGCCTTGCCCACCAAAGTACGCGCCGCAGCATGACTGCCGCATATACCAGAATGAATATCTTGTAACAATTGTAGTCCCTCCTCAGGCGTGACGCATCTCATCAAAACTCCAGAAGGGCTTCTCTTGTATAATTCCGAATCGACCATGACATAGCTTTGACTGCGGCGTCGGACTCGCTCCGCATCATCCCGGTCTTCCGGCAGCTCTTGCTGAGTCAAAAACTTGATGAACGGTGTCCTCCAGTTGGCGTCGAGCATGGTGACCTGGTGTGTAGCTTCTCCATTGGGGACTAATTTCTTAGCAACTGTCGGCTCGTAGAGGTGTTCTACAAAAACGTCAGTCGGGGCTGCTTCTTGCTTGGACCCAAACTACGCCAACTCGTCTGCCACTTCATTGTTGTGTCTCAAGACATGAGATAACTCCAGTCCATCAAACTTGTCCTCAAGTTTGCGAACTTCTTGTCGGTAGGCCTCCATGTTATCGTTCAAACAGGACCAATCCTTCATTACTTGGTTGACCACCGGCTGGGAATCTCCTCGTACAATCATCCGTCGTATGCCAAGCGACACAGCGATTCGTAGGCCATGAAGTAAAGCTTCGTATTCGGCGACATTGTGTGAGGCTGGAAAATGTATATGAAGAACATACCGTAGCCTCTCCCCAGTCGGGAAAATCAAGATGACTCCTGCTTCCAAACCGGTGATTCGTTTAGATCCGTCAAAATGCATAGTCCAGTATTGCAGCTCCTCCCTAGGTACATCTTCTTGACGCTCGGTCCACTTGGCCACGAAGTCTGCCAAGACTTGAGATTTATAGACGTTCTCACCTTGAAGGTAATATTTAGAGGCATCAACTCCAGAGCCCACTTTGCAATGCGTCCAGTAACCTTCCGGTTATGGATGACATCGCCGACTGAAAAAGATGTAACCACGGTAACCGAGTGACTCTGAAAATAATGGGCTAGCTTCCTGACGGTAATTAGAACTCCATATAGTAGTTTTTGTACCTGGGGGTAGCGGGTTTTGGCTCTTGCCAGCATCTCGTTAACGAGGTAGATCGGCCTTTGAACTTTCTGAACTCGTCCTTTCTCCTTGCGTTCGACGACCAAAACCGTGCTGATCACTTGGTGAGTTGCGGAAACGTAGAGCAACAGAGGCTCTTGAGGGTGAGGTGACGCCAACACGGGTGGCGTTGTGAGGAACTCCTTGAGGTCTTCAAAAGCTTTCTGGGCCTCGGTGGTCCATTGAAAATTATCCGTCTTCTTCAGCAACTTGAAAAAAAGCATGCCTCGTTCATCAAGTCTGGAAACAAAACGGCTCAGTGCTGCCATGCAACTAGTAAGCTTCTGGACGTCCTTCTGGGTACTCGGGGGCTTCATGTTCCGGATAGCGTTGATCTTTTCTGGATTTGCTTCAATGCCGCGATGAGACACCATAAAGCCAAGTAGCTTGCCTGACGGCACACCGAAAGTGCACTTCTCTGGGTTCAACTTCATTCTGAAGGCCCGAATATATGCGAAGGTTTCTTCTAAGTCAGTGATCAGGTCTTCTTTCTACTTGGTCCTGATGACAACATCGTCGACGTAGGCTTCCACGTTCCTCCCGAGTTGGGTCTAAAGGCATCTCTGAATCATACGCTGATAAGTGGCTCCAGCGTTCTTCAGGCCAAAGAGCATCGTGATGTAGCAATAAGCTCCGAATGGGGTGATAAATGATGTCTTCACGCAGTCGGATTCCTTTAAGCTGATCTGATGGTAACCCGTGTAGCAATCCAAGAAGCTCAGAAGCTCGCAGCCGGTTGTTGAATCGATGACTTGATCAATACGGGGCAATCCAAAAGGATCCTTGGGGCATGATTTGTTGAGATCGGTGTAGTCCACGCACATTCACCATTGTCCTGTCTTTCTCCGAACTAGGAGTGGGTTGGCCAACCAGTCGGGGTGGTAAACTTCCTTAATGAATCCTGCCACCAACAGCTTGGCGAGTTCCTCCTTGATGGCATCCTTTCGATCTTGGGCGAAGCGGCGGAGTCGTTGCTTTATAGATTTCGCGTCTTCTTTTACATTCAATGTGTGCTCGATCACCTCCCTAGGAATACCCGGCATATCAGATGGTTTCCAAGCAAAAATATCTTTATTATTCTGGAGGAAGGTGATGAGCGCGCTTTCTAATTTGGGATCTAACTCCGCGCCTATTACAGCAGTTTTAGAAGGATCAGAGGGGTCAAGGGGATTCTTCTTCGTCTTGGCGTTGCCTTCTCCCGACTTGGCTATCTTCTTTGTGGGGATTTTGCCTTCTCCAAATGTCGATGTAGCCAGTCGGACCTCTTGCTGGCCACGTAATCTCTCACGAGTTTGGGCCATGTCGCAGCTTTCCTTGTCGCAGGGGAAGGCTTGCTTGACGTCGCTGCGCAGGGAGATAACTCCGTTGGGACCGGGCATCTTCATCATGAGGTAGGTGTAGTATGGTACCGCCATGAACTTGGCGAGCGCAGGTCTTCCGATGATCGCGTAATAGGCTGCTTCGAAGTCGACAACCTCAAAGCTGATGTTTTCTGTCCGGAAGTTCTCCCGAGTGCCGAAGGTAACGGGAAGGGTGATATGCCCGAGTGGCGTAGACGACAGCCCTGGGATGACTCCATGGAAGGGGGCTGAACTTGGCTTCAATTCTGCTCTCGGGATTTACATCTCGTCCAGCGTCTTGGCGAAGAGGATGTTGAGGGCGTTGCCGTCGTCGATGAGGATGTGCTTAAGCTTGATGTTGCGAACCACCAGGTCTAGTACCAGGGGATACCACCCCGGGTGAACCACTCGGGCAGGGTGATCCGAGTGGTTGAACGTGATAGCCACCTCCGACCATCGTAAGTAGCGTGGGACTTCGGGTTGCACCACGTTGACTTCTCTGTCGGTTAGCTTTTGCTTCCTCTTGGACTTGTACGCCAGCGGTCCCCTGAAGATATGATTTAGCTCGGCCCTGTGGTCTTGAAAAGGCTCTGAGCTGCCAGTCGGGTCGTCCCTCTTGGTTCCCGATGTGCCGACTTTATCCGCCGGCTTCTGGCATAATTGAGCTGCATACTGCTCAGTGAACTGCTTGTAGATGAAACAATCTTTGGCCACGTGCTTGTGATTCGGATGATGAGTGCATTGGGCGTCCATGATCTTGTCTTAGGCGACGACTCGGGGACGCTGTTGGTAGTTTGACGTTGTGGCCACTAGATCCTCCGGCTTACGCTTGCGATCTTTTTGGCTGTTGTTGCCGTTGTTGTTGCCGTTGTCCTTCTTAGGACGCCAGCTGCTTCCGGATTGCTTGTCGTCTCTCTTGTCGTGCCTGTCTTGTCATGAGACCTTGATTGCATCATCGGATTTGGCGTAAGAGTTTGCTGTCTCGAACATCTTCTTGACCGTCTTCGGTGGCTTACGTCTGAATTTGCTTATCAGCAACTCATCGCGGACGCCTTTTTGGAACACGGCCATAATGACGTCGTCGGTGATGTCGGGGATCTTGTTTCGCTTTTCCGAGAAGCGCCGGATGTAGTCCTTCAACGACTCGTCTGGCTTCTGAATCACATTGTAGAGATCGAAGTGGGTCCCAGGCCTTTCAAAAGTACCCTGGAAGTTGGCGATGAAGTGGTCCCGAAGCTCGATCCACGAATCGATCGAACCTCTTGGTAAACTCGTGAGCCAGTTCTTGGCTGAGTCGGCGAGAGCGACGGGCAAGTAGTTCGCCATGGCCTTGCTATCTCCTCCTACCGCGTGGATGGCGAGGGTATACACGGTCAACCACGACTCGGGGTCGGTCTTGCCGTCATACTTGTCGATCCCTGTGGGCTTGAAACCACTCGGCCAATCCACTCGACGCAGGTCCCGAGTAAAGGCGGGCACTCCATCGTCGTAGTCGTCGGGCGATCTCCTTGGTCTTCATAAGAGGGTGTGTTACTCTCCCAATGGCGTCGGTGTTAACACCAGAATTTGGTAAGCCCCGAAGTCCCCATCGGCCCAAGATTCATATCGGCTTAAAACTAGTATCGGCCTAAAATTCTACATTGGCCGATGGAGGTTATCTTAACCAACCACCATAGTAGTCGGATTCTTGTTAGATTCGGGAAGATCTTATCCAGAGAAGACCAAGTTTGAGGAGGATGCGGCTTGTATCTATTAATTAGGAAGAATTTGTTAGTTTCCTTTTTATCTTTAGGAAAGTGTGTTTAGTGTCCAATAAGGACTTTATCTGTTTCCTTTTATCTTTAGGAAAGTTTGAGTTGTATTTTGTTAGGATCTTTGTTAGCCTATGGGTATAAATATGTAAGCCCGAGATTCATGTAATTTTTATCACACGATCAATACAACTTCGGCGCATCGCCACCTTTTTACTTTTGTCTTCTTCGGCGAGTTCATGCCCTTCCTACGAGGGGTAAGTCTCGTTATGGCTGCCTGCGCTGTCGGGGTTAGGGCTTCAACGTTCTGATATCGGCAACGTAAGCACCTACTATTATATATCTTAGTCAATCTGATTTAGCTTCTCGATTTCATCGTATCGGCCGAGATTCGTTTTAGGGTTTACGCCGGTATTGACCAAATCGCCTCGCTAGATTAGATTGGCTAAGGTATTCACCACCCTGAAAATTAGTCAAGGGCTTGATTGTCTAGGTCTTGCGTTTTTTTTCATACTTAGTGCTGCATCAGTTCAGTTTGATCTGCTAAGTCGTGATTAGAACCGTAATCTCTAGCCTGCTTGTTGGCTGCCAATAAGGGTTTCATTGGGGTTTCAACTGATGAATTATCTTAACGTTGCATCGGCCCACGAGTTTTATACATGGAGATTGGTCCTGGCTGATGACAACAGAGTATTTATTACATATCTTTTGGACGTTGTGTCATCGGACCTCCGGCCGATGTGTGCTTCAATCTTCATATCAATATTTATTTTATCATATGATTGGTTATGCTATATTATCATGTTATCGTCGGCCAATCGTTTCTATATAGATGTTTGCTCAGTACACAGCCGATGGATTAAAACCTTAACTACATCGGCTGGCATCGGCATCGGCTGGAACTGCACCATCGGCCTACCGGCCGATCGGCTGTTTTTGCCCTATCGGCCTATCGGCTGATATCTTTGGCCATCGGCCTATCGGCCGATAGACCTTTTATTCTGTTATTTTGTATATCTTGTCAGTGGCAGGATCGAACTGACTGGCACGCCCGCGCTTCATCAATTTTAGGACCTGCACTGGAGCTAAGCAGATCTCCCAGGCCTTCGTGTGTCCGCACTCCGGATTCTCATCGGCGGTACGGATTCAGCGTCAACAGCCGGTCAAGTACCTCCCTCAAGTCACTCGGTGGGGGCCTTCGAGAGCTACTCTGGTAGTTGGATTGATGTCGAACCCGATCGTGGACGGGTGGCCGGCCGCGACCTCTCTCATGAGAGTCGGCCGATTGCTCTTGATGCTTCCATGCTGCGTTGTGGCGAGGGTCTTTGAACTTGGCGGGTGTCTTGCTCTGCTCGGACCTCCGGTAGTCTTTGGATCGCTGCGGTGGTAGGCGGCTTCTCTCGGGTGTTTTGGCGATGGACTCAGTAGGTCTCCGCGCGGAGCTAGAGGGAGCGCCGTTGGCTGTGGCTGCGACGATCGTCTTGATCTTGTCTAGAAGTGGTGTTACCGCAGCGGGTGTCGCTTCGATGACGGTGTTGATGAGGGTGAGGGCGGCGACCGCGTTCTGTTGCGGCGTGAGGAAGATGTTGGCGTTGTCGACTCATGTCTGGAGTATGGCCTCGCGGGCGGAGCGCCCAGTCGCCCTTAGGTCTCGTTTCCTCTTATCAGCTTCTTCTTTCCGTTTGAGCTCCTCCTCCTTACGCTTGTTCTCCTCCTCCATACGCTTGCGCTCTTGCTCAAGCTTGGCTCGTTCCTCTTCTGCAACCCTCTGGGCCATGGCCGAGTCGGTCTCGGCTACTTCGGCCATAGGATGTTGAGGAACATCGGATCGCAGTCCTTGTCGAAGTCGGAGTCGTTGAATTCGTCCGTGGAGATGTCATAGAGGTCGTCGAAGTCGGAAGAGCTGAGGTAATCATTGAGCTCCGTAGATGAGCACGACCCGAGTGATTGAAGTATGACGGCGATTTCCCTTGAGCCCGGATCGCGGCATGATGACGATGATGACGATTTTCCCAAGTGGATCGATTCCAACTCGGAAGACAGAAGATTGTGGTAGATCTCAGCGTTGTCCGGTAACCCGAACGGCGCCGAGTGGTTTCCCCCTCCCGACTGGTTCAAATCCGAGTCAAGGAGAGAGAGCTTGCCGAATTTGTCGGTGTTGCCGAAGGAAATGCCTGCCCAGGGGCAAAGGCGAAGTCGTCGATGCCTGATGAAGATCCCATCGCGCTCGTCGGTGAGATGGAGAAGAAACCTTGACGCACTGGCCCCTACCTGGCGCGCCAACTGTCGAAACTTGGTTTCGGCAATAAGAAATTGGGGGTAGCAGTTAAGCGCCAAACACGATGGGTTAGTATGCAAAGGGGTTTAGACAGGTTCTGGCCTTCTATAAAGAAGTAATACCCTACTCCTGTTTTAGGGATTCGATCCGTCGAGTGGTGTATTGATCTCGTGATCTCTTTCAATCTGTGTTCTCGTGAGTTTTCTCTATATTTTCGTGTATTCTCGTGTATCCCTCAAGGGACGCCCTACCCTCCTTATATAGTCTTGGAGGGTAGGTTCACAAGTCAGAGACCTAATCACACTATATGTCGGACTCCTCAATCTTACCAACTTTGAACTATAGGCCGTTACCTTATCACAATGGTAACGTAATACCCAAGTCCAAAGCCGGTTTACATAATCATGAGTCACAACCTATCCCCTATGATAAGTCGGATAAGCTAGTCATGAAGGTATCCGGTACCCATAATCTCCACAAGAGCTGTGATAAAGGCCGTTTAAACTGGCTTTCGCGCTCTTAGCGTGAAAAAGGGTAGTAGGAATTGAGTACTGATAGTAGTATATGCTGTGACTGCACCCTTTGCATACACGCGTGTGCATGCCATGTCCCAGTGGCACCCTGCACGCTGTACAACGGGACATGTTCACATGTTTCGGTGTGATGTGAGAGCTGATAAGGGTGTGTTCTTTTGGATGTGTTGGGAAGAAATTCTCTCCGCACGGAAAACGAAGCGACTCATTAGCACATGATTAATTAAATATTTACTAATTTTTTTTGAAAAATAGATTAATATGATTTTTTAAAGTAACTTTCGTATAGAAACTTTTTGCAAAAAACACACCGTTTAACAGTTTGAAAAACGTGCGCGCGAAAAAAGAGATGTGAGTTGGGAAAGTAGGATGAAGAACTCACTTTAAGTGTACAAACAAGGCCTAGAGTGGGCATGGATCATGGGCCTACTGTGGGCCTCGTGGGCTCCTATCCCATAAAGCTCGCCTGTTTGCGAATGGAATAAGTTCATAAGCCGTCGCTCAACTTTACATCGAGTTTATATGACATCTCTAATTTTCAATACCAAAAATCTTCACTTCTAAACTATACAAAACCGTGTAATTTGGGTCCCATAGCAGTATGGATCTTTGGTTTCGCTGATGTGACATCCTAGTCAGAAAAAATAAAAAAAATTATAGGACCCACATGTAAGTGAGAAGAAAAAAAGTGAGACCCACATCTCTTCTTTCTTCTCTTTTCTCTTTTCTTTTCTTTCTTCTCTTCTCTTCTCTTCTCGAGAGACCATCGGCAGCAAATAGGGGAAAGGCGGCCGACGAGCTCGACCGAGCTCTGTCACCTTGAGAGGCTCCGCTATCGCCACCATTGCCGTGCCCATGTTCGCCGCCGTCGCCATACCCGACGACGACGACGACACTCACGTGCGAGGCCACGCGAAGAAGGAGTGGCGGGGGGTGCGAATGGAGGAGGAGCTGATGGATATCGGCCGCCTCTCTCCCCTTCTCCCTCCCAGGCTCGTCGGCCTCTTCTTCCCCCTCTCCCACCGGCGTGGCCGGACGCCTCTCCCCCCACTCCCGCCGCTCGCTGCCGCGCTCGCTCGCCGCCGCTCCACCCGGTGTCCACCATGCCAAGATTTCCGTCAATCTCTACCTCTCCCCCGTTCCCTCCTCCCGTCGCGAGGCGCTCGAGGCGGCGGCGGTGAAGCCTCTCTAGGCAGCGGAGCTCGGCCAGGCTCACTGGCCGCCTCTCCCCCATCTGTCGTCGGCTGCCCCGTTCCCTCCTCCCATCGCGAGGCGCTCGAGGTGGCGGAGCTAGACCGGGCTCGTCGGTCACCAGAAGAGAAGAGAAGAGAAGAGAAAAAAGAAAAGAGAAAAGAAGAGAGAAGAAAGAAGAGATGTGAGTCTCACATTTTTTCTTCTCACTTAGATGTGGACCTCATAAATTATTTTTTACTGACTAGGATGTCATGTCAGCAAAACCAGAGACCTGTACTGCTATGAGACTCAAATTGCACAATTTTGTATAGTTTAGGAGTGAAGATTTTTGCTATTAGGAATTAAAGATGTCATACAAACTCGACGTAAAGTTGAGGGATGACCAGTGAACTTATTCCTTTGCGAATCTACAGAAATTGCCTTCTGACCCATCTGTTCAGCCCGTTAGGATATTTGAGACAAGCCGAAAGGATGTGTGTTCGGTTGCAGCAGGTCTACCAGAGTCCCAGCTAGTAAAAACCCATCTTAAACCATCTTAAAAAAAACTTAACAGCTCCTGGATTTTGTGTTTGGCAATCGTACATGCCCTTGCCACTCTTCAGTCGTCACATGTTTTATCGAACTTTTTTTTCTTAAGTCAAAGTCTACCACAAAGAATGCCGGATAGCATTTTCTCCATCTTAGTTACCGCTTCACCACCTTCGGGCGGATACCTTCTCTGTTTCCACCCCTAGCCTTGTCACCGTTTTTTTAATTCTCTAGTCAAGATATGCTTAGCTGAATTCCTAACCAGGTCACCTCCTAACATTGAAATAATCACAGAACCTGAAAGTAATATAGATTAAAGGAAAAAAAACGCATTTTGGTAGCTTGACACAAACACTAGTGATGATTTGTCAATGATCATGATATGAATTCAAGATCTCCACCTAAACTAACCTTACCATGACATCTTCGTGACATTAGAACGACACAAATTTAAGTACTAGTAGTAGAATGCTAGAGTGGAGTAGGGGTTGGCTGTGGTTTGGCACATTACGGAGAATCGGTTGACCTATGAACAGTAACCCAACAAATATAAGTCGTAGGCCGTAGCCTAATATATTTATTTCCGTACTTAAGTAGACTTGTTTTACCCTAAGTTTTTTTTATTGAGGACTACTAGTAGACTTCAAGTTGAAAATAGCTGCTGTTTTTTCCGTACAAGCCAATTGTAGTTGGGGCATGCATGATGCGTGCTTTACACCGCAAGAGCAACGTCACATGAGACATAGAGAACTGTAGCGATTAAGATTTTGTTCACACTGGCGGATCAGGGGTTTTTCAGTTGAATTAGCATGAAACGTAAAGCAACATCAGGCTTTGAATTTTTAAAAGCTGAAGCATGAAAGGCAAGCTGCAAATCAATCATTCGGAAAAACAACGATGTCTGCGCGACTGTGGCTTCGTTGTTGAGTTGCTATCTGAGAGACCGGAACACATTGCGGTCTCTAATGTTTAGGCAATTTCTGTTGACCTACATGGCTAGGCCCTTGAGAAACAGAGTATGATGGATGTTGAAATGTTCAGTGTTCAGAGTATTAGTCATCCATATCAATTATCAAATAGACCAGAGGATATTATCCAAACTTAACCTTTACTGCTAAACGTCAGAGAATGCTTCTTTAATTATCAATTCATTTCGCTTTTATCGGCATGAATGGTTGGCAGTTTAGTGCACATCTTTTATACAGGATGAAGAATATTTAACTTGGTGATCGTTAGATAAGAATACTCCATGCAAAAGAGAATGGACAAGTGGAGGAGCTAGACGACCAAGTCAAAGCAAGGGTATCGCCTGAGTACTGTAAGAGTGTAAGGTGGTACCTGACGTAGTGACGTGCCTAATAATTTTCAAGTAAATAATCATGCTGCGACAGTGGTTGATTACCACAGACTGATATCACGATGTCCTCATAAAACGGTGTACGGATATGAACGATAGTTGCAACAAACTCTCGCGTCACCCACTCCCACGGGCGGCTCGGGAGACGACGACCCAGCCACCCCCTCTCCCCCTCCTTCCTCCTCTGCCTTGCCGCCACCTGTGCGGCCGTCAGCAAAGCTGCGCGGCCGCAAGGACGGCGGCGGCGGGGCTTTATCCACCTCGTGCTCGGACGGCCAGGGGGAGCCGTTTGGGGCGGTGGGAGTGGTGACCACCTAGATCCGCGTCATTCTAGCCGGATCTGGAGGGGTGGTGGCTGGCAGCGGGGATGGCGATGACGGGGTCGAGTTTTGTGGCGGTAGGGACGCCCACGGCGGGCCGGGGGGGAGGGGTAGCGAGGACGACCTCAAGCCGTTCAGCCGGGGGTGAGGTCGTGGCTGGACGGGCGGGCGGCGGCGACGAGGCCATAGGCGACGGGAGGCTGATGGCGACTGGACGGCGACGACGACGAGGACGGTGACGGTGCTACGTCAGCGACGGTGGGCCACGGATCCGGCGTGGCCGCGCCCGGATCTGACCATCCCGTAGTCGGATCCGGTGTCTCCGCGTTAGGTCCGACTGGAGGTGACGCGGTAGAGACGATGTTGGCAGGGAGGCCGACGGCTGGACGGTGGGCAGCAGAGGTGGCGTCGGTGGCGAGAGGCTGGCGCCGACAGGTGAACGACGGGCGCAACGAGAAAGCCGAGGGCAACGGACGGTGGCGGGGACGACGACGGCACTTCGGCGGCAGCCGCCGACGAACGAGACCAACACAGTTGGCGTCGGTGACAGCGGCAACGGTGGAAGGCCGGCGCAGGTGCACTGTGAGGTCGGTGCGGGTTGTCTCTGGACCTACTGCTGGCGGAGGCTAACGCGGTGCGAAGAGGCGCGGCCGGCGTGGCACGAGGAGGCGCGACCGGCGGTGACGGAGGCCGGAACAACGTGACGAGGATGGCCACATGGCGGCACACGGAGGCTGGCCAGCGGGAAGCGCTGATGCAATGGTGCCCACGCGCCGACAAAGGAAAGACAGTGGTAGAGCAATGGTGTGACAATTGTGGTTAGGCAGGCGGCGAGCAGAAACCTAGCCCGGTCTTGGCCGAGCCGGCAACGATGGCGCTTTCGAGCGTCGCTTCCCTCCTGAGGACGTTGTCGTGTTGTCCCACCTTCTCTAGTGGGGCTGTCGGGTGAAAACTTAGTCTCGGTTCTCTTTGAGACCTCGACGGATGACGGCGGAGGTGCTTTCGTCGCTTCTCTCCCTAGAGATGTCGTCTAGGCAGCCTCCTTACTGAAACCTCCTAGACAACCGGTGCATGTCCGCTCTAGATTTATGTCCTCTTGTGTTGGCACCCTAGCTTATGCAAGTTGGTCACGTTGGAGGCCCTAGGGGAGAGAGTGGTTTCATTCTTCTCTTTCACCCTCTCTCCCTCAATCCCAAAGATGTGGCTAGAGTGGTGTTTGGTGTCGGTTGTTAGGGATGGGCTTTGGGCGATCTCGGCTATAGTTCCTTTGTTGGCCTAGTGGCGGCCGGTCACGCTTAGCGGTGGCCGGTCCGGTGCTAGCCTTCTCCCGGGTCTGTGCGTTGGCGCCGTCGATGGGTGGGTGGTGGTTATTTTTTTCTTCGCTTTTCCTGATTATGACCTTCCAGGGTTGTAATCTTGTACTTTTTTCCTGCTCTATTAGTATAAACTTCGCACTATCTAGTGTGAATACTTAAAAAAAGATATGAACGATAGTTAATACGTAGTCCTCAGCGTGCAACGTAAGAGCAGACGTGCAGAACACCATGGCCCCGTTTGGTAGGGTTCCAAACTCCCACTCCTAGCTCCAAACTCCCACTCCAGTGGGAGCTGGCTCCTGTGGGAGTTGGAGACCAGCTGAAAAGTGCTTGGCTAGCTTTCAGCTCCAGATCTAAAATTGAAAAAGAATGGAAAAAAAATGCAATCCCCAATCTCTCGTGAAGCCCTAGGTCACCGTCCCCTTGTGCACCGCCTGCGCGGGTTGCGTGCCGCCTACACGCTGTCCCCGCACACTCCGTCCGCCGCCGGCCGTGCGCGGCCCGCGCGCCCCCAAGCAGCCGCCCGCCTCTGTCGGAGCGCTGCCGTCGACGCCGCCGCCTGTGCGCCTGCCCGTTGGAGAGGTGAGGGTTACGGGAGGAGAGAGAGGTGAGGAGGTGAGTTTGGGGTAGTTCAGTGGTATTTTTGTGTAAATATGTTAAAAAAGATTAAAGTGTAGTAGGTCTTTTGGGTTGGAGTGAAGCTGTGGAGCAGAAAAACCCAGCTTCACCCCCGTAGTTTATTTTTTTGGAGTAGCTCTCCTAACTCCACTCCCAAAAACGGAGGATCTGAACCGTTTGGCATAGCTGCGGCTCCAGGTAAGTTGGAGTTGGGAGCTAGAGTTGTGCCAAACGGAACCCATGTATAAGCTGTGCTGGAAGAAGAAATGCATAAGCACAATCTGTTGTGAGTTCGCGGGTTCTTTGTAAAAAAATACATTTGCAGCTTTGCACCTCCCTGAATAGTAAACACAAATACTGCCTCTCTTGAAAGAATCATCAAGATGCATGCCTATTAAACTGTTCTCGGGCCCAAAAAAAAAGCAGGGTCAATGGTTTTCACGATTTTCATGAAAACCATTGACTCTCGACAAAATCTAGTCATTTTTTAAAACAAAGATTAAACTTTAGTTTGTTTTCTTTTGAATTTGATCAGAAAATCGAACGATTTGTATTCTGGAGCCAACATGAGATGTTTGGTTTTCGTGAAGACTGTCCATTTTTGGTTGGTTTTGTAAACCTTGCTAACTTGTGACTTGTGAGTATATGTGGCTCCCTAAGCCTGAACAGGTTTCTCTATGTTTATTTTTTATCAGGTACTACTTCTGCCTCTCCAGGTAATTTTGGCGCATGATTTGCTTTGATTATTAGAGATAATTTGGATGCTAATGCGTGATACTGCTAACCATTTGATTATAATATAGTAGTAGGTGTGCTAGTGGGAGTGATCAAGTGCTGTGGCACCCAAAGTCTATGAAGCACTTCTTTAATGACATTCGAGTACAGGGGAATGGATGGCCAGTGACTAGTGAGATGTTAATGATTAACCTAAGCAATAGTTGGAGCGTGACAATTATCATCGCCATTCCCGCTGCTACTAGAGCAAGTAGCATGATGGCTGCAACAGTTCCAGTACAACCTCTACTGAGAGCTGAGTTTGACATGGCTACTCGAATGATCAAAGTTTTTTCAACGCTGACAAGTGTCCAGAATCTTCAAACCAGTTTCAGCCTTTGTGCAGTTTGGGATAGGACGCCATGTGCTTCCGGTCCTGTGCCACATTGATCCTGCAACGATGTGAAACCAAAGCATTTCACACGGTCCGATGACGGTCACACGCCACTCACTCATGCAATTCACAATGCACCTATACTCGTACATCCTCCGTCAAAAAACAAAAAACAAAAAACAAATCCTAACTGTATACTTTAACTATATACTTGAACAAGTACATGTCCAAATTCTATACTCAGTTCTAATCTGACAACTAAAAGATTCCTCTTCATGTACATCCTCCGTCAAAAAAAACAAAAAACAAATCATAACTATATATTTAAACAAATACATGTCCAAATTCATAACTAGAATTAGATTTTTTTAGAACGAAGGAAGTATGTACATATGTACCTATCATGCTCCTACAAAGCACCTTATCCCCCGCGAAGGCATAGTTGCCCTGACTACGATTGAGGCCTATGACGTGGTCCTCTTCCCTCCAACCGAACCCAACTCTAGTAGGGAGCCATAGGCGTCGGCGGCAAGATGGCGTCGGGCAGGATTACGAAAGGGAGAATGAGCACGGTGGGGGGGAGGGGGGAGGAGCCTATCGGCGATGATGACCTTGATCTCGCTGTCGGACCTCAATCCGTGCCACCAGAGCTTGATCATGTTGTCGGAGCTTGATCCGCTGGCACGTAGCTCAATCCCACCGTCATCGAGCTTGATCTATGTTGCCTAGCTCGGATCTCGCCACAAAGCTTGGTCCTCCACCACTCGATGGAAGGGGGATGGGAGAGGACAGAGAAAGGCGAGAAGGCGATGAGGAGAGGGTGATGTTCGCGAAAATGAAGAGGGGAGGAGGCAACGAGGAGAGGATGGAAGTGGAGATCGATCCCCAGGGATTCGATTAGTAGAGAGAGAGTGTGTGGTAAGGAGAGAAAAAACTAGGATATAGTGACTGATACGTGGGTCCATCGGTAGATTAAGGGTATGTATGTGCTTTTTGGTTGTTGTTATACGTTCTAAAATTGTACAAGTTTAAGTTGATTTGTTAATGAAAATTACGAGAAGGATAACATGCAAGAAATCAATGTCAGAAACCAAAGGATATTAAAAGTGGCCTCCATTGTAGAGCTAATGTTCTTGCATCATTCTTACCCTACGTGGTATGTTAGGGTACAACTATGAGTATATATATATCCTGCACCGCTCATACCCTCGGAGTTCACTTGCCATTTTATTTTTTTGCTGAAAACAAACAAGCATGGGCTTGGCTTGCCTACCTGGTTGTTCCAGCACGCTCAGAGAAAGATGAAAAATCTTCAGTTGCGATTGATCCACACACACAAAAAAGGGTGCAATCGAGTGATTTATGTCTGTTGGCGAGGCTCGATTGTATAACTAGAACACTCATCAGTAGAAATGACTACAGTGCTAGAATACATAACATCCCCTGTACCTTCACTAGCAGCTGAATCTTTGCACGATCCTTTACCTTTTTCTGAATACAACAAAGTGGGGGTGTGGGGTGATGCTTTACTTCGCCCAGAATACATAAGATCAGATGCATGAGTGAACAAAGCACATAAGATTCCGAAGAGATTAAAGTTGAGGAAAACTTGAAGGGAACTTGATGTCGCAGAAAGTTATAGCGGTCATTTTCAGCCAGTGCAGTTGCTCGTCGGAATTCCATTTGCTGTTTCCGTTCCACCGCTCTATGCTAGAAGGGAGAACGTCGAGACGCCAAAGAGAAGAGAAATGCGCGCTCAAAAGTGGCATCTCGAAGCGGCGATCAAAACGCACGTCATGTTTTCCAAAAGAGCGCACAAGAAAGATCGCTTCTAGATTTCGTTTGAACTCTTGGCGCTCGTGTTGTTCTCTTGTGACGACAGCCACCCAACACAATTACACGCCGTGATTGGCACGGCCAGTTGGTCCCGAAATAACAAAAGAAGCTCCACGTTTATTTGTCACACATTCTTTTCTTCGTGTAGGTACACTAAGGCTGAGTTCGTTACTCAGTCTTATCAACTCTCCAAACAGTACGTACGAAAAACGAAACGTCCATTAACACGTAATTAATTAAGTATTAGCTAATTTTTTTTGAAAATGAATTAATTTGATTTTTTTAAGCAACTTTTGTATAGAAACTTTTTGCAAAAAAATACATCGTTTAGTAGTTTGAAAAGCGTGCCCGAGAAGAAAAAAAAACTATGGGACGCTATGAACGCAAGTGCCGAACTCAGCCTAAAAACGGCTCTCAAGGACCACTCGTAAGGGGAATGACTCCTTTGACGAAGCAGAAATTTTTACAGGTTTTACGCACGGTTAATTCAGTTCTCATAAAATTCCTCTAAAATGTATCCTGTCTAAACTCTACAAGATGGGCAAGAAGGGGTGCACGGAACGGTTAAGCATGTGCAGCAGAATAAAATGGTTAGTCCAGTGTCCAGAAGCTGGGCGTCCGCACCCTTTGACAAGACCCGGATTTTTGTCGCAGGCGGAGTAGGGTTCTACGGTCGGTGATCCGGTGAGACAACAGTTCGGTCGGAGTCAAAACTCCAAACCAGAGAATCCCATGCCGCTGCGCGAGATGCGATGCGACTGTGTCAACCCACGCGCGGCGCAGGTCGGGTGCGGAGGTGCGTGCGTACACATCCGCGCCGTGCATGCCAAGCCGGCGTGCTACCTGTCCGCCCGTGAGTGAAACCGGGCGCTCCCGGCCGACACCTCCGCACCGGACCCCATACACACCTCCGCCCGATTCCCGACGCAAATCCGACGCGTTTTCGCGGCCCCCGCGCGTACAGCCGCCTCCCTTTTTATAGCGCTCCGCCACTCTCCCCCCATTCCCACTCGCAACCCGCGCTGCCCCACGCTCGCCAACCCCCTCCACCGCTCCACGTCCACGATCTGCCCGCTTTGCAGTGCTCGGGTGCCATGGACGCCGCCTCCTGCGTGGGCGTGGCGCCGGCCGCGCTGCTGTCCAGGTCCTTCGCCGACGCCACCGCCATCGCCCGCGCGCTCCACTTCTCCCTCTGCGACTACTCCCCGCTCCCCGAGCCGACGATGCATCAGTCCGTTGTTGCCACCGACGTCGACCTTGGCATGGCCGCGCCCGCGCCTGCCGTGGCCAGCGAGAACGCCGTGGTGCTGACCGCCCGGGCGGCAGTGCAGGCGTCGTCCTCGCCGTCGGCTCGGTGCCGGCTTGGGCCGGCGGGTGGCGGGCGCGCGGGAAAGCGGCGGCCGAGGCCGTCGAAGCGGGCGCCCACCACGTACATCAGCACCGACGCGGCCACGTTCCGCATCATGGTGCAGCAGGTGACCGGCGCGCAGGTCGAGCCGCAGGACGACGCCTGCCTCGGCCTCCTCATGCCACCGCCGCACTTCGACGTCGTCGACCCCGCCGCCTTGCTACCGGCAGACACCGCGGCGTGCGCGGGCGCGGCCCACGTCGCCGCTTACGTGCCCCACCCTCTTCACGCTGCCGCTTCGGCGGCGGCGGCTGCCACGGAGCAGCCGTGCTTCCCGACGCTGGACTCGTGGAACGTCATGTACGGCAAGGACGAGGTTGTTTGAACTCCCAAGGTACTTGTAACTAATGAATGATGCATATGCCATCGTGTGGCCTGCCCATCGATCGCTTGCTCTCATCGTCTGTTCGACGTAGAATTGTAGAGAAGCTGTACATTACTGCACGCAGTGAGCCGTGTGTCCGTGGTGGCAGAGCGCGTTGGAGTGTGCTAGCTTAAGCAAATTAGCAACCAGGTTTCCGGCTCTCCTACCGTTCTTGTGATGGATTCCTGTAGCTGCACTTGCAGATGCGTCTGAATGTCCGATTGATCCATCTTGCCCTTCAATCTCTGCTTCTCCGGCCAGACAATCCGGTACATCAACTGTGCTGCTATTGTTTCTCTATTGTTGCTGAATCTTGAACAAACATACTCTGCCGAACTCTCGCGGAAAGGAACGAGGCCAGCACAACACAAGGACGTACATACACGTACTGCAGAATAGCACGGATAGCACGGGCGGCTGCAACGCAGCCATGCACACTCTGTGGATGATGAACACGACGAGCAGACCGACCCGTCAAGTTGCATCGTCGCTTCGTCAGCACCAGCACATAGCCACAATCCACAAGCGTTCGCGAGGGCCACACTTTAGGCCCCGTTCGGAATTCATGAAAAGGTAGATAAAGTTTTTGGATATTTATGATACGCTTTTCAAACTGCTAAACGGTATATTTTATGCGAAAACTTTTTTTATATATGAAAATTGCTTTAAAATATCAGATAAATCCATTTTTAAAATTTGTAATAATTAAAATTTAATTAATCACACGTTAATGTTATCTCGTTTTACATGAAACATATTATTTTCATCTTTATCTTTATCTTTAGCAAATTCAAACACCACCGTAGGTCGTGTGGACAGGGCCGGTTTTGCCATGTTTCAACGTTAGGATTTCGAGGTCCACTACTACACGAGTCGCTCCTCCGTTGGCGCGTTACCTTGGTAGTATTGACCCGCGCCGCGCGGTGGATACAACCCGCTCTGCTCGGCTCGGCGCTCGCTTTCCACCGGGGTTGAAACGAAACGATGAGGGAAAAAATGCCCAACCCGAGCCGAGAGACCAAAATCCGCCTTTTACTTTGATCCCTTCTCGGCGATGGCGATCGCGCACTTGTGCTGCACCTGCTTCTTTTTTCACTGGAGGGTCGAAAGTTTCGTAAAAACCACATGCCCCGTTCACATGGGAAGTGCAGTGTGAAGAACCGTGGAGGCCTTACCATTGGAGCATCTTTCTGAGACTGCGCCAGGCGTAGAGAATGTTTCAGGCAGGCCAACTCGGTAATCGCCATAAAAATGTTTTCTCTGAAACTTTCAGACTTACAAATAACCCAACAACAATATCAGACTTAAAAATAACCCAACAACAATATATAAGCGCCTCGCCTGAGCGAGGATATGCTACTGAAACCATAGCAGCAAGGATTCGAACTATACCATGATGAGACATGCATATTGCTGCAAGGAACTTTGATTGATCAGCGAGACAAGGATTGCCTGCACAATTGCACGATGTCAATACTAGTCAATGGGGGAGAGATCATCATCACCAGTGAGTTGTGAGAGATATTTGAATACTTCTAACAAGCAACATGGCTTTACTGATCGAGCTTTGGTGAGATATCATCTTATCAATCCTGCAAGGCTCATGGCTGAGGACATCTTCAACCAACAAAACACACGGAAAAGAAAGAAAAGCAGAACAACAAATGTACAACACAGGCATGCCACAAACATCCAGGCAGATTTTAATTAAACATGGCGTTCAACAATCGCTAACATGCAGTCTACTATTCTCAAGTCCTAACTGAAGCAGATAAGTACGATATATGAGAATAGTATCACAAAGTACATAAGTACGCTGAAACGAGAGTAAATACTTCACATTCTTTGTCTGAAAATACAGTTACACCAAACATTTTTCTCTTTTCGGAGGACAACAAAGAACCATTCCAATAAAATTTGGCAAACGGTCTGCCTTCCTTTCAAATCAAACACTATTTATTAGTATGTGTAACACGAGTATACCAGATACATCCAGCCAGCAGCTTCCAAGTTCCCACAACAAATTCTGTTGAAGAAGACAATTCCAAATGTCAAACAACGAGATAACAAAAGGTTTTGATCGATCTAGTGATGAATGACATAACTGTATAAATGCAAGTTTTTAGGTATAGAACCTTATGTAAATTATCGATTGGCTAAATAAACTCAAGGGTTAAAGTATTACTAGAAGGAGTAATACTTAGGCCCTCTTTGAAACGTTCGAATAATAAAACAGACCTTCAAATACATACGAAAAACAGATAAATGTGGAACACAGAAAAATACATAAATTTAATCGTTTATATAGGCAACATTGTTGCTGGTATTGTAAAATTCTCTCCAAATCTTAATAAATTTGATTGGCGTTCTGTCACCGTTCCGTTGAAAAAAAAATGGTTCAGACAGGCAGCATGAAAAATACAGAAATGGAGAGATAGACTCAAAAGAAAAAATTTCACTAGATTAGACCTCATGCTAACTTTCCTCTTAAATCTTCATATATTATGCTATTCTAAAGGAATACTTGAATCCTACAAAATTTCTCCATGAATCCTTTCTTAAAAGCTTATTCGGAATATAAGATAGGAAAAATATAGGAATATGATAGGATTGTATGTGTCAAATAGAGGATTGAAAAATATAGGGAAAAAATGAAATGTATTGTTCGGAACAAAGGAATTAGCTCAACACAGGAATCTTTCAAAACAATCACATTAAATTAAACAAAATTGCTTATGTTGTTCCTAAATTATAGTCACTTAAAGTTTTAAGCATTGATTTGCCTTGGACCTAGCAAAGGAAAATAAAAAATGTTCCTAGTGGATATTTAAATTCTTGTGTTTTTCCTATGAAATCTATGGCAAAGGAAAATTTCCTCCACTTTTCTTATACCCTAATCCTCCATTCCGAATGAGTGAATAGTGTTAATTCCTATAAGGATTTGAATCCTCCACTTTCCTAAAAAACCCTTCAAACCGAATGAGCCATAAAAAGGGACCTTAATTAAGAAAGTGTTTTAATATCTTCTATGGACAAAACATCATTTCATCTCATCAGACTTGGTATTTTCTATGAAATATTTTGATATGAAGAATAATCAAATGGAAGAATATTCCTATAACGTTCATGAATACATATATACTTTCTATATAGTTATAACCCACTACATACTGAAGTTCAATATACAAACATGCCATGTCATCATCCGTTAGCAATATTACACCTTAAAGCTAATGCAAACATCCATATCATTTACAATTTATTACATTCTAGAGCTCAGCATGTAAGTATGTCAAATCATCATCCCCATATCATTGTCACAATATTTCCACATATATCCATACATAAATTTCAGTAATATTTAACTTAGATTCATCCACGTATTCCACAACAAAGTATGGGACATCATCTAGTTTATAAGAAGATGATTTCAAACAAAATGCTAGGCTTATAATAGTTTAAACTTGCCATAGCGTACCATGAAGACTCTAAAAACTTTTACTTATACTTTCGGACTTACTAATATACTATCACACATCCAAAAATGTCCATATCCTATTAGAAGCTGATGTGGCCTGCCTACTTGGAGATGGTGTGATGTGTGAGGGCACGTCAATGTACATTCACTTTGCTACATTGGCTCCAAGTTGGCACACCACATCAGCCCTTGGATGGGGTATAGGCATAATTTGACTCATGATGTGTGTGTGTGTGTGTGTGTGTGTGTGTGTGTGTGTGTGTGTGTGTGTGTGTGTGTGTGTGTGTGTGTGTGTGTGTGTGTGATTTAAAAGTGTAGGACATGGATGGCATCATAGAATTTGACCCATCATGATGCATTTGAATAATTACTTTACATGTCCTAATTAATAGGGGAAAAGAGGAGGGGTATGCAAACATGAACAATCATGCATTAATTTTTTACTTACAAAATATTAAATGTTTATGCTTTAATGGATACAAAGAGAAACAAATGGTAAGAGACATACTTTACATTCTAATACATCACTACTTTGGGATGAAACATTTCTACTAACTCATTATCCTCAGAAGTACCATACTTCTACTAACTCATGAATTCCATGAGACTTTAGTAAGATTTTTAGAATTTGGAATTGTTGGGAAATTTTTTTAGGAAAATAATGATAGAGTAAGGTTTTAGGAGTAGCCGACCTCTGACAGCAAATTTCATTGGATGACTTCTCTTCTGTGGTTACTTGTTATCCAAAGGTACCTTTGCACATGTGAGATTGACATATATAAATTTTTGGCCTTCTACATCCCGAACCATTGCTTTGACCATAATCATAAGTAAGCTCTGTCATGGGAGGAATGTTCTTGGTTGCAAAGAATGCAATATGTGGGTAGCCCTCATCACCATGATCATACATCACTGGCTGATAGAAAACATTAGGAGAGCAACTATGATTCATGAAATGAGCTATGTTGCCAGTTTGCTTTGCACTAATGATTATTGGTAGCTTCTGGAATGTATTGTTCATGTCACAGAAAGAAGGTTCACCTATCAACTCTGGTATATAGTTCCATTTTAAATTATGCTCTGGCCTAGTAACC
Source organism: Oryza officinalis (assembly GCA_008326285.1). Classification (NCBI taxonomy): domain Eukaryota; kingdom Viridiplantae; phylum Streptophyta; class Magnoliopsida; order Poales; family Poaceae; genus Oryza; species Oryza officinalis. Next base: position 21,266,893 of record BDMV01000003.1, on the reverse strand, counting down.
TCAAATATGTACTCATCTTCTTCAACTAAGCTATCTTTGTCAATAACTACACCAGCATATTCACATACAAATGCACCCGCCGGAATGAGATCCCAACTACGAAGGCCCCAACCTCGATCCACCGTCTTGAACACTTCAAAGTGGAGAAAGGAACCTCTCTGTACCACTCGGTTCAAGCAATAAATTATGCAAGCACATGAATCATTGCACTCATATATCATAGTCTTTCGGCAAACAAGTAATCTTGAAGAGCTGTAAGGTAAATAGCTGCCATTTGTTTTCAAACAAGAGCAATTGTCTTCACCGAGGCATGAGCTTGTGCATTTGCAGACACACATCTTGCTTGTTGAAACCATGCGATTCCCATTATCAAGTTTAGTTGAATAGGTAAAGTTGCTAGGAGCATCCTCACCATCAATGTTGTTTACAACACAAACACGAGCCATTTCTACACCATTTGACATGTCAGGCATTATGACATGATCTATGCAGGATGGATTTTCTCTCCATTTCTGAGTATTCTTCCATACTACAATGCCATCAAGCTGACTTGGTTTCCTGACCAACTTGAACTTTAACTTAGAATGAGATTTTCTCGTTTGTCTATACTTTTCTTCGATCGTATAAAGACCATCGTATATGTATATATTTTTCCTTTGAACCTAGCGTAACTAATGGATTTGGTTCACTACGAATAACTCTAATATGATTTCTTCTAATAAAACTTTGATTCAACGAATAGTTACCTCTCTCAAGCTTTTGGTGGACTTTGCCTTGCCCATTATATACCAAAGTATATGGATCATCATCATCATTCTCATACTCTCCAGATGACACAATGCATGTAGCTATCTTATCTTCCTTATTAACAAAAGCACCAGACATGAATTCAATTCCTCCATTGATGTTACTATGTAGCCCTACCAAGAGCATCTCAATTCTTTAGTAGAATATGTCAACAGTTTCAACTCTTGGAACCTCTCCAACCCTCTTGTCCTTGTTAACATGATATCCAACTTTTCACATGAGGTTCAATGCTTGGAAGACAAGTTGTTTTGAAGCCCTTTTCACATCTTTCAACTGCATGATCCTCCAATGTAACGCATGTCATGAGTATATCATTGACAGATTCCCTAGGATGATCTGAAATTTGAAAGAATGGTATATGCAAGTCATCCCTGTCAAGTTCCCATGATCGCTTCTGTTTTGTCAAACCATTATCCACTCGCAAACATGAAGTACTCAACGAAATTGTTGAATTACTACGCAAATGATATGGTCGACCCTCCATCTTCTTACACCATACAATACAAGTTTGAGAAGGATTCTCTGCATTATTTGTTGCATGCTTGGGTAGTCTTCATCTCTTTCTTTGACTAGATATACCCAATTTGGCTAAGGAAGGTGTTAAAGAAACAATGTTATTACCTTCTAGGGTAACAGAAGACATCGAAGTTCCTTGTGCTTGCCTGCGTGGTCTTCCTCTCTTCCTCTTAACCGATTTGCCCACGTATATCGAAGGATAGGGAAATGCTGATGTCACCATTATCTTATCTTCATCTAGATCTGATGCTTCATGTTGGTTGTCAACCATTATGCGCACACCGGATGGTCGAGAAGAAGATGATGAGGGAGAGTGGTGGCCTTGGTGAAGGAGATGGGATGGATAGAGGAAAGTGACAAGAGGAGGTGTATCTGATGGAGGACAGGATGTGATAGGGGTAGGGAAAGATAGGCGGTTGGGGAAGAGTCTCAACTAGTGGATGTAGGGAAGCAACAGGGTGAAGGGAAGAGGCGATAGGGGTAGGGCGTGGGGAAGGAGATGTGACCTGTTGAGAGGGGTAGCAAGGAGGAGCCCTACGAGTGGAAGGAGGGAGGCGACGGAGAGGGGTGGAGAGGAGGCACACATCGTGGAAGGACAAAGACGACAAGGAAGGGGATGGGGAGGAGGCACATGGGTGGATCTGGAGAAAAATGGTTGGGGATCAATTGGGGAGGACTCACGGGGTTTTGATGCGGAGATAGGTGGCTAGGGATGGGGTGTGGTCCTTGCAGACGAGATGTGTGCACATGGGTGGGAGGAGAGGGAGAGAGGTGGTGGGGGAGGGTGGAAGTAGATGTGTGAGGACAATGTGTAAAAAGTGTGAACACGTGTGGAATATACAATCAATACCCAACAACTAAAAAGACAATTGGGATGCTAGTGGAAGACAATGGAAACAGTGCCTAATAAATCATACTTTCCTTGCATGTATTAGCTACATTTCTACTTTTCTGTATAGAATTAATTCGATAACATAGAAATACTAGTTTCATCTTTGACCTTGTCACGTTCAAGTCAGGCTCACTTACTAATTTATTGTGTGGTCTCACAATGTATATCATCACAAAATTTTTGACATCACCATGTGCTCCAACTTATGAAATTCATAGGAGATTGCTCTTGACTTTTTCTTTGATCACCAGTTGATATGGTCTTCCTTTTAAGTTACTTAAGGCGTGTTTCGTGACACCCTATGATTCATTAAGAGCAATGCAAACTTAGGATGAGTACAATGGAACATTGAAGAGTACTTAAAGTCAACCAAAAGATAACAACCAAATTGGGAAAGCACAAATTACATGTTCTAATACATCACACATTAGAAGTAACATAGTACGTAGGACTTATAATATTGTACCAAACAATAGTTCATGGAGCAGTAAAATAAGGGATACATAACATTAGCAGGCACGTTATCTGGTTCAATACAAGATATATAAATGATGAGGACTAGGGTCTCGATCTTTCATTAGGTACTGATAAGTCGATTGTGGAGACTCGACGTTGATGATCAAAAGGCTTCGATCAGGATGATCAAACCCCTCGCAATCACTACACCACCCTTCTGTTCGTTATCACCCGAGCTGAAACACGGTTGACCTCATCGATAAGGCTATCTCCTTTAAGCGAATCGAGAACACAAGCAAGAGAGTAGAAGATGCAATTTGAGTACATTGCAAATATAAGATGAATCTCACAAAATGGGGTTCCACAAACCGAACTAGCGACAAAACTACAATGGCAGAATAATCTAAGTAAAACCCAACCCTAATTATGGCTACTGATTAAATAGGTTCTAGGGTCGACCTAGGACCCTTGGACGCATCCCTAATAGACTCCAACACGATACACAGCCCAACGGGCCTAAAGACGGTGACGCAACACCCTGACAGATTCTAGACGCTCTCTTGTTTCAATGATTTTCATTGACTCTGAAGGAATTTTGACATGAAACCAGTCCCATTGGAAAGATGGTCTCATTAGCTTTCCATACATATTTAGAACGTCAAAAACAGAGTCCGAATGAGGTCTGGGAGACGATTTTAGTGCGGCCTTCTCCTGGATGACGATGTGGGCTTGAACTTGATATGAATTGGGCCTCCATCTCCTAGCCTCGTGCGTATCCAAAGGAGTGATGTCCTCATCAATAAAAGCATGTGGATTGTCATGGAGATGTATCAAACTGTTGGTATCAAGAAAGCTCTAGAGGAAGATGGTGTAGTGGTATTGCTAGTGATCCACATGATGGTCTTTGTCGACAATGTTTTTACAACTAACATTCGAAGGTTGTCCTTCTCATATTGTCTCAAAACTTTTCCATTGATCCCACATCCACTAACTTCGTCGATGTAGTCAAACAACTTCACTATCACTCTATTGAATTAGTATCTTAGATCACTTATGCCCCCGATCTGTCTTAATGCTCCAATCTATTAACTTGGGGATTCAATTTGCTATTTGCGGTTCCACAAATAGCAGTCAATGGTCTGTGCAACTAACTTGAAAATTGAAATATCATGGATATGATGCTCTCCATATAGTTCTTCAACCATACAACTATCGTCTAACAATTCTATTATGGCCTTACTTTTTAGGTTGTTCTTTTCATAGAAAAAACATTAGCTTTAACCATGTATTCTGGTCACCTCCCAAGCAAACCAAATGCAATAAAGATGGCAATAAAAAGGCACATAGAATACAACTTAAAAGCAGAAACCGCTGAAGTAAGAGGAGAGTATCACCTTGTGAACTTGCTGGGGAGTGCGTTTGGATTGGAAGAGCTGATGCAAAAGGAAGCTGAGGAGAGCAATATTTTGTAGGACAGGACCAACCATCAGAAGGCGGGACCACGAAATGAGACAAAAGAAGAACGATGTCGACAAGGCAAGATGAGTTGCAGTGGTGAAGAATAGTAAGTCGACAATCAAATCGCAACCACGCTAAGAACTAAGCAAATTAGGGCATACTTGCTACGTCACGGCTGTTCTTAAGGTGAAGTTGACAGCGCATGTAAAGGCGGTTCCCTTGCAAATCGCATGCTACGGGAAGGTACAATGCCACACACATAGCAAGCATGCATTTTTACCTAGGCATATTAATGGGCGGAGCAAGGCAGAGGGGAACAAAGCGGTATTGCAAATTGCCACATAGCAAAGTAACTAAAGAAAAAGGGACGAGAAAAAGCGTAAGGCGTTCAGCGGCATTGATGAATCCACCGATATGGCACACACTGTTATTGAGGAAAATGAGGAGCATTGTCAATCACCCATTGGTCTCCCATTGGCCTAGCAGAACACACCTTGTAAAACAACCCAATGTAGACCATGCCCACAGAAGCACTGGCAGAGGAAATCCAACGCAAATCCTTCAGCAACAATGGAACGACGCTTGGATCTTCTGGACCCGCCATTGTAGCTGTTTTTCACATGTCGTTATCCACCTACTAAGTTTAGCATGTGTCCCCATGATGCAGCACGCCCACTTGTCAGAGTGTTGGAGGATAACGCTTTGCAGATGAGACACGAGCGGCGAGCCTGGCTACGTTGGCCCACAACACATAGACATGCAGTAAAAAGAGGTTGACGTGGATACCGGTAGGAGCGAACACACCAGTAAAAAATCGTGAAAATCGCTCTGGGAAGAGCAGATTGCCCCTATCTTTAATTACCAATATGGCATGCACCCTTACCCTCTAAACTTCAGTTCAAAAGTAGTAGCTACTTTGTCGCGACACATCCTAGCTCCCACCTTCCTCTTCTTATTTTTAAACCTTTCTAATCAAAATTCTTAAAAATTGTTCTTTGTTAAGGGCATGATGTAAACAAGTGGTGTGAGAATTGAGTAAGATGCATTTTTCATAGAGTGGTTTTATGTATCTAAGAGCTTGCCTTTTAGACTGATAGTTTACAAATTCAAGAAATAAAAAAAATACCCCCTTTTTTAAGGGTTGGTCAAGAGTTCTTTGCATTTTACTTAAGGGGAGGGTGCGACACCCGAGTTCGAACCCGAGTGGGCAAGCAGAAAGCTTAACGACTTGCCTTACAAACCGAGCAAGCGTTCCTCCGTAAAATACTCTGTCCTTATTATTAAGTAGCAGAGACAACTATCCCTTTCACATTATAAGATATTTTGGTCTCTTTATCTCTCATTTAGATTTACGACATTAATATGAATTTGAACACATACAAGACGCATACATAGATCCTTATATAAATTTATTTAAACCCAAAACATCTTATAATATAAAATTATTATAAATTGAGAAAATATATTTTTCTTTGTTGTAATAAAAATAATATAATCCCAGTCAGGGAGTGGATTATAATCCCTCGAGAGGATGTCCCCTTATGAATCTTTTTTTAAAATTCGATATAAATAGTTGTGAAAAATTCTAAAAAAATTGACAATGTAGAATACAGTGATATCTATCGGTCCAATAAAATCAAGTTCAAATTTGATCTACACATCGAGAAATAAAAAAGACAAATTCAGATGTGAACGGTACGTTACTATTCATACGCTGAATTTGTCTTATTTATATCTCCACGTGTGAGTTGAGTTTGGACTAAGATTTCGTGAAGTTATATAAATATGTTGTATGAGTGTTGTCAATTTTTTTTAGAATTTTTCATAATCATTTGGATGATTTTTAAGGCTGTGTTCAATATTTGAGGATGAGATCTAATCCTTTGCACACGTAAAACGAAGTGACACGTTAGCGTATGATTAATTAAATATTAATTTATTTTTTTGAAAAATGAATTAATATGAATTTTTAAAGCAACTTTCGTATAAAAATTTTTTATAAAAAATATATCATTTAACAGTTTAAAAAACATACGCGTGATAAAAGAGAGATGAGTTGGAAAAGCCTGAAAACTAACTCAGCATAAGTAAATCGAGAAGACATCCCTCGAGGATAAAATAGTTTCCCTCCCACTCAACCCCAAGTTGACCGGTTCACTGCGATAAGCTCGCGGCGTGAGCAACGACGACTTGGTTGGCTTCGCAAGCAACGCAACTGACGTCTCCAACCTCCAGGCGGTCCTCCCGCTCGCGCCCCCAACGCCAAGTCCACCCGTTCGATTGCGATCCCACGGGCGCCGCCGCCCCCACGGCCGCCTGCCCCGGACAGCGACGTCGAGGCGCAGGTCGGCCTAGAAATGCCGCCTCCGGCGCGCTGTCCCCTCTCGCCCCAATCCGGCATTGACGAGGTGGCGCCGCGACCCTCGAAAAGGTTCTCCCCTCGTTCGATTCCTCACGTCGCTCCTCCGCTTCTGCTGTTAATTTTTGCTTTGCGAGTGTGTGATGCTGTTTCAGAGGCTTCGCGAATGCGCGATGCTGTTTCAGAGGCTTTGCGAGTGCGTGATGCTGTTTCAGAGGCGATGCTTTGGTTAAGTATCGCGATTACGACGGGGATTAAGGAAATTCTTTGCTTCAATGTTACTCATGGAGTCATGCACTCATGCGTGCATTTGCCTTTGCAGATTTATTGTGCGTACAGTTTTACTGTGTGCTGTGATTTTTTTTTTGTTTGCGTCAACGCCGTCAAGTGGTCTACGTGGCACGGGTTTCTCGCTATTTGCGGGAATGCCTGTACTATCCTAGTACCGTTTGTTTGCCTTTTCTGTATATAAACCAGTTCTCACATGCACTACTCTTCCAAATCTAGTGGTATGCTCTACAAATCTGATAACTTTTTATGCTCTGCAAATCCGAAAAAGTTTAATTTCTTCCCAAGTGTGAATTATGCAGGCTGCCGTTCCAAATTAACGTTGATTCTTACAAATTTGAGAGAGGAACTGCAGACAGTATTTCCTACTAGGTTGCATTGCTTACATGGATGGAGAAAACGACAGTTGCGTGTTGCTTGCCCGCGACCCATTGCAAACTATAAGAAGTAAACTGCAAATGTAATGCTCATGTCAGCAACCTGTTGTTGCTAACGTCTCTTCTGGTCTTGTGTTGGCTTTACTTCTACTCATGCAGTACTTATCTGAGCTAATTGCTATATCATATCCTTTCTGAGTTGCTGTCCATGATAATTACACATAGTACGCTCTTGGGTTTGCAGTATATGTATTTTGTGCACATAGAACTTGTATTGAGCTAGTGCTTTTGTTTCAGCTGTGGCAGGTCAGGATGGGCGTTCGGAGAGGGCGTTTGGATTCCTCGTTGTTCCATATGCTGGTTCTCATTTGCGCCCTGTGTCAGCTGCTCTTTGTTGGGCTGGTTACCGGTCAAACTGCTCAGTTGAGTGTGGATGCTTCATCCCAGAATGGTCAGACAATCCCTGACAAAATGTTCGGCATCTTTTTTGAGGTGAGCTTATTGTTCAACTGTTGATGCATACATTGCTTTTTAGTAGCTGTTTCATTTTTGAGGCATGGGCCATAAGAAGCATATGCTTCAGTAATGCCAAAGAACTTGCTATTCCGTCTCAGTATACTCCTGCACTTCAGTACATTGACCTTAGTGGATAGTAGCTATTGTCAACTGCATCGTTTGTAGCAGGGGCATCATATTGTGCATAACTCACTGCTTGTAAAAATGCAACAAATCCACTGTCCAGTTCAATTAGTGTATGCTGATTTTGATAAACTTTAATGCTACAGGTGAGAACTAATTTGCGCTGAAACTATTACATAAAAGTAGATTTGTTGATTTCACTGTTCTGGTTCAGCTTTTCAGACCATGACAACAAAACTTATAGAATAGACTTGTGATCTACTTAGCTTTAGTACTTTTAAGATGAAGATTCTTGGTAATGTTACTTTGTAGGAGCTCAACCATGCCGGGGCTGGTGGACTGTGGGCAGAACTTGTAAGCAACAGAGGTAATGGAATCTGCTGTCTTAGGTCTGAGAAATATAACAGGCACTTCTGTATCTGATAAAAATGTTCATTGTCTCAGTCCCCTTTTCGTGTATCACTGGAAATAGTTTAATAATTCCATCACCAATTTGTTGCTCTGTATATGCTATTGCTTATAATTGATTTTCAGAGAAATTAATGCAGTAGGGCTATGATTCTCCTTTGCTTTCACTTACTATACTGGTCTGGTTACTGGCTGTTCAGATCTCGTTTAGTGGATGGTTTAAAGATTCAGCCCTGGATTACTCTGTTTCCTTATGATGTTATGTTTTCTGTGCAAATTTCTAACAGTACAAGTTACAGGTTTCGAAGCTGGTGGCATTAATACTCCTTCAAATATTGACCCATGGTTGATAATTGGAGATGAATCAAATATTATTGTGGCAACAGATAGGTCATCCTGTTTTGCCAGTAACCCAATTGCACTTCGCATGGAAGTACTTTGTGGAGCTGCCGGAACTAATGCTTGCCCTTCAGGAGGTGTTGGTATCTATAATCCTGGTTACTGGGGCATGGTATGATCTTATCTAATACAAACAAATAGTTGGTTTCTGAATCTCGTGTGACAGTTTGAACTTTTCCATATGCCTATAGTATGGTCTATTGAATATCTTTGAAGTAAACATGAAATTTTGCATTTATGTGTTTGTTAGATAATTTTACATCCCCTGGATTCTTTACTTGCTAGTGACACTCCATATTATCATTTATATGGAACATGGCCATTCTTTGACTCGTCCTTCCCACCTTGACATATGAACTATGTAGACCTGTCTCCAGTATAATGATAATAATTTCTATTGTTCCCGCTGCTGCAGAACATTGAAAAAACAAAGGTCTATAAAGTTAGCATGTACCTTAGATCATCAGATTCAGTAGATTTGGCAGTTTCTTTGACAAGTTCAGATGGTCTTCAAAATCTAGCCACTCATACCATCACGTAAGAAATATCATACCGTTCAATTACTGAGAATTCTGAATTTATTACCTATGTGCCTCTTATAGTGAAAATGAATGACACATGTATTGAATTTGCTTGTAGGGCTGAGAAGGGAGCTTTTGCAGGATGGACAAAAGTTGAATTTGATTTGCAGTCAAGTGAAAGAAATACTAATTCAAGGCTGCAACTTACAACCACCAAAAATGGCATAATTTGGTTTGACCAAATATCAGTTATGCCATCAGACACTTATATGGTAACTTCTTTTTTATGCTGCTACCTTTTGCTTTATGGGATTATGGTAGAAATGGTATGCATTTTACCACCATACAACCATACAACCACAGGATTTATGAGAAGCACAGAACAACAGTAAATCTTATCATGCAATTAATAATTATCTGTCATTTGTCTTGTCATATCTCTACTACTTTAAAAACACAGTCGTCCTCCTTCCGTCCCCTTCTCACCGTGTGCAGGAGGCCGTGTGCTCCTTCGTGTGTGTGTAACCACCACAGGATCCAATACTTTCTACTCAATCCACCCACCTAGCCAATCCCAATTATATGGGCCTACTCCATGCTTTATCCTCAATTCACCCACCCAACCAATCCCCAATTATGTTGTCACTGTCATGTAATTATATTAGTTTACATTTTTTTTCTAAATGCAAGTGGTAACTGTAATCATCACAATTACATCTTAGCACTGAAAATTAAAGGTCTAAGAAGAAGAGATAGAAAATATATTCAATTATAGCCAACTAAGGTGTTAAGGACTTTTGATCTCTTGACTTAACGGTATATTTATTTATCGTTTTTCCTCCCAGGGGCATGGTTTCCGTAAAGATCTTGCCACTATGCTGGCAAATCTAAAGCCTCGATTTTTAAAATTTCCAGGTTTGTCATCTATGTGTTTTTATCTTACATTGAGGTTAGTCATTTATATAGGTGAATGTATCATGCCAGGATCTGTTATTGTTATGCCTCAGTTTTAAATCATTTGTTAATTTATAAGAGCATATATAGAAAGATACTCAACATTACAATTGTATGCCAAGCAATCACTTTGACTGGTAGAGCATTAAATGCATGTATCTTGCAAATACTTTGGCCCCCTTTTGTCAAAACTGTATTTTGCACTAGTACAGTATTACACTGTCAGGCAAGCTCAAAAGTAACAAGCTAGTGATCAATGTTGTAAAGGTATATTTTCCTCTGTAATATCTGTATGTTCAATAATTGGATGCAGTCGTGCTCATGCAGGCATCTTGCACACATGTGCCTTGCAAACAATGATAATTAGCTTGTCACTGAATAACATCTATATTTATCCATACAAAATATATGTTACAAAATCTTTTAGTGAGAACCTCCCTACATATAGAGCCATTCTTTTACTAAATACAAAGAGGTGTTTGTCTCTAGTATTATGTGTTTGTGATTTTTGTTATCTCCAAATTACTCAACAAGGACCAACTAAGAAAATGCATTGCAATCTCCATCATGGTTAAATACTGAGCTTTTTGACCTTTATGGTTAAATACTGTGCTTGGTAATTGCTAGGTGTTGATAATGCACTTATGCACATGTTTTCTTTTTTCTGTAGGTGGAAACTATGTCATGGGAAATTATTTACTGAACGCATTCCGGTGGAGTGAAACCATTGGACGTTGGGAAGAGAGACCTGGTCACTTTAATGATGTTTGGGATTATTGGACTGATGATGGACTAGGCTTTTTTGAGTTCCTTCAAGTGAGTAAAATGCTCCAGCTTGGCTCAGAACTGAAAGTAGCCAAATAATTGCATCAACTAACCATTAAGCTGATACGCGTTGTTTCATTACTGTAGTTGGCAGAAGACCTTGGAGCCTGCCCAGTTTGGGTGATCAATGATGGTAAGTCTTGTGTCTAGAAAGTAAACAAAGGCATAAAAAGTTTCATTGAGTGTTTGGAGGTGTAATATACCCTTGATTCGTGCATTCATATCTTTTTCAACGTTGCAGGGGCCAGCCTTAACGAACAAATTCCATCTGCAACAATAGCTGCTTTTGTAAAGGTTTGTGCTCCAATATTTATTACCAAACCGGTCCTTCAAAAAACATAAGGGCTGATATCTGAAGTAAAATTGCTTATGCTTTCTCATGTGCAAAGTACATTTTGCCTACATTCTTGCATTCGCCATTTTACAGTATTAAGCTGCCAAAATTTAAAAAACAAAATGGTGCCTATTGACTGCTTTTATCCCAGAATAGATGCTTACAACAAGCACAATCTTGTTCGAGAATTGAGAAATGGCACATGCCCATTAGGTAAATGCTCTTTACGCCTGAGAGCTGGAAATGACAAAAGAAATTCAAATGTCAGCATGGATGCCATGTTTCTTACATAGTTGCTGATTCTATCACTTCCTAGTTACACCATGCAAAATATGACAGATATTGTCTTGGTGGAAGCACTTCCTATAGTACATAGCTCCATTTGAAGATATTTTTGTCATTTGACTTTCCCAAATACATTACAAAAACCATGTTATGTCTTTCTCCTTCAATCTCTTCATGCGTGCCATGTTCCAGGATGTTGTTAATGGCATTGAGTTTGCTAGGGGAGACCCTGAGACTACATGGGGTTCAGTTCGTGCAGCAATGGGACATCCAGAGCCCTTTCCGCTTTATTATATTTCAGTAGGGAATCAAGAATGCTCAAAGCCATACTACAAAGGTTTGGTTCTCTCATGTCTGACATCATAAGAAGCGCTGGTTTATGTTTCTTATACCGATGAACCATGTGCTTGTCTCATTTTGTAGAGAAATACGTGAAGTTCTATTCTGCAATAAAAGCATCTTACCCGGACATCAAAATTATATCAAGCTGTGATATATCTTCCATTTCAGCAGTCAACCCTGCTGATCTATATGATGTCCATGTAATTCCTGTATTGCTCAGTCTTCACTTAGACAAAATCTCATCTTAATTCTGGAATGCAGGGTGGGCTTTGACATTCTCTCTGTGGCAGGTTTATACATCATCTGGTGATATGTTTTCAAAAACAAGGATGTTTGATAACACACCCCGCAGTGGACCCAAGGTATTGTCTATCAATTATTGTCTCATCTTTTATGCCTTCAACTGACTGGTCATGTGCCTTGTGTGTACTGTGCAGGCATTTGTTAGTGAATATGCGGTGACTGGAAATGATGCTGGCCGAGGAACATTAATAGCTGCTCTAGCAGAAGCTGCATTTCTCATTGGATTAGAAAGAAACAGGTCCTTTGCTTCTTTTATGGCATTTCTAGTTTTGGCATCTAGGTGATACTTGCTTTTATCGGAAGCTTACTTGTTTTATGAGCTGTTTCTGTGCAGTGATGTGGTCGAGATGGCAAGTTGTGCTCCACTCTTCGTAAATGACAATGATCGCAGGTAAATTGTCAACTTCTCCAATCAAGCTTTCATCTACACTTTAATCTCCTCACCCTGCTACACATTTGTCTACTAAAGACAGGATGAATTTTGGATAACCCACCTATTCCATAGGCAATCTGTAGAATGGGAGTATCTCTAGAGATAGAAACGTATGTAGTAGTTCTTCATGATAAACTGTTTTTTACCAATGATGCATTACCTGTTGAATAGGTTTAGTCCAGATGCCATAGTCTTCAACTCATGGCAGCACTATGGATGTCCAAACTACTGGATGCTACACTTCTTCAAGGATTCAAGTGGTGCAACACTTCATCCCTTGACGATTCAGGTGTCGAACTATGATCAATTGGTCGCATCCGCTCTAACTTGGCAGAATTCTAATGATGGAAACACTTACTTGAAAATAAAGGTATTTTTTACTATCTCATTAAGGAACATCGCTGAGACAACTGAAATTTAAGTAACTGACCAAGAAATTCACTTTTGCAGGTTGTCAATTTTGGTAACAAAGCTGTGAATCTTAACGTAACTGTAGCTGGACTGGAGAATGGCATTCAGGCATTCGGGTCCATAAAGACGGTGCTTACATCTGGTTGGCTGCGGGATGAGAACTCTTTCCAACAGCCTGACAAGGTTTGCTACATTTATTTGATTCACTGAAATGCTATTTTTTTCTGAATGAAAATGCACTTCCAAATATGAGATGATGAATGGTTCTTTCGTAGCTCCCATAGTTGCAGTGTATGAATGTTTATAGTGTCTGTCTTGAACTTTGGTGTGAAATGCTACAGGTGGTGCCGGCGGCAAGCCCCATAACCAACGCGGGCGAGCAGATGAGTGTCATTGTGGATCCATACTCCCTCACCTCGTTTGATCTCCTCCTGGACACCAACACAAACAAATACCCACTATTGGAGTCGAGCTTTCATTCAAGCATGTGAATACAGCGTGAAATGTGATGGCAACGAACATTAGGGAAATTCCCGTGTAGGAAATCCAAATTTGTGAATAAGTATAAACTGCAGATACTGCTTGCCTGTCTGCAGAAGCAGCCAAAGCCCTGGTATTTGTTGTGTACGTAATCATGTATTCTCCGGGCCTATGAGCAATGTCTCAGCATGAACTGCTGGGAAACAGCTATCTTATTTTATAATATATACATGTAACATCGTACTCAAACATCCTCTGTAGTCTAGTTGGTTAGGATAGTCGGCTCTTACCCGAGTAAGGATGGCAATGGGTCGGGTCGGGCATGGACAGGGCAAATTCATGCCCAGCTCGAGACCCATGTGCCCATGCCCGACCCTGTCTGTAAGGTCTATCGGGCAAAACTTTATACCCGTGCCCATACCCGTCGGGCACGGGCATGCCCGACGGGTACCCACCAGGCGTCTCGTGTGTCGCCTCCGCTGCCTAGCCTGTGCCGCGCCCTCGACCACCGTTGCTGCCATCGGCCGTCACATGCCTGAGTTGCCGTCGTCGTCATCACCTTGAGTCGTTGTCACCTGCCATCTCCTGCATGCGCCGCTGCCATGGCCTCCCGCCCACGCCGTCTGCTCGCACCGCCGCCGTTGCTCGCCCGCACTGTCGCCGCCGCCTACTCAAGGCGTCGCCGTTGCCTATGGGATTGGGGTAGGAGAGAGGAGTGGGGAATTAGATTAGGGTTTCTATTAGTTGAATATATATATATATATATATATATATATATATATATATATATGTGTGTGTGTGCGCGCGCGCGCTTAGTTAATGGGCCAAATGGACCAAGAGAAAGGGGTATGAAAATTAAGATGGGCCAAAATTAGCTAATACATGGATTACTCGCGGACAAAAAATAATACCCGGCTGTTGCCCGCTACGTTCTCATGTCTCGGACGAACGTGCCCACGGATAAAATATTACACTTATGTCCGTGCCCATCGGGTCGGGTACCTAGGCAAAATTGCCATCCCTACACCCGAGAGACACAGGTTTGAGTCCCGGCAACGCAATCTTTTTGTTGCCCTGTATTTTTTAAGAATGTAAACATTGGTTCCTTTTGTTTTGTATATTTTCGCTCTGTACTTTACACGTTGGTTCCTTTTGTATATAATCGCTTTGTACTTACATTCATTCCTTTTGGTTCCTTTTGTTTGTTATATCTCTCTGTGATTTTGGTTTGATGCCAATTATCGGCTTACAAATTTATTTGATAGTTTAAATATTATTTAGCAGTTATTTGCATTGGAGCCAACTTGTACCAAACTTATAAACTTCAGGCAATCTACACTATCAAAAATTTGGTAATGTCAAAACTTGCTTAATATTTGTGTTAACGTAAAAACTGTCCTGTCAAATGTGCTAAAAGATGTGTTGACGAAATTCTGCGTGTGGCACACAAAGGCCTGGGAGATCTGCTTAGCTTCAGTGTAGGTCCTAAACTTTGATAAGATGCGGGCGTGTCAGTCAATTTGATCTTACAACCGACAAAATGGATAAATATGTTGATGACCAAAAAACCAATCGGCTAACAAGCCAATGTAACGATACTAGCCAATGTCAATAGAATTTTAAACAATTAGCTATATATCCAATGTAGATTCTGGCACTTTGATAAATAATGATATAAAAACAATTGGCTGATGATAATATAATAAGATAATGAACCAATCGGCCAATATAAATGTGGAAAAGTAGATATCCAGTAAACCAATCGATCGATATAGATATAATGAATCAAATATCTAACAAATCAGTTGGCTAATATGATATAAAATATTAGATGATCCAATGGTTAAAGTATACACCGGTTGGAAGTCCGATGTTATTAAATTCAAATGATTAGGTAATTAATGAAACTTTTGCTGCAATCGGCTAAAACCAACTTGTATATAATCATTATAAACTGATGCAACATTTAGATAATTCATTGGCTGAAACCCCGATGAAACAATGATTGGTATCTACTGACTTAAATAAATCTAACTTACAATCATAACCCCATAGGTCGAACCCAATCGATGCAACATAAAGTTGATAATTGTCTGATAAATTTAAGCAAGCCGATATGACACCGATCAAAATGATCATGCATTAAATTTAACCAAGACAATAAAACCATCAAAAAAAATTTAACACATCAGATAAGATCGGCTAACATTTCGATGAAACACTAGCATGAACCTATTGGCTTAACAAAGACCTAGATTATCAATAACAATCTAGTAGGTCAGACCTAACTGATGCAGCACGAGATTGTACTTGATAATCTAATACTTAATGAGCTGATAAATCTGTCTAATGTGATGGATATAACAAATCTATCTAAAACGACATTATGTTTAAAGAAATATCAACTTGATCAGAATATCGGACCTAACCGAGAAAGTCCTAACTAAGCCGATGTGACTATAAACAGTAATGGAACTAAAGATAGAGATGATATACCAGATAGGCAACACTTGTGTCGGCCCAATTAAAATATCGGACTCAACCAAAAAAGTTCTAGCCACGCCACCGTAAGCGAAGATGACGGAACTCATTTCTTGTCGGAGGTCAAACTTAATCGATGCAACCCATGTTCGAAAATAAGAATTCGCCGAAAAAAAACCTCATAAGAGGGTGACGATGCGCCGAAAATTGTATTGATCTGAGAGATAAGTTATAAAGACCCCGAGTGTACATATTTATACTCATAGGTTGATGAAAGTCTCAATTGGACACGACACAAACTTTTTTAAAGATAAAAGAAAAAACATAAAGTTCTTATCGGACATGACCCAAATTTTTCTAAATACAAAACTTGTCTAATTAATAGATAAATTAAGCTGTCATGTCATAGTCTTCACGACTCTTTCTTGAATTCGGTCTTTTCTGATAAGCTTTTTATCAGCTGATCATATTTTTTTAATCGAATCCACTAAAAAATCTTACCAAATTTTGACGTTAACAATTTGACCGTGACAAAATTTTAATAGTCCCCGCAAAAAAAAATTTAATAGGGCTTTAAACCAAAACGTTCTTTCAAGTTTTGCAATGAACTGCAAGCGAAGAAAACGGAAGTACTCCTATCGACCAACACCAGCAAAATATTCTCCGCTGTTTCCGTGAACTTCGTCCATGCAAAAATCTGCGCACATGCACAGCACTTGTTTCCTTATTTAATCACATGGAGAATCTTTACCCCTCTCGAATTCAAAACTCAATTTTAGAAAGTAAAAAATTAAAGCGTTGTGGTGGCAACCCTCTAAAATTCTCGCTCGCCTCCTTCCTAATCCCGGGCTCCCGGCAAGAGGAATCCATCCATCGCTCCTCCACCGGCAGCGACCACCGCGAGAGCGAGCTCCTCTGCCGCTCCGGCCCTACCTCCCCCCACGTCAGGCCATGTCTCCCGCTCCGCCGTCGCCGTCGCCGTCGCCCGGCCGCGTCCGGCCGTGGCTGGTGGTGGGCGACCTGGTGGTGGCGGCGATGTGGGTGTGCGCGGGCGCGCTGGTGAAGCTCGCCGTGTACGGGGTGCTCGGCCTCGGTGGCCGCCCCGAGGCCGACGCCATCAAGGTGGCACTCTCCCTCGTCTACATGTTCTTCTTCGCCTGGCTCGAGGGCTTCACCGGCGGTGCCTCCTACAACCCGCTCACCGTCCTCGCCGGTGCCCTCGCATCCCGCGGCGGCCCCTCTCTCTACTTGTTCACCGCCTTCGTACGGATCCCTGCGCAGGTTATGCCTCTCTCTCTCTCTCTCATATGTATGCATCTCTTCTACCTGCTTGATTTTTTTTTCTACATATAATGGTACATTTACTTGTGGAACTGTAAGCTCATTTGGTCATTCGGTCAACTTAAATACATTACATCATACATTTACTTGTGACACAAATTCAGTATTCTTTGATCAATCCATTTACATCACTTTATTTAGAACATAATACACGTTTATTGCCAAATATGTTGCTTAATCTATATCTTATATATAGTTACAACCCATCTAAAGCTCAATATGCAAGCATATCAATTATCAGTACATACCAAAGCCTAATATGCAAGCATGACACTCTCAACATGCAAGCATAGAAATTACATTATAACTTATTACATTCTAAAGCTCAATATAAAAGTATGCTAAATCATCATTTTCACAATATATCAACCCAAATCCATCCAGAATTTCTACAACATTTAACATATTTTCATCTAGTTGTTAAGATGTTTTAACTCTGTCTTAGACTCATTTTGATGAGAATGTGAGTGAATTCTGTATCATTCACATTCAATTATTTGAGAAAATAGTCTTATTGTGCGCTAGACGAATGAGGGAAGGGGACGAACAAGATTTTGTTACTTCTGACGTGAAATTTGAATTGGAGGGAAGAGCACAGTTGTTTGATCTAACTAATCGATGGTGGAGGTGGGATGTTTCATACTTTTGAGGGGTAAAAATGCTTAGTGATGTTGGCAATCACTTTGATTGAGCAGCCTGTTTGTTACAGACATGCTCATTTGTGGATCAGCATGTTCGTTAATATACTTGTTGTTTTCTTTATCAGGTGTTTGGATCGATTCTTGGAGTGAAGCTCATCCGAGCAGCTCTCCCTAAAGTAGGCAAAGGAGCTCGCTTAAGCGTTGGAGTTCACCATGGAGCGTTAGCTGAAGGGTTGGCAACTTTCATGGTTGTTATAGTGTCGGTGACTCTTAAGAAGAAGGAGATGAAAGGGTTCTTTATGAAGACATGGATCTCGAGCATTTGGAAAATGACACTTCATATCCTTAGCTCGGATATAACTGGAGGAGTCATGAACCCTGCATCTGTAAGTACTTTCTACTCCTAAGATTGTGACTGGTGCAGAAACGAAATTCTCGAGTTTGAACTGCCAGCAAAGGCGCTTATCTTCTGCCTGAACCAAATTGGAAGTATAATGCACAGATATGTGCTGGCGCTAATTTTGTTGTCTGCAAACACGGTCTGCTAGATTAGATTAGATGGTATACCATTGTATGTACGTATGCATTATTGCAAATGAATCATCATGATGCTATACTTGGGCAATGGAATCAAGCAGATTGTAAGGTTCCCTGCACATCCAGTTTTCCTTTCTTCTTCTCAAAGATGTACCACTTACTGATGCTATTAGAGGCATAGCTAAGTTGACATGCACTTTTTAATGAAATTATCATGACATGTATTTTTTAGAAAGAAATATACCTGGCATACATTGTTATCTTGCTGAATGAAATTCTTGATACAGTAAAAATCCCCTTTACAAATATCTAATAATTTTCCCTCTGTTATTTATTGTAGGCTTTTGCTTGGGCCTATGCTCGAGGGGATCACACAACATTCGACCACCTACTTGTATATTGGCTTGCACCCCTCCAAGCAACCTTGCTAGGAGTATGGGTCGTGACCTTCTTAACTAAACCCAAGAAGATCAAGGAGGAAGAAGCAGATCAAAGCAAAACCAAGAAGGAGTAGACTATTATTGATGAGGTAATGTTCACCATTTATTGTGGAAGTGTGGAGCAAGAACTTCCATTTTTCTCACCAGGCAAGACTGGTGTTGAACTTATACAGACAGGCTCATTTTTATGCTGTAAGCCCCTCAAATTGTCAACGTGTATAATTTGTATCTAGCTTATCTTAATTTTGCACCGAGGGAAAATTATTAACTACTCATTTAGATTAGTTGAACCAAACTAATAATTCAAGCTCATATTAACTATACTTTAAGTTGTAAAAATATATGTTATTTTAAGTTGTATTCTAGCAAGACGCATCTCATCGAAACATCCATGAAAAATATAAATAAATAAAAGTTATAGATTATATATTTGTATATCACTTAAGAACATCTATATTTAAATTAGACTTGTATTTTCAAAAATAAAAACAACTCCAATTATGAGTAGCATTCTCAAAATTTACTTACTACCTATTATAAAAAAATACTGATATGTCAAAATGACATTACCAAATTTATCATGAATGTATTTTCATGTATTATGTATTTTTTTATTATATATTGTTAGAAAATTAACAATCAAATATATTCTTTTGACATACTTTTATCTTTTACTTAGGCTTCATTCGATCTAGCTTATTGGCTGATCTTATCTAGGGCACGTGAAACGATGCACGTCATCAAAGAAAGGTTGATTAAATATTAAATATTACAAACTTTAAAGTTTTCAACGTGTATAATTTGTATCTAGCTTATCTTAGCTTGAATTACATGATTTTCCAGCCAAATATTAGAAATATATGGGAAGAGATGGAACAGCTAAAGTTCCATTATTATGTACAACGATACGATATTCTGCACTAAACTTTTCAAACCGTTGGCAATATCAGCTGGCAGCTTGTGATGATATAATTAACTGGAAATGCCATTCTTCTCTAGTTTTTTTTAGAGAAAATGAAAACAAATTAGAGATCAATGGGGTGCTTTATACATTTGCAGAAGATGATGTATCCGTTGAAATGCCATGGAGCTACCATTTCTGTTAGACTTTCATTACCTAAATAATCACAGCACGTATTAAACTCTATAAAACCCTAGGTATTTTGGTAAAAGTAGCACCTAGAGAACTCTATAAAAAAAGTCAATTCTCATTTGAAATGGAGTAGCACGTAGCACGTATTTTGACTTTATAGAGTGCTACTTTCATTACCTAAATAATCATAGCACGTATTCGGCAGAAAGTGCTACTCCATTTCAAATGAGAATTGACTTTTTGTAAGTAAACTCTATAAAATCCTAGGTAATTTTGTCCAAGTTACAAAACTATAGTAGTTTTGGCGTATGGCACATAACCGTACGTATTTTGGTCATAAGGTCTCACAAGACCGGACAATTAATTAATTTAACTTAATGTTGTAGCATAAGAAAAATAATTAATTTAGATGGCTACAATATTTATACGATGGATTAAATGAACTCATAAGTTCAGTTAGAGGTTTATAATTTATATGTATAGTAGATCAAGGAAAAATTAGTTAATGATGTGATTTTGTGAAACTATAAATTCATAATATATGTGGTTATGTGCAACAAGTCAAAACTCATGATTTTGTACAACCTAAACCAAAATATATTAGGTTTTATGAAATTTACTCTTGATATCAATTCTTTGTTTTCAAATAGAATGACCTTTGAGGCTTTGTGCCATGTTAGATGCTACTCCAGCTACCCATCTAGTTTGGAATGGATTATTCACCAGATTACTACAATGGATTATTTACTTGATTGTATAAATAAATTAAATTAAATATTTTTAGAAATAAACTTAAGTACATCGAAAGATTTCTTAAAAATATGTACTTTTGGAGATAGAGAGCAAATAATTCATCGTAATAATCTAATTAGGGGACTGGAAAAATGAAAACCTAAAATGCAGCCAGAGCGATCCATACTGTAGCATCTCATGAGTCGTGAGTCGTGAGTCGTGAGAGGCTGCCACCCATGCTGTAGTTCCCTCCGGAAAAGCTCCATATCCTTTCCTGCTACTGAGCCCATTGTGTGTCCCATTCGAACGCGACGTGGATGAAGGTTAAATATGGACACGTAAAACGAAAAAGCTGTTAGTGCATTCCAAAATTTTATCCTCAAAATTTTAATTATCGAATCCTAAACAGAATTTAAGGTGTTAAAATTTTCATCCTTTAAAAAGATTAGCTAAAATTGGCTCCCTAAATCTAAAAGATGGCCCCTACGAAACTACCAATAGAAATATGTTTCTACCTCTCCCTCTCCCGTGAGATTGCGCTCGGCGGTCACCCCTCTCCACGCAGTAGCACACCAGCAGATCTCAATGCAGTAGCACGCCAGCAGATCTCAGTAGTGGCAGACAACAAAAAACAACACAGCAAGCAGGCAGCAGCAACAGCAAGCAGCAGCATCTCTGCAGCAGCATCGAGCGGTTCATTTTCAGTAATCAGCAGCGGCAGCACCATTCAACAATCAGCAGCAGCAACTCCAGCGACAGCGGTACCAGCAATTAAACAGCAACATAACCATTCAGCTCCAGCATTTCAGCAACATTCAGCAGCTCAACCAACAACAATTATCATTACAGTTCAAGCGCTAAAATGACACGGTTCATTACATCCCTCTATCCTCGATGAATTGCAAAACTACCACATATGCATTAGCATCCACAACCGGTGGCTCTTCATTATCTGTTTGGCTTCCGATATCACTCCAATCAAAATTATTGGCACCCTCGCTGATAAGTTAGTGAAATATCCCACCCTATCCATACTTCCTGTCCATGGAAATTAATTAGCTAATTTGCCCCATGTATCCATTAATTAGCAACAGCAGCAACACCTCCAGCAGTAGCAACAAACGTCAGGCAACATCAGAAACAAAAAGCATGAACAATAGGCAACAAGCAGCACTTGAACCACCATCCATTGTCTGAGCTTGGGGGAGGGGGGATGGATTCCCCGCGGGGTGCGTGGAAGATGGCGCTGCCAGTGGACGACCTAGACCTGGCGGCGGGACGAATCGAGGAGTTTGAGCTTAGGGAAAAGGGATGAATTCCCGTCCAGCTCTGTGGAATATGGGACCGGTGGATGACCTAGAGCCGGCGGTAGGACACATCGAGGCGGT
Organism: Oryza officinalis; assembly: GCA_008326285.1. Lineage (NCBI taxonomy): Eukaryota > Viridiplantae > Streptophyta > Magnoliopsida > Poales > Poaceae > Oryza > Oryza officinalis. Next base: position 21,244,753 of record BDMV01000003.1, on the reverse strand, counting down.
GGGGGTGCTTTGGGGATCCACGGAACAGGACCTGCCACCTGCGAGGGAGATGGAGCCAGCGTCGGTGCAGCTCTAGGCGGCGGCGGACGACCTCGAGGCGAACTTCCGTGCGGGAACATTTCAGAGAGCGCGCGGGAATTCGTCGCGAGCGCATGCGAAGCGGCTGCGGGAGATAGATTGGGAGCGAGTGCGGCCGCCTACTTCTGAACAGCGAGGACTCCGGAGATGGGGTTCGAGATTTCGGGTTTCCTGTTTTGGAGTACTGTTGGATTTTTTTTTTTTCAAAACTCCAAAACATCTGAATTATCTTAATGTATGATTAATTAAGTTTTAATTATTTTAAATTTAATAAATTTATTTGATATTTTAAAGTAACTCATATATAAAAAATTTTCACATAAAATATACTGTTTAATAATTTAAAAAAACATGCTAACGAAAATCTATGTAAAATATGTATCAAATTAGATCGTGCCTTTCTTCTTTTCTTCTCTTTTTTTTTCTTTGCGAATTCTTTCTTTTCTTTTCTGGTAAAGGATTTCTATCAAGCAATTGGAAATTCCATGACAGAAAATCAACGGATCTAGTAAGATAAAGCATGCAACAATCTGCACGGCACCAGCACAAAATCAATTGTGGACCACGAACATTTTCTAATTTTCTATTTCTAGGCTTTCAATCAAAAGCTGGGACCTTCTAAAAAAATCTAATTTGACCGGATTCGGTGTCATCCTAACATGATCTCGTCGTCTTGCACGTGAACGTGCAAGCATATTTTTGTAACTTTATTACACGGACGAAGTATATATTTAATGGAACATGTATAATGTATTCAAGCCGTGGATGCGCCATATTAATTGCTTGTGCTCATGGATCATGCTTTGGATGTGATTTGGACGTGCTGTTTGGAAGGTTGTCCGTGTGACATGATTAGTTTGATCTAGCACCAAAACCGTTTTGTCCCGTAGATGATGTTCCTTTAATATTTGCACAAATGTTTGTTCAAAATAGGTACGGCAGGGATTTTGAGAATCATGAAGAGATTTGATAGAGTAGTAGACAAATTTAAGTTTATGTACCGAAGTGTTTCTTTAGGGGAAAACCGAGGAAACGTATGGATAAAAAATGGCTTGTTAGCACAAAAGGGTGGTCAGTCGACCTACCGATGAACTAAAAGAGAACAAGAGATATTCTCGACGTTTGGCGCAAATTGAAGCTCAATTCCAACTGAATTCTGAAAAAACAGAGTAACGTAATGTAGAATATACTGGTAGTATATAATTGCGCAGATGCACGGGTAATTTATTTATTGTTTATAAAAAAATATTTAAAAAGTCATATATCATCATATTCAATATAAGAAAAATAGATTACCTAATAATCGTAAAAGAAAGAAGTATTTATATCATGAAAAAACCATAGGCTTTGATATATTGTCTTGGTTACATGTAAACTTGTCTATCACAATCTTTCGTAAACATATGAGTTAATATATTTTTTGTTTTTAGTTTTTTCTTTTGTTATAAATCTAATTCACCTATGCTATATGCATGTTCGTGGGTAATATATGATGGAATAATCTATATTATCAAAATTATTTGTGCTAATTATCAACACTGTTTAGATGAGAATGACATAACTAAAAGGGATATAATGTGGTTCCATGTGACATTTTTTATTGTACACATGCATGTTTTTTGGCGAATTTTCGTGATGGGCTGATGTGATATCCTGGCCCAATTGGGATTTGGTCTGCGTGACTCATGAGAGCTATGTCGCATGTTTAGTACCAGCTTGTTAATTTAGCAAGGGTGAAACCAACTTAGAAGGTCTCTTCCCTTCAACCATATCACTCTCGTGTTTGAAAGCTCGTAGATGCCGCCTAGAGGAGGAGGTGAATAGGCGTTCCTGAAAATCACTAAAAATAATCGCAGCGGTCAAATTCAACAGGGCCCGAAACTTCTTGGTAGCTCAGGCAGCCCAAAACTTCAGAAGTTCTTTGACAAGAACTTTCGGTGTTCAAGCAAATTTGAATATCCACTTCAAATCTGAAGAAACTTTAGGCCTATCCAATCAGCATTACACACAGTAATCCAAGCAAAGTAAACACAAGGGCAAGAACAAAACACGCACAAATAGAAACAAGAGAATTTTTTCCCGAAGTTTGGATCACATGGATCTTACTCTCTGTTGAGGAGCTCCAAAGAGCTGGGTCTCGATTAACCCCTTGCCTCACCGAGCAAAGCCTTCGGAAAAAGTCCCTAGCCTTCAATCCAACACCTCTAGGTCATTCTCTAGAACTCAAGTGATCACAAAGATCTCAACTTGAATTTCTAGAGAAGACCACAAGTGAGAATTGCTCTACCAAGACAACCTCCGAGAACTTAACACGGATCTTTACTCACTTACCTCGTTTCCTTGCGGAGGTGAAGAAACCCTTTACAAACTTGCCCAGGTCGATCCACAACTTAACGGATACTCGCAGGCGACACCTAACCGTCTAGGAGGTCACCTTCCAAGAGTAATAAGCACCAACCGACAGCCTAACGAGGTTCACCAAGTGCTCAAGCCATCCTAGCCTTCAACTCCATCTCCAAACTTCACCGCCACCCTCAGACTCACTTAATCACTCAAGAAAAGCTCAAGATTTAGGTGGAGGAAGTAAGAACAACATAGGAGAGGCTAGAAAGAGCTAGGGAACAGGAAAACGAGAGTGGAATCGCCAAAAAGTGAGCTGGAATTGAGTTGGGTATATATAATGGCTAGATGACATCATGTAGCCGTTACTCACACTTTTGAACAGGAAAGGTGCCCGGAAGTTCCGGTCCAGGACACCAGGAACTTTCGGCTAATACTTAGAAAAAATTCTTGACTTATCAGTGCCCGGAACTTTCGGCCCAAAGTGCCCGGAACTTTCGGCCAACGCTTGCTGTCTTGAAAGAAGCTATTTTCAAAATTAGCTCCTAAAAATATTTCTTCAGTGGAATATGACTACGAGCACTTAGATCATCTCAGGACATCACTTGGAACCCCTCTTAATAGTACAGTTTTTCCTAAACTCAAGAGTGAAGAATTAACTATTCTAAACAAGCTCCGAGTTTTCTCGCTGCTTTGAAATTTGTTGTTAGGGGGATCTCCAAGCATCATAGCACACACCTAAGCACCTTGGGACTAAAACACCTGCATTTATCTTCATAAAACGCATTAGACCCTTAACCGTTTTGTCACTAATCACCAAAACCCACTTAGGGGGCAAGATGCACTTTCAATGTTAACCCTTTTACACGAAGCGAGGATGAAAGTGTAAGTGAGGTGGTATGTGTAAGTGGGCCCGCCCGTCGGATGGGTTGGGCTACGTGGTTTTAGAGGACGGGGTGTTACAAATGGTATCAGAGCCGACCCTTGCGGTTACGCGTATGGGTCAATATGTGGGCATATGACGCATAACGCATGTGGGCTCTGTGTGAGGCACATGTCATGGCATATGGTGCCGACACTGGATGTGCGCTAAGAGGGGGCATGTTTTTGGTCATTTGCTTATATGCCTGTGTGGCTATGTGGGTGAGTTGGACCGATGGGGATGTCGGGTCCTTTGAGGGAGGGTGTATGTGACATTCTAACCCAATTGGGATTTGGCCTATGTGACCCATGAGAGTTGTGTGCACATGTTTAGTATCACTTTGCTAGTTAGCAAGAGTGGAACCAACTTATAAGGCATCTTTCCTTCAACCATATCACTCTCGGGTTAACCCTTTTACACGAAGCAAGGACGGAAGTGTAAGCGGGGTGGTATGTGTAAGTGGGCCCGCCCGTCGGTTGGGCTGTGCTGCGCGGTTCTGGAGGATGGGTTGTTAGAGCTGAGGAGTTTTATTATTTTCAAGATCACATCTAGATACATATATCATATATGTTTCTTATTCCTCAAATATCAATCAAATAGTTTTGAAAAACACACAAAAATGAGAATCTTAAGTTTACACAACTTAAAATTTAAATAAGATTTACAAGAAAAAACACAAATAACTTTTGTTGTTTTAATTTTTACATTGTACATTCAAATTAGCTCTATATATTTGTCAAGTAATATTTCACACAATAAAACATGATATGAAATTATTTAAAAAACTATTTTGACATTAATTATTACATGTTGACATCATGTGTCATGATTTATTTAGCATTACATAATTTAAAAGATATGCATGTTTAAAAACAGTTGAGTTGATTTGATATTTCATCTTTATATTATATTATAGCTGTAGTTAAATTTATCTTTGTATTATAGATGTATTTAAGTTTAGTTTTGTATTATAGAAAGTCCTGGTTTGAAAGACAGTTGATATTTTGCACGTATGTTTATTTTTCCGGTTTTATCTGGGTTTTTCTGATCGTGTGTGTGTTGAGATTTTTTCTGATCGTGTGTGTGTTGAGATTCAGAGGGAGAGAAATATTTTTTTATAGATCTAATCTAACGGATCATTGTGGTTTAAAATTTGTTATCACAAAATATGTTTGTTCCTACTAATTAGCATGGTAGCATGAAAATAGAAGAGGGAGAAAATAAGAGGAGGGCGTGTGGTATATTTACATACGTACAGGACACGTTGTGCGATGTGTTTTTTCTTTATAAAAATAGACATCTAATGACACTTTTTTTTTAAAAAAAAAGAGATCTGATGGTGAAAGCTAATGGGTCCATCGAGTTAAAGTGAAAATCAATGGTTAGTCACGTGACGATTTAGAAGCGTTTGTAGAGTGTCACATGACGGCTTAGGCTGAGTTCGCAACAACGTTTTTCCAACACGCACAGTACGCACGGAAAACGGAATAGTCCATTAGCGCGTGATTAATTAAGTATTAGCTAATTTTTTTTTCAAAAATGGATTAATTTGATTTTTTAAAGCAACTTTTGTATAGAAACTTTTTGCAAAAAAATACACCGTTTAGTAGTTTGAAAAACGTGCACGGGAAAGAAGTACTGTGCGCGCTGGGAACTTATACTGCCGAACACAGCCTTATAAGCGTTTATAGAAGCGCGCTGGGAACTTATACTGCCAAACACAGCCTTATAAGCGTTTATAGAACGTTTAATGGACATTTAGTATATAATAGATGATCTAATGGTATAGATTGATTTGATCTTCCATTTAAATAGATCATATAGTATAGCAATTAAAGGGTAAATTTGTCTTTTTTTCTTACTTTGGGGGATTTTTGTTAAAAAAATAGTTAACCTAGATAAAAACAATTTGGTACCACCATCGAGGTAGTATGATTGTATTAACCTAGCTAGCAAGATTTAAAATGTGTAAGTCCTTTCATACATCAGTTATGATACAATTTACATTATTTGACCGATAATTGATCCCTTGTAACCAAATATGTAGTTTTTTAATGAAGACCAAAATTAACTAGAAATCGTGCCACGGCAACGTGTGTCATCGTCTCTCGCAGGCACACAAATGAGATCCAATGACGACGCCGACGCGTTGAACCGGATTAACTCTTAACCACGAAATTACTAAAAAAAATTATCTATAAAATTCCTAATTTACCTATTTATATACTACCAATATATATTGGTAGTATATTGTATAAAAGTTCTCGTTTTTATTGCAATAAATTGAAGCTCTATCAGCGACGAAGCAGGATCCTGGGTCAAGTCGGGCGATCGTCCAGACTTCATCGCTGACGTCTCTATTTTACAGATAAACGTCGATATCTGAAAAAATTTATCGACCACTATAGAACGCTATTAGGATAATCGTCTCAACTGGATGGTACCGCTGGCTCCGTCGCTTAGCTCCATCAATACATTGGACGTACATTGCAGTACACTCCTAGCTATCCTAGTTGAAATGCAGTGACTCTCCTACAGGGATTCAAAGGAACGATGCCCCCTAATTAATCAGGGTAACGTAACGAAGGATCGATGGCCTCTCCATGTTGATAGTGAGTTGAACGCCATGATGAGATTCTCGTATATTGCCTCACTGAACGTGGCAGCCGTCTTGTCCAGTTGTCCATTGCAATTCTGGCCCTGGCCGGAAAAATAAACTGCAACAGTACTACTACTACATCTGTAGCGAAGAAAAGGCTGCGCCGCACACCGCTCTGCTGCATGTCAGCATGTTCCAGTCGGCCCATATCGTTGGCATATTCGAGTAGCGTGATGCTAGCTGCTGCTGCTTGGCTAGCTTTTGCGACCGTGATATAAAATCTGAACATTTGATCCGGCTTGTGGCTGGGCGTAGCTCTGTTCGAGCAGAAGACTGCAAAACTGAGATCGATGCAGGAAGAGGAACTTTTTGGTCCACATTCTCGATCGCCCGGCTCCACGGCTAGCAAAAACCCCAGCTGTAGATTTTCTGGTTACGGTAAGCGTGGTAGGTAGCGCTTCACTAATTCGGACGGGACTTTTCCATCTGGCTGCATCACCACTAGCTGCTGGTCGATATTTTTTTTCCTTTCGATCGAGGAGAGCTAGCTCAATCGAACGCGGACTCTACACGGCTGCGCGGCGTGGCTGCACCCAGCAGCGTTCCTACGTACTGCGCGGCGTGGAGTACATTCTTTTGATAAATTATTCAACTCTACCTAATTTATATCATGTTAATTAGACAATTGATGATTAGTCCAGGAGCCAGGGTTAGAAAAACCGGCGGTAACCGCGCGGTTACCGCGGTTACCGCCCATACCGCGAGGTATGGTTACCCGTACCGCGCGGTACGGTTTAATGAAATTCGTTCAAATTCAAAAAAATTTTAAAAAAGAAAAAATCAAAAAAATGATGAAAGTAGTGCTTGATTTGTAGTGTTTTATGGTGAAAAAATTTCTCAAAAAGAGTAATATTTATTCAAATTTGAGAGCAAAACGGAGAATAAATTTGAAAATTGGAAAAAGAAAAAAAAATGGGCCGGCCCGTTACTGTGCGACCCGTCACACATCGCGCGGTAACCGTGCCAAACCGCGCGGTTACCGCGACAAACCGCGCGGTTTGCCCGAATTTTTGAATTCAAATTTCGATTTGTAAATTTGTCGCGGTTTTACGTGGTTACCACGGTTACCGCCGGTACCCGCCGTATCGCTGGGTGGCGGTAACCAGGCCCCCGGCGATTTTTCTAACCCTGGATAGAGCAGACAGTGGTACAGTGCAAGGCAGTCTAGCGCCCGTCAATCCTCGCCCACCACCGAACCGATCGATCAAGTTTTTCTTTTGACCGCAGCTAGCCACAGCCACACGTACACAACCATGAGAGACAAGACCTGTCTCCACCGCCACGCTGCCGACGGCCGCGCGGTGCCGACCGAGAGAGAGGCCGTATGTTACGCGCGGAGAGATAAGCATGACGAGCTAGTCGTCCCCTCACCTCCTCCCCCGCCGCCGATAGGGGTGAGGCGGATGAGCCACCCGTACGAGCGCCGCGCCGGGTGATAGCTGATGGGCAAGCGAGCGGCCGTGCGGCCAGGTGCGGCGTGAGCGCGATCCGAGCGCGCGTGGGCCACGCGCGCCCGGCCCACGTCCTTTTCGCCCGCGCGGCCGCTTGGCGCTTTGCGTTGCGTGACAGGGGCACGCACCGCTCGTCCGCTTGCGCCCGCGCAGCTGCGCGGAAGCTTCCTCGCGATCCCTCCCGATTCCCTACTGTGCCCCATCCGGCATCCGGCCGAGCGCGACGTTCCTCGGTCTCGTTAGTCGGTTGGTACTTTGGTTGTGCCTGGGCCCAGTCCAGTTCGAACCGTTCGCGACGCATCAAACGGCGAAAAAGGCGGTTTGTTCTCGTAATCCTAGCGTACGTGCGCGCGTGGTTGGGGTACGGCTGGATTTGCGTAGCCGATTTGGTGTCCCGCGCGCGAGAGGCCGTCACGTTACTGATATCACGCTACCATCCTGTGTTTGGCAAAGTGCTGCTGCTGCATTTGGATTAGGTTGACACAAGCACTACTGATTAGGTGCCGTGTCTCAGAACGAAATGCCCACTCCCGATCGATCTGTCAAGACACGAAATTAAAAGATGAAGCTATAACTAGCTAAGCTATACCTGTCCACCTGAGCTAAGCTAGCAGCTGTAATATGTATATACAACTCGTTCACGAGTTTATTGTGTGTGTATCTTTCCTGATCTTTTTCATTTCGAGAGAATGCCAGAGCGAAAATAGATATGGATGGAGCCTGATCAGTCCGATTCACCACCACGCATTCCGTTGCTGCATGCAGGGCCATGCACGCAGCTGCGAGGAAGCTTCCTATTTCCTATTGCGGACGACGCAGGTGTAACCTGGATCGCAGCCAGGCTGCGACCGTGACGTTGCATGCCCCTTCAGCTTCACGAATTATCTCCATTAATCTCTACCAGAAATTCAACAACGTTAAATGTAAACTGCCAACTTTGCCTCGACCATGATCCAGCAAGTAGTAGCTCCACAAGGATAGGCAGCGACCGGAGAAAGGCAAAGCATTGCCGCGGCCAAAAATACAACATTGATCTCTGGACGTACTCACTCATCTGTTTCACCCTTCTCCCTCGATCTGCCAACCAGTGCCATTTAGGCTGTGTTCGAATGCCTACTCTCCCAATTCATCTTTCTTTTTTTTCACGCGCATACTTTTCAAACTGCTAAACGATATATTTTTCATAAAAAGTTTTTATACGAAAGTTGCTTTAAAAAATCATATTAATTTATTTTTCAAAAAATAATTAACAAATACTTAATTAATCATAAAAAAATACGTCACTTCGTTTTACGTGTGCGGGAGGTGAGTTTCCAAACACAGCCTTATTCGTTCTTGCATTCCATTTCTATCTCTTCTCCTATGCATATATACACTCATTGATGTACAGATCGCAGAAACGCGTACAGAAAAGATTTGCTTGCTCGCTTACGCGAGATTTCGACATACTAATGGCAGGGAAAAGCATCACAGCGCACACGCCAGAAATAAGAAATTGGCGACAAAGTGGCTGGCTGGCCAGGAAAAGGAAAATAACCACCACCATGGACTCGATCGATCGCAACGGAATGGCAGAAAAGATTTTTAAGCCGAACCATGTATGTGTACGTCCGTACAGCCGCGATTGCGAGAGCAGCTGGCTGGCCTAATAACGCATGGACTGAATTAGCAATGGGATCAGCAGCTGCTACGTTGTGTGTTTGAGAGCCCTTTCTCTATCCGTACGGGTAACAAGCTTAGCTAGAGTGGTCATGCGACTCAGAACGTATTGCCTGGCATTATTCGACTTAGAACTTTGGGAGCAAACCTGTGGGCTGTGATATTTTCTATCGGTTCCACAAACGTTAAAATGAAAGTCTACACACACCCAAAAAATAACCGTCGGAAACTTTTTTTCAGAAACCAATAAATAAACTGAATTTTTCATGGTCTTTTTCCTGTGGGGTATTTATGTCAATCCACCATAGAAATAGTATCTTTTTATTTACTGTAAACGTATTTTTCTGACGGTTTTGTGTCTAGGCTTTTTCTCAATTCTGGTAGCGTGAGACTATCGGCCATGGCCATGCTCCCCGCCTGGTTGCCAATGCATGTGGCTACATGGTCCAGACTAGCTCTAAAGTGCTGTGCGATCTGCCAGGTGAGATGCAGCATGCTTGTGAAAAACTTTCGCCGGTGGAAATGGGGTCCAATAATATGCATGCTGCTGGCCAATGTGCAGCAAGTTTTTACTGCATCTGCTGTTGTTATTCAGGTGCTTCCAATGAAAATTTTCTTTTGTGGACAATTTTTTTATGCATTTTTTGTGAACAATACAAATAGTGTGTTATTGTTTCGACCTTGATATGAAAATTAAAATTGAGTGGATTGCAGTTAGGGGTTCTTTTTAGAAAACCGGTCCAATATAAACCTCGAAAACCGAACACGAAAGAAACACCATAGAAGATCCAAACATGAAGACGATACCGAGACACGATATTTGTTAACGAGATTTAGCCAAAACCTACATCCCCGAGGCAATGATTACGGGCGTTTCTCCCCGATCCAGCATATTACAGTGTATCCGGGTATCCACGACCCTTCACCGGCTAGGCCGCCGGCCAGTCGTACCCGCATCTATGCTACTGTCACCTTACGATTACAACCGGTGTGCCTCTCTATTTAAGAGAGCCTAGGACAGAGTCTGACTCTAACTCTATCCTACACCTATTACAACTCCAAGTCCTAAACTGTAACCGACTTTGTACACATATTCGACATAAACTCTAACAAACTCCACCTTGACGAATATGCCACACTGTTAACACCAGAATTTGGTAAGCCCCGAAGTCCTCATCGGCCCAGGATCTATATCGGCTCAAAGCTAGTATCGGCCTAGAGTTCTACATCGGCCGATGGGGGTTATCTCAAACCAACCACCAATAGCAGTCGGATTCTTGTTAGATTCGGGAAGATCTTATCCAGAGAAGACCGAGTTTGAGGAGGATGCGGCTTGTATCTCTTAATTAGGAAGAGTTTGTTAGTTTTCTGTTTTATCTTTAGGAAAGTGTGTTAGTGTCCGGCAAGGACTTTATCTTTTTCCTTTTATCTTTAGGAAAGTTTGAGTTGTATTCTGTTAGGATTTTTGTTAGCCTATGGGTATAAATATGTAAGCCCGTAGTTCATGTAATTTTTGTCTCACGATCAATCAACTTCGGCGCATCGCCACCTTTTTATTGTTCATCTTCTTCGACGAGTTCATGCCCTTCTCGCGAGGGGTAAGTCTCGTTATGGCTGCCTGCGCTGTCGGGGCTAGGGCTTCAACGTTCTGATCTCGTCAACGTAAGCACCTACTATCATATATCTTAAGCAATCTAATTTGGCTTCTTGATTTAGCTTTATCGGCCGAGATTCGCTTTAGGGTTTATGCCGGTGTCGACTAAATCGCTTTGCTAGATTAGATTGGTTAAGGTATCCACCACCCTGAAAATCAGCCAAGGGTTTGATTGTCTAGATCTTGCGTTTCTTTTCATACTTAGTGCTGCATCAGTTCGGTTTGACCTACTAAGTCGTGATTAGAACCGTAATCTCTAGCCTACTTATTGGCTGCCAATAAGGGTTTCATCGGAGTTTCAGCCGATGAGTTATCTGGACGTTGCATCGGCCCAAGAGTTTTATGTATAGATTGGATCTGGCCAATGACAACAGAGTGTTTATTGTTTATATGCTTGTTGAGAGTTTATGCCATCGGACCTCTAGCCGATGTGTGCTTTAATCTTCAGATCAATGTTTATCTTATATTTATCTGGATTATGCTATATCATATTGCTACATCATCATGTTATCGTCAGCCGATCGTCTCTATATAGATATTTGTTCAGTACATCGGCTGGAATTGTGCCATCGGCTCATCGGCCGATCGGTTGTTTTAGCTATCGGTCTATCGGCCGATACGTTTTTGCCCTATCGGCCTATCGGCCGATAGACTTTCTGTTATGTTGTTTTGCATATCTTGTCAGTGGCAGGATCAAACTGACTGGCACGCCCGCGCTTCATCAATTTTAGGACCTGCACTGGAGCTAAGCAGATCTCCCAGGCCTTCGTGTGTCCGCGCGCCGGATCCTCATCGGCGGTACGGATTTGGCGTCAACACACACCAATCTGAATTTGTCCTTTTGCGCGAACATCCGTGTATCTAGACTTGGGTTGTTCCCTTTTGCCGCTCACATCGAGCTGCCCAACGAGCCTACGCCAAACTCGCCGCCTCCAGAGTCGTGCACTGCAATACCAGCATACTCATCTCCCATGACTCGACCTGCAACAACACTTCCTTGTAGCTTGTACAAACATGAGCCCATCCTCTCACCAGTCATAACGGTCATGCCGTCCTTCATGATGTTTATGGTCTTTCCATCAGGATCACCCTGATATAACCATCCTTCCTCATGTAGGCTCCCAAGCAAAATCAGACTCCTCCTTAGCCCTGGCACGTGTCTCACATCCTGAAGTAGCATCTTATTTTCATCATACATCTTAGAACTTGACATCATCCACTCTAACAACATGATAACTCGTGTCATCGCCCAAGTGAACAACACCAAACTCACCAGATTTGTATGAAGAGAACCACTCCCACTTCGATGTCACATGATAGGAACTACCTGAGTCCAATAGTCACGCTTCACCAGACTTCCCATTAGACACCATGAAAAGCTCATGACTGCTGTTCTCTGAGTCATCACTATGAGCTGCTAAACTTGCAATTGCACTTCTCTTCTTCAGCAACGAACAATCCCGCTTGATATGCTCTACGTCATTACACTTAAAGCAACGTACGACCCTCTTCCCTTTGCTCTTCGACGACCCCGCCTCCTTATCATGCTTTATCCTGATCAACAATCCTTCACCATGAGAAGTCTCAGTTGCATCGTTTTTCTTTGTTCTTCTCAAATCTCACGCAAGCAACACCAAAATTACCTCCTTGGTCTTGATAGTATCCTTGCCATACATCAAAGTAGTTACCACATGTTCATAAGACAATGACAAAGAGCTAAGAAGAATCATGGCCTTGTCTTCATCCTCCAGTTTCACATTTAACTTAGATCTGTGACCAACTGATTGAAAATGTCCACGTGCCCCCTAAGGTCTGACTCCTCTTGCATCTGCAAACCATACAACTATTGTTTCAGATACAACTTACTTGTCAGCGATACTGGGTTGCTAACTTGTTCCAAATTTTCTTTGGTAAATCTTCCTCCATGACATGGTACATGATTGAATCTGAGAGACACAATCGCATCGTCGCAGCTGCCTGTGCCTTGATTTCCTCACACTTGTCATCATCCATCTTCTCGGTTTTGTCTCATCAAGAGCCTTGGATATCCCCTGTTGAGCCAACAGATCCTTCACCCTTGTCTGCCAGAGAACGAAATTACCGGTGCCATCGAACTTCACCACCTCAAATTTGGAAGACATCGCCGCCGTCATCAATGATAATCAACTCAACCGACTGTTGCGTCGGTCAAATTGATCTGTCCTGGTTAAACCAACCAGTCTTCCCGCACACACAATACTCCGACAAACACCTCCAGAGATCCGACCCCTTCGTTACAACTTTCGCACACACCTCGGCTGATCCGACCCCTTCGTTACAACTTTCGCACACACCTCGGCTGAGCCTTGCCTGTGTAGACCAACCTGCGTTTTTTCCAATGCAACAGACACTCGCGAATGTTGATCCTTGCACCACTCTGCCAAAAACCGATGTGTTTCGATGAATCCCTAATCCATGATCTGGGTCTTTTTATAGGCATTTTGAAACATCCCAGTCGGCTAGGAAACCAAGTCCGAGTGGACTACTCAATCCCTGTCAATTCGGCCTCTTCTTCACTACGACCTCTACTCAAACTCGATCCATATTTCTAATCGGTTTCCAGATACCAAGATACGACCCGTGCAAATTCCTTCGCAACTTTGTCCCCTAGCCCTCTCTGCGCCCTGTAGGTCCCACATCTGCTCGACGGCTTCCTTGTCCTGCCAGTGCGCATGCATCCGTACCCAGCACCAAAGTGCATCCATTAATTAATTAATTAATGTCTAATGCTCTTTCCTGTGCATGACTGCATGTGATCAATGGCATCTTGTGCATGCAGCTCCTTGTTCAGTCTCTGTTAGTTGCTACTGTTGTGCATGCCATGCCTCACGACTTTGCTGCCGCAGCCATACCGCACGCACTAGAGCGTCGGTCCTCCTGTAGCAGTTGCCGTCCTCACACACCACCTGTGTATGAGTTCCACCTTGGACTCATCACCGACAAAAAATTGCACACCCTGCCATGACACCGTCCCCGTGTAGCATGCCAAAGTCGCTGTCAACCGCGTTGTCTTCGTCAGCCACCAATCGACCCGAATGTCACGTCTGGCCACCTTTTGTCAACCGCAGCTCATCGAAAAGTTAGAGCTACCTATCCGAAGTGTCCGACACCACCAATTGGATTGCCAATTGCTCTTGCCGCCATCAACCCGAGCACCACGTCTGGTCATCTCCCTATTGAAAGCAGCACATTGAACGGTTTAGACCATCGCCTGAAGTGTTCGACCCACCGATCAAATTCTGTTGATCGCCACTGTGCTCCACTTTGTGCCATATCCTATCCCGGACACCGTGTGCAACCTGGCATGGTGTGGTGCACCTCCATAGTACCTCTACCTCGGATCTCACGCAGGCTTTGATACCGCTTGTTATAAAACCAACCCAATATAAACCTTGGAAACCGAACACGGAAGAAACACCATACAAGATCCAAACATAAAGACGACACCGAGACACGATATTTGTTAACGAGGTTCAGCCAAAGCCTACATCCCCGGGGCAATGATTACGGACGTTTCTCCCCGATCCAGCATATTAGAGTGTATCCGAGTATCCACGACCCTCCACCGGCTAGGCCGCCAGCCAGTCGTATCCACACCTATGCTACTGTCGTCTTGCAGTCACAACCGATGTGCCCCTTTATTTAAGAGAGAGCCTAGGACAGAGTCTGACTCTAATTTTATCCTACACCTATTACAAGTCAAAGTTCTAAACTGTAACCAACTTTGTACACATATTCGACACAAACTCTAATATCTTTTATCAAAATTTTACTTTAGAGCATCTTTTGTCCAATCTTTTTATTTTGGACTAGTAAATTTATCTTTGTTATAATTTGGATCACCCTAATTATCTTCTCTAAACATATTTAGCTCAAGGTTATTGATATGCTGAAAATGTGGTTTGGGGAGCTCCAAAGTTCAACAAAGACAAACTTACATAGTCCAACATGAAAAGATTAAAAACATAAAAATACTAAAAAAAGATGATATAAAATAAAACTTCAACAATAAAAATGGCACAAAGTGTAATTCACTTAAAAAATAAAGTACTACATTTATCACAATCAATTCGGAACCGAAGTGTTGGCAGGTCTGAAGTAATGTTAGGATCAAGCAACTTACGCTGAGTTCTGGAGGGCACTTTTGCCCTAGCCTTTTTATGGCATGTAAAACGAGACAAGCAATAAATAAATAAATAAATAAATAAATATTAATTATTAAAAATTTGAAAAACATATTTATTTTATTTTATAAAGAAACTTTTAGGGTCCATTTGAGTCAAAGGATTTGTGAGGATTTGTGAAGTAATTTCATAAGATTTAAATCCTATAGAATTTTTTTCTACTTGGCCCTTTGATATAAAGGGTTGTTGCTTTATAAATCCTATATGAAACTCGAATGTCATTGCATATAGATTTTGAAGAAATGTTAACAAGAGCTCAAACCTCTTGGAAACTTTCCTAAGACTATCTCTCATCCAGTTCCTATATTTTTCCTGCTATCTATTTAAACGGGTGTTTCAATGTTTTTTCTGTGTTTTGCAATCATCTGTTTTATACATACAATCCTGTCAAAATCATGTATTTTTTTGTATTCCTACGTTTTTTCAATCCTACATTTCAAAGGGCTCTATATAGTAAACTTTTACATAAAACGTACTGCTTAACACATCAGAAAACATGCTCATAATGATACTACCTCTTTTCCAAAATATTCTAGAATTTCAAAATAAGTGTAACCATACCATACTACTTATCATATCAATCATATCCCAGTCAAATTTTTTTCATCTTACCCTCTTACTCTCTACCATCCCTTATTTAACCCTTATTTAATCTAATAAGGGACGCTTAGATAATTTTTTCTTTTTTTTATTTTTCTCTCTCACTTCTAAAAGTGCACTGATGGTGGGACGGATGAAGTTTGGGATTTTTTCAGCCCAACACACTAAAAAAAACTCAGCCTTAGGTGGTGTTTGAATCTCCTGAAGATTAAGATAAAAATAAAGATTAAGTGTTTCACGTAAAACGAGGTGACATTAATGTCTGATTAATTGAGTTTTAATTATTATAAACTTAAAAAATGAATTTATCTCATATTTTAGAACAACTTTCGTATAAAAAATTTTCGCACGAAACACATCGTTTAACAGTTTAAAAAGCTTGTCACGAATATTCAAAATTTTATCTCCTTGTTCGGAGAGGAAACGAACGGGGCCTTAATTGCTGATTGGCCGGTGTGAGCGTCCCCAGTTGTCAACCAGCTGATGTGTTCCCCCTCTGTATTCGTAATCCAAAAGACATCCCGGCGATTCATTACGGTCCAATAATTCAGTTAGTTCTTGACAATATAATTAGTACACAGTTATTTTCCATCGAATGTCTTCTATGGCTTCCAGGGTTTGAAAAACCGCCGGGGGCACGGTTACCGCCACCCGGCGGTACGGCGGTTACCGCGCGGTAACCGCGGTAACCGCCAAAAACCGCGACAAATTCGTTTTTGAAATTTTTGAATTCGAAACCGCGGTACGAGACGCGGTTACCGTGCGGTATGCCGCGGTAACTGCGCGGTTTGGCGCGGTTACCGCGCAATGTTGGAGCAAATGAAGAACAAAATGAAAAAAAAAATTAAAAAAATAGAAAAAACACTTAAAAATTTATAGAAATTTGGGATATTAATTAAAAAATGTAGGATATTTGTGGGTATACAATAAAAAATTTTGGCATGATATTTTCTATATTACGGAGTTGAAATCAATTGAACAATACATGTGGGTATAAAATAAAAAATTTTGGCATGATCTTTGCTATATTACGGACTTAAAATCAATTGAACAATTCATAACATAATATTTCGACAACAACAATCAATAATCTGAAGATATCGCACAAGGTGTCCACATGTTCACATGTCAAGACGTCCACAATATAGAGTTCACAAGTGAAATGAATACAGTCGACAATATATAGTTCACAATACAGTCCACAATATAACATCCACAATATGATAGTTCATATGACAAGCAATATGAAAATAGAAGTTTTGTTGGACGATGAAAGGAAATAGAGAAGGACGTACCAACATAGAGCCAGTTATAAGTTCCACTGATTATATGCCATGTTGTACTCCTCTGTGGACATGAGCATCAAGCCATGCGACTGTAGCAAACCTGCCTTGTATTCCTCCCAACTTTGACCTGTCCATGATGCTGTTGTTTGCCATTGAGCATACAATTGAGCGTACCACTGGGGCTCTTGCCACTCGTACACCCATGTAGGAGGGGGATAATCAGAAGGTTGGGGACGATTATACGCATACCTTGGATAGCCACTTTCAATGCTAGAGGCACTGAATGAGCTGTAACTATCCTGTGGTATATCAAGATGTTGTCGTTGTTGTTGGTCACTCGGTGAAACGGTAGTTCGTTGAGAGCTTGGAGCACCGTGATCACGGTCCTGAGTCGCGTGAGTGAAGTCGGCCTCACCTGCAAATGAAATTGTAAGAAGAAAATTAATCAATAGTGAAATGCATGGTAAAGGTCTAGATAGAAAATGAAGCACATTGCACCAGTGAATTGAATAGGGCTGTGGTGACCCCCAGAAGGCACTTCAGTGGTTCCTTCTCCTCCTTCACCACCATCGTCTCCATCATCTGTATCAGTTCTTGAGCTACTATCATTGGACTCTTGGTAGTCTGGGCTATCTTCAGTCTCTTCATCGCTATCAACATTGCGAGACTGTGGACCTTTGCCCTTAGCTCTTTTGGATGTAGGTCCTTTTGGTGGCTGCCGAGTCTTCCTTTTTCCAATATGAGTGTCAGCTATATTCACATCAGCCCACTCTGCAATAGTAGAAGCTCCCGTGGTTCTGCGCAGGTCAGTCAAGTCCACTAGGTTGGCTACAAGTGGACTAGGCACGGGGGCGTCACTTTCAGTTGAGTCTTCATCTAGTTCTGGGTTGGCATTGGACCGAGCATTATCCATCCATTCTTTAATCTGATTGTTAGTTTCATAGAATGATAGGTCCGCTAGTCTCTGAAGGGGATCGTCGCCATCCTTCCTAACTTGGGCATTTGCTTGCTGAATTCGCAGGCGAAGGTTGTAGTTCACATAAACTAGTTTGTTGAGCTTCTTGTGGGTAAGTTTATTACGGACCTTGGTATGCACGAATGCGAATGTGTTCCAGTTGCGTTCACATCCACTTGAAGAGCAACATTGACCAACCATGCGCAACGCAAGCCTCTTCAAATTCGGCGTGTCTGAGGCAAACATAGACCACCATTGTGCTGCACATGCCAATTTTCATGTCAATTTACAACACTGAATACGTGTAGAAGCATGAAGACACAATCCATGTGCAAATGATTAAAGACATACCAGGGGAAGTTTTTCCATCAGTTGCCATCTTTCTTGCAAGGGCCCTCCCAAATTCACCAGTCTTACGGCGATACATCTCAACCTCCAGCAAAGCGGCGGCGGCTGTATCGATGTCCGTCATCCACTCAAAGGCCTGACGGAGGTCTTGGAAGACGCTGGCACTTGGTGAGTATTGGTAGTGAGTCATAGGGTTTAATGCCGCACCTACAAATCATGAAACAAGATCGATGAGAGTCGTACAATACCAATTTTTTCATTATGTAATGTTGGTTACTCACTGGCATTGATTAGAGTTTGATTGGTGAGGTCGTGCATTCTCCTATTGACAATTTCCATGTATGCTTCGAATTTATCTCTTTCACTCGCAAAGAGACTGTCATACTCCATTCTCAACAACTGGTATCTCAGAAGAACCTCACTCAAATTGGGGTTCTTGTCCTCATCAGCAAACCGAAGGAAGGAGTAAATCGGCTGGACTGAGTTGACCACGGATTGTAAGTTCTCCCACCAAGACATGCTAGATAGGCATGCGTGCGCATACCTGCCATCCATTGTGCCACTGAATTTGCTTTGCATGAACCCAGAAGAAGCCATCCACTGCATGAACTGATCTTGCCTCCTAAGGAAGCTCTGAAGGAACATGTAGTTTGTGCCGAACCGTGTAGCATTCCACTTAACCAGTTCACCACCTATAGCAGACACCATCATGGCATGCAGCTTGGAATGGTTGTATAGCCATCTGCAAATTTTTCTTGCACTCTCAATCACCATTTCATGGTCCGGCATTTTTCCAACCTCCTTAAGCATCAAGTTAATTGTGTGCGCCACACAAGGTTGCCACACAATTGTTGGATACTCTTGCCGTAGCAGTCTGCAGGCCTTCTTGTAGTTAGACCCATTGTCAGTGATAATCTGAACGACATGTTGGGGCCCTAATTCGCGAACCACTTTTCTTATCTCCTGCATGGGTCAAACACAAAATAAAACAAGACCTCAAACACTACAGTTGATGTTATCAAATGAGACTAAAGTGTTGATGGAACGTAGTTACCTTCCGTACGAAGTTAGCATCTTGGCTATGGCCGGTGGCATCAACGGAGTTGTGGAAAAACATGATTCCATTGCAATATATCAAAAAGTTGATGACCGCCATACCCGTCGGTCCTGTCCAAGAATCACACATTAGAGTAACACCGTACTCATTCCAATCACGCTTGAACCTGTCGAATTGCTTCTTGACGTCCTTCTCCGTAGCATCAAGGTACTTCCCATGAATCTCCGTACCGCTTGGAGAAGGTATGTTTTCACCTACAATGTACAAATACAAATAATTAGTGTGCGAACGGTTAGAACAATGTAAATTCATATGAAATGCATACTTACCCCACTTCTGTGTTTCTCGAACGGCGCTGACAAAGTATGGATTATCAGCATTTCTTGCAGGAATAACCGAGGTGTAGAAGAACTTTGCCCAGGACTCACCAATGGCCTCCCTAGCTTGCCTTCCCTTCTTTGTAAAGAATCCCGTATCGATGCGTGTCTGCACAGGAGACTTGGCAGATGCTAGATTGTAATCTCTCACAGAAGGTGACTCCCTGTGAGATGTAGCCCTTCGCAACAAACTGGCAATTGGATTGCTTCTTCCTTTCCGTGCCTCGGACTGAGCGGATCCACTGCCACCGCCATGCTCATAAGTGCCACCTCATTGCTCCACACCCCTCCTAAAACTCGCCTCTTGCCGTGAGGCTTCCATGGCTGCTTCCATTTGTTCCTCCTCGTCGGCATCACCTGTTAGGTCATAATAGTTGACCCCAGCCGCTTCAACCCTTCTTGCCCTCTCACTCTGACGAGTATCACCTGCATCTTTTATCCTGTCCAACTCGCGCCTGAAGAATTCGCGAACATCTGGAGGCACTGAATTGCAATACGTAACCCCCTTCCCTTTTCCAGCCAAATGAATTTTAAGGCGAGTTGCTCCACCACCGCCCTTTCTCTGATTACAATACTTACAACGCCATCCAGGTGCCATGCTCTCCCCGTGCTCCCACACTGGGTCCCTACTATCTGCCATATCCACCCTGTATGTAACATACGCGAAAAGTATAGTATTAGAAATTAAATCACCAAGGCCGCATTTCTATTTCACTAATGCCATACATATACAAATTCTACTTACACATAGACTTACACATAGTTGCATATGAAATCCAAATTACACTCAATTACAAATTACGCTCGCACATGTACGCTACGTTTTGTTATGGACTTATTTTACTATCATTCCACTACTTTTACTTTTTTTCTGAGTGATTCATCATTTGTAGTGATAACAAACAAGCAAGACAATTGCATTGCGAAATCAAAATTACAAAAATTCCTAGCTACGGTTTACCGCCAACTTGCTCGCGGTAACCACGGTTTCGGCGCGGTTACCGCGCGGTATCGAGCGGTTACCGTGCCCTACAGCCCCCTGAACCTAAACCCTAAAGCCACGGCAACCTCGCAAAACCGCGCGATAAATCGAGCAAACCGCACGGTTACCGCGGAATACCGAGCGGTACCGGAGGACATACCGTGCGCGCGCTGGCGTCGGCGGTTACCGTGTCGTACCGCGCGGTTACCGCGCCCTACCGCGCAGTATCGTCGCTCGCCGGCGCGGTGGCGGCGGATCTGGGGCGCGTCTGCCGTCGCCGGGGCGTTGGACAGAGAGGGAGCGAGAGAGCATAGATGGAGCGCACGGGGGGACGCTAGAGATGGGGTTAGGGTTAGGGTCCGCTCGGTTGGGCCTCAATGGGCCGTGTGCACAGTATCGGGCCGGCCCATTTTTTTTTTCTTTTTCCAATTTTCAAGTTTTTCATCCGTTCTGCTCTCAAATTTGAATAAATATTGCTCTTTTTTGAGAAATTTCTTCACCATAAAACACTACAAATCAAGCACTACCGTTACCATTTTTTTTGATTTTTTTTTTTTAATTTTTGAATTCGGATAAAATTCGGCAAACCGTACCGCGCGGTACGTGTTACCGTACCACCGCGGTACGGGCGGTAACCGCGGTAACCGCGCGGTTACCGCCGGTTTTTCAAACCCTGATGGCTTCTCGAGGTGCCACGCTTCACCTGGGAATAGCACGTTTCATCGTTGAAGCAAAACAAAAGTTAGTGCAGTAGAAAAAGAAATCGAAAATTCAATTGTCGTGTGATCACTACTTTGATT
Organism: Oryza officinalis; assembly: GCA_008326285.1. Taxonomy (NCBI): domain Eukaryota; kingdom Viridiplantae; phylum Streptophyta; class Magnoliopsida; order Poales; family Poaceae; genus Oryza; species Oryza officinalis. Next base: position 21,223,362 of record BDMV01000003.1, on the reverse strand, counting down.
ACTTTTGTTGCCGAGTGCCAACGACACGACCAAAATCAGTACTTTGATGGGCCAGTATCATAATGGGCAAACTAGTATACCTGACCATGTCATTCCATTCAATTTAGGTCCCATAGAAAATTACTAAGAGGACTCGATCGGCTATGCTCTTTTAAGCTGCTCTGATATATTTGTTGTCATGCACTATTTATTCAACGATTTTAAAATACGTTTTCTTGGAATTTTTTCTTAAACCATTCTAAGCTGTATTTATGTTTATTTCTTAAAATATTTAACTTATCTATATAGTAGTGAAGTAGATAATCATCATTAATAATCTATGTCCAACCGGGCCTCGATCGACGAGAGCTTCTTCGATTATTATATGATCTAGTAATACTCCTTTCATTCCTAATTAATCATCATATAATTTTTTAAAAATATTCTTAAATAATCATCATCATTCACTAAATCTATTTGTTATTTGTGTATTAGAGTAAATGGACATTGATATATATATCCATGCATACAAGTATTTAAAACTAGCATACAATATTTTAATTTACTATTGGCTAGAAAATAATGAAGATGGTTCATGCATGTATCGAGTTTGTTGTCATAGAAAATATAGTATGGGAGATATTAGTTTTTTTTTTTGATTAACATGATGATCGATTAAAAACAGAAATATTCTATATCTATGCACCCGACGCGCACCAGCCCACACAAGAACAATGCAAGTAATTATACCAGACATAGGCTCTGTTCGTTCTTCTAAAAGAAGAAGATAAAATTTCAGATTATCGTGACATGTTTTTCAAACTGCTAAACGATGTGTTTCGTGCGAAAATTTTATATATGAAAGTTGTTTTAAAATATTAAATAAATCTATTTTTTAAGTTTGTAATAATTAAAACTTAATTAATCACACGTTAATGTCATTTCGTTTTACGTGAAATACTTTATCATCTTTATCTTCGTCTTTAAAAGTTTCAGTCAGCTATAATTTATCCACGCTAGCAAAATTGATGAGCTAGAGAAGAATTGAGTACAAAGAGGTTGTGAGCCGGCACTATTTTGTCGCCGATTACAAGTCTACACACACGCTCCAAGGTAAGTTTTATACTGGTGCATGCATTTGTGGCCGCCACATCAATGATTCTACTGGTTTGTGAAGGAGAAAGAGATAATACTAGTAGGTGAAAGAACATAATGAAGTAGCTGGTTCATTAAACAATAAAAGGACTGTATAGCCAACATAGCTACACTGTATAAGTAAAAGATTATGAACACGTGTACAAATTTAGAGCTAACAATTAACTACACTGTTAACCGAGATTCCTATCTCGCGCATACGCGTGAGCAAATGAAGTCACGCACACGGTTGGTCCACCAAGGCCCACATCACGCACTACGCAGCAAAACAATTTCAGTCGGCCACGTGCCCATGCGCGGACCCCACACTCATGTGACGACGTTTCTCCCATGCAATTGTGCGAGGATTTTTTTTCTTTGACAGCTGTCTGCATGCATCTTTATAAATGTATTAAACATGGTACTTTGTGTTTTTTCACCTATTTTTATTACTGACTTTATTTTAATTTTTCCCTATAAACGTACAAATAAAATAAAAATTATTGTTGTTTTAAGCCTTTGCTAAAAAAGTGGCTTCATGTTTACTTAGAACAGTAATTTGATTTTAAAGTTTTAAATTTGAGTTGAAAGTTTCATTAATTTATGTTGAAAGTTTTTAAATTTGAGTTGAAAGTTTGAAATTTCGAGTTGAAAATTTTAAATTTTGAGTTGAATGTTTTGAATTTTGAGATGAAAGTTTTTAAATCCGAGTTGATAGTTTCAAATCCAAGCTAAAAGTTTTAAATCCGAGTTTAAAGTTTTAAATCTGAACTTGAAAGTTTTTAAATCTGAATTGAAAAATTTCTACATCTGAGTTGAAAGTTTTCAAATATTAATTTGAAAATTTTTAAATCTAAGTTGAAAGTTTTCATATATAAGTTTAAACTTTTAAATCTGATCGAATCTAAGTTGAAAGGATTTTAAATCTTGATTTAAAAATTTTCAAATCTAAGTTAAAAAATTTGTTTCAGTAAAAAAAACACGCATGGGAATAGTTTTTTTGGAAAAAAAAAGAACGAAAAACACGCGCGAAAGGTTAACGAGAAACACGTAACAGAAGTGGACCCACCGTTTTATTTACATCCACGTGCGTCACTTTCGGAAACCATGCGTACGCGTCAATTAGTCAAACCCGTTAACCTTGCCCTTCGAATGAAAAACTGTCCACGCATGCACATAACAGGTGGACTTGAAACTCTTACGGTTCTAAATAGATATCTGAAGATTTTGAGCTATGTCTTTTGCAGTAACAATTGAAACGACATGCAGTAAGGATACCAAGGACTGTTAACTAAACATTGTTTAAGATAATTAACTTTGCTAGCGAGGCAATTGTAAACTTGTCATACTTCGTGGCTTTCCCGCTGTGAGAGGAGTGGCTGCCTACGGCAATACGGCGACGACCCACACGACGCTTTCGTGCCCACAGAAAACAGTAGAAAATGCCAGAACAGCGACCAGATAGGATCATCGTGCCATGCAGGCATGCAACCTTTGAGAACTGAAAGAGCCGATGAAGTGGCGCTGCAAGCGAAAGCAAACAAACAAACAAACAAACATCTGCCTGTGCTGCTGCCTCGCCGCGCTGTCCTTTTCCGGTGGGTTGCCGCTGCTAACCTCTGCCTCCGCGATACATGACACGTCATCCCCCACTTGCTTGCACCCCCTTATTACCACCACCCCCCTCCTCCATCCTCGTCGCTATATCCTCGATCCCCCAGCTGCGACCCCCCTCTGTGCTCCTCTCAGGTTCCTCCTGTTCTTGAGAGACCTGAATCTGCTGGTCAGCTGCTGCTCCGGCTGGTCTCTGAGTTGAAGGTAAGGTTGATTAGTGTCTCTCAGCCTGAATGAATCTGTCTATCTCCTGTGGCTTTGTGGTGGTCGAATTTTGCGTTCTGGGAATTTTAGGACCTTCTTGTTGGGACAATTTCTGAGATTCTGGCTTGCTTTCGATGGGTTGGGGGAAGAGTTAGGTACTGGTGTGTATTTCTTTTGCATTTCGGTTGTCCTGTGAAGGATGCATGTTCTTGGCATTTCCAGCTCACTGGGACTTTTCCCTTCAGATAACAGTTGTCCTTGTGCTTTTCCTTTTTCTTTCAGCAAAACATATCTGTAGCTCTGTACAAGTGCTATTTTTTTGGACGAATTTTGTTTTGCATTTTAGTATTATCTGATAGCATCTCATCATTCGGCAACCGGCGATTTTCCCTATGCGGTCTCCATCTAGGCATCTATCTGCATGGCTGCCCATATGACAGTGTTTCTGTCGGATGTTATCGATGTTTTACTTGCAAAAGGGCGGGGGACTTTTGGCAGATCTTGAGGTTAGTGATGGTCATTCAAAAAGATCCCTTGTGCTGGTCCTTTTGCCTTTAGGCTGCACTTGCATGTGTTTTTTCTCAGAGATGTTGCATCTCCAGCTCAGCTTCTGTCATCAGTCATTACCATCTTTTATGTGGATAAAGTCAAAGTGAATTTAGCACCGCTGTTTTGGAGCTGTCTGGTCATTTTATATATTTTCATCAGATGTTGTTAACTGTTCCTGGTACTAAAATTTCGAATTTACAAATGACTGCCTCATTCTCCATTTTTTTTCCCCTTTTCCTTGTGGCAGACCGCTTCCTGAAAGAATATTCTTTTCATGAAATGCACTTCCGGTGTTTTAAATGGAATGATTAAATTACAGTAGGATGAATAACTAAATTTGTCGAGTACCGGTACTCCTTGTTAATTCTGACTTCTGAGTGAATCTGTGTATACTATTGCTTGTCGATTGTCAATTTTACTATCAGCTGTACCTCTTAATACAAAGATGCGCTCCTTGCGTATTTCCAATCTATTGAATGGCCCTCAACAGTTCTAACTTCCTAATATATTTTAATCAATGCCCGGCGAAAAGATGTTTTAATCAATGCTTGCTACCAACCTGGATACAATATTGTCCATATTTTGTTTTCTTCATTTTTTTAAGAGATCTGTTGAACTCTGGTCCTTGATACCCATGTTCAGTAGAATTGTCCATGTGAATAGTTTCTTCAAGATTTCTGTTGTATCTGTGATACTGTAGTGAATAAAGGTTATCCAAAACACATGTTTATGTAATCAGATCTAGCTCGTAACCATAGTTCAGATTTTCAAGTTGTAATATCGCCTTTTGCAATAGATATGACAACACACTTTGTGTCAGGCTGTCTCAATTTTCTCCGAATTTTCTCTCATATATCCTGATTTGGTTATGGCTTTTGACCCTTGACTATTTGAATGACTAATTGTCCAATGTCAAGTTAATGTTCTTCATAGCCTGATTTATTGAATACTTGCAGGTGCTTGAATAACTTGAAGGTTCATAAGAACCTTCATTTGTTGGAAGATGTATAGGGCTAAGAGAGCTGCATTATCTCCAAAGGTGAAGCGCCGTGTAGGGAAGTATGAGCTCGGGCGCACCATTGGAGAAGGAGCCTTTGCAAAGGTCCGGTTTGCGAAGAACACTGAAAATGATGAGCCAGTTGCTATAAAAATCCTTGACAAGGAGAAGGTTCAGAAGCACAGATTGGTTGAACAGGTCATTCTCAGACATTTATTTTTTGGAGCAATTCTGAAACGATTCCCTCATAAGGCATTGCATCAGTTCTTTTATCAATCATTGTGCCCGTCCAATATCTTTAATTCATATATCAGACTAACCTCTGTGATTCAGTCACTAGGATTTTTTTTTGAGGTAAACAGTCCACTAGGAATAAAGTGGTCAAAAATCGAAGTTTCCTATATCGTTTTCAGTAAACCATACAGCCAATCTTACCATCATTTGTAATAGTCAACAACGTTTACCTCCCCCAAAAAAAGTATATTTTTTATGTAATTGACCACATGCGTAATTGAAATATATGTGATTTTCTTTCATCAACGTTTACTACAATCAACTTGCATCTTTGTATCAAGGAACAAAACTGAAGAAACAATTTTCTTCCTTGGATGTTGCCGTGTCAGCATGGGAGCATAGGAAGATGTAACTTCAATTAAGAATGATTCTGTGTCCACATGACTACGTACATATTTGCATGACATCGAGATATACCCAAATGGTGATCTTCCAGTTGAAGTCATATTACCAACTCAGTATGTTCTCCTGGTGCCTTGTGCTGTTTCTAATTACTGTCAACTTTATGAAAAGTTGAAGGAAAAACAAAGGACCTCATTTTGTAGAATTCAAGATATGTTTTGCTCATGCCCCATGGATGTTCATGTTCTCAATTCCATTGAATAGGCTTTGCTCTTCATTATACTGTTCTAACCGTAGAGATTTTAGACACAGAATAACACTAGACGCATAAGTTGTGGTCAGAACCTCATAACACAAATGTATTGTTTTACATATGTTCAATTCAAGGAACAAATCACATATACATTTTTGAAAGGAAGAAATTATTTATTTGATATTTTTATGCTCAACCATTCTAAATTCAATGCAGATTAGGCGTGAAATTTGTACTATGAAGTTAGTAAAGCATCCTAATGTTGTTCGGCTGTTTGAGGTAAAGTCACAAAGTGGCCTGCACTTCATGATTTATCATTGCATTGTACCTCTTAAAAATATGTTTATTCATGCCAACAGTAATAACCTTAGGCTGAAAAATATGTCTACCTCAGGTCATGGGAAGTAAAGCAAGAATTTTCATTGTTCTGGAATATGTTACTGGAGGAGAGCTCTTTGAAATCATTGTAAGTGCCAATTTGAGATCTGAAACGTATAAAAGGATCGTCCTATGTCAGAATATTGATTCATGGTATATTACCATGTTATGTTGATTTTAACTGACATTATATACCAATTATAAAGGCAACTAATGGAAGGTTGAAGGAGGAGGAAGCACGAAAATACTTTCAGCAACTTATCAATGCAGTTGACTACTGCCACAGTAGGGGTGTGTACCACAGAGACTTGAAGGTAAAGGCTTAACCTCCTGATCATGAACAAGTGAGCAACAACTGTTATGAGTATATGCTGATCTTTAACATGCATTTTCAGTTAGAAAATTTGCTACTTGATGCTTCTGGAAACCTTAAAGTATCTGACTTTGGTTTGAGTGCTTTAACCGAGCAAGTGAAGGTATCATAATGTTCTCAATAATAGTTGCATTGTTGTTCTTGTTTGGCATTTTAAATTATCACTGCTCTTATATTATTGAATTCAACTATACAGGCTGACGGGTTGCTGCACACGACATGTGGAACTCCTAATTATGTTGCTCCAGAGGTAATCTTCTTTTATTTCTGGTCATAGTAGATTAGTAGTACACATGTTGATTGCACATTGGCACTACATTAACATTTTTTTTCTCACATACTATTTGATCTGTTCTTGTAGGTGATTGAGGACAGAGGCTATGATGGGGCAGCTGCAGATATCTGGTCTTGTGGGGTAATCCTTTATGTTCTGCTTGCTGGGTTTTTACCATTTGAGGATGAAAACATCATCGCTCTTTATAAAAAGGTAATACATATGAAAACTATACAAAACACCCAGGTTTGGTGCCAGTTACTTTTTCTTACTCCCTTTTCAATCACAGATCTCTGAAGCACAGTTTACCTGTCCCTCTTGGTTTTCTACTGGAGCTAAGAAGCTGATCACCAGAATTCTGGATCCCAACCCTACAACTGTAAGCTTCCTATAAATTTTGATATCTTATTGCTCGAAGGACTCAGATATAGGCTAAAGCATATCTAAACAGAACCACAAGCATTTTGAGCAAGTGATAATCAGTCATGCAACTACTGTGGTTTTATTCGTCTATGACTAGGTGGATCTTTCATATTGAAATGAAATTTGTTTACAACCTTGAATATTTTTTTGTTTAACTGAGTCCTTCTGTTAACTTTTTCGATTCCGAAAAGTACTCGTTGAACCCCCAATTTAACCTATTTCTGCCATTATTGAATTTTGTGCAGAGGATCACCATTTCTCAAATACTGGAAGATCCTTGGTTCAAAAAGGGTTACAAACCGCCTGTATTTGACGAGAAATATGAAACTAGTTTTGATGATGTCGATGCTGCTTTTGGAGACTCCGAAGTGAGTCAATTGTACTATTTATTTTAAAACATTCAGCCTCTTGTGGTAGGAATAAGAAGATTAACTATTTTTTTTATACATTTACCGATTACCAGGACCGGCATGTCAAAGAAGAAACTGAAGATCAGCCTACCTCAATGAACGCGTTTGAACTCATTTCACTGAATCAGGCACTGAATCTGGACAATTTGTTCGAGGCAAAAAAGGTCAGATAATTTTGCTCCAATTAGTCATTAAGTATATTATAAGCCGTTCAATATTATAGTTCCCCATTTCTCAGAACCAGTTTGTTGCTTATGAAGCATTTTAAAAATTAAGTATCATTGCAGTGGGCTTATTAGTGCAAATACTGTTACAGGAGTATAAAAGAGAGACAAGATTCACCTCACAGTGTCCTCCAAAAGAAATTATCACCAAGATCGAAGAAGCTGCAAAGCCACTTGGATTTGATATTCAAAAGAAAAATTACAAGGTACTTCTATTCATATAGCTTTACTATGTGCATAGAGATACTTCTCTTCTTTTACTACCCATTGCAACATACATCAAAGTTATCAGGAAATAAAGTTCGTACTACCGACTTCCATACCTTGAGTCCTAATAAGTTTGTGTTTGTTCACTCCAGATGCGGATGGAAAACCTGAAAGCAGGTAGAAAAGGCAATCTCAATGTTGCAACTGAGGTAAGTTGAAACCCCATTCTAACAAAATACTGAAAACATTAAGGAACCACTGATCACTAAGATTTTTTTTTGTGTGTGACCAATAATAGGTTTTCCAAGTAGCTCCATCCTTACATGTGGTTGAGCTAAAAAAGGCAAAGGGGGACACTCTGGAGTTCCAAAAGGTACCGGTCTTGACCCTGGGAATTTCGCAATTTTCTCTTGCTATATTTTACTGCCATTTAACCAAAATCAATTCTGCTTTGAAACAACAGTTCTACAGAACTCTGTCGACCCAGCTCAAGGACGTGGTCTGGAAGTGCGACGGCGAGGTCGAAGGCAACGGCGCCGCGGCGTGAACGTGGTTTTGCCCTGCCTTTCACCAGCCGGGCTGCCGGGGCACCAGTTCTTCGTGTACATAGCTGCTCCGCCATTATCAATGGGATGACCACCAATTGTGTTCGCTGTAGAGTAGCTTTTTGCAACAAGAGAAAAGGAAAGAAGAAGAAAAAGAGAGAGAGAGAGAGAGAGAGAGAGAGGTTCGTTGGTTCGTTGATAGGTAGGCTGCTCCGATGAAACAACGGGCTCGATGCCTGCTGTGGATGAGCTTGTCGCCGTGTTAGTTCATTTATTCTTTGGCCTTGGAAGCTTGTAATGGTACACAATCAGATGCCGCAATGCAATGGGCTGCCAGTTTGGAATTTTTTTTATATTTATATTTATTTTTTAAAAGATTTACAAAAATAAATTACTGTTTTAAAGTTTTGCACAAATATACTCCTCTCGTCCTATCGTAGGGCGGGGCATATAAATCGTCCTATAGTAGAGCAGCAGGCTATATGACGTGGCACAAGATGAGAGGGGTGCATTGTGGTAATTTTGCAATCAACCCTTTCTCATTATCCTGTAGGGCGATTTATTTTGGTGGCATTGGCAATAGTTTGGTGATGCATGAAAGGCGTCATGGCAATTTTGCAGACGTCCCCCCTGATAAATCGCTCTCCTCTAAGACGATTTATCGTTGGGAGGAGGCCACCTGCAAAATTGTCATGGCACGTTCTCTCGTGAGATGTCACATCATATAGATTGTCTTACAGTAAGACGATTTATATGCCTCATTCTATGATAGGACAGGAGAAGTATATTTATGTAAAACTGTGAAATGAAAAAAAAATAAATCTTTTTTTAAAAAATAAATATAAAAATAAAAAAATTCTGCCAGTTTGTGAGTTTCAAACAACATTTCAATAAGTCCATTTTGTGTGTCAACTATAGGTCAAGTTTGATTCACGTCCTTCTAGGTTCAATCGTAAAGTATATAGATTTCCTTCACTGTTAAAATTGGATTAATTTACCTTGAGGCTAAAGTGTCATGTAGAATAAAATCACTCAGAAAGGTAAATTGATTTGGTTTAAACAGTTAACGGTTTTGTAGTTAAAGGACGTGAATCAAACTCAGACTATAGTTGAGGGAGATAGGATGGACTTATTCCAGCAACATTTGCTTAGCTCCGTCGTCTCGGTGGCTCGATTCTTGTTCTCTTAGCTCTACGATGAATTTGAGCGGTGGGCTCGAAATCTGTAGGCCGACGAACGCATCGGTTCCACTTAGGCCTAATCGCGGCGCCTCTGCCTCGAATCCCCGTGCAACTGTTCTAATCTCGCTGTCTCCCTCCAAAAGCAGTTCGCATCCAAGTTTTACCAAAACCACGTGCTCTCGCAGCATCATTGCACCAGTTGAGCCTCGATGCCAACACACACATGTCCTCCATGGGACCATGCGACAAAGTCAAGCAAACAGCGCGCGCAAAGAACAGGCCGCCCCTCTGACGAAAAAGACAGCCACCACAACGAGGTCAGAGAGGCCATCTGGATGGGCAAACACTTCTCCAAAACGAATCACAATTCAGAACACCTACCTACCACAACCAAACTTTCTCCTGGTCCAACTGAAACCCGGCCAAACTTCACCAGACATAGCGGCAGCAGCAGCCAGCCACTCCGAGATGCTTCACATATGCCACGCGACTATTCAACCAAGAGTCCAAAACAATCCTAATAACCAATAGGATAACGGCAACGGAAAGCAACTGCCTGTTCATTGATGGATGATGCTAAAAATGATCCGAGCAGATCTGACGAAAAAACAAAACAGTGCTACAAAAGACGGGACCGGGGACTCAACTGCAATGCAATTCAGGGTTCGGAGAGATCAGAGCAAGCCTTAACAGATTCACACAGAAAAATCAAGCAAGAAGTTCCATGGCACACCGGAGAGACTGGAGAGATAGAAAAATGTTCAGCAGCTACAGCTAGTACGGTTCGGTTTTCTTCATCAGGGAAGACGACTGAAACCAGGGTTTGCATCCCCTTACTAATACGGCAATGCACGGTTTCCTCCTCCCGGGGTACTATGCCATCATCGGCAGGGGAAGTGGTGCCTCACTTGGCCATCATGACCTTGACGAACTCCTCGTAGTTGATCTGGCCGTCGCCGTCCACGTCAGCCTCGCGGATCATCTCATCGACCTCCTCGTCGGTCAGCTTTTCACCGAGGTTGGTCATGACGTGGCGGAGCTCTGCAGCGGAGATGAAGCCGTTCTGGTCCTTGTCGAACACCCTGAACGCCTCCTTGAGCTCCTCCTCCGAGTCGGTGTCCTTCATCTTGCGAGCCATCAGGTTGAGGAACTCCGGGAAGTCGATGGTGCCGTTGCCGTCGGCGTCGACCTCGTTGATCATGTCCTGGAGCTCGGCCTCCGTTGGGTTTTGCCCCAGCGAACGCATCACGGTTCCCAGCTCCTTTGTTGTGATGCAACCTGCCCAATGTGACATCACGGACGGACTTCAGATCACCTTCACATTGCTACTAGTGACTATTCTATTAGTTAGCACATGCTTCCAACCAAAGCAAACAACTAACAAACAGCTACATCAAGACATGCAGGAACAGATCAAACTGCATCCGATCCGGTAAATTATTATGTCGAGCTTGACAACTAAGCCATGATCATCCAGGTTTGATGCAACCTGCCCAGTGTAAACAACCAGGTAATCCTTACAAATTCAGGCTTTTCATCGGGCATAATTCCGACGGAGATCAAAATGCAATCTATATATAATAATCAAGCTAAATACTTGTATGAAAAGCTAAACTCTCAAAATAGTTCTTAATCTCCATTGCTAAAGATCTTTGGATCTACGAGTCTCCCATCCATTGCACTATTTCTAGTTCTCTACGTATCAAAATTCTGTGCACGTTGGGGTCGGATCTAAGGCATCCGGATCCGCGATCCAATGGCAAAAGCAGAGGAACACAAAAGGTCCCATCTCGAGACAAGCAAACCCGCTGCTGCGCATCGCAACAGTTGCACTTTTATCTTAAGGGAAGCCACTAATTAATCTACCCAAATACGCTCTACAACTCGGTAAAATTCTCGGAGTAAAATTTCCAGATTATGTAGTGCGCACGGTGTAAGACAGCGATGCAAAATTCGAGCGGTTTCCACAAGCGAAGAGAAGAATGCCAAAATATTCTGCTACAACGACATGGATATCCAGATTAACAGCAAGCAGCAAAGAACAGGGAGAGGAGGTGTTTTTTTTTTTCATTTTACCATCGCCGTCCTTGTCGAAGAGGCTGAAGGCCTCCTTGAACTCGGCGATCTGGTCGTCGGTGAGCTGGTCCGCCATGCCGTGGGGCTTAGGCCTGGCACCTCTTCTTCTTCTTCGCTTCTCTCACCGAGCGCGCGAGACGGCGGAGGGGATGACGAGACAGTCGGAGAGAATGGCTGGGAGCGATCTGTGGCGTCGCGTCCGGGGAATTTCGCCGGCCTTTATACCCGCCTGCCCGTTCCCCGACCGCCCCGTTCCGCCGTCCACGCCTTCCGTTAACGTCGCGCCCCTGCGAATTCCCCAAACTACCCCTCCTTCCCCTCTCTCTCTCTTTCTGTCCGTCTCCTGATCAATCAACCAAGATATGCGTGGCTGGCTGTATTTTCCTAATGTCTCTCGTCTCGTTGGCACAGGCTGGACGCGTTGCGGCCTCGCATCGTGCGACGGGCAAAGCGGTCACCGACCGCGACGCGACATGGGCGCCACGAGTCCACGACGGCGCGCGCGAGTCCGTCGCTGCCTCGCTGCCTCGTGCGATCCCGCAGCTGAATAGCTGATAGCCCGGGTGTCGAAGAAGCCATGCACGTGTCAGCGTCGTTGGTAACATGTTAGGATGTGATTTGTAGCTATATTTGTATATAGGAATATCTCGTTCCGTCTGAAGGTATATATGTACACGCATCAATCCATCATGATTTGGCTCTTCGTGGCGAATTTTCTCCGCGTGTTCTGATTTATCTGTACTTGTATAAGTTTCCTATATATACGTATATATGTATGACGTGCAATCGTGCATGGCATCATTATACCGGGGCACCGAGGGAGGAACGATTAAATCGGAGCAAAGGAGGCCACAGGGCAACATGCGAGGACATTTTGGTCACACGGTGCAACGTCGAGGGGCAGACCTGTGAATTGCGCGAACGTGCTACCATGTGGTACAGTCAACCCGCCCATGACTTCCAAAAGAGGGACCGGCTCCGTGTCAGTTTTCCAGGAGGCTGCAGATTACCGTACTACCCCGGACGCGGTCTGGACGCGGAGTGATGATTTCCTCCTTTTCTTTTCCACTTTCCAAAAATTATTATTCAAAGCCGCAAATCCGGCCCGGTGCCACGTCACTTGCGCAGATCGTGAATACTATTACTTCTGATGGGCCCTGGGCCAGTGTCTTCAGCCGGCCCATCTTGACGTTGTCACTTCTCTGGAATAGAACGTAACAAAGCCCAAGCTGACATCGGCACAAACCCACACGACCTTCCTCTACTCTGTTTGAGGCTTTGAGCTTCAAGATTCATGCATTTTGAGGTTCTAAACTTCTGATTAGAGAGCAGGACTCGAGGTCGCTCATGGCGGTCGGTCGCTTTGCTTGCTTTGAACTTTCTTTGGGAAAAGCCTGGGAGAGGAGATTTGGATCGCTTGCTCCGGCAATATCAGCAGCGAGGATTGGGATCTGGTCAAGCCGTCAAGGGCGAGATTATACATGCAGGCAGATCGCACCGCTACCATTAATCATGGCCAATCATCGCAGCCAGAGAAGCACGGTGAAAGCGTCTAAAGCGCTAGTAAAATGGGCAGCAATGCACGTACTAGTAGCTTTCTTTGGCGAAAGCTAGCAAGAACATATCGCTGTCTTTCTTCGTCGTTGCAAATGGGCCCAGATCTAGCTGCAGAGAGCCTTCCGTGCTGGGCACTGGGCTAGACCTGAACGTCTCTCTTTTGCTTTCGCTTCTTCTTTTCACCCTTTTCTCTTTCTTTCTTCCTTTTTCTTTCCTTCCTTTTTTTTTTTGGCTTCTTCAAGGCTCTATACTGCAAATCTGCAGTAGTAACTTCCAACTTGTAAGGGAGTTCTACATGGAAGTTTGCAGAGTTGCAGTTCCATATTATTCCGTGAATTCAGTATCATTGTACCGAGAAGGTGCACTGTCCACTCAACCTCCGGATCTCATATACTCTATTACACAAGTACACCACAAGTTCTGAATGTTCTTGAAATTAACAATTCATAGTGAGTTCTTAACTACTACTCAGTATCGGCTGCTCACTTCACATTCAGTATTTCGCAACGCACCTTTTGCCTACATGATCAGTTAGTTCTCCACAAGCATGCATGGATACATCCTACTGACTGAAGTTTAACTGGCATCTCGCCCTTCAAAAAACAAAAAAAAGCAACAGTATTTGTAATGTTCATTCAGAAAGATTTGTCGAGGCAAGCAGCCAAAAGAGTATAGTACAGTAGCACTTTGGTTGGCCGCTAGCTTCCTGCACCATACGACGATACTAGCAGGCCAGTACTAATGTTTTTTTGGCGGCAATGGCACGGTTAATATTTGGTCCCTGAATAGGAGGACACATCGTGCAAAGTTATCGCAAAAGCTCGTGGCAAGCATGGAGCAAAGTCTAGGCAAACCCCAGGCCGTAGGTACAGGATATTCAATCAGCTGGCCTAGCCCTGCCATGCTCCTAGCTACCAGCTGCAATCACTAAATTCCAAGCATCCCCCTTTTCTTTTCTTCAGAATCTGCACATATTTTATATTTCAGTCACAAACAAAGAAGAGGGTACTCCAACAAAAAAAAAACTCTAATATAATGTGTACTACCTCTGTTTTTTTATTTGACATTGGTTTGAACTAACCAACGTCATCAAAATAAAAATGGAGAAAGTATTTTTTCGAATTTCTTGAACTGTGCCAAACTACCTAGCCATGCACAAACATTTCTCATGCCACTCCGTGAGAAATTGAGGATTATGCCAAGGGAAGAAAGAGCAGACTCTTACAAAAATCTAGAAAGGCGAATGAACATATTCCAACAATCTCGATGAGCTTTCAGAAATCCAAACAAAACTGTACTGTACCACTCATGGGATAGTACTATAGCGTACTAACTAAATTTCATGTACTAATCTTCATTACGCCGATTATTGGTGTACTTAGACCCTGGTAGCTAGCATAATCATATCGAGCCCCTTGCCAGTTGCTTCGTGTGGTTGGTAGTACTTGCTTGCTCATCGATCGGTAGGGACGGTAGTAGTAACAGCCTAACTGGCAGTTCCCACATTTTGTGAAGAGTTGCGTCACTTTTATTGCTCTCCACCTACAACGGCGTACTACGCCAAATGCGTCGCGAATCCTTTTCTTTCAAGGCGGCCATGATGAGCCGGATCATGGGCTTGTCAGTGGCTGACACCCATGGAGATGGGCTTGGAGACGTACTCGCACACGCGCGCTAGCTGTAGCGATTCAATTCCCTCGTTGCCTCGATCAGAAGACCAGCCTCTTCCTACACATGGCGGCGCCGGCGCCGTGGACGAACGGGTGCGGCGGCGGCGCCGCCGACTGCGCGAGCAGCTCCGCGACGACGTCCCTGACCAGGTCGTGCAGGATTGCGCGCTCCAGCGCCGCGCCGACACGGCCGGCCTCGTGCCGCTCCTCGTCGGCGCCCTGCCCCCACACCTCCCCCACGCTCTCCGCCATCGCGCGGCTCCGCCCGGATGCCGCCGCCGCCTCGAGGCCCCACCGTCGCCGGTGCCGCCAGCTGATCTCGGACGACGACGACGGCGGCGGCGGCGGCGGCATCCACCTTGGTATGGCCTCGATGGCCACCACCGGGTGGTGGTACATGGCGACGGCGTGCAGCTCGTTGCATGGTTTGATCTTGCAATAGTCGCCTATACATAAATATGTTGACTTGTCACAAATTACTGTACTTTGGAAAAAAAAATTAAAAACTTGGAGTACTTTGCGAATGTATACGTGAGCAGTATCAGCATGGAGAGCTGCGCGTGTACGTACCCGAGAAAACGAGCGTGCGAGAGGGCTTCACGATCTTCGATCCGACGGCTGGGATACCGCAGCTGAGCTTGCGATCTGCATCGAGATCCGTGCAGGGAGACGACCGCTTCCTGCATGGGAATCTCGGGGAGGTGATGCCGTCCAGCACGGAGTCAGGACTCGGGTAATGCTCCTCGGACCGCGGCTTCTGCGGTGTCGGCGACGGCGACGGATCGACGTCGCGGCCGTCGTCCTTCCACTGGTTGTCTGATCCCAGCTTCCCTGTGGCTTCTGGAGTCGGCGGGGCGTCGGACGCGGCGGCAGCGCGCATCTCGGCGGCGCGGACGGCGGCGATGATCCGCCGCAGCGTCTTGAGGTCCTCGTCGCACTTCTCCAGTGCGCCCAGCAGCTTCCGCCGCTTCTCCGCCGCGGTCTCCGGGGGAGGGGGAGGGGGTCGAGTCGGGAGTGGCCGCGGCGTCGTCGCGGCAGGAGACGGTGGCGCGGACTCCTCCAGGCCCATGAGGCGGGCGACGATGGCCGGCGGCATCGGGCGGGGGCTGTCGCAGCTGGCCCGTCGATGCTCCGGCGCGATCGTCGGGCTCCGCGGCGCGTCGCAGGAGCGCCGCCGCCGGACTGCAGTCGGCGCTGGATGCATCTGCTTCGGCGGCGGCTGTCCCTGCGACGAAGGCGAAGACGTCGCCGCCGGCACCTTCTGCTTGAATGGCGGTGGAGACAGCGGCGGGGTGCAGACCACCGGCGGCGCGGCGTTCTTGGCGGTGAGGCGCTTCCGGTGGTGGCTACGGTGGTACGGCGAGAGCAGGCGGAGGAGGCTGGCCATGCACCCGACGCTCCGCCGCCGCTGAGAGCCGGATGCGGACGACGACGCGCCCTGCCGATGGGCGGACTCCGGTGGCTGCATCATCGCCCTAGCTCCCGCCGCCGTCAACGACGTTCAAGCGAGAAGCATCGAAGCGAAGCGTGGCCGCGCGTGGGTGGCATTATAATCCGCGCGTGGAGTGGCACTCAATGACCGAATAGCCCCCTCTGCTCCCCGCGGCAATCACAATAATGGGAAGGGCAATTCCGGTATTCTTCGGTGTTAGAAGAGACGGGACAAAAGCTGCGCGAAGTGGGGAAGGGGTGTATCCGAGTTAAACTGCACTCTGCTGCAGTGTGGCCGCTTTGCTAGCTTGCAGTGGAGGCAGCAGCTGAGCTGCGTTAACGTTGCACACACCAGGCAGGGCAGGCAGTGCAGCGCTGGAGTAATAGTTAATTAAGGTGACAATAATTAAACGTGACAGGGAACAGGGAGTGCTACTGGTACTGCACGCAGGCTAGCTTGAATGGGGAGGGCCTAGCTAGTGTGGAGATTAAGGAATAATGATCGCAATCATGTGCGTCGATCCGCGGAGCTTGCAACAACTTGACAGTGGTACATTTGTTCCAGGATTTACATCAGTGTTGTCTTGGAATGCTCGGGTCTAGCCGGGGCCCGGGCAGGCGAAAGTACACAACTCACTACACATTGGTTAATTACGGGATACTTACTATATCAGCCCCCGACATGAACTAGGATGATGAGGCTTTTGCTGTTCTTTTCTTTGCTTTAGCTTCAAGTTTACACCTTCTCTGGAAGTATATGGAGTATGTACATTTGGCTCCATGCACATGAATATAAACTTTGATGGAAGCCTCGGGCTGTAACAAGATGCGTATATACACGGTTTCCTTCTATCTTCCTTTCTGCGACGGTAACCCAACTTAGACTGTGTTTGACATTTGTGGTTAAAAACTAATCCTTCATGCATGCAAAACAAAACGACTCATTAGCACATAATTAATTAAATATTAATTATTTTTTTAAAAAATAAATTAATATGATTATTTAGAGAAACTTTCTCATAAATTTTTTTGCAAAACGTACACACATCATTTAGTAGTTTGAAAAATATACGTGTGAAAAACGAAAAAGATAAATAGAAAAAGGAGGAGGAAGAACACAACATACTATGCACATAGCCAGTACGCTACTATATAGAGTACTACAATGATTTCTGCTCCTTTTGGGGATTACACACAGCTATTAGCTACTGATCCCAGTCCGTAGTACTAGTGATAAGTGCTTTAGGTAGCTTTGATCATGTGTTGCGATTCTTTTGTGCGAGAGGAAAAGGCCAGGGGATTGCAGCGGCTAGCTAGCGCACCGGCCGCATTTAACGAGGAACTAGGAGACGGTGAGGAATGTGGATACGTACAGTGGGTAAAAGCAAAGCGAAAGAGGCCGTGGCTCGGTGGCTGGGCATGCAGAAAAGAAAAGTCTCCATCACTCCGAGGTCGAAACGAATCCTAGGCTAATTTGGACCGGGCACCCGTACCGCCCGCGCCGCGCCGCACCGGACGAAGAGATCGATATGGCAAGCCACCAGTTCATTCACCACCGCACGCGCACGTACGCGGCCGGTACATGGCGCCACGGTCGATGTACCGAGGTGCGCGTGCACGGAACAGAGAAAGTACGTGCTCATGATCTCGCGCGTGGTAACACTAGTACGTAGGCGCGGGCGGCACCTGTACCGCGCGCTGTACGATCGTGTAAGTGATGATTCGGCGAGCGCTGATCTCCGGCTGATCTCGGTGAGAATCTTGCGCGCGCGCGCGGGAGAGAGTACGTGGATCAGTGGATGGATGGGCGGTAATAAGCGGCGGGGAGAGCGAGAGCTAGGTATAGTAGCCCGTGGCCATGCCCGTCCCGCGCGCGAGTCCGGCCGGAAAGTAGGAGTACGTACGTACTAAGCCTGGGGGCGCGAGCGCGCGCGGCACAGCGATGGCGGCCGGCTGCGGGACTGTGCACCGGTGTCCGATAGCGCTCGGTGGTAACGGCCCGGTTAGCGCAACAGACATGTCGGGCGAGCTGCCGAACGATTCCTTCTCGCCCGGACGCTCACGCTCTCTCCAGTCAGTTAATAAACTAACAGTGCTAACCGTTGTATAATGTACTCGGTATATATTATAGTAGTGCTAATTAACCGTTGCAATGCGTGACTATCGTCGAATATTAATTTCTCGTGCACATTAAGTAGAGTGGTTGTGTGTTTATCTTAGAAAGGAGTAGTACAATTGTAGTATGTCTTGTACGGTTTGTTCTATGTATTTACACTCATTGCATCTTATAACTATGGGACTACCACACGATCAACTAACTACGCAGACTTACTGTTTTTCTCTAATTAATTAATGCGACAATTTCTACATATAGTAAACACATCTTACAAAGAAAACAACGATTCAATACTGAGATCATGAGTCGTGACAAAGCACAGAAGGATGCAAGGAGAGGGTCCAAGGATAGGGAGTGGATTCTAATTAAACTCTTGAGGTGACATCTTCTTGTTATTTGCATGTTATCTAAATAGTTATGAATTTTTTTTAAAAAAATTCAACAAGATAGATTAATATGTAATAGATCACTCCACAAACATACAAGTTAAAATTCAACTTTTATAAGTTGTAAAAAACAAATTAAGCTATAGCTAGTTAACGTATATTCACAAGCAAATTTATTTATTTTTTAACTTGTAGAAGTTAAATTTGACCTTTCATGTTTGTGAAGTGATTTATCATATATTAATTTATGCTATTAAATTTTTTAAAATTTTTTCATAACTATTTGGATGATATGCAAACAACGAGGAGACGTCCCCTCGAGAGTTTAAAATAATTTCTTTTCAAGGATATCTCTCTGTCTATATGTTTCAGTGGTTTTTGTATCCGTGTGTTTCATTTTCTACATTTGATTTTTTGATTTCATTAATTGTGGTTGAGCGCAGTGACGAAGCCAACATCATCGTGAAGCCTGGATGGCTAGTAATATTTTCTGATGATCAACTTATTTTTATAGACATCGATGGCTAACGACAGTGAAAACCATAACGAGGGAGCCCGAACGATACCAGGAGCTGTCTCCGCCGCTGGTTGGGCGATTGGTCGGCTACTAGATATATAATCCATAATGCTAAAAACACCAGTAATGACATATGACGCCATCCTTGATAGAGAGCTATGCTCAGTTTTGTACTCCTGCAATTGCACCAATCCTGGTTTCATGAAGCTATCCTTGATAGAGCTATCTAGTACGAGGGCATACGAAGGAGATGAGGGCAGTGAGACAAACCGATATGGGACCGATCATTATAGGGATCAGATTTCTAAATATGATCACAAGTGAGTTCGCAGTACAACTCATTTGCATTCCTGATGATAAGGATAACATATGGTCGCTTGAGATCTTCCAAATTACTCCATCCTTTTCATATTACTAATACTTAATTTTTTTAAGTAAATTGTATCGGCAATACACGAATTTATCAAGTAGGTGTAATTTAGTGCACGAATTTGGAAAATGCTTGTTTTGATGCATGAACTTGTCTGGTACATACAGAGAAAGGCCAAAAAGATACTACATGGCTAATCTTATTGATTTAGGAGCTGATTAGGATACTACGTAGACATATATCTGACAAGGTTGCTATCAGACATACACCTCTTTAATAAAAAGATAGAATGAGATATAGTGATCGTAGAAAAGATAGGAAAAACCGAGCATTGGTATAAGGGTTAGAAATATATGAAATTCATGATTCCATTTAATAATAAAGTAGAGACCAAATTTATAAATATAGCATGTTTATGCATACTCACTACACGTATGCACGTTACATCCTAATCAACATCAGCTTCATAAAATTAACACTGCCAAGTCATTTTGGTCCTAGTTCGTACGGACTAGACAAGTTCATACACCGAAACGAGCATTTTACAAGTTTATATATTAAATTGCACTCATCTAACAAATTTATGTATCACCAATGCAATTTACTCTTTTTTTCAAAATTTTTTACGTTTGATCAAATTCATAGCGAAATTTAGTAACAACTATAACACCAAATTAGTTTTATTAAATATAATATTGTATATATTGTTGATAATATGTTTGTTTTGTGTTAAAAATGCTGCTATATTTTTTATATAAATTTGAACAAGCATAAAGAAATTTGACTAGGAAACAAGTTAAATTGTCCTATAATATGAAACGATGAAAGCAACATTCATATCGATGGCTATAATACACATTCAGTAAGGATTGTCTACAGTCCGACTAGTGCAGTAATAGACACTGACATGTGGGTTTGAACTCATATATCAATCACTACTATCAACAATACTGCACCGGATCTATATTCAGATCAATGGCTATAAGTATAATACACATTCAATAGAGATTGTCTGCAATACTGCTATTACAGTAATAGACATTAACATACGAGTCTGACCCAAATAGTCACTACTACTGCACAGGATCTGTATATCCGTAATACATTACCTCTCCCTGAGACCCCATGGGACAATGTGCGTGGTGATTAGATCCGTAAGACAATGATCCTATCTCACGTACGGCAGCCCCTAAAACTGAATGAAACGCCGCCGATGATAGTTTCCGATCCTGCCAGAGTAGCGCACCAATAATTGCAGCGTAGAGTGTATGTCACTGTTCGCTTTTGTGATTTCTAGAGCAATTTACTCACGGCGAGATCATAGCTTGAGACGGTTAGACGAACCTTTTAAACGGAGAGGGCGCGGGAACGAGCAGAAGTTTTCACCGCTGCCTTGGCGCCATGCTGCTCCGGTTTGCGCTATGCATGGCGTAGCCGCGCACGTACCGCCGCGTTCGTCGCGGACCGGGAGGCAGCAGCACACGCGCGCACAGGGCGAGGTGGCGACGAGCGACCGATGGCGACAGCCGCGGAGGGGTCCCCCCCCCTGCCGACCGAGTATACGTACTATACGTCGTTCATTCATTCAACCCCCTCAGCCCCCGGCGCGGCGCCACGGTGGGCCGGACCGAATCATGGTGAAAGAGATGGAGCAGTGTGGGAATGGCGAGGCTAGGACGGTTGCCCTGTGCACTCGAGACAGCGCGGGCAGTGCGGCAGACGGAGGGCGTGAGGAGACAGGCATCATTGATGGGCGTGCCGCCATCCATCCAGCCAGCCAGCCACTGCGGCGACGCTAAAATGATCCGCTCCAATCGATTGGGTTTGCTGCCTCTGCTGCTGCTGCGGCCCTTGGTTACCACCCCACGTGGATGCCCCGGCCCCGCTGTTTTTTCACCGTGGGATGGGAGGGGAGGCACTGCACAAGTGCACAATGCACCAACATGGAGCATCATGGAGGGGCCGTGGAGTGTGAGATTTGACACTTCTTACCAGCAATGCCTCTCCTTTTCTGGTGCTTTTACCGTCGCCAACTGTTTCCCAACACCAGAGGAGGTGCGCCATCAGCAGGCACGCCTTCTAGAATTCTCCAGTTGACTGAACCAAACTGAATTCCCCAGTTGATTTAACCAAAACTGCCACCACTGCGCTTCTGCAACAGCTTAGCCAGAGGCACGACAGGTGAGTATTGCCGCCCATCGCACAATCCATTTCTCTGCTCGTGCGTGCACAAACTTGATGCACTTCTCTTGCAGCGACTTATGAAGTGGTGAAGCAGCAAAGTATTCCAGCCGTGCGGAACAGGATGACAGTGCGGATAATTTTGCTGCCTTCAAGCCTAACAGCACCAGGTCGGAAAATCACCTATTAGTAAATGAGCACCTCAGTTTTTATTACATTAAGAACAAACAACAGCATCGTTCAAAATAATTAAGAATCTATGGATCACAAGATCTAACTCTGGCACCTAAGATTTCTGTGGATTTCCACGGTTCTAAGTGATATTTTCTACACATTTCATACCTTGAGCATCGACAACAACGAAATGCTGATATGTAATAACTCAGGATGATTTGGCCCCTCGGAGGTAAACAAACCAGGACGCCAGACATCATGATGGTACATCATGTACAACAACCAAAGTTCCTGCAAGTTATCGGAAATACTCCTGAACCTGAAGTGCTTTTACAGGAAGCGAGGCCTCGCCGTTGCCGGTTCCTCAGTGAGTTGTCAAGCTAACTTCGACTTCATGGGGCGACTATGCTATCGTTCAATGGGCTTGTACAGGACGACGGTTACATATTTGGACTCAAACCTGTGGGTTAGACCAAGGGCCACCAGCGGATGGGCACCCCAGCCCTTCTCGATGAAGAGGTGGTTGAGGACTATGTGCTGGGGCCGTGCACAACTTTCTTCCGAGTTCTGTGAGTTGAGAACACCCAGATGGAGCTGGGATGGAAGAGCAGGTGGCTCTTTTGAGAAGTCCTTTTCCTCGGGTGCCTGGAAACTGTAGCTAGAATCTGGGGATGGGGGAGGCTCAAATTCTGTCACACTCTCAACACTTTCAGGGACAAAATCCTGCATATATGACAACACCATTAACAAAACAATGCATAATGTACAATTTTAACACAGCGGCAAAGCAGAACATGCCATGGAAGAGTTCAACTCCTGGCTTAATGTGACAGGGGAAAAAATCATATACAAACTCCTATCTTTCTTTCTTTAAGTGTCAAAAGAGTTCCTTATTAGTCATTCTGAATGCCTTATTGCCTGCCGAAGTCATGTAATTTAATTGTTTCAGAAGAACGATGACTTGTCTAAATTAGCAGTGGCTTATGAATTACATAAAATTTTTAATGTTGCCTGAAAGAGCAGATGTTTAACCAACGAGAAAATTAAGATGTTTATCAAAAGCTGCTATACATGAACCAGAAAAGAACTTCATACAAGCAGGCATTTGGGCAAGCTCTCCTATCAGTTTAAGCGCTTGGCCAAGAACCCATAGTGCCTGGATTAAACTAAATGAAGTTGTGCTTAGAATGATCAGTTTCATCATCAAAACTAGCCTTTTTGTACTGTCAGTGACTGTTGGAACAAATTGGTCCAACCATCTTGGCAAAGATCCCCGTAGAGAAAATGGATGAGAATGGGCTCCTTTCCTAGAGGAAAGGAGGTCCTTGCCAAGATGGTTGGACCAATTTGTTCCAACAGTGACCATAATTCAGATCGCTGGTGCAAAAGAACAATACTCACATGAACATCAAGAAGGTTAACAGCGTTGCCCATGATATCAGTTTCACAAGGAAGGTCAGGAAGACATTTCCTTTCTCCATCTACCACAAATCTGTAACGGTAAACTCCCGACGGAAGTATCAACAGGAGCGAATGGTCTTTCCCAGATTTCTGCATGGGTTTCCTGAAATGTACATATAAACACCATACGAATCGAATTATTGCATTCTGAAGCTGCCCTTTTACCAAAAAGGGATTTAAAGTCAATTGCTATACCTTGATTTCCAGTTATCCCAGGATCCTTCAACAGATACATTCATTCCTCCAAGCGTCCACACGATCAAGGCAGGAATTTCCTTTTGAGGGGGACCGTCAAATTCTTCTTCTTGTTCATTCATTAATATCCGGTTGAACACTGGAGTTACATCAGCTGCTCTTTGGAGTGGAGGCACGGGTGTCTGCAATATTGTAGTGGTCAATATACTGACAAAGTTCTTACTCAACACATTAAAGCCTATTAATCATTCTGAACAAAACAGATGACAAAAAATTATTTTGGACAACAGTATACCAGAGAACTTTTGGAGTAAGGAGATGGAAAATGAACCAAATAGCATGGCCAAAAATATCAGACTCATAATTGTATTTGGGCATGATTGTGATTTGTACCAGTTACTAAAAACTATATCGGATGGAAAAATGGTCTGGAACATATGCATGCAATCAAGACATAAGAAGTAAAGTATTGTCTGAGAATATAAAATACTCCTATAGCAAGTATACTCTGTCATACAAACTATGATCTACACCCATCGCATTCAAAACAATATGATTACAAACCACACAAAATTGATGCCATATGAATGAAAGAATATGACTTGCCAAAGTCAGAACCATCACATGACAAAAGGAAAATTAATTGAACTATCATTTGTGTTGTTGAACAGAGTAGTCCAATTTGAAGCAAAAATAATTTGAAAGACATGGAAACATGAGAAGAACGTAAATCATAGATCCATAGTTTGCACACATATACATATATTTTATGAAAATGCAGTAAGATCCATAGATAGCAAGGGAAAAAAACTGAACTGTCTATGGATCTGCCCAATGATTAGAACGAAAACTGCCCCAAGTAGAAGCAAGAATAAATTTGAAAGCAATGAGGGAATACCAGAAGAATGTAACAAGAGATCCAGGGTTTTCACACCATTCTTTTCTTAAGGAAATGAAGCAAGCGATAGCACTGCTGTTAGCCTGTATGCCATGTTGAACAGATAAAAACAAAGAACTGTACAGACATACTTTCAAGGAAAAGAAAAAAAAAGATTCACTAAATATAGGTAAAGACTATAGACAATTCTATATAAACAAGATATTTCCCCGTATTTACAGATTGAGAAAATCCAAGAAATGTCATCGACAACTGCGAGTTCCATTAAATGTCATCGTACAAGCGATTTTGTCCCAGAAATGACATTGCCGTTAGGGTTCCATCCATCCCGCGCCGTTAAATGCACTGTTCATCCTATAGCACTTAACGGAGGGCTGCTAACGGAGCCCTAACGGCGATGGCATGTATGGGACAAAGTCGCTTGTATGATGGCATTTAATGGAATTCGTACTTGTCGATGACATTTCTTGGATTTGGATGCTTGTCAATGACATTTTTTGGATTTTCTCTTACATATTTGGGGCAATTGGTCATAAATTAATTTGTTGATCTGTAAACAGCAATGCTAATATGCTACTA
The DNA here is from genome assembly GCA_008326285.1 of Oryza officinalis. Classification (NCBI taxonomy): domain Eukaryota; kingdom Viridiplantae; phylum Streptophyta; class Magnoliopsida; order Poales; family Poaceae; genus Oryza; species Oryza officinalis. Next base: position 21,198,370 of record BDMV01000003.1, on the reverse strand, counting down.
GCCTACTATTATGAAATCAACTGCAGTAATTGAAACAGTGGCACAGCATACAAAATCCAAGGGATATAAAATGGCAACAGTACTAAAAATATTCAACACAATAACTCCAACAACAACAAATAGCTCATTCTTAAATGCTTTTACTGGTGACTATATTGATATTGGACTTACACTAATTAAAAAAATGCCAAAGATTCAGTTTATGCCTTGGCAGTGTTTTATATACTGCAATAATAATGTTTCACATGATAAAGCATCTCTTTTTGTATGGGGCTATGGGCTGGTGCAGGATGTTGCAAGGTTGCACTCATGATGGGAGGATTTCACTACTTCACATTATAATTGAGTAGCATGTAAAAAAATTGTTTTGGACTTCAGAATTAGATTTCATGGACAATAAGATCATCAAGAAACGCAGCATAAAAGGAAATCAGGCTTGTATCCATCTTCGGGAACAATAGATGGTACGCTAGAAAAATTGAAGGAAGGTGATCGAAACATCAATCTCATCTACCTGAAATATTAGAAAAGTAAATATACATTATGTAGCCAGGCCCCGACTGAACATACTATCTAGTTTCTTTAAAATTTTATAACATCGAATTTTTAAACATAACTAAACATAGGATTATGTACTAAACAAGATCATTTCATTTTGAAAATAAGTATCGATTTATTTAGGTTATCTGAAAGTGCTGTAAATGAGAGTAAACCACATGAAATCAACCCACGGAAACATCATTCACATCTAAATTAATCATTAGACAAGGAACAAGAGAGAATACTACAAATAATCATTCGGTTTGTAAGCATGACCAGAGTTTCAAATCAAACAGCAAAACCCATGATTTTTTTCTTCAAATACAAGACCACGCAACTACAATTCGCCAGAGTGTAGCCTCCCTGTTGAGCTGCACAGTTCAACTGTCTTAGCAAGAATCTAATCTCAAATGTATCAGAGGAATAACCAATCAAAGTTTGCAAGCATGAATGTGCAGCGTGAATTGAAGATGATTTTCTGCTGCATTGTAGTCATAAACAGCCGTAGAAACTATAGCAAGTGGGCACCTAATTATCCAAATCAAACAACCAACGTTCCGTGACGGTACATTCTTCTCCCTATTCTCGCACAGAGATCAAACAATTTATCCTAGAAAGGGTAACATCAATTTACAAGTGAATTACGATAGCACCGAGCAAACCTCCAGATCGCGACCAGTCCTCGCATTGGGCCCTAGAAAGACCAACCTAATCAGTCGAACCTCCAAATCACCCCGACCCACATCCCGGCAAACTACGCACGCGTCCGAACACAACCACTGGGCCAACCGAACGAGCCACCAAACGGAGGGGAGGGCGCGGGATCTCGTGATCTGACCTGGGGCACGAACATCCGCGGCGAGAGGGAGCGACCGGGGCTCCCGGGCGGCGATCCGGCGCCCCCGCTGCCCCCGACGACTCCCACCGAGCACGCGCGCCGCACGTGGTTGCCCCTGCCGCCGTACGGGGGGAACCCGCGCTCCGAAGACCGGACCGACGAGTCCCCGCCCCCGTCCTCGACGTCCCCATCCCCGACCGCCGCCGCGGGGTCCTCCTCCCGCCCGCTCGCGTTCCCCATGCCTCCCCTCCTCCTCCTCCTGCTGCCCCCCGCCCCCACCCCGCGGGCGGCGAAGACGGTGGCGAAATCACGGGGATGCGCCACTCGGCGTCGCGCCAAGCCGCGCCCCGCCCCGCTGCTGTTGCACGAGGAAGAAAGGTGGGAAGAGAGGGAAGGGGACGGTGCGGGGGCTCGTCTTGTACTTGTAAAGCTTTGGGCTCCTCTCTCTTGCTCGAATTTACGCGCCCTGCCACTGCGCTTGCGCTTGCCGGAGGAGGAAGGAAGCGTCCCCCGTGCACCCGGTGTCTGGTCACTGTCTCGTGGGGCCCACCTTGTCGGGTAGGCCACTGGTGCACGAGGCTCTAGCGCACGGGAGCGGAGCAGGTGGGTCGCCGTGCGGATGATATACACGGGTGACGTGGAGTGGGGCCCAGGTCACGGCTCGCACGTTGGAGGAGAGGAGGAAACCGGGTCCCGGGTGGCGGGTCCAGCGACCTGGAACCCGGTAACGGCAGTGGCTTGCATTATTTTATTTTAACAACCAATACAAACGCAGGTGTTCACAACGTAAGCACACTCGTTTCTATGGACGCACACACATATACTCTATCCTATGAACATCTTTGAAAGACTGAATCGGCTAACATATCTTGATATTCGATGAAGTCACCACGAACACACCTTCAAAAGACTGGGTCGATATATCTTAATATTGATAAAGTCATTATGGACGTTAGCTGTCGACAGATATATCACCTATTACTGAAAGAATAAATCTTGATATTGACAAAGTTAACTTGAGTATCTCGTTGTCGACGGATATATCGTCTATTACTGAAAAAATAATTAGCCGTAAATACGAGCACTCCTGTTAAGTCTAAGACTTAAACACAGGTGAATTGGTTTCACTATACAAAATCTAACCAGTAAAGTTAGACCCACTTCGTGTGGTTTGTATATTGTAAGATTAAAAAAATATTTAAGATTTATTCATTTACTCATGATAATATATTTTAGATGTGCATTTATATATTCTATGATAATTTATAATTTATATGTTTTTACTATATATTTTTCTCGGAATATTCGCTCGTTTCATTGCTTTGCAGGCTTTTTGCACTATCTCACTGTCGCTGGCGGTCTGATTTTAGTAGTGGATATCTAGAACTGGATGGGATGGCTTTTCAGGCAGCGACGAAGCTAAAGTTTTTCTTTGGTCAGCCTAGCGTGTTGTAGTGGTGATCCTTGAATCGTGAAAAGGATTTGTGTTTTGAGAAGCAAGGGATAGGGTTTGGTTTTGTCGCTATGGAAACCACAAATATGTCATTGTAGCATATGTTCTCTTGATCTTGCTCGTATATCTTTTTAAGTTACAGTACAGATACAGAAAATTATTACTCTTTCTATTTATTTATATGGTTAGTTAAAAGCATCAAATAAAAAACAAATACTACAATACTATATATATATATATAAAGAAGACATATCCGGTGAAAACGAGCTGAGTGGTGGAAAATCATACCTAAAATTTTTTGTAAATTAATGAAAAAATTATTAAAGATAGATGTAGATATGAAATACATTCTCACTAAATCTCAAGTTTAAACTTAACTTTATTTGAGAGAAAAAATGATAAATTTTAGATAAATAGTATAATCTCAAGTTCAAACTTAACTTTATTTGAGAGAAAAAATGATAAATTTTAGATAAACAGTATAACTATTTATCTAAAATTTACCATTTTTTTATACTATTTATCTAAAATTTATTATTTTTTTCTCTCAAATAAAGTTGAGTATAACTATTTATCTAAAATTTATCATTTTTTCTCTCAAATAAAGTTGAGTTTGAACTTGAGATTTGGTGGAAATGTATTTCATATCACTATTTATCTAAAATTTATCATTTTTCTCTCAAATAAAGTTGAGTTTGAACTTGAGATTTGGTGGAAATGTATTTCATATCTACACCCTATCTCTATAGTAATTTTTTCATGAATTTATAAACGTTTAACTATGATTTTCATGAGTTTTCAATACTTAGCTAATTTTCACATGTTATTAATTTTTCCATAAAAGAGAGAGTATCTAGGGGATAAAAGAAAGATGATTTTCTAAATTTTGCCTTTTATAGGGTCTATTACCGATGCTTGGGATTAGGGTTCACCTTATCGTGTGGGCTAGGGTTACCGCCCCCACGTGGTAACGCGATAACTGCGAAAAACCATGCAAAAATCTCATTAAAAAAATTTGAATTCAAATTGTCGGCGGTATCGCGGTTTCGCCGCGGTTATCGCGCGGTTTGTTGCTGTAACCGCGATTTTTGTGCGATTACCGCGGACTATGTAGAAGAAAAAATGAAAATAAAATACAACGAGAAAAAAATCAAAAATACGGTTAAATGTGTGTAGAAATTGGGGATAATTGGAAGAATACATACAATACTTACAAATCTAACTTTTGAGTGTAAAATTCAAAAATTCGGCATGACCTTTTCTATATTATGGACATCGAAGCAATTCAACATTTTATAATCTAATAAATCAACAACAACAATTAAACAACCTAACATTTCAAAGCATTATGAAGTCCACACAAAGCTGAAATAATAGAGTCCACAATATAATGTCCATGACTACAAATATGGTAGTTCAAATATAGAAACAAAGGTTATAAGGAAGGACATAGCTTGGTATTCCACTTATTGTAAGCCATGTTGTACTCTTCTGTGGACATGAGCATCAAGTCTTGAGTGTGTAGCAACCTCGCCTTGTATTCCTGCCAAGTTTGACCTGTCCATGATGCTGTTGATTGCCACTGAGCATACAATTAAGCATACCACTGGGGCTCTTGCCATTTATACACTCATGTAGGAGCAGGATAATCAGATGCTTGGGGACGATTGTACACGTTCGTTGGATAGCAACTTTTAATGCTGGAGACACTGAATGAGCTATAGCTATCCTGGGGCATGTCAAATTATTGTTGTTGTTGGTGGCCTCTCGGAGTAATGCTAGTTCATTGCGATCTTGGACCACCATGATCCTGGTCCTGAGTTGCATGAGTGAAGTTGGCCTCACCTACAAATGATATAGTAGGAAGAAGATTAATGAGTCATGAATTGCAAGGTGAAGGTTGTAACAATAAGTAAACTATATTGTACCAGTGAATTGAATCAGGCTATGGGATTTGACTGAGATGTGTGACCCCTGGAAAACACATTAGTGGTGCCTTGGCCTTCTTGACCACCATCATCTCCGTCATCTGTATCTGTTCTGGAGCTACTGTCATCGGACTCTTGGTAGTCCGGGCTTCCTTGAGTGTCTTCATCACTATCGACACTCCTAAACCGTGTCGCTGTAGCTTTGCTCTTCAATTTTTTCGATGGAGGTGCTTTTGGCCCCTGTCGAGTCTTCCTTTTTCCAATATGACTGTCGCCTATGTTTTTATCAGCCCACTCAGCCATACTAGAAGCCCCAGTGGCCCTGTGAAGGTTAGTCAAGTCCACTAGGTTGGCTACAAATGGACTAGGCACGGGGGCTTCACTCTCTGTTGAGTCTTCATTGAGTTCGGGAGAAGCATTGGAACGAGCATTGTCCATTCAGTCTTTAATCTGATTGTTAGTGCCATAGAATGAAAGGTCTGCTAGCCTCTATAGGGGATCGTCATCCTCCTTCCTAATCTAGGCATTTGCTTGCTGTATGCGAAGGCGAATGTTGTAGTTCACATACACAAGCTTGGTGAGCTTCTTGTGTGTAAGTTTGTTATGGACCTTTGTATGTATGAATGCAAATGTGCTCCAATTCCGTTCACATCCACTTGAAGAGCAACACTAACCAACCAAACGCAATGCAAGCTTTTTCAAGTTCGACGTGTTTAAGGCGAACATAGACCACCATTGTGCTGCAAAAGCCGAATAACATGTCATACAAGTATTCTGAACACATCAAAAAGCAATATGAATTTTGATTGTTGCATTAGCAAGAACATACCAGGGGAAGTTTTCCCATCCATCGCCATCTTTCTTGTTAGTGGCTTCCCAAATTCGCCACTCTTACACCGATACATCTCAACCTCCAGCAAAACGGCAGCGGCCGTGTTGATGTCCGTCATCCACTCAAAAGCTTGATGGAGGTCTTGGAAGATGCTCGCACTTGTAGTGTAAGCGTAGTGCGTCCTAGGGTTTAATGTCGTAGCTAGAAAACATAGCACAAATTAGTTGAAGAGTTATATACTACAAATTAAAGATTATGTAAAGACCGCTACTTACTGGCGTTGATGAGTGTCTCATTGGTAAGGTCGTGCATCCTTCTGTCCACAATATCCATGTAAGCATTGTACTTCTCCCTTTCACGAGCGAACAGAGTGTCGTACTCCATTTTCAACTGTTGATATCTCAAAAGAATCTCACTCAAATTGGGGTTCTTGTCCTCGTCAGCAAACCGAAGGAAGGAGTACATTGGTTGCACTGCATTCACTAGTGCCTCCAAGTCTTCCCACCAACTGATGCTAGATAGGCAGGCATGTGCATATCTACCCTCCATTGTGCCACTAAACTTACTTGCCATGAAGCTAGAGGAAGCCATCCACTTCATGAACTGTTCTCGCTTCCTAAGGAAACTCTGGAGGAACATGTAGTTGGTGCTGAAGCGCGTAGCATTTCACTTAACCAATTCACCACCTATCGCTGATACCATCATAGCATGCAGCTTCGAATGATTGTATAACCATTTGCAAATTATTCTACCACTACCAATCACCATATCATGGTCTGGCATCTTTTCAACCTCCTTAAACATTAAGTTAATTGTGTGAGCTACGCAAGGTTGCCACACAATAGTTGGGTATTCTTGCCGCAGTAGTCTGCACGCCTTCTTGTAGATAGAACCATTGTCAGTGATGATTTGCACGATATGTTGGTGGCCTACTTCGCGTACCACTTGTCTTATCTCCTGCATTTTTAATTCACAGAGTACAAATAAGTCCATCACATACACTTCATGATAACATATGAGACAAATTTGTTGCATCCAGTTCGTTACCTTAAGTACAAATTGAGCATCTTGACGTTGGCCCGTCGTATCGATCGACTTGTGAAAGAACATTATTCCATTGCAATATATCAAAAAGTTGATGATAGCCATACCCGTCAGTCTAGTCCATGAGTCACACATCAAAGTAACACCATACTCATCCCAGTCATGTTTGAACCTCTCAAATTGCTTCTTTACGTCCTTTTCTGTAGCATCAAGGTGCTTGCCATCTATCTCTCTACCTGTTGGAGAAGGTATCACTACTACAAAAACCCTCATAGAGACCGGTCTTATAGGTGCCGGTTTATTTAAAACCAGCACCTATAGACCTTTTCCCACTTTCGCACGATAAAAAATGCACCTTTAAAGAAGTATAGGTACCGGTTCATTAGCTAAAACCAGCACCTTTACTATAGGTACCGATTTTTTAAAAGAACCGGCACTTATAATATATTATAGGTATCGGTTAATTAAAAAACTAACATCTATAATATATTATAGGTACCGTTTTTTTAAAAAACCGACACCTATGCCAAACCGAGCCGATCTCTTACGAGCCACGATCCGGCTCATATAATATCGAGCGTCGTCGGTCGTCTCTCTCTTGCCTCTCGATCTCTCCCGTCCCTTCTCGCCTCTCTCTGTCTCTCCTGTCCCCTCTCGCCTCCCTCTGTCCTAGCGGCGACCGCGCCCTCCCCTCTGTCAGATCTGGTGGGAGGGGAGGCGACGGGATGGGAGGCCGTGGCGGCCTCTCGTGATGGTGGCGACGGCGCCCGCACCCTCCCCTCCGATCCGGCGGGAGGGGAGGCGGCGCACCTTGATGACGGTAGCGGCGACGGTCGCACCCTCCCCTTCGCCAGATCTGGCAGGAGGGGGCGGCAGGATGGGAGGCCGTGGTGGCCTTTGGTGATGGCGGCGACGGCGCGCGCACCCTCCCCTCCACCAGATCTGGCGGGAGGGGGCGGCGGGATGAGAGGCCGTGGCGGCCTTTGGTGATGGCGGCGACGGTGCGCGCACCTTCCCCTCCGCCAGATCCAGCGGGAGGGAAGGTTGTGCACCTCGGCGGCGGCGGTGGCGGCGGGTGCGCCCTCCACATGCGGTGACGGCGACAAGGGTGATGAAGGGGAGTAGACCCATTGATTGATCGATTCGATTCGTCTCCCTCTCAGTCGATCTGGTGCAGGATCGAAGCGGGTGCCTGGCCGCCGGCGCGGTGGTGTCGCTGGTGGACAAGGTGGGCTCCTCTGCCTCCATCACTGACGACAAGTACTATGGCTGCCATCCTTGATTGTGAGTACTATGGTCCTGCTAAGTCTGTGTTGATCACAAATGTCTGTGTTGATGCTTTGGGACGTTGATGTGGATGAGTTTGTTGATGGCTTGATCGATGCATGTCTGTGTCGATGCTTTGGGATGTTGATGTGGATGAGTTTGTTGATAGCTCGATCGATGCATGTCTGTGTTGATGTTTTGGGATGTTGATGTGGATGATGGTTTGTTGATGGCTCGATCGAGCCGCTGCATCGATCAAGCCGTCGAGCCTTTTTTTTGTTTCGCATATGCCTCATAGGTGTCGGTTGTTAGTGCTGAACCGGCACTTATAATCGTCATAGGTGTCGGTTCTAAAATCGACACCTATAATCTCAGGAATAGGTGCCGATAAATTGGTGCCGGTTGGAAAACCGGTACCTATGACCAGTTTCCAACCAGCATTAATGACTGTTTGTGTATTAGTGTATATTTTCACCAACATTTGACAAATGAAATATTAGTTTGTAAACTGTTTAGGAAAATGTAAATTGATATTAAATGCATACGTACCCCACTTCTGTGTCTCTCTCACGGTGCTGACAAAGTAAGGATTATCAACATTTCTTGCAGCAATGCCGGAGGTAAAGAAGAACCTTGCCTAGGACTCACCAATGGCCTCCCTTGCTTGCTTTCCCTTCTTTGTGAAGAAACCTGTATCAATGCGTGTCTGCACAGGGGACTTGGCAGATGCTAGATTGTAATCTCTCAAAACAGGTGACTCCCTCTGAAATGTAGCCCTTCGTAGCAAATTGGCAATTGGGTTACTTCTACCTCCCTGTGCCTCAGGCTGAGCGGATCCACTGCCACCGCCATGCTCATATGTGCCACCTCGATCCTCCACACCTCTCCTGTAGTTTTTCTCTTGCTGTGAGGCTTGCATGGCTGCTTTCATTTGTTCCTTGCCGCTTCAACCCTTCTTGCTTTATCACTCTTATGCCTATCACCGGAAGCTTTTATCCTGTCCAACTCGCGCTTGAACAAGTCATGGACATCTGGAGGTACTGAATTGCAATATATTGTCCCCTTCCCTTTTCCAGCCAAATGAATTTTAAGTCGAGTTGCCCCACCACTACTCTTATGCTTATGACAATATTTACAACGAAATCCATGTCCTATTCTCTCCTCGTGCTCTCACACAGGGTCCCTACTATCTGACATCTCCACCGTGAATCATATGAAAAAATGTCACTATAAAAGAATTCACTAAATTTCACATGAGCAACAAATGACCCATTATCGTTAAAAGTAAATTTACATCACTAAACATGAAGATATCTACTCACCCAACAAATAACATACCATACAAAACCATTTTCCACATCACTACCATAATTCACAATGTATATTTAACATCAAACACAACATTGACATATACAACCAAGGCTACTACTTGCACAATGTATATCACTAACATCAAACACTTTACAATGTATATTTGACATATACAACTAAGGCTACTACTTGCACAAAGTTGACATATATATAAAACTAAGGCTACCACTTGCACAACATTGACAAAATCATGCAAGTGGGAGAGGAGGAAACCACGATTTTCAGGGCGATTATCGTGCCTTTAACATGATAACCGCGCGGTAAGCCGCGGTAACCGTCCCACGCGACGGCGCGACCAACTATCTACTTGCAGTGATTATTGCTAAAAATTGTGCGATAACCACACTAAACCGTGCGATTACCGTGGTTTATCGCACGATTACCGCGGGGAGAGCGAAGGTTACCTCAAGCCGGCTCGCGTAGACGATTACTGTCACATACCGCGCGGTTACCGCCGCCTACCGCTCGGTTTCGTCGCTTGCCATCATGTCCGTGATGGATTTGGCGCCGGAGCTCCCGCTTCTCTCCCTCCAACCTTCAGCGGCCGAGTGGTAGCGATAGGAATCGGAGAGGACTCAGGAGATTTTTTTCTCCCGCAAATGGGCCTTAATGGGCCACATGAACAGTACAAGATCAGGCCCATTCCATTTCTTCTTTTTTCTAATTTATTATGGACTTTTGTTTTAGCTCCCAAATATGAATTTATCTTACTCTTTTTTAAAAAATTTCTTCACCATCTGCCATTACAATTCAAGAATAACATCTGTGATTTTTTTTGTTTTTTTCGATTTTTTCGAAAATTTTGAATTTGGTCAAAATTCCATAAACCCTAACCGCCGGTAACCGATCCCCTCCCCCGCGGTAAGCGCGGTTACCGTGAGGTTACCGTGCGATAATGTGAACCCTGCTTGGGATAGTGATGCAAGAGAGGAGTGTCTTAAAAGTATATTGCACAACTCTCATGACATTTAAGATTTTGGTGTGGTTAAGCTAGCACATGCACGTAACTTAGGTATCAGTAAAAAAACAGAATATTCATCTGAATATTGAATAGAACTAAACGAGCCTCCAAATCGTGTTAATGAAATATGCCTTTCCTCTAAAAAAACGATTCCCTCAGATTCTTCATATTATACATATTATAAATCGTTTGATTTTTTTTAAATTTTTTTAGGTTTGATAAAATTTATAAAAAAATTAGCAACATCCACAATACAAAATTAATTTCATTAAATTTAATATTAAATATATTTTGATAATATATTTATTTTGTATTAAAAATATTAGTATATTTTTCTATAAATTTAATCGGATTTAAAAAAGTTAACATAAAAAAATCAAACGAATTATAATATACATGAAACGAAGGCGAGTATGCGTTAATAACATTATCAGGGACGGGTCAGAGGTTTTATTTCTCTATGTCGCATACATACGCATTTCCTTTACGAAAGATGTCCAATCCTGAATCTGGTGGTTGTCCAATTCGATTATCGGTCCTGGTAGAGAATTTTCCAACGCTGTCAACGTTTACCGTCTAATCATTTAGACAGAAGTAAGCTCATCATTTTTTAACTCATTGTACGGGACTATCATTAATTTAACCGCTAGATAATTACACATGATTATGCTCCTTATTATAAAAAATGGAACTACAACTACACATCAACGTGCGATCCATCTCTGCTATAGTCGTCCTTATTCCTACGAAACCATGTGCTATTGGATGATTTGGATACATATTGTTACTGGAAAGCAAGGAAAGTCTCGCTCTCTATTTTTTTTGTTTGTTTGCTCATGTTAGACCCCCTTTGAAATGCAAATCAAACGTCGAACAATTCCATTCCTGCAAAAATTCATGGCGGTACTAAAAGCAGAAGGCGGTATCAACAAAGGCCCCTGTCTTTTGGCCAAATACTGAAAATAGGCCATACAACGTATTATAAAAAAAATTATAGATAAAACTTTTATATATATATATATATATATATATATATATATATATATATATATATATATTGTCACAATCAAGGATAAGACATGTCTTCTATACATGGTTAACGAAATATGGTAGAACCATATACCCGATAGTATAAGATAAGGTATCCTTTAATCAAAGAAATATAGTTGAAAGAGAAAGAAATTATCTTCTCGAAATAAAAGGTGTCAGAGTTCTAGTCGGAAAAAATAAGGTTTTCTTGAGCCGTATTCCGTTCTATTTCCCCAAGTTCTACTTAGAGAAAGGGGCGATCTCTGCTATATAAACAAGACCCCTATGGTCCATGAAAAAACGAAAAACAAACTATGCTAAAACTGTCAGGGTTACGGATAAGGCATACCTCCTATCCTTGGAGTAATGAAGTATATGGATATGGCATACCCTTAAGTATACGAGATGGTTATCTTAACATTACGAAATTTGGCCAATAGGTAGGAAAATCATCTCCAAGGTATCTACCACCCTGAGAATCAATCGAAGGCTTGATCGTCTAGATATTATATTTCTTTTCATATTTTGCTCTGCATCAGCCCTAGTCATGCTTAGAACCATAATCTCTAGTCTGCTTTTTGATTGCCAATAAAGGTTTCATCAGGGTTTCAGTCGATGAGTTATCTAGATGTTGCATCGGCTCACAAGGATTACATACGAGTTGGATTTAGCCAATGACAACAAAGGTTTCATTGATTATCTAATCGTTTGGATTTAATGACATCGAATCTCCAGCCGATGTATGCTTTAACCTTCGGATCAACGCTTATTCTATCATATCATTATTAGCCGATTGGTTTCTATTGGATTATATTATTATTTTATTGCATTATCATCAGCCGATTGTTTTTATATTGTTATTTACATCAAGTGTCAGAATCTATATTGGATATATAGCCGATTGTTTAAAACCCTATCGACATCGACTAGTATCGGCATCGGTTGGAATTACTCCATCGGCTTGTCAGCCAATCGACTCTTTGATCTGCTATTTATATATCTTGTCAGTTACAGGATCAAACTACCTGGCACACTCGCATCTCATCAATTTTAGGACCTGCACGGAGCTAAGCAGATCTCCCAAGCTTTCATGTGTTCATCGACTTGATTCGCACCAACATAGATCTGACACCATCGGCCGAGCGCGCATTTTTTGTCAACACCCATCCTCAGAGCAATGGACAAGCCAAGCGGGCAAACGGGATCATACTCCAAGGGATCAAAACACGTGTATACGATAGGCTTTTAGCCTATGATTCACGATGGGTTGAGGAACTGCTTTTTGTTCTATGGGCCGTCCGTACCACGCCGACTACACCAACCAAAGAGACACCATTCTTCCTTGTGTATGGATCTGAAGCCATGCTCCCTACTGAGCTACGTTATCGATCGACACGAGTTCGGGAGTACTCAGATGAGGACCAGGACAATAAGCGAGCAGACGATGTCAACCTACTGGAAGAACACCGAGAACGAGTTGCCATCCAAGCAGCTGGATATCAGCAGGCCCAACGTTGCTATCACGAGAACCGCATTCAGGGTCGTACACTTGACATCGGCGATTACGTCCTCCAACGAGTACAGAATCAGGCAGAGCGCAACAAGCTCTCACTGAACTGGGAGGGACCATACACGGTGGTACAAGTGTTACGACCAAGTGCATACAAAATCGCCGACGACGAAGGCCACGAGTTATCCAATTCTTGGAACATTGATCAACTACGGAAATTCTATGTATAAGACTAGATGTTAACCTGTAAGTTGATTGGTATCAATTTTTCTATATTTATATATATATATATGTCTTTGGTCTTATTTCTTTCAATATTTTATTGTGTGAACCCCTGTTACTTCATATTGCTATAAATTGAAGTCATTTCCTATCGATCTATTACGTTAATATTGACTAGTTACCGGGTCTGAGCACCTTGGCCAGGGACGCCTGACACTGTGAGCTAGTCGGACGCTACAGTTCAAACAGTCATGTCAGATTTGGCCATGTCAGAGTACCCACTGTAACGTATTAACTAGCCATGTAATCGAAAATTGGTTTTCCCAACTTCACGGCTGGGGGCTAGGAATTCGTTGCTTCAATTCTGTCAAATTTGAAAATTTAAGCTACTTTTATCGAAATATGCTTTTCATAAAACTAGCTGGGGGCTAAGAGTACTTTATAATCGTCATATGCTATAGTAGCTTACAATAATTAATCAAGTTTTAGTTTCTACTTGACGGAGCGTGAAACTCCTCACCGGGAGACCGCGCGGGCCCCCCTTTGCCGGTTCGGCCGGGGGCGCTAAGTGAGGTTCTTCGCCCTCGATCTAAAGAACGTCAGCGAGAGTGAAAGCACGCAAGACGCGGGTGACGTAGACAGGTTCGGGCCGCTGAGAAGCGTAACACCCTACTCCTGTGTCCTGGTGGATCTGAGGGTCTCCAGCAATACAAAGGGAAATCTCTCTCCAACGCATTCGCCGGAGCCCCCCCCTTTTCCTAGGCCTGGGCCTCCTTTTATCTGATCAGGGGTCACCACATGGGCCTCAAGTTGCCTAAGAAAAGAAACATTCTTTTTACAATCAGCGCTAGTCTACAGCCGGAAGTGACCTCTGACAAGCTTGGTGCATGCCTTCTGCCCCGCTCGCCAGCTCTCCCGGTGGACACCCGTTTCAACCTTCATTCAATGGCCGGCGACTTTCTTGCTACGCCTGCGCTGAAATCTGGATTGGATCTGACCGGGGCTGACATACCAACTCCAGGAGTCAGCACGTCGGCTCCGGCTAGGGACGAGAGCCAGGAGGCTCTCATCATTCCGACGGGACGGGGCGAGGCGTGCCATCGGCCGCCTGTCGCCACCTAACCCGCGATCTGACCGGTCTGTGACCGGTCACACACCGCGACCGGTCACGGACCGGATAAGCGCGCGCTGCGCCGCATTAAATGCGACGCGGTGCGCTCGCCTGATCCGCTATAAATGCGGTTAGGTGAGCCCTGTTGTGCTCACCTAACCCGCACACGTGGCGCCAAGATCACTGGGGGGTCGGGGCGCCCCAGCCCTCGGGGCCGAAACGGGAGCGGCCCGACCCCTCGGGGAGACAGAGGAAGGGGCGGCCACGTCACCCCCAGGCCCGACCCCCCCGAGGGGGTCGGGACACGTGGAGGACCGCGGCTACCCAGGCCTCTAGTCATGACACCCCCGGTCCCATGTCACCGACACTACTAATATCTTGTCTAAGATTACTTTACAAGGAAATACAACGACTAAAACTATCAGGAATGCCATTGCCAATTCATCGTGGAAAAGATATCTACAGCCAGAGGAGGAAGAGATTGCACAAGTTGGTCGATCTTGGCGGCGGTCCGCCAAGAACGTGTAAATCCCTCTCGAAGAAAGCCTAGGTCCAACTGGGGACGAGATTCACGAATACAGGCGAGTATGTATCCTCCGGCGTATCGGCTAGCTCAACGACATTCTTACTTCAGGCTATCGTCGATCTATTGATCTGTGCCGAGAAGCGTACTGCATGTAACCCATATCCACCCCAGGTACCTAGAGACCGACTTCTCGAGAGGAGGATGAGCCAAGTGCAACTCTGTGCATAACCACTGTAGAACGGAGCAGCAGTTCTCGAGGTGCGCCGAGATCCATATCTCCCTGCCCTTCAGAAGCTCTGTGCCCTGATCTTTCCTGATGTTATCGGCGGCCCTATCCAGTGTTTCTTTCCCATACATTGTCATCCAGTACTAGGCCTGCCCTTCCATCTTTGCAAGAGAACGTTCAAGGTCTAGCAAAATAACATCGTTAGCAAATCTTTAGTCTGAGTACAAAGACAATATGCTACAATGTTACAATTTTCCAACTATGGCATTGTTCGCGCAGCAATATCACTTGGTCCTCCTCGGAGACTAAGTCGTTGTCGGAAGTGATGGCGACCAGGGCACGTTCTCCGTCACTTGGCGTCGAGGAGCTCTGGGGCGTACTAGGTTCGGGAACTATGTGTGACGGGTGTCTGACTTGCTGGACGTGCTCGTTTACGACTTCGAGAAATCTACAATACAGAAACATCGAACATATTATTATCACCAGAATTTGGTAAGCCCCGAAGACCTCATCGGCCCAGGATCCATATCGGCTCAAGGTGGGTATCGTCCTAGAGTCTTATATCGGCCGATGGGGGTTATCTTAAACCAACCACCAACGGCAGTCGGATTCTTGTTAGATTCGAGAAGATCTTATCCAGAGAAGACCGAGTTTAAGAAAGATGTGGCTTGTATCTCTTAATTAGGAAGAGTTTGTTAGTTTTCTGTTTTATCTTTAGGAAAGTGTGTTAGTGTCCGGCAATGACTTTATCTGTTTCCTTTTATCCTTAGGAAAGTTTGAGTCGTATTCTGTTAGGATCTTTGTTAGCCTATGGGTATAAATATGTAAGCCCGAGGTTCATGTAATTTTTATCACACGATCAATACAACTTCAGCGCATCGCCAACCTTTACTTTTCGTCTTCTTCGGCGAGTTCATGCCCTTCCCACGAGGGGTAAGTCTCGTTATGGCTGCCTGCGTTATCGGGGCTAGGGCTTCGACGTTCTGATCTCATCAACGTAAGCACCTACTATCATATATCTTAGTTAATCTGGTTTGGTGTCTCGATTTAATCGTATCGGCCGAGATTCGTTTTAGGGTTTACGTCGGTATCGACTAAATCGCTTCGCTAGATTAGATTGGCTAAGGTATCCACCATCCTGAAAATCAGTCAAGGGCTTGATTGTCTAGGTCTTGCGTTTCTTTTCATACTTAGTGCTGCATCAGTTCGGTTTGACCTACTAAGTCGTGATTAGAATCGTAATCTCTAGCCTGCTTGTTGTCTGCCAATAAGGGTTTCATCGAGGTTTCAGCCGGTGAGTTATCTGGATGTTGCATCGGCCCAAGAGTTTTACATATAGAGTGGATCTGGCCGATGACGACAGAGTATTTATTGTTTATATGCTTATTAAGAGTTTATGCCATCGGACCCCTAGCCGATGTGTGCTTTAATCTTCAGATCAATGTTTATTTTATATTTGGATTATGCTATATCACATTGCTATATCATCATGTTATCGTCAGCCGATTGCCTCTATATAAATGTTTGCTCAGTACACAGCCGATGGTTCGAAACCCTAACTGCATCGGCTGGCATCAGCATCGGCTGGAACTGCATTATCAGCCTACCTGCCGATCGGTCGTTTTTGCCCTATCGGCTCATCGGTCGGTAGACTGTTTTTGCTATCGGCCGATAGGCCGATACGTTATATGTTCTGCTGTTTTGCATATCTTGTCAGTAGCAGGATCAAACTGACTGGCACGCCTGCGCTTCATCAATTTTAGGACCTGCACTGGAGCTAAGCAGATCTCCCAGGCCTTCGTGTGTCCGCACGCCGGATCCACATCGACGGTACGGATTTGGCGTCAACACATACGAAAACTCATAAATGGATATTGCAAAAGAGAAGTGTTTTCTAAACATCAAGCCCAATACTTGTCCATCTTTATTACAATAAAGGATGAAAATAAAAATTTACTCTTCATAAAAGGGGATGACTGAATCCTCGAGTTCCTCCACGTCCGACATCATGTCATCGCGGCGCTTGTCAACTCCTCCGTTGGTCAAGGCCTCCTCTTGATTGACCTCGAGGTGAGTAAACCTGAGGCAAGCGAGGACGTGACACGCTCCGGAATTGATCCCGGTGCACACCCCATCCACCACCTGCTCGGCATGGTCGTTGTCGACGGCCTCCAGCGCCGTGATGAGGGTCCCATGGGATCGCATCACCGTCATCTCATCGGGGAAGGCTGGGTGTTCGATGTGCCTCCCCAACCCCTTGGCCACCACGTCGAGATGCCAATAGTTCTCATGCAGCGCATGACGGAGGGAGGACAGGTTGTCCCTCGTCTCCGAGAGCTCGTGCTCGAGACCCCAGTGGTGGCGGTCGTTCCCTGCTACCACCTCCTGCAGCTTGGTGTTGTTGGCCCGTGCTTCTCTCAACTAGGCTTCTAGCGCAGCAACGCGATCGTTGACCGTAGACGCGGCTTTCCCAAGCTGTCCGATCTCGGCAACGAGATCTCGTGCGTTTGTCTCAATTAGCCGACAAGCGTGCAGAAGCTTATCGGTGGACAAGGATGGCCCCGAGACCGTGAGGGCGCTAGCTGAGGGAGGGTGCGGAGGCAGAACGGTGGTCGAGAGGGGCGATTTGGAGCTCGCCTCTTCTCGGGAGCCTGTGCGCTGACCTGAGTTAGAGGAAGAGGGGTTGCAATCAAAGAAGTCTCATTACTACAGAGGACGGAGAAAGGTGGATCTCGGTAGCTGAGTTGGAGGGGGAGGGGCTGCAATCAAAGAAGTCTTATTACGCTACAAATACCATGGTCGGTGTATAACCCGTCGACAACTTGATGGCAGTCTTGATCAATGGTGAGGACCGGGACTATACTTAGGGAGAATCAGAGGTCTGATACAGTTAAGATACCATGTGAGAAGGTGACTAGAGTCAACATTTTGAAGGTCAACTTTGGTCAACAGTAGGATCAGAACTAGACTTAAGGAGAAGTTAAGCTCCAGACGGTCAAGAATGTCGGGTGACGAGATTGGATACGAGATGACACACAGTGGATAAACATCAAGTGGGATAGGTATTCGTGATGGGCTTCACAAGATGTGTGTATAAGCATCGATGTTCGTAACGGAAATTGGCTGGAGAGAAATTGAGGAAGAGTATACGGTGCTACAGACCTACGGTACTTCATGTTAGTGTAGCATGCATGGATGTGTACGTACTGTTGCATCGACTTGCTTGATAGCAGGCCAAGCAAGTCACGTGTGGCAGCAGCTTGGTGGGTCGAGAGGTCGTGTACTGCAGACCCAGCCAGCGTTCACAAAACCACCGATAACCGCGCGGTTACCAGCCTTATCGCCAGGGTGCGGTAACGCATACCGCGTGGTACGATTTGCCAAATTTTAAGCAAATTCAAAAATTCAAAAAAAAAATCAAAAAAATCATGGATGTAGTGTTTGATTTGTAGTATATTATGGTGAAGAAATTTCTTGAAAAAGAGTAATATAAGTTCAAATTTAAGGGCAAAACCGAAAGTCATTAGGAAATAGGAAAAAGAAATAATGAAATGGGCCTATTCTTGCACTGTTCATGCAGCCCATTAAGGCCCAAACACGAGTGGCGCGAAGGTAATCTTCTCTCTGTGCTCGGTTACTGCACGATTTGGGCCGATTACCGCGCGGTTTGAGCTAAATATCGCGTGGTAGCGCGCGGTTACCGTTGTCGTATATTGCCCTTTCTAGCCGCCATAATGCGCGGTAACCGTGGTTTATCACGTAGTTACCGCTCGGGAAACCGTGGTTACCGCACAAAAAACCATGGTTGCGCGGTTTAGTCTATAGTTTTTGACAATAATGTGAAATATTTGAGGTTTAGGTGAAATACATTGTGCATGCTTTTGTCAATGTTGTGCAAGTTCTAGCCTATGTTTTAATTTGGGTTTAGGTCAAATATATTGTGCAAGATTGATGTTTGTTGAGAGAGGAAGGTTTGTAGAGTGTGTTATTTGTTGGATGAGTTATTATGGTTGATGTAAATTTATTGTGCAAGTTCTAGCCTAAGTTTTAATTTGGGTTTAGATCGAATACATTGTACAAGATTGATGTTTGTTGAGAGAGGAAGGTTTGTAGAGTATGTTATTTGTTGGATGAGTTATTATGGTTGATGTAAATTTATTGTGCAAGTTCTAGCCTAAGTTTTAATTTGGGTTTAGATCGAATACATTGTGCAAGATTGATGTTTGTTGAGAGAGGAAGGTTTGTAGAGTATGTTATTTGTTGGATGAGCTATTATGGTTGATGTAAATTTATTGTATTGATAATGAGTTCATATGTGAGATTGTTGGATGAGTCATTATGCTTTCAAATGTGAGATCGGTGATTGTTGTTGTTGAATTATTATGTTATGAATTGTTGAATTGATTTCAAATCCATAATATAAAAAAGGTAATGCCGAATTTTTGTATTGCATATCCACAAGTTAGGTTTTCAAGTATCCTATATTTTTTTTTATTATCCCCAAATTCTACACACATTTAATTGTTTCTCCAATTTTTTTTGTATTTTCTTCATTTTGTTCTTTTTTCGGCCAAACATCTTGCGGTAACCGCGGCAAATCGCGTGGTAACCGCGGTCCAAACCGCGATACCGCGTTTTTTCTGAATTCAAATTTTCAAAACCGAATTTTGCGCAGTTTTTGGCGGTTACCACGTACCGCGGGGGTGCGGTAACCACCCCTCAAATGGTAAGGGGAACCCTGGACCCAGCTGGCCCATGCGGCAGGAAGGAAGCAGCAGGCAGTAGCGCACGGGAATTGTACAAGGGCGACGTGTGATCACGGGATTGGCGAACGCAGAAGGAGTTTGGTTTGGATTCATCGTGGCTGGCTGTGGCTGCGGTGTTTTGAGAGAATACAATTTTGGTAAATTGTATTTGATTTAAAATATGAGGGTTTGAATTCTAGTGGAACTATGAGTTTTATTTTTATTTTGAGTAAGAGGTTTTAGGTATTAATAGAGAGGAATGCTATGTCTTGAAGATAAGTCAAGTTTAAGATATTAGAGAGTTGATAGCTCTTTGTATTAGGGTATCATGAGAAACTTGTGAGGGGTGTTGTGGCTGCACCTTGTGAACAATACTTGAGCAATAAAGATCATATTCAATTATCAAGGCATCGACGATCTCTTTTGGTTTCGGTTTCATAAGTCTTATATTATTGTTCAGTTCTGGCATTAACTTGTGATTTTTTGTTTTGCTGTGATTATGTTCAAGTTAATCCGTCCAAAACCATTCTAATACTTAATGGATCAGGTTGTTCGCTAATTAATATTGTGTGTTCAAAATTGTAACCTTCTGAAAAAAGTTTCATTCATTGGTTTTTGTTAGATTCGAATTTGTTTAAGTTTTAGGTTTTGTTTAGATTTGCTGAAATTTTGATACAGCTAGTTTTCACGTGTGTTTTCTCTTAAACCGTTCATTAATTTGTAAATCTCTCCAGTAGAGTTGTTACTTGGTTTGCTTCGTTTATATTGTTAAGATTTAAGCTTGATCCAACAGTTAGTTTTAGAGAAAACATATTTTTACAGAAGTTTTGTTACGCTATTTTTAAGCTGACGGTCAAACCGTCAAGTGACGTATGGTCAGACCGACCCTAATAGGTTGGATGGACTGTTATATGTGTGTTACATTAGATTTTGGGGTTGGAGTATGTTTTGATCTATCAAAGTTTAATTATTTGACTTCTGCTGACGTAATCTACCATTCACATCTCTCTGATAGACTTGGTTACTTGTGTTTGATCCTACAAGATTGGCGGGCTCCGCCATGGGACGACGGAATGACATGGAGGGGAATGGCGGCGTTAGAGTGAGGAAGAAGAAGATATAAGGGCAATTCCATCTTTGATAGCATTCTAGCAAACACCTCCCGTTTAATCGTGGCATTTTATCAAAGCTCATTTAAATGATGGCATTTTAGCTAAGTCATTTTTCTACGATGGCAAATATGCAAATTTCTTGGATAATACGCCTAGATTATGTAGGAGCTACCGGAGAAAATATAAAGATAATTAAGGGTGTGTTTGGTTGGGCTTTTCAACCTGCTTTTACTTTTGCAAAAGCCAAAAGCTAACCAAAGGGCCCAAAAGCCACAACTTGTTTTTGCTCCAAAGCTGCTTTTAGTGTAGTACAAATCCAAAAGCAGCCCCTACCCCTGCTTTCACTGGCTTTTGAGGGAAAAAATTACCCACCTATGCCATTACGGAAGAAAATGATTCGCTCTTTCTTTCTTTCCCGTTCCCCTTTCGCGAGACCGAGTGCTGGCCGTGGTCCTTCGACGCAGCGCTAGGGTTTGAGGCCGCCTGCCCGACGCCACCCCACGCCGCCCGTGCTCTACGCCGCCCCAGGCCGCCTGCCCGACGCCGCCCCACGCCGGCCGACAACCCCCCACGCCGCCCCTGCTCGACACCGCCCCAGGCCGCCTGCCGACGCCGCCCCACGCCGCCTGCTCGACGCCGCCCCACGCCGCCCCTGCTCGACGCCGCCCCAGGCCGCCTGCCCGACGCCGCCCGACGCCGGCCGACGACCCCCACGCCGCCCCACGCCGGCCGACGACCCCCCACGCCGCCCCACGCCGCCCGACACCGCCCCACGCCGCACCTGCTCGACGCCGCCCCAGGCCGCCTGCCCGACGACCCCCCACGCCGCCCGACGCCGCCCCACGCCGCCCTGCTCGACGCCGCCCTAGGCCGCCTGCCCGACGCCGCCCCACGCCTCCTGCTCGAAGCCGCCCCAGGCCGCGTGAAGCCACCCCTGCCGGACGCCTTCGCCATTGCTCCAGAAAGGTGAGGCCGAGTGCTCCTGCTCTTGTGTTGCCCCTAGAATGTTGCAGCAAATTGATTTTTGTATTGCAAATTGATTGAACAAAAATTTATTTGGTCCAAGAATGGGTGACAAGGCAGATTGGGGTGATGGTTTTGTAAGGCATTTGTTTGATGTTTGCAAAGAAGAGATAGAAGCTGGGAATAGACCCATGGGAATTTTCACCACTACGGGTTGGAAAAATGTTGTTTCCAAGTTTGCAGAAAAATCGGGTGACAAGCGAACCAAAAAACAATTGAAGAACAAGTTAGATGTTTTGAAAAAGGAATATACAATGTTTATGGAGTTCAAGAATTGTGCCACTGGTCTTGGATGGGATGAGGCAAAACAAACTATTGTATGTTTGCCGGAATGGTGGGAAGAACACCTTGCTGTAAGTACTATTCTTTCACCCTGTGATATTTTTTTTCTATTCTTTGTTATAGTGTGCCTTGCTAATTTTATTTATTTAATTTCAGAGATGCAACAATCGTGAGAAAGGAATCAAATGCAATCATGTGAAGTTTCGCAAACAAGGACCAAAATTCCTAGATGATTTGCATATCATTTTTGGTAAGTCACATGTTAGTGGGGCTTCAGCATCATGTCCTGGAGATGTATCCTCCGATGAGGCAAGTGATGATGATGTGGCTGAGGTACCAAAACCTGCAAACCCAGTGAACCCCGGAAAAAATAAACGCAAGGGGTCGTCTACTGTTGTTCGAGATAAGGATGAGAAGAGCCCATTCGTTCGTATGTACAAGAACACTTGTTTGAAGATAGAAACGGCAGCAGATAAGATTTCTACAAGTGTTGAAGCATCATCAGCTTCTCCATGCAATGTAGTCCCTACCATTAAAGAGGCTATGAAGATGGTGAAAGATTGTGGGGTCGAAGAAAAAACTGGTTTAATGCACACAGCCACAACTTTGATTATGAAGCCTGAATTTAGGGAGGTCTTTAGCTACCTAGAAACAAATGAAGGAAGACTCGATTTGATCGAGAGGGAGCATGAAAAGGAGATGATGAAGCGTTAGTGATTCCCTACGTTAAAATTTTATTTTTATCGATTGTTGTCTTGTTTATGTGATATGTGAGAACCATTTGCTTCCCTATGTGAGAACACTTTGAGTTATTTATTTGTATGTTGTAAACCAATATTTTCTTGGACATGTAAAACCGTTATTTCCATGTTGTGAGCTAATATTTGCTTCCCTATATGATGTTATGTTATGTACTTGTTGTTGTACTTGTTGATGTCCTTATGCTGTTACGTTGTTGTCCATATGTTCTTGCCGTTAATTATTACTATATCTTCTGTAGATGGATGGAAAATTGGTAGATGTAACCAAAGAAGGGCAAAAGGGATTATTGATGCTAGCTGACCTTGCCCAACATGCTGCTATTATGGGAGAAATGACCAATTTGTACACTGAGCGGTATTTGCAAAAAGGTGTATACAGACAAACGCCAGAAACTGGAATTCAATGGGTGATGAGGTTGATGGATCGTCCAAGGTATTTTTATAAGATGTTTCGGATGAGCCCTGAGATTTTTCATGCACTTCATGACTTGCTAGTCTCTACCTACGGATTGAGATCGAGCAACAATGTTTCATCCATTGAGTCATTGGCGATGTTTTTGTGGATCGTCGGAGGGCCACAATCATTTTCACAAGTTGAAAGTTGTTTCACACGGTCACTTTGGACGGTTCACACCAAGTTTCATGAAGTGTTGAAGTGTTTGTGCAAGTTAGCTAAAGACAATATTACTCCTAGAGATCCTACTTTTTCTACGGAGCATGGAAGGTTGAGAGAGGATCGATTTTGGCCATACTTTAAAGATGCGATTGGAGCAATAGATGGTTCACATATTTCAGTGGTAGTGCCATTGGATGAAACAATTAGCCACACATGTCGTCATGGATATACATCTCAGAATGTGCTAGCTATTTGTGACTTTGACATGAGGTTTACCTTTGCGGTTGCTGGTTGGCCAGGTTCTGCACATGACTCGCGCATCCTTAGTCATGCATTGGCCAATTTTCCTTCATTTCCCGTGCCTCCTACAGGTATAAATGGTTCCTTCATTAATTTTAATATTTGTACACTATTATTATTATTTGCATTACTAATTTAGTTTTGTAGAAAAATATTATCTCGTCGACTCGGGTTATCCAAACCGAATAGGGTATCTTGCATCTTTCAAAGGAACCACATACCATATACCAGAATTTCGGCATCGTTCGGGACCTCCTCAAGGAAAGTATGAGGTGTTCAATTTCTTGCATTCCTCCCTTCGAAATGTTATTGAAAGGTCTTTTGGAGTCTTGAAGCAAAAGTGGCGTATTTTGAAGGGCATCCCAAGTTTCTCACCTACTACTCAGAAGCATATCATCATGACTTGTCTTGCTTTGCATAACTTCATCCGTGATAGCAATTTACGTGATATGGAGTTTGAGAGATGTGTTGCTGATGAGGACTACTTACTACAAGATACAAGTGACACGTCAGACGATGAGAGTGAAGATGCAGAGAATGATGATACCATGAATACTATTCGTACTAGGATAGCTGATGCTTTGATTAGTGCAAGAGGAGGATAGTTATTTTGAGATATGGCATCATTATATGAACCATTTATCTTTTGTTCTGTTTATGTGGACCATATCACTTTGATGGATGAAAAACTAACATATTTTGATGAAAAACTTTGATTGATGAAAAACTTATACATTTTTTCTTTAAAAATTGGCCATTCAAATACAAAATATTGAACAAATTAGGTTTGCACGAGTAATTTACATATAAACAGTCCCACATGCCATTAGGGGTATTACAGGTATTTCTTCTACAACCTATAGTTTCACAGCTGCTCTAACCAAACGGGCTTCTGCTTTTCCCACGGCTGATTTTCCACAGCTACTTTTCCACAGCCCACAGCTCATAGCAGCTTTTTCAAAAGCCACGGCTCAACCAAACACACCCTAAAGCGTTGCCCTCGACCGAGGTTGCTGCCGTCACTAGCTTTCTTTAATTATGTTTCAGTGTACATGCATGCATCGCTTTCGTTTCTTCTCTCTCTCTCAGGGTGGACGAGATGTAGCCTAGATTAGATTAGCTTTGTTTGTTTGGTTGTCAAGAGGAGCAGGGATACGTTTCCGGTGACATAGTAGTTTGAGGCCAAGATGGTAATTAAAATGCTAAACAAGCTAAAGCATGTGCTAATTGCGGCATCAACCATAGGGTTACTTTTAAGAGTTTAGGAATGATATGCCTTTCCTTTTGTTTTTTCTTCGGTTTTATAGTTCAAAAAGGAAATTTAATCATGGTGCAAAAACAGTAGTAGAGGCCTTCTGCTTGTGCATCTCTTTGCGTGTTAAATATTGGGCCTGGTCAAAATATGGGGCCATTTTTGTGCAAGGAATATGTTTATTTTGACTCCTTCAAATATAGGTACGATATGATAATTTGATACGTACCCTCAACCGTAATACCAGATATTTTGACCCTCTAATTATTAAAACCAGTGTAAAATAATTGACTCAATGGTTTTGAAGGTGGTTTTTTTGCTAATGTGGCTCGTTGACCTAATCCAACCAACAGAGTTATTGTGTGGGTCTCACGTGTCAGCGACTCCACTCTTTCTACTATCCTCCCTCTCTTCCCATGGCGTCTTCTCGGCAGTAGCATTGCAGCGGTAGGGCGGCGGGAGGTCGACAGCAGAGTGGCGGCGACGGAGGAGCTCGAGGGCCGCGTCGTCTCTCCTCAAAGGCGACGTGCCACGACGCCGAGCTGGAAGAGCGTGTCCCGCGACTAGAAGAGCGGTCACCGCAGCTTGGGGAGACGACGAGCGCGTCGCCGCAGAAGATGAGAGGGGGTAGACGTCAACACTAGAGAGGAGCTTGGAGCAGGGACCGGTGGAGGTGAAGTCCAAGCTCGGTATGCTCCCGGCCTTCTCGAGCTCGGGTCCGGCAACGGCACCGCCCTCCTTCTTCCTCTCTCTATGGCCTCCTTCCTCTCCCCCAACCGCAAGCAGCAGGGGCCTCGCACAGTGTCGGCCAACGTGATAGAGGATGTCATGGCAAGTGACGGCGAGCGGATGCACCCCGGCAAGCCGAATCCACGCGCTCCACACCACCCACCTCAACCCCACCCCACTCCTCACAACCGCCGCTGCCGCTGACGTGATGGAGGCGGAGGCGTCGGAGCTGCTCGCCACGGCGGTCCACGAGCTCAACCACGGCGCGCATGACCCGTCTCGCAGCCAACCAGTACGGCTCCTCGGCTTGCAGCGGTAGCATGGACCGTAGCCACCTCCACGACGCACTGCATTCTCTGGCCAGCCATGGCGGCCAACGCGACGGCGGCGGCGAGCCGGTGAGGTCGCGGTGGGTGCCCAAGCCCGAGCAAATCCTGATACTAGAGTCCACATTCAACAATGCCATGGTGAACTCGGCCAAGACGAGACGGCATGCACCCGCCACCTCCTCGAGCGCTTCGGCACCATCCGCAACGCCAACGTCTTCTAGTAGTTCCAGAACCGCCGCTCCCACTCCCGCTCCCTCTCCTGCCGCTGTGCCCTGCGTCAGCTCCCCTCTGCCGCCGCCGCTGGTCCCATCGGTCGCCGCGACGCTTCCGCTGGTCCCGCCGGGCGCGCTATGCTTCCGCCGACCAAACCACCGTGAGAGAGGGAAGATGATGAGATAGATGAGGGAGAGAGGATAGAGAAAAAGAAGTGGTCACTAACATATCGGTCGCACGCATTTTTTAGTGTCACGTAGACGTCATGTTAGTAAAAAACGTCTTCAAACTCACTGAGGGAGTTATTTTACACCGGTTTTACTAATTAGGATGATAAGATATCTGGTATTGTAGTTGAAGAGTATAAATCATATTACCACATTTGAGGGAGTCAAAGTGAAGTTGTTCCTTTGTGCAAAGCTTGAGGAATTCGAGACAATATTCCAAGATGGTCTGAATATCGCATCATGTATCGTATCGTGTTTCAGTATTGACCCAACCGTCAAATTACCATTTGACAAGAAAAACTGGACCGATCAGATGACCTAGGCTAAAAGTCTTTTATCGTCAAACTCTTCCAATTTTCACCTAGAATACAAAAAACAGTTTTTAATTTCCCCAATTTAACTTTCAAAAAGATGGACATATAACACCTTAAACCTATATGTCTACTATGGTTCATGAACTATTAGGTAAGTTTTTTAACCGGCCCTTAAAAAAAGATTTTAAATCTTAGCAAGTTACTCTTAATTAGCCCCATTGCAAATAGTACATGTTCCCGATCGAGTAGTTAAGCTAATACCCCTCTTCTCCGCAAAATAAAAAAAAAATACAGTATTGATCCATATAAGCTATACTCAGCTGGACGCTCGCATTTGTACAGAGCTAGCTAGCAGGGACAACCGGACAACCGCACATGTGCACGGCCGGTTAGGTAAATATGTATGACAACTGTAGAGCCGGCAACAAATAAGGATCGAAATATCGAAAAAGAACATTACCGGTATCGAGTCGTAATTCATGTAAGAGATTTTCAACTATAAAATCACATATAAAACTTAATATAACTACATAATATATGACCAAATTAATTCATACATGCATTATGCACAAATTAAATGGAATGGCTAAATGGTTTGGCGACAGATTTTTGAGGTCAAAATCTTGCAGATTTCTAACCTTAGGATTTGCTTTGCGATTCGTGTTCCGACGATCCTAACTCTTCTCCTTCAGCTCTGGTGGCACCTTCTTCTCTAGCTCCGGCAGCTCAGGCGATCCCGACGAAGACAATGGAGTTAGGGTTTAGGGTCCCGGTTTGGGGTTGGGGGGAGGGGGAAAGGGAGGAGTTCGTCGGTCTTAGAGGGATGGTCGTGGGAGACGGAGCCCCGACGGTGGGTGGCGAAACGGGCGAGTAGCAAGGCGGCGACGGCAACGCCGAAGTCGTGAGGTTGGTAGCTAGCAGTAGGCCAATGCTGGTGGCAGGGCAAAGCGGATCGAGGGGCCGGTTAGGAGGCGGCGACCGATGGTGACGGATCTGACAGCGAGGAGCCGTCGAAGACAGGGAAGAAGACAGGGTGGGGACACCTCATAGCCGTTAGCTTGAGGAGGAGGAGAGGTGGGAAAGGGAAAGGGAGAGGCCTAGTGGGCCTCATCGACACGGTTCGCGCCTTTCCAGCGCCAGTGAGGCCCGATGGCGGCAGCGGAGACAGGGGAATCACGAGCTTTCTGTGAAAGCGGTGGTACGCACGGGAGGAGGAGGGAGTGGAAATGACAAAGGAGGAGGCGAAGCTAGGGTTAAGTGTGATGCACGAAACTTAAAGCGGATCCAACAGCTCAAAATCACATGATTTCAGGTGGGATTTTCCGTCACATCTATATTGTATATAGTTGGGACCAAAAGCTTGATGTGCATGGAGCAACATCATTTAGAAAATAGTAGCCTTTTGTAGGGTACATGGTACCCGGATATCTCATGTTGGGCCTTTGTGCCAAATAGCATGGGGTGGGCCGAGTGCCCTAGACCCATATGGCTAACTTCTAATTTAAGAAAGGGATTAAAGATAAGGCTATAAATCTTATTTCACATAAATAGATGGTAGGCACCCGGATTATGAGGGTTACGCTACCATCCACAGCCGGTTCCCTTTACGGTTCCCTACGCCTATATAAAGGGAACTGGTAACTCCTCACAACCGGGCATACACGCTGCGGGTGATCGCGACGTGCTATTCTCAACGTCGTATTACGAAACCCTACACAGATTTAGTCTCATACAACTGGACTAGGGTATTATCTCTTGCCAAGGGCCTGAACCAGTATAAATCTTGTGTCACAATCTCTCCTAGATCTAGTGCACCCCATAAATATTATTGCCGATCCAGAGAATCGACAGCTGGCATGCCAGGTAGAGGGGCACTAGATCTATCTTTAGGGGGAGATGGCTTTAATCACCGATATTGCCGGGTTTGTCGTTTCAATCTATGTGTGTCGGATGAGTCGCCTTGACGGCTCGTCGGCTTCTTCGCTGTTGACTAGAGCTACGTCTCCACGACGGCCGCCTACGCCACCATCGAGCGACCACGTCCCCGCCGACTGGTTGGCTTCGCTGGCGCCAAGGGGCCTCACTTTCTCAATGGCTCATCGGCTTCTTCACAACGCCTAGGGAGTGCATCTCCACGCCGGCTATCTCCGCCACAACCGAGGGATCTCACCGCCACAACGGCTCATCGGCACCTCGTTGTTGGCTGGGGATTGCGTCTCCACGCCAGCCACATCCTCAGGCTAGCCGGCACTGCCATCGTCGGGAGGCCTCACTGTCTTCATAGCTGGACAGCCCTGATGCGCGAGAGGCCTACCATAGCCGCTCTTAACTCATGGAATATCAAGCAAGCTAAGTCACAATTTATATGATATTTTCGTTCGAGTAATTTATTTTGTTTCTGACTTATTGTTTAGTTGGTCACCCAACTAAACAGAAATTCGGGGGCTACACCTATTAGGTGCTCATGCTGCACGTTCTTTTCTTTCTCCCAACGGTTGCAAAAGTACCTGAGTAGCACAAACTCTGATCCGTGAAGCTCTGTTTCCTCGCACGACTCACACGGTCAAGGCCACGTCTAACACCATTCCGCATGTAAAAATAGGTATCTTTTTGTATGCGGCCCCTTAAGAGGCCCGCCTACAAAAATCAATTTTTGCATGCGTGCCTCTTAAGGAGCCGCATGCAAAAATACAGGTTGATTTTTGCAGACGCGACCTATTACAGTATGTCTGCAACCTAAATAGAGTCTCATTCAGAAAAATCATTTCTGTAGTAATGACAGTACTCGAACACGTCAGATTTAGCTGTAGCATGAGTTTGAAGTCTCAGATCAAGTCAGCCAATCTTCACAAGTTCATCAAGTATCTTGCCAATCTTAACGTGTGGCATATTAGCTCACACGTTATGTCGTTGATCGATTCGGCGTCAATCCATTTCTGACCTTGTCTTATTGTTATTGTGTTGACACGAACTATGTCGACAAACACAATGGCTTGGGACATCTGCTTAGCTCCAGTGCAGGTTCTAAACTTTGATGAGATGCGAGCATGCCAGTCAGTGTGATCCTGTAACTGATAAGATAGATAAATTCGTTGATGATCAAAGAGCTGATCGGCTAACAAGACGATGTAGCGATATTAGTCAATATAGCGATTCTAGCCGATGTTGGTAGGGTTTTGAATAATCGGCTATATGTCCGATGTAGATTTTGACACTTGGATAAATAATATAAAGGTAATCAGCTGATGATAATATAAACCAATCTGCAGATGTAAATGTGACAAAGTAAATATCCAATGAATCATTCAGCTGATATAAATATAATAGAACAAATATCCAACAAGCCAATCGACCGATATGACATAGAATATCAAATGATCTGATGGTTAAAACATCCACCGGCTGGAAGCCCGATGTTATTTAATTCAAATGATTAAGAAATCAATGAAAACTTTGTACTAATCGGCTAAAACCAAATTTTATATAATCCTTATAAGCCGATGCAACACTTAGATAACTCATCGATTGAAACCCCGATGAAACAATGATTGATGCCTACAAACTCAAATAAATCTACCTTACAACCGCAACCCCATAGGCCGAACCCAATCGATGCAGCATAAGGTTGATAATTGTCTAATAGATTTAAGCAAGCCGATATGACACCGATCAAAGTGGTCATGCATTAAATTTAACTAAGACAGTAAAACCATCAAAGAAAAATTTAATACATCAGATAAGATCGGCTAACCCTCCGATAAAACACTAGCATGAACCTATCGGCTTAACAAAATTTAGATTATCAATAACAATCTAGTAGGTCGGACCTAACTGATGTAGCACGAGATTGTATATGATAATTTAATACTCAATGGACTGATAGATCTGTCTAATGTGATAGATATAACGAATCTATCTAAAACAACATTGTGATTGTAGAGATATATTGACTAAGTCAAAATATCAAACCTAAACGAGATAATTCCAACTAAACCGATGCATCTCTAAACACAATGCAATTAAAGATAGAATTGAAATATAAATATGCAAAGATACTGATGTAGCCTTGAACAACACCAATATAGCCGATACAATTGCCAGGGCTGGCGGGACATAGACTTACTTCTTCGCCGGAGATCAAAGCCGATGCAGCCCCATGAGGCTCCCAAGTTTCGCCGATAGTAAAAGAAACCTCGAAAAAGAGGGTGGCAATGCGTCGAAAGTTATATTAATCCGAGAGATAAATTACAAAGACCCCAGTTTTACATATTTATACCCATAGACCAATAAAAGTCCTAATTAGACATGATTCACACTTTTCTAAAGTTAAAGTAAAAGATACAAGTCCTGATCAGACTCTAAGCAATCTTTTCTAAAAATAAATCCTGACTAATTAATAGATAAATTAAGCTGTCATGTTGTGGTCTTCATGATTTCTTCTTAAACTCGGTCTCTTCTAGATAAGTTTTCATCGATTGCTCGATTTCTTTATTTAATCGAATCTATTAGAAAATCTTATCAAATTTTGACGTTAAGACATTGCCCTCGAGTTAAACAAACAAATAGATATGAACTTGTTGCACCATTTGCTTGATCCATCTACAGATCTGCTTTATATTATCATATATGTTTTCGTATATGCTTATGAATTTATGATGAGGAAAGTATTTTTATCCTTAAAGGGGATATCCTCTTGTTTCTTGCATGTCATCTAAATAGTCATAAAAAAAACTAAAAAAAATAACAAGATAGATTAATATGAAACATATCACTCCACAAACATGCATGTTTAAATTCGGTCTCTACAAATTGGAACAAAAATAACAAATATAATTGTGAATATACATTAACTTTTTTTTAATTTATTTTTTTTTGTTGTAGCCTGTAGAAGTCGAATTTAGCTTTACATGTTTATAGAGTGATATATTTTATATTAATCTATGTTGTTAATTTTTTTTAAAAAAATTTATGACTATTTAAATGATATGCAAGAAACGAGGCTACGATGAGATGGATATCATTTAAAAAAATTTATGACTATTTAAATGATATCCATCTCCTTCACGATCGATGTAGATGCTAGCTACGATGCGCGAGATCCAGCCATGGGCGAAGACGAAGAAAACGATACGATCAGTCAGAAGTTGAAACAGCAAACGCATAATTACAAACCTCTCCTATATATTAACAACATATTAGTATAATCGTTCAAAGGAGTACAAGATGATCGAACCAAGAACTAAGGCAGAAGCAAGCGTACATGCACAGCAGAAAGCAGTATATATACGGTATATATACTCGTATGCATATGGTGTGGCATGTAGAAGGAAACGGAGCTCCGATCGATGTAGCTAGCTACCAGTAGTCTTGGCCGTATAGCAAGCTCCCATGGTCGTACACGCTCTGGAACGGCATGGACGCCGCCGTGGCCATGACACCGGCGGGGCCACCGGCGGCATCCGCCGTCGCCATCATCATCCGCCCCGCGCCGGCGGCGTTCGCGGTCGCCATCGTGGGCGGCATGGTGGATCGGGGGACGCCGCCGGCCGCAGCCCCCAGCATCATCGACGCGCTGCCGAACGAGGAGGAGGAGGAGTGGTAGCGCTGCTGCTGGTGGTGGTGACCGAGGTCGTGGTCGGCGACGTTGGAGTCCCGGCCGGTGAGCTCCTGCACCACGGCGCGGAACTCCTCGGCGCTGGCGGTGAGCTTCATGGGGCTGGAGATGTACACCACCTTGATCCCCTTCCCGCCGCCTCCCCTGCTCCCCCTCCCGCCGCCGCCGCCCTTCCCGCCGCCGTGGCACGGCTTCGAGATGCCGCCGCCGTTGTGGTGGCCGTGGTGCACGCTCAGCCTGTCCATCGATCTCGCCTCCATCCACGAACGCACGCACGCAGGCGATCGAACCAACAAACGCAAGTCAATCAATCGACCTCTCGACAAGATTGAGATGATGATTTAGTACGTGGTGGTGGGTCTTAGCTTCGGTGGCGCGAGCGCGGCTTATATAGGGCGCGCGCCGCCGCAAAGATTGTTTGATGTACTACAGGGGACACAGGGGGTGGTGATTTTTGTTTCAGGGATCACTGCTTCTGTGGCGCCCGCGCTACGGATTGGCTCGGATCGCAGGTTCCGCGAATCCACGGGGAGTAGTAAAGTTTTTTGAGGCAAATTGAGGCACATGTGGTTTTGGTGGTTTCTGGAGTTGGAGAGTCATGTAGGCAAGTACGGTCGCTGGGTGTGACGGTTTCTTTCTTGCGTCTCGCCATCGTACGTAGCTTGCTAGTTGCGACTACTAGCTAGTATTTGTTGTTTAGGGGAAACTTTTTAGTCGCTTGGGTGGTTATCAATTCGTTTATTGTATTAATAATTATATTTTTTTAAAAAAATCGATAACATGGATTAATATGTGTAATATACAATTTCATAAGCATGTATGTACAAATTATACATATTAATATATATAATTAATTTTTTTAATTTTATAATTTAAACGAGTGGACGACTACTCGGATATTTATAATCTCCTTTCAATTATTTAGCGCAACAAGTATAACTGCAGTAGTATAGCACCCGGAAGGTTGGTGAGGAGGGGAATGAATTCTATCTATGATGATGATCTCTATCGACGACCAGCACAGGAGATCGATCGATCTAGTAGGGAAGGTTCCAGGAAAAAAGGGGCGCGGGAGATTTTGACGTACAACGATAAATCAGTTGATTACTCGGATGGCATGTCGCCCTTGAAGCCTACAAGGCTACACGAGAGTTTGCCGGCGTTCCGGTCAACGTACGGTTCCGCAGAGAAATATATTTCGCGCCGGACAAAGTGGAGATATCGATGGTGATACATGCCGTCTCTGCTACCGTCGACCCAACCGTGTGGCACGTAGCACGTACACAACGGCGAGAACGGCGACGTGGATCGTCTTCCTGTTCGCCGGGCGAGCGATGGACAGCGCTCGCAGCGGAGAAGCTAACGGGGGGTGTAGAGGTGTGGGACAATTTAGCCAAGAGGGATACGGACGATCGGATCAATTCTAATCAGGTAATGGTCAAACGACATCAATTTTCATTGAGTTCTATTGGATTTTATATTTAAGACTAGCAAAAAAAAAATATTCGTACGTTGCAACACATAAACACGAGACGTATGTTGCAACGCATAAAGACAAGACGGACGATAATTTTGATAGGTTATTTAAGCACTTGATTAAGATCGCAAAGCATATGCTATAATGACAAGTTAGTGTTGGACTATGTAGAGCAGGCTGGCATGGTAATGACTGATGAGCTCCACCGTCGATCGCGCTTAGACACAGCCTTGAGCTAGCTTTGAGGAAGAAAAAAGTCCAAATACCCCTCTAAATTTTAGATAGAAGTCCGTCTAATACCCTAATCTTTAAAATCGGACATTCAACCTCTTAGAACTTTGCTATATCATTCATATTACCTCTAAGGTGCTATTGGATTATCATACTGTTAACGCCAAAATTTGGTAAGATTCTTTGGTGGTTTTGGTTAAGAAATGAGGTCAAATAGCCGATGAAAATTTATCCAGAAGAGACTGAGTTCAAGAAGTAATCTTGAAGACTATTGCATGACGGCTTAAGTTTATCTATTAATTAGACAAGTTTTGTATTTATGAAAGTTTGTGTCATATCCGGTGAGGACTTTATATTTTTCCTTTTATCTTTAAGAAAGTTTGTGTCGTGTCCAATTAGAACTCTTATCGGCCTATAGGTATAAATATGTATACCCAAGGTACCTGTAACTTATCTCCACAGATCAATATACATCTATTTTCTACGCATCGCCACCCTCTTATAAGGTTTTATTTTGACGAGTTCTTGTTTTCGCGCATGGGCTGCATCGATTGAGTTCGACCTTAGGCAAGAAATGAGTTCCGTCATCTTTGCTTGCACTAGCATGGCTAGGATTTTCTCAGTTGAGTTCGATATTCTAATCGGACCGACACAAGTGTTGTCTATCTGGTATATCATCTCTATCATTAGTTTTATTACTGTTTATAATCACATCGGCTTAGGTAGGACTTCCTCGGTTAAGTCTGATATTCTGATCAAGTTGATGTTTCTTTAAACATAATGTCGTTTTAGATAAATTTGTTATATCCTTCACATTAGATAGATTTATTGGCTCATTGAGTATTAGATTATCATATATAATTTCATGCTGCATCGGTTAGATTCGACTTACTAAATTGTTATTGATACTCTAAATCTTGTTAAGCCGATAGATTTATGCTAATATTTTATCGGAGGGTTAGCCGATCTTATCTGACGTGTTAAATTTTTTTTGATGATTTTACTGTTTTGGTTAAATTTAATATATGACCACTTTGATCGATGTCATATCGGCTGGTTTAAATCTATCAGGCAATTATCAATTTTATGCTACATCGGTTAGGTCCGACCTATAAGGTTGTGGTTGTAAGTTAGATTTATTTAAGTCAGTAGGTATCAATCATCGTTTGGTCAGGGTTCTAGCTGATGAGTTATCTAAATATTATTTAAGTGTTGTATCGGCTTGTAAGAATTATATACAAGTTGGTTTTAGCCAATTGCAGTAAAGATTTCATTGATCACTTAATCATTTAGATTTAATGAAATCAGATTTCTAGCCGATATATGCTTTGATTATCGGATCATCATTTATTCTATCATATCATTATTGGCTGATTGATTTCTGTTGGATTATAGTATCATTAGTTGGTTGTCTTTATATCATTATTTATTTAAGTATAAGAATCTACATCGGACATATAGCCGATTGCTCAAAACTCTATCGACATCGGCTAGTATCGCTACATCGACTTATTAGCCGATCGACTGTTTGATCGTCAATTTATATATCTTGTTAGTTACAGATCAAACTGACCGGCACGCTTATTTCTCATCAAAATTTAGGACCTGCACTAGAGCTAAGCAGATTTTCTAGACCATTGTATTTGTTGACATAGTTCGCGTCAACACAGATTTGACACCATCGGCCGGGCGCAAATTTTTCGTCAACACATACTCGCTGATGGCACCGTCGCTGGCTACACTGCCGGAGCTACGCGGCAGGGAGGAAGGTAGGGGTAGGGTGGCCTGCACACTGCGCTCCACTCATAGGCACAGGTGAGCATCTCTGCATCTCACTCCGTCTTCCCGCAGGTGGGGGCCACGGAGGTCGGGACGGATGAAGTCACGATGCCCTTCCGCGGAAAATCTTGGTGCCCGAGTCACTACGGGCTAAGCCTAATCCGATCTAGAAAAGAGGAGCAATATGTGTCAAGGATGAAAGTGCATCAAACGACAAACAAAAATCCCATGATCTTTAATTTTTATAATAGGTACCAACAATTATAAAAATACATTATTATGGATCTTATGTCATAAACATTTGATTTGAAAACTAATTACTAACTTTTATTGAGTACCGCACATACTATATATCTCACCTACATACAATTTCATTCCATTATGTAATGATGTCTATACATCATGAACATGACTTACTAAAAATAATCTTTTCGGCAATGATATGAACAAATTTGTATTGTCCTTGTCATTGATATTTCATGAATTAATTACCCTCCAGAAAGGTCATCACAGAAGGATCAAAAGGACAGCGTCAGATGTCAATACGTTGAGGCGTGAACAGAAACACCCTCTCGTTCACAAGCGTCCGGTACACTTGCTCGCACTCATGCGCGTACGCCCTCTTTTGCCTCTACCTGTCCGCCACCACAACGTACTCCTCAAAGCTAGCCTGATAATCGTAGCTCCTCGCCGAGGAGCTCCATGGTCACCTTCCTTTGCTCCTCTTCATCGTTGATGCATCCATCCAAAGAAGTCTCTTTTGTACCTGCTCTAGACTTGTAGGCAACAATCGCGTAGTCTCCACCGCATGAGGTGTGCAGCGTGCCACCAATCAAACTAACACAGCCACGACCTTTGTGATAGATGTCGCGATTGGCGGATATGACAATGACTTTTACCACGAAAGGGAGGGAGATCATGTGCGGATGCAATCCCACAGAAGATGGAGGCAGATGTGGCCACCGCCGTACACATGGTCGTGGGCTCATGGCCTCGGCTAGCACGGCTTTGCTGGAGACGAACATTGTTGCATGCGGCGGAAGAACATTAGGAGGTCATGCAATATGGAGGGCGAGTCAAGAGATATCACGGTCTAGTCGGTGCCACGTGTGCAGCGCGGCAGCCAGGAGCATCTCAGGAAAGTAGTAGCCATGCTCTGGTGCGCATCAGCGATTAGGAGGTAGTCATCTTATTTTATATGTTTACTAATGTCTATTTTTGTGCTTCTATTGGTTGCTAGGTCTGATAAGGGAGCGATCTATTTTTGATTTCCTATTTCCTATTTTTAGGATTAGATCTGGGGAGAGAGAGGGATTCGGACGCGATATGGGGAGGAAGCGATCTAAGAAAAAATTGGTGGCAAGTTTTTAGATTATATTTTTGATTTTCTATTCCTATTTTCACGGTTGGTATGTCAGGTGAAACGATAAAAACACTACGAATCTTTTAAGTAGGTAAAGATAAAGATTTTTTTGAAAAAGAGTTATGTTGGATTTGAGTAAATATCAGATGTTAGTTAAGTTTGGATATATATTGATATAAGATAGGCTGATCAGATTTATTTGGGAAAATAATATGTACAATTAGTGAACTGAAAGATCTTGGGATGAGACTATCTAAAAAATTACAATCACTACTTAAAATGATAATAATTGCTAATTGAAGGCACCTTATAAGCTACGCCAATTAACCGGTCTATGCACCATCACAAATTCCATCAACAAGTTAGCATCAGTTAGACCGCCCACGACCTCGTGCCAGCCAGATCTAGCGGCCCAAGAGCTGTCATGAGAGGGGATGGGAGCCGCCACCGAAAATGATCTCGTCATCCTCGTCAAATAGCTCGATCTTCGCCAGCCTCCCAATCCTTGGTTAGCTCGATCCGGATGGGGAGAGGAAGAGGGCGGTGATGGGTGGTGGCAATGAGGGAAAGGACTGAGAGAGAAAGAGGAAGGTATCGAGAGGAGGACCAGCGACGGTGGAGTTAGGGAGAGATGGAGCGAGAGGAGGAGAGATGAGCTCGAATATCTGGTTTCTATTGGTTGTCAATCATTTTCACGGCATCTTTTCATAACAAAGCATGGTAGACGTTGCATAGGCGGCTACATGCCCCCAACCTCTGCCACTGTGTACAAACACACGCACACGCCAATGTGCCGTTACCATTGAAATGAAAGAATAATTTAACAT
Source organism: Oryza officinalis (assembly GCA_008326285.1). Lineage (NCBI taxonomy): Eukaryota > Viridiplantae > Streptophyta > Magnoliopsida > Poales > Poaceae > Oryza > Oryza officinalis. Next base: position 21,160,319 of record BDMV01000003.1, on the reverse strand, counting down.
CTCACTTGTTGAGGTGTACTATCATATTGAAGTAGCCCTGCCAAGGATGAGGTGGGGCTGACCGTGGAGAACAATGGGATGTCGAGGCCCCGGCGCCTTGGTATCATAGTTATTAAGACCGGATCAGACCGATGGTCAAACCAGAAAAAACAGGAACCAAAGCCTCTACTGGTCTGGTTCAGTTAAAAGACCGGTACACAATCAACCCGGATATGAACCGGTTAAACCACCCAGTTTTGAACGAAAAACAGCTATTAAACCGTCCTTGGATCGGTCTCATGGCTATATGCAATGAGGATGTGCACGTGCAGGGGGAGCAGGTGGGGTAAAATAAGAGGAAAAAAGATTAGGGTGAAAAACGAACCCAGGATGATATAGGAGGAAGTAAACTCACAAACCACTAGACTACCACGCTCCTTGTGTTTTGAGGGAATAAGTAATATATTTAATGTGTAGACCAGTGATCTAATTGATTGAACCAGTGTACCTTCGAACCGAAAGCCTCGCTGGCTTGATTGCCGGTCCCGTTTCAATAACTATGGTTGGTGTTACGGAGGACTGACGATGGCCGATTTTAGGGCCGTTGGTAAATAGATTGCTGCTTCTTTTGATGATGGATGATGACGACAACACGAAGACGAACGACAATCAACAAAAAGATTGGCCGCGAGATAGCTCATCGCGAGGGCGATGCCTCTGGCTCTAGGTCGCGCACTTAAATACCATAAAATTATATATGCGAGCATAATTATATTGGGCCTTTACAGCGATATATAGAAAATATATGACTTGGGCTGTATTCGTTTTAAGGTGTTAAGATGTTGAGAACTAATCCTTCGTGTATGCAAAAACGAAACAACTCCAGCATGGCGTTCCAGAGATTTTGACACAAATTATCTTATAATGAAAATTACCAATCCACACTTCATTTATCAACTGTTGTTAGAATTAATGAGCATGCATGAGTGGTCCAGAATAATCCAAGAGAAAAACTAATGGCTCACAAAGCTGAAACGACCATCTTTTTTAGACATTTTGTGAGCCGAACGTCAACATTTTTAGGACGGAGGAAGTAATTAATATGATTTTTAAAAGTAATTTTTATATAGAATTTTTTTTGCAAAACACACATCATTTAATTTAAAAAACATGCACGCGAAAAACGAGAAAGATGAGTTGAAAACTTAAAAAAAACTTAATCTTAGATATTAAGGAATCGAAGAGAGATAGGACGAAAACTAATCATATCCTATTACAACAACTAAACTCTTCATACACTAACAAAAACATGTACTCGTGCAGAGTTTTATGGGTGATCAGATTACTATATTTGCGTGCGGCTACTTTGTATGGTCACGCTAATACGCGTTGCTGCATGCTAATCAATAAGTAGCGTGTCTCGAAGTGTTCCCATCCCTCCATCTTTTCCTCTTTTTTTCCCCTCTCAATCCCACTTCCACCTTTGCTGTCTTGCCCCTCCCCTTCTCTCCGGTCGAATGTTCATTTCATTATCTAGAAACCTCCTAATAAAGTCACCCATCATTATAAAGGAAGAAAGATGTTGTATTGTACTTCCATGGATTTTGAAGTAAGTGGCAACGTTGACTCTCCTATTTTAGCGACCTACATCCTCCTTTTTTTAAAAAAAAAAACACAGTTCTACCTATAAATCTGGACAACTATTTGTCTAGGTTTATGGTTAAGATTGAATTTTTTCGAACGAAGGGAGTAGCTCGAATGGTTGAATGTTGTATAATACTCTCTCCACCCAAAAGTCTAAAACATATTTGTAGTTCGAAAAAGTTCGAATTACCCTTCTAAACTATTGAGTGAGTACGAATTACCCCTCAGACCCAAAAATCAGATATCTTTCACTATCGAATATTAATCCGGACAAAGAATCCCCTGAACACTATTTTGGGGCAATTTTGACCTAGCTGAGATTGCACACGTGACGCCAACGTGGCAATCCAGTCAGCCAAAAATATAGAAAATAATCATGGACCCACTTGTCATCTCTCTCCCTCAAGACATCCCCTCCCCTGCTCTTTCTTCCCTACGCTCTCTCTTGGCAATGGCTACAGCCGAGTAATGGCAAATCCCCTCGATCAAACCGCCGAGACTTGTTGAAGGGATGGCGAATCGGAGGCGGTGCGGTCCACGGCTTTGGCTTGTCACCGCTGCCGCCGACGGCTGAGGGGAAGCTGGCAGCAGTTATAGTGACGGCGAGGAAGCCGGCGCTCGTTGGGAGGCAGCAGTTATAGTGACGGCGAGGAAGCCAGCGCTCGCTGGGAGGCGCCTGCGGTGGCGGGGAAGCCGGAGATCTGAGCTCGCGAGGAGGCGTCCACGGCGACGGCAAAGCCGGTGCTCGCGTGGACACGCCTGCGGCAACGTGAGAGTCGTCGCTCGCTAGGAGGCTTCTGTGGAAGCAGGGAAATCGGAGCTCGCGGAGAGGCGTATGCGGCGGCGGGGGAACCGGCGCTCACAGGTGCCCGTGGCGGCGAGGGAGCCGATGCTTGGGCTCGAATGGAGACGCCCGTGGCGGTTGGAGAGCCGGTGCTCCGACACCTCGCCGCGGGCTTCACCTCGGTCGGTGGGGGCAGCAAGTTTGGCAAGGGTGGCCGTGCTCCGGCGAAGGTCGAGGAGAAGGCGTGCGCTGGCAGAGGCCGAGGAGGAGCCGCCTCCGTCGCTCGAGCTCCTCCGCCTTCGCGAGGCACGGGCTTCACCTTGCCCCGGCGTGCTGTGCGCTACATGCGGGAGGGAGTCGCCGCGCTACAGGAGGGAGAAGAGAGAAAGAGAGGGGTGCGAGGGAGAGATTCTGATAGGTGGGTCCCATCTTTTTTTAATTAAAAAAATGTTGACTGGACTTCCATGTAGTACTAAAACCACTCCGTATTAAGTTGGGAGTTTTTTTATCATGTATTAAAAGTTAATGGTGAAAGATGTCTAATTTTTTTAGAAGGTAATTTGTACTCACTCAATTGTTTAGGAGGATAATTCTGACTTTTTCCTTATAGATTTTATGTGTTAAATTGAATTGTTCACCAGAAGGTCTTATACTTACTTATGGATAGAATGAGTAATATCATCGTCCACGCGCAGCCATGCACGCAGACGATAGCTAATTAATAACAGCCAGGTCATCAGACTATTTATTATTTTTAAATGAGATCATCAGATTATTTAAATCCCAGAGAAATGACTAGTTAATGTTGTATAATGAAGGATCGAGTAATCCGATTTGGATTGCAGGTGCATATTGCATGATTGTACCGACCGACCGATGACTCCCCTCCCCTCCCCCCCCCCCCCCCCCCCCCCACACCCCCCAAAAAAAACACGTCTCGATGCACCGATCGATCTCCGCGCCCGCGCGCGATCCGATCCGGTCGAGCCGTTGAAACAATCGATCCAATCAACGGAAAGCAACGTGGCGATGCAACAAATAATTTCTGGTCCAAGATTGTGTCTATCTCCCGTCTAGGAACGTGCTTAGCTTGCCAACCATGCCATGAAGCAGGAGTACCGTAAAATGTTCACCTCGCCCGTAGAGCTGCAAGTGCGAGGTACTTTCTCCTGCGCCCTGTGCCTGTGCATGCCGCAAGCACGCACGTAGGCACCCATGCATGCACGGTCAAAAAGCTCAGGTTAATTAACTTCCCGTACTTTGAACGGACTTTATCATACACTATTAGTAAGTACTACTATATGCCTAAATTAAGTAAAGCTTTAGCTAGCTTCCACTAACAGTTGGAACGAGATCTAGAATGTGTGCAAGTTAATCCACTTCCGGCAAGAAACGGCTTGTGTCGAGAGGGAAGTTATGCGAGCCTGTATTACCACGTAACTGAAAAAAAAACTACTTGTTATTACCAGGTAACTAAAAGTCCTGAGAGACGCAATGCCGATGACGCCAGCGTTTTACCATCACCACGACAAGGCAATCCCGTAATCTCCTATTCTCCCGGCGCGATCAGCAAACAGGTCGGGAGGAAGCTGCGGTACGGCTTGGAAGGGGACAGGATAGAAGAATGCGCGGTGTGATCGATCGATACTGTGATCTGTGAAAGAAAGTGCAATCTGAAACTGAATAATGACCATGCGTACTGCCGGGAGAAGTTTCCAGCTGCCTGTAGCGATCCACTCCGTCTCATCGTTTTCATTCGATCTTCCACTCTTAGTCAATGGTGCCGCCGCTGTCACTCACTCACCCGTCGCCCGTCGGCACCACCGGGGAGGCCAGGACTCCGCGCCGTCGCCGTCAGCCCACTTGCAAGCGTAGGTGCTGTTTTCATCGAAAATGAAAATAAAGTTAGGAAAAAAATAAAAAAACTATTAACATATAATTGATTGAGTTTTAATTATAAAAAATTTTAAAAAATATCATTGACAAGCATACAATTTCAAAAAAACACCATCGACAAGTACAAATTTTATAAAATACCATTGTACAAATAAATTTGTTTCAGAAATACCATCTTCATTAGGGTTTCGTTAGCAATACTTCGTTAAGTGTTATAGGATGAACAATGAATTTAACGGTGCGAGATAAACGCTAACGATGACGATATTTTTGAAACAAATCGCTTGTATGATGGTATTTTATAAAATTTGCACTCGTCGATGGTATTTCTTGCAGTTGAATGTGTCAATGGTATTTCTTAGATTTTCTTTTTAATTATTATATATTTATAAAAAATAGATTTATTTTATATTTTAAAACAATTTTTTTATAATTTTTTTAAAAAATATATCAATTTAAAAAATATGCTAACGAAAACCCAACACATAAATCTTAATAAAAAAATAGAACCTACGTATCTGTCGCTTTCTGCGGGATTAGTGGATTACTGCTCGGCTGCTCGATCGGCAAGGCATGAGCTAAGCTAGTTGCAGTAACTCGCATGCCACACTGCATATTTTCCTGCGCTTTCTGTCCCCCTCGCACCATTTTTCTCTTCGGTGGATTCTCTCTCTCGATATTTGCAGGAAAAACGGCTTTAGGTAAAATTAGAACCAGATCATCATTGGGTGTGTTGCTGCGCTGCGCACCTATTTTCCTGGGTGCTGTTGTTTTGCTAGGAAGAGTAGTAGAGTACTGTGTCAATAATTATATTCGTTCAGTCTGGGCCGACGCCTTAGATTTTCTGACTCGTTTTCTGTCTGTCAAGAGAAGTAAGTGAACGCGTGACGATCTAATTAGTTTGCTTAATTAACCACTACATGAAAAAAATACGTGTCACTTTAGTGCTAGTACTCCCGTTCAACTAGAACGTACAGAGACTTCCTTTGGAATTAATTCTGAACCTCTCACCGTTAAAAATTCATTATGCGTCTCGTCCGCAGTCCAAACATGGGGCGGATGGGATAAACCAGCACCGACTTTGAACGCCATCGTTAATAAACTAATAGCTTCAAACACGATGGTAGTTATTTATAGCTTGGTCAGATTAATAATTTGGTAGGCATATCAGGTATACGGGTCAGATAACCTCTATTAATTGTTACTTAGGTCATTCATAGTGCTAGTGCGTAGTGATATAACGAGTGGTTTCGAGATATCAGCTCGAAGATTACCGTCCATATTGGTATGGGTCATATCCCTGCGAGGATGTTTCGTCCTTTCGCGAGGGCACGGGTGCCCTATAAAACCTAGCTTTGCGTGACGGCAGCTTAAAAAAAAATGTCAGCGCAACATGACTGACGGGGTGGGAAAGAAGATGTGCCTACCGGCACAAACGATCCCTCAAGACACTCCGCTGCGGAACTCGTCACCTGAGCTTGATCCATCATAAGAGATCGATCCATGAATGATGATGTATGAGAGGGAGACAGAAAGTAGGATGAACGATGGAGATGCGGTGGTGTGCGAGAGGGAGATGGGTTGACACCTCGGGATGGGAACAGAAATATCCAGCTGACAGAGTGTCCAAGGCTATATATGTTGATTTATTTGTTATCATGTGATTTAAATTATAAAAATTTCAGTTATATTGCTAATAAAAAAATACAGAGACTGACTTATAAAAAATCGGGGGCTAAAATAGAAAAGATTTTGAGATGGTTTCTACTGTGGATTGTGTCTTTTAGAAGCGGTCTCATCTCACATGACACTTCGTACGTTTTGTCATGAGATCCTTTTAAAAAGGACTTGCATTATTTATATCCTTAAGTACGTACAGCTACTACTACTTTTTTTAGATAATGGAATAAAAACTCGGTCTTTGCTCAAAAAGTTACAACCAATTATTATACCAGTTTAACAAGACAAAAAACACACGCCTAAAACACATACCAACTACTAAAGACGTTCACAGCATAAAAAGCTCACAAAATTATTGAATTTTATTTGTGAATCTCCATCCAAAATTGACAAGCAGCTGCATAACCGTTGATTCAAGATTACGACATGTAGTTTTTACTAGCTTAATATCTTCATCACATTTTAGTAATTGTGCTAAGGACCAAAGTCAATAAATTGCCCTGAAAAGAACCTGCATATAAGATACAGATGGTGACTTGTCAAAAACCATATCATTTCTATACAACCATATAGCCAAATATATAGCGGATACTCCAACGAGAATAAGTTTACTAGTTTTTTTATTAACCCTCACCAGCCAATTCTCAAAAATATGAGATATACTATACGGAGTATGTAAACCAGAAGAAAACTGAAGAGCTCTCTAAAGAAATTTTACATAGTGACATTCCAAATATAGACGTTGAATAGTTTCATTTTTTATTAAGAAGCAACATTTTATATTACCATACCAATTCCTCCTAACTAAATTGTCCTTTGTTAACACAACCCCTCTAAGGGTGTGTTCGGTAGTTGATGTTGGGAGTTTATTCCCTCCGCACGAAAAACGGAACGACTCATTAGCACATGACTAATTAAGTATTTGCTAAATTTTTTTTCAAAAATGAAACAATATGATTTTTTAAAGCAACTTTCGTATAGAAACTTTTTGCAAAAAACACACCGTTTAGCAGTTTGAAAAGCGTGCGCACAGAAAACGAGGAGCTAAGTTGGAAAAGCAAAGAAACGAACTCAGCCCAAGAAGGTATCACATAAAAATCTTAATTCTAAGAGGCATCTTCAGTTTTCAGATAATCTTATTTATCTCAATATAGTCATCATTAATTAAAACCAAGTACATAGAACGAACCGAGAATTGACCATTTTGATGAAAATTTCATCTAAATATATCATTCTTCTCTATCAAAATACAACAACTACTACTACTTAGGAGGATGTTTTATTCATCAGTATGAACAAATTGGGTAATCTGAAGAGAGAGATTTGCATGGTCCGGACGACCGGACAGGCCGGGACCCAGCTAAGCGAGTAGCCTGATCAAGGCATGTCAACCGGTCAAGGTTGATTGCTGGCTAGGCTAGCTGTCGGAATTTACGGGCATATGTTACATGATCATTCCAAGTCTTACTGGGATTTGAGAGCAAAATCCAGGACTCCAGGGCTAGTAACACGAGTAGCATGCACAACGTGTTTAGGAAATGCGCAAGAATTTGCAGATTTCTGTTCTAGACATCCAGATTTTTCATGCATAAGAACTGGTGAACTTTACAGTGATATCGACGCATGCACATGATAATTGGTACCTTGAAGACAAAGGAAGAAGAAACTTGAGAGTCGAGACAGGCCAGCAATCAATCGAGCAAGTTTTTTCCTCGAAATTCAGGGATCGCAGCAGGCAATTAGCTTGCTGTGCCCACGAAGCAAACCTGGAGCCACAAATCAGTACACGCACAAGCTATGAAAAATAGCTCAAGTTTTTTCAGTCTGAACTCTGAAGCGCACAAGCATGACGGATTCCTTCTACACGTACGCGCTGTGTCAACGCCTCAACGGTTTCGCTGTTAATTACTCCGTGGAGCAGTTTTCTCGGCAAATCTATGGCTCGATCCATATTCCATCCCCTACAGCAAACTGTCCGTACTCCCTGGTAGGTCAAGAACTGTTCAAAGCGACAAAGCCCTGTTGCCAACTGATGAAAAAGTCTACCCTCCTGACCAAATTGTTGTCAAATTGTTGTCAACTGCTTTAAGGGCTTTGTTCGTTGGGGTGAGTTTCCAACTCACCTCACTCGTTTTTCGCGTGCACGTTTTTCAAACTGCTAAACGGTGTGTTTTTTACAAAAAGTTTCTATATGAAAGTTGCTTTAAAAAATCATATTAATCTATTTTTCAAAAAAAAATTAGTAAATACTTAATTAATCATGTGCTAATAAGTCACTTCGTTTTCCGTGCGAAGAAATTTCTTCCCAACTCATACAAACCCTAAATGTTGTAACTCAAGAAGCTTGCGAATTAATTAAGCAACGTGCATGGAATATGACAGGAGAACGAAGAAGCCGTGCAGTCATCGCTGGTAAGGCTTTGTTTGGTGGATGTAATTCACTGGGACGCCATCATTAATTACTATACTAGCACCTAATCCATCCTAACTTAATTATATCTCATTAGGGAGAAGGAGTCATTAAGCATGGCAGGTTATGTTGCACCTTCTACAGAGCAGGTTTTGACTGTCCTCATGTCAATCAGGGAACCCTAGCTAGCTGATTGTTCACTGAATTCTGGAAATTTGGCTTAAGCTTTTGGACTGAGTGGGGGCAGTTGAGTTGACAGTCGATCATGCTAGATTTAGTTTTACTGGGACAGTGGACTAGAGAATAAGTAATAACTAGCATGCTAATAATGTCATGGTTCTCTAGTTAAGTAATGGACATTTTTGACTGAACGCAGGGTATAAAACTTTAGCTGCTTTGAATGACGACAAAGATGGCGATTCGTTCATGGTTATGTGATTATGTTTTTGGCGTCAAAGAACTCGTCAAGATGGAATGAAGCATGTTATTCCTGTTCTAGAGAATTTTATGACCATACTTACCGAAACAACCAATGCATAATAATTGCATATAGCCCGTTGGCACTGTTGATAGGTAAGGCTACCAGGTTCAGTGAGGCATCAAGAATTCGAGATTCGAGCCCACGAGAAGAATCCGGCCCATTTTCTGACAGAAGGCATCCAAGCCGGCCCACTGTTATCCGTATCAACAAGAGTTTTCTTTTTTTAAAAAAAGAAATTATGTGTTGAGATTGCCACCATTTTATGCATCATCAAAGTATCATTACTGTACTGATACCCGCATCATATTTCGCCACCTTCCTCTCTCTTCAAACAGAAAATCAGTTGCTACTTGCTACTGTGCAGTAGAAATTACACTGTTTTTTTTGGCACTTTACTTGCTCACGCTTTGCTCTGCTTGCGTGGCTGTGGGTTCTTGAATCCATGGTTTTGTGGTAGGCTGGTAGCAAGCCCATCACCAATCCAAGAGAATAAAACGAGGATAGGGTGTAGGAATGGAATACTCGTATCTTGAATGAACAAAAAGTGAGCAGTAGTCCCCAAATTCCCAAAACAAATTTACTACATAAAGACTAGTAGGTAATAAGGCAGCGATGGTGCCGATGCGAGGTGGTCAACATGTCAACAGTCCGATGAGGCTAGGCTGCACACGGGGCACCGGGGGACCTCCCTTTCGTTGGTCGGCCGATGATAGGATGCTGGTGCAGTGGCTACGCGCTGAAGGTGCATGACCGGTGGTTGCTGCTAGTAGCAACACAAAAGCATGACAAGTCAGGACAGGGAGATAACCGGACGAACAACCCTTTTTGTGGCAGACAGCGGTGACACCTTCGATGCCGTAACCCTCCTGGGGACATTGTCATGGCATCTCCCTTCTCCTCCCCCTTCATACCACTTTTTGTCAGACGACTGTCCGTGTGATGACGTCTCTAGCCATCATAAGATGGCCATGTTGGCGGGGTTGGTGTAGGGGATCGTAGATTCATCCCTCTTCCTCACGCTCCTCCTCTCCAATTCTTTGACACGGATAAAGCTGAGTGCGTCGGTTGTCATTGTAGACGATCAAATTGTATAACTGTCAGTGATTAAGTCCGTATGAGTACTCTAGTTCTTGTCGGAAATACTTTTGCTGCTCGATGGCGGCCGGCCTGAGTTCTTTCCGATCTGTTCATCGTTTGTTGGAGGCAGTTGGCATCGTGGCGGCATGGCTGTGGGTTCAGGTAGCCGGCCAAGCTTTCACCCTTACTCGTCACTTACGTGAGCCTGACCAGTTGGCAGTTGCCAAAAACAATAATGCTTCAGGTAATTACTTCCAGGCCCCCATGATCCAAAGCATTTGGCAGCAAAAAATGAACAAGATGAAAAGAAATTTAGAGCTTCCAATGATCCAAATGACGTGGAAAATTAGAAATCCAATGATCCAAATGATATAGAGGTTCCAATTATCCTAATGACGTGGAAAATTAAAAAAACCAAAAAAGAAAAATGAGAAATTCCAATGATTTTAGAGGCTCCAATGATCCAAATGACGTGGAAAATTAGAAATCCAATGATCCAAATAGGTTCCAAATATCCAACTGACGTGGAAAATTTTTAAAAAACGGAAAATAAAATTAGAAATTAGAAATGATGTGGAAAATTAGAAGTCCAATGATCCAAATGACGTGGAAAAAAACGAAAAAAGAAAACTAGAGGTCCAATTGTCCAAAATTGACGTGGCAGCGAAAAATCGGAGAAAATGGAGGTGCGGGGAATCGAACCCCGTGCCTCTCGCATGCGAAGCGAGCGCTCTACCATATGAGCTACACCCCCCCTTTGTAGCTGTGACCCACGTATACCTATTTATACTAAACTTCAAATGTCAGTGCCAAAAAGGGCAGTAATGCGACGTCACAATTGCCTTACAGTCTTGCAGAGGGCGTAAAGTAAGTGTACCACAGCGACCGTGATAAAACAAAAGGTTAATACTCCCAATTTTGACTTAAAAAAAAGATTGAAGCAGCAATTTTAGTGTACACAGGAGGAGCTGGGAGCCGTGATGGAATGGTCTAGGTACTAGCCGCAAGGAAAGTCTATACAATAGCCTCCTCCTCCCTAGGCTCTCGTCAGTCCCTGTCCTCACCAAACCCCACTGCTCCGTGGGGCCCGGCCCCACCTGTCAGCCACCCGCCCGTTGTCCCCCACCCCCCCGAGTTTCAACCCTTTGACCCGAGCGCACGCTCCCCCTCTCTTCCTTCTGACCAACCCGACCGCCTCCCCCATTTCTCTCTCTCTCTGCGTGTTGCCGTCTCGACCCCGCCTCCACCACCGAGGCACCGAAGTCGCCGCTCCCCCCCTCCGCTTCGCGCGGCGGCGGCCGCCGGCAGCTGGGCTCCTCCGAATTCGAACACGGCGGGGCTCTCCCCTCGCTCCCCCGGCGGTAGACACCTGCTTTTGGTAAGCCCTAGTTCCCGCTGATGAGTGAGTTGCTTGGAGCTAGCTAGCGCGGTCTGCCCGATCGATTCCATCCAATTCCCGCGCGTGTGGTTTGATTGCTCGCGAATTCGCTGCTGGTAGGGGTTGTTTTGATCTCGCGCTGTCGTTGGAGACGGCTTTGGCTTTGGAAGGTTGGCGCCCGCTTCTTTCCGTAGAAGCTTCGCAAGCTGTTGTGTGAGCTAGCTGGGAGGAGGAGGAGGGTAGGCCTGAGCTTAGGAACTGACGCTAGGAGCTCGGAGATAGCTGTACTTTTTCTTTTTTTTGGATTTTGCCTTAAATCCTCTCTCGTCCTCACCGGTGTCGTCCTGTACTTGGTAGCTGTTGCCGTCGGAATTATTATCCGCTATATTGTTTTTAAGGAAGGTACTGGTTGGCATGGTGCTTGATTTTAATTATTTGATGAGCCCTGGCTGATTACTATCATTTGTTTGATTTTTTTGCAGATCCAACGTGTACAGCTAATTTGATCTGTTGGCGCCTTTGGTAGAAGTAAGGATACGGCTGTCTTAGTTGGGTTATTGTTGGTTTTGTCATTGCTAGATGCACAGCCTTTACGGTGCTTTTGCTTTGATGTATAGGTGGCAACTCTGGCACCTCAGTGATCCTAGGGCATTTGAAGGTGGCCTGCATCCCTGTTACAGGTAAGGGACAACAAAGCAATTTGTTGTCTCTTTATTTGGAGCTGGGAAGAACCCGGCATGGCAGATGCTAGTTCGAGGACTGACACATCAACAGTCCTGGATACCGACGATAAGAATCAGATGGTAACTTCTCTTTTCTCTGTCACTCTGTTTATGTTCCTGGTGATTGATCATTTATGCAAGCTAGGTACAGAAGCCAAAATAAGTTAGGTACTGTATTTAGCTGACTAATGGTCTAATAATAGGTCATGGATAGCACCGTAGGTGCATATGATGAGTTGAACTTCAGTTCTATGATAGGAATTTCTTTATTACAATACTTGATACTTCTTTTGCTATGGTCATGTGACCTTCTCAAGGTGATTGTACAAAAGGAAACAGTACAGACAATTTATTATGAACCTCCAAAGTTAACAGGACAACTACTGCTGGACAATCAGTAACTATCTAATCTGGAGTGCCTTGAAATGTTATGTCCATGCAGCATCTGGTTATTCTAAAATATTTTTATCAAATAAAAGGATGATACATGATTTGGTGCTAAACTGCTTGAGAGTTTCAGAACATTTGTTACATGTAACATGGGTTGACACTAGGCACATCATTTTGATGTCAATTTTGTGAAGAATTTGATTGCTAAGGTAAAATGAAAATTTGACTTGCTAACTATAGAGACATCAGGTACTGTAACCAATAATCTACTATGGTTACTACTACTTTCATTAAACTGGCCAATTGTCCATGCAAATTGCTCTGATTTATACAAGAGTTGTTCCACTTTAATGGAGAAGGCTTGCTGGAAATGCTGAAATTGGTTGGGCGCCTATGAGTGGTGGTTATTGAACTTTCAACTTTGTTATCTTGGTTTTGTGAGAGGTGTTATTTTGGATTTTTTTTATTTAGGTGTGACGTGTAGATGGACAAATTCCATCTTTGTAATTTTATAGATGAACATACATATATTAAATTTCATATGCAAAGAGTTTTATTTTTCGTATGTCCTGCTTGAATGCCTATAAATTTCTTGAGTTGCCTAAACAACTATCAGATATTATCAATCCAGCTTCTGTGTACTGCTACACTCAAACTTCTCATTGCACTACATGTGTGATGCACTGAGATGCTTGTTCTAATTTTGTCCCAACAAATCTTTGCAGGTAGACGGGCAAAGTGGAGGTATTATGCCTTCTAATTCATCTGATCGGTCTGACAGGTCTGACAAGCCCATGGACCAAAAGGTGTTAATTTATCTCCTATTTCTTGTGCAGTGTTACTTATACTTTGTTAATGATGGTATTTAGGAAATATGTTTGTTATTCTGTAGGTGTTACGCCGGCTTGCTCAAAATCGTGAGGCTGCAAGAAAAAGTCGGCTAAGAAAAAAGGTACAATAACCATTTTTTTTGTGCATATTGCCGTCCTTTTTTTTTTGTACAATGGAAGTATAACTTCCGGTCTCTGCACCACCTAAGGATGCACAGCCATATGTCTATGTATGTGCATGCGAGTTTTTTTTTTTTTGCCTTAGATTTATTTAGATGACTTTGGGCTGTTCAATCAGGGAACTGTAATTGTATGATGGTGCAGTTATGTGAAAATGCCATGGATGAGCTTATGGGTGCACCTGATAGAGTCATGGGTGTACAGATGCACACCCAACTCTATTTTTTGGTTGCAAAATGGTCATTATATAGCAGAGATATTTATGTTGTATGCTAATAGCTGTTGAAAATTTTCATATTCATGCCCCCAAACAATTTTCCTTGATTCATTTGGGATGCCGGCGGAATAATTTCTAGATTTTGATTACTCTTCTACTCTGTACAAGTGTACAGCTGTCTTAGATATCGTGGGTCCTGTTAACACCCAAATTTGGCACCTAAGATGGAAAATAAGAAAACGAGGCCAGATTTGGAAAAGACCCGGTTTACCATATGAGGCTGGTCTGACCGCCGCCATAGGGCCGGTCAGACCGACATTGTGGCCTGGTCTGACCGGCGGCATGAGGCCGATCAGACTGGCTGAGTCCGACTCCGAGTCTAATTTTGTTGGGTCTCGGGTTTTCATGCTTGGGGAGGTATTTTTTGAGTTCTAATTGGTCTCTACCCCAGGTAAGATATGGAGAGGGTCCTATAGAAGGCAAGACCAACCCCTTTATAAGGGCTATGGCTGGTTCGATTCTAACCCCTAGACCACAATCCCTACAATCTATCGAATTGTTCTTTTACCTTTACTTTTCACTCATGTTTTCTACTTTACCCTCGCTTCGTCCATCTTTGTCGATTTGCGTCGTACATCGTCCGCCTTCGCTGCGAGAGTGCAACACCCTTTGTAGGGTTGTCCCGTAAACCTTCCGATTCGCCCACGAGACGGGTGGTTATCTCCATATTGATCTAAATTGGCCTTGAGGCTGATTTGATCTCTAAATCAGCTCCGCTAGCCGGTTTAATCTTCAAAACCCATCTTGCTTTGGAGCTTTCTAGATCGAGGTGGTTGGCGACTCCGTTAACACCGCAAATCTTTAGTTGAGTCCGTGTTGGGACCGAAAAAGGCGCCAACAGGTCCACCACTGGGTGAGTTGGTGAGTGGGTGGATGGCTATTATGTACATTCATGCTTGAGTAAGCGATGAGCCGACAAGCATGTTTTCAGTAGCAATTTAGATAAGTCTATGTTTGTAATTTTGTAAATCAGGGAGCTAATACTGGTGCAACTAATGGGTTGACCTACAAATATGTTTGATTTAACACTTAAACCGCCTCAATTTTCCATCTTTCCTAATTTTATGGGAATTACAAAAGAATTCCAGAAGGTACCTCCCTTCCAAGAAATAATTAACCTGCAAGGGTCTTTTTTTCTTTGATGTATTTCTTGTTGAATGTTCTGGGCATTGAATTACTATGGGCTAACTGGGCCAACAGGTATACAAGGGTAACTATACAAATGTGCGGAAAACACCCTAGAATAGAGTAAATACACAGCTAGCTTTGCAGTACATCTAACATTTCTAACCTTGAGAACTTACATTCTAGGCATAAGCAGTTGAACTTCATGAATTGAAGCGAATGCATTGTCCTTATCCACTATTAATTTCTGTCTCCACTTCTTGATTTACCGTTTGTTATAAAAACTATACTTATTTTTTCTTTTCAAGGCATATGTACAACAATTAGAGAGCAGTAAGCTGAAACTTGCAAGCCTGGAGCAAGAGATCAACAAAGCTCGCCAACAAGTAAGTTTTTAGCGCTTGATGTTGGTTGTGTCCAGTTGACTGCATTTTTTTGCTTCAATGTCTTAGATGGTTGCTTTAAATGTCACCTGGATATTGTATTGCAGGGAATCTACATTTCCAGCTCAGGAGACCAAACTCATGCTATGAGTGGAAATGGTAAGCTTTGTGTACGCACGGTCACACACATACCTGCTCACTTGTGTGTGCGTCTTTAGTGTTTGTTAGGGGTAGAACTGATAAGAGTAAATTTTCTCTACAGGAGCTATGACTTTTGATTTGGAATATGCTCGGTGGTTGGAGGAGCAAAACAAGCAGATAAATGAGCTGAGGACTGCAGTAAATGCTCATGCAAGTGACAGTGACCTCCGTCTCATTGTAGATGGGATAATGGCGCATTACGATGAGATATTCAGGCTGAAGGGTGTTGCCGCAAAGGCTGATGTGTTTCATATACTTTCAGGCATGTGGAAAACACCTGCTGAAAGGTGCTTCTTGTGGCTTGGGGGTTTTCGTTCCTCTGAGCTTCTAAAGGTGCATAAGCCATGTGCTGCATATAAGAAAATTATAAAAGCACACCTCAGGGATACTTTTGAGTCCTAAAGAAAAGTCATTTAACTTTTTTAATGGGTACTGCATGGTAACACTAATTTCTATCTCTTGTAAAATTTCAGCTTCTTGTGAATCAGCTCGAGCCTTTAACTGAGCAGCAGTTGTTGGGACTATCGAACCTCCAGCAATCCTCTCAGCAGGCTGAAGATGCTCTATCACAGGGAATGGAAGCGTTGCAACAATCCTTGGCAGATACGTTGGCCGGGTCCCTTGGTCCATCAGGATCTTCAGGGAACGTGGCAAACTACATGGGTCAAATGGCTATGGCCATGGGCAAACTTGGGACCCTTGAGAATTTCCTCCGTCAGGTAAGCGTCTTCCAAAATCATGTGGTATATTTCAAACTTTTTGCAATTTTCTGTTACATCTGATTCTGGCAAGCATGCACTCTTGTTATTGCTGTAACAGGCAAAATATTTTTTGAAACCTGATACTAGTTTGCTGATGACTTGACGAGTTACTGAAAAATGATTGTGTTCCGTTTCTTATCTGTGCTTTTGATCCCGAGCAAGTTCTGCAAGTTTTAGATGCTTCTTTTTCTGAAGAGTTCTAAAATCTTCTTTCTGCCAGGCGGACAATTTGCGGCAGCAGACCTTACACCAAATGCAGCGAATTCTGACGATCCGACAAGCTGCCCGTGCTCTCCTTGCAATACATGATTACTTCTCACGTTTGCGTGCCCTGAGCTCTCTCTGGCTTGCTAGGCCACGGGAGTAACACATAAGATGCATCACCGTTGATGCTTGATGAACTGATCTGGGAGGAACGGCGGAGCGGGACTGATTGCGATGCATTTGCAGAAGATTGGCGGCTCGGTTCCCTCGGCACAAGTTATATTGACACCTTTTGGTTTCATGTTGTACCTGATGTTGTACAAGTAGGGTAAAGCTTGTAACTTGTAAGTTATGGTGAATTTATGATTGGCAGATTGTACAATTGTATTAGCAATAAAATAAAAAGTAGATAAAGGCTGGAAGAATACCCAGCGATTACAGTGGTCGGAAACGAAAAGCAAATGGGACATCTCGTGCTGAATGGTCGATTGTTCTAACTGAATAGATAAGCAGGGCCTTGTTTTATGAGAACCGAAATAGGTGAAATGGAAAATATGGGTAGAACATGTGCTGCTGAATTTATCTTGATGTCGTTCTATACTCATTATCTTGGTGTCTATATTAATATTTACATACACACAAGTGGGCACTAGTACCACAGTTTTGAGCTTTGTAGATTTATACCTGTCCTAATCAGAGTATACTGTATTTAGAAAACAACTTCCTTTTATAAAAGTTCAGTAAAATGCAATCTCTTTATAACGACTGCGTCTATACAGAGCGGAAAGCATTTCAGTACCAACGGCCGCGAAAGCATCCACAGCGTAGCTATCCATTTACTCGTGACAGGCCAGAGGGATTGACACGGCTGCTACCAGTCTGACTCTCGAGAGTCCGACACGATCTTTGCACCGGGTGACTCAGGAAAGGGAAGGCGAGCGGCAGCACAGCAGGAATGGCGGGACTCGCGGTGTCGGCTTCCCCAGCTCCGGCGCCAGCGTCCTTCCGGCCGTCGGCGGCGGCCTCGCGCTTCGGCCCGGTGAGTCCGCGTGAGGCTGTGGTTGGTGGCTGCGGTTGTACTGTTCTGCTGCCTGTTTCGTTCTCCCCTCCGGCGCTGTGCGCCTAGCCTGTTTGACGAAATGCGTCATCCGAGTCGCCGGTCGCGGCTAGCCTGTTACACTCGGGTACCCATGGATTTTGCGTTTTCGCCTGTTCCTATGGACTGAGAGGGGTGAAATGGAAGGGCGAGAGCTCCAATCTGTCAGAGATTGGAGTTTATGTTGTGTAGTAAGCACAGAATGCTTGTCTTCTTCTGCTTCTTCCTTCAGTCTTCATTGATCTATTGGAGAAGTTAGTTTACACTTGGCTGCTGAGACATATCTTCTTGACAAGTTGGTATTGTGGGGACTGGGGAGTGGCAATAGTATACAGCTTCTTTAGCTCACATCACATCTTCTGGTAATCGTTTCGTGGTGCTGATCAATTGATGCTTGGTGCTTCTGTGCAGTGTGCGCAGGTTGCAAGGCCTGCTGCCAATTTTAGAACAGTTTGTGGACTGAGATGTTTGATCGCTGCAAAGCTGAAGTTCCGGAAGACCTTGAAGAGACATGGATGGCAGCTTCGAAGGAATCTAGAAGTCCGAGCCAATGATAAAGTGCTTGATTGGTTGGAGGCTACACCCCTGGCTGAGAATATAATGTCTCGGGACGTACAACTCGCGTATGGTTGGTATTGGGAAACGAATTCTGTTTTGCTACTAAGCATGCGCTTACCGAATTTCTGTGGCTATTGGCTTATCATTCCTTTGGTTTCATGGTACCGGTTTGTTTCATACTATGAGTAGAGATGCAATTTCTACTTGTATTCACACTATCTTGCTGCTATGTGCCATCCTAAAAAAACTGCATGGTGGACATCTGCTTGCATCTATATGTTTTGACATACATCTTATTGTACCCCGTTATGCAGATTCTGGAGGTGAAACATCAAATACATGCCCTGATACTTTGGACAGTTCAGTCAATGAACAGAGTTCAATGCATCACAAACTTAACCCCTCTGAAACCCATCCTCCTGTGCTAAAGGAAGACCCTGTTCTATTTGACGACCCACCTGAAAGTGCAGCGCCTCTTTGCATTGCTGTAATTGGAGCGACTGGTGAACTGGCAAAAAATAAAGTGTTCCCTGCACTATTTGCTCTGTATTACAGTGGTTTTCTTCCTCCGGTATGGACATGTCATAGCTTTTGCTACCCTCATTTTTATCTGTTTTGAACTTTTGATAATACTAGCAAAATGCCTGTGCTTTGCTATGTGTAAAAGAAAATATATTATAATATGTCATATGCAAAATACATGTTTTATCAAATATGTTAATATCACTGGTTTGCTTATGTAAATATATGGTATTCACTCGTTTGAAACAAATACTGGACTATTCCATAATATCAGAAAATATCAAGGGCTAATTTATAAAAACTGCTTAAGGAGTGGTGGGGTGGCAGTGGCAGATTCACTGCCACCACCATTAGTGTCTTTTAAAGGAGTATAGATAAATGGCATCCTGTTAGTCTGTTACCCCTTTTCTTGATCTAGTTAGTTATATGTAAAAATAACAAGTCTTAATCATATAGGTGCAAAGAGAAGTCCAGTAGCTCGTAGTATTGTACTGACACACATGCTAGAGTCTGTTTTGACATCAATATACCATCAAACTTTTTCCCAAAAAAAAATTATATACCATCAAATCTGTACTGTTAGGAAAAAAAAGGGTAAGCGGAGTTTTTCTCCCAAATATATTTGATGATTTTTGCTAGCAAGTGGAAAGAGTTGGTTATCAATAGTACACTAGACCTGCCAACAGCTGAATAAAGACAAGATGGTTAACTTGTTTGTTGAGGATAGCTAAGAAATCATAAATTTTCCTTCAGTTCAATATTTGTTGGAGCTCTATGGAAAAAAACTGAGTTATTTCTATTGTGATGTTCTCAGTGTCCTCCTGTCTAGTACATATCCCAAAAGGTTCAGAGACTGGTTCATATGTAAATGCTAGAATTGAATGGGTTATCTTTACTCAACCACATTTTAACAACTAGTATCTGGCAACCCATCATCCAACTTTCTATCCATGCATATAGGTTTTGATACATGAAGTGTCCTTAAAAGACTTCCAGGTAATAACATAGATGTGGTTAACCTCTTATCCAACTTTCGGTCTCTATACATAGGATATGATGGGCTAATGTCTTTCTCATCGTCTAATATCAACTGGCCATCAAGTATTTTATTCACACACATGGGGTAGTGCACAAGTCTTATTCATGATCCTATGTTTGCAATCAGCCCACTGAATCTTCATTCTCTATTTATTACCCGTCTCTCTTTTGCCTTATATGGTAAAGCCTGGCGCCAAACTGCCAATAGAAATGCATTGATTTGCTCGTGAATTGTTAAGTACCTTTGAACATTTGAATTTATTGCCTCCTTGTCTGCTTCTCCATATGGCCTATTGTCATGTCACACCTTCTGAACTTTATATTGCAGAATGTCGGTATATTTGGTTATTCTAGGAAGACACTAACGGATGAAAATTTAAGATCCATGATTGAAGCCAATTTGACCTGCCGGGTTGACCACCAGTATGTCTCTTTGGTAGCATCCAGTTTTAATCTAATAATTCATCAGTCGCCACTGTTGAATAAAGAAAATATTGGTGCTGAATTCTGTATTTCTTTTTAGCTCTGGAATCACTATGGTTTTCTTTTATGATGGGAGTGAAATCACAATAAATAATTGCTATCGCCCAATTTTCTTAAGTTGCCTTGAGTTTTCAAATATGGTTTATGCTGGGCCCCACCCCCATATGTATGCATGCTTTGGTGGTGTTGGGACTAGACTGAATGTTATTCCAGGCAAACAATTTTGTGCATTAAGCTGATATATTTTGCTCCCAAACTTTTGAAAGTTGTTTCGCAGTTCTAATTATTAGCCGTTCCTACAACAAACTTAGACATACTTTGTCTGTCCTCTAAATATCCTGATGTCATCTAGCTTTCTAAAACTAAGAGGATTTTATGCTGACATATATTCTTTTTTTGTGGACATGCAGTGAAAACTGTGATGAAAAGTTAAATGAATTCCTTAAAAGGACATACTATATAGATGCAGGATATGACAACAAAGATGGGATGGTGAAATTAAATTCCAGAATGTCACAGATAGAGGTAAATTTAGGATCACAAAACTGTTTTATTTATGTGAGACCACATTTAAGCTTTATACTTAAACCTGGTATTCCTTATAGAAAAAAAACATTTTATAAGGGATTACATGGTTCATTAACAGGCCTATTTGTTTCAAAGGGTAATTTTGCAGCAAACAGGATATTTTACCTTGCTGTTCCCCAAGAGGCACTTCTTGATGTTGCACTGTCACTAGCTGACAGTGCCCAAACTATGCAAGGCTGGAATAGGATAATAATTGAGAAACCATTTGGCTTCACTGGTTTGTCTTCACACCGGGTAACACAGTCACTGCTGTCAAGATTTGAGGAGGAGCAGATTTACAGGTTATGTCTAGTGTCATATATCTTATTTTTCTTACTGTTTACTATTATATTTATTTTTGTTAAAAAAATAATTTCATTATTTTGCCTGCAACAAAAAAAAACTGGTGGTCCTTTTTCTGAACAAATGGGCTGTCAAACTATTAATCCTCATCAATTGTTTCTTAACTGCAACTCTACATGTATCCGACTAAAACACGAAATGTTATATATCCCATAGGATTGATCATCTTTTGGGGAAGGATCTGATTGAAAATCTCACCGTCTTGAGATTTTCTAATTTGGTGTTTGAACCTTTGTGGAGTCGCACCTATATACGCAATGTACAGGTACATTTTACATACATTCAATTTACAATGCTTTATCTTGTTGCATGTACATCGTTAAAATGCCTGAACTGTTACAGGTCATATTTTCTGAAGAAACAGCAACAGAAATCCAAGGGAGGTGAGTTTGACTCTAGCCATTTTTACGAGTATGTTGTTGAATGATATATTTCTTCCTTTCCACCATTTTTGGTATAATAAATGTGTTTAATAAGTGTGTATTTCCATTCGTAGCCCCAAAGATGACGGGATTGTTTTTTTTTAGCATCATTCAATGAAGGAAAAGAGCTCTACGCTTTGATCCTCATGTAGCAAACAATGTGGTCTAGCCCATTTCATGATTAGGCACCACCTTGTTTCTGATTAAACAATCCGGATATGCTGGAGTTATGAAACTGAAATCTTAATGAGTTGTTAATTTCGAAACTAATGTGATAGTGTACCAATTTTTATCCTAGTTGTTACTAAATCTGTGCATGATAAGCTCATTGCTGTTTCAATTTGAAATTCACAATCATGTCTAGATTGTCTTATAGCTCTCATTTTGCATTGTCACATCTATTGCAGATACTTTGGAAATTATGGCATAATTCGTGACATAGTGCATAGTCACATTCTTCAAACAATAGCGCTATTTGCTATGGAACCCCCTGTAAGCCTTGATGGAGAGGATATCCGAGATGAAAAGGTAAAATAATGACAACTTATTAGAGGAGTTAACCAAGCAGTATCTATCCCAGTAGTTTCTTAAGAAACTGCTACAGAATTTTAAGAACTATATCGTATTGTATGTAGGTGAAGGTGCTCAGATCAATTCGAAAAGTGGACCTTGAGGATGTTGTTCTTGGTCAACTGAAAGATACCTCTGTGAAAGTTGACAGATATACAAAATCGTTGACACCAACCTATTTTGCTGCTGCCATGTACATTGACAATTCGCGTTGGGATGGCGTACCATTTTTGATCAAGACAGGCATTGGGCTTATGGAAAATAGGTACTCTCGATAAGTTCTATAAATTCTGTTAGTTGATGTATCACTACACTAGTTAATTTCTGATTTTGGTCACAAAATTGTGGCATTGTGTTAATATGAAAATTGTTTTCATACCTTTAGATTTTCCAAGGGAAAGTGCAAAACTTTTTATATACATAAGTACACACTCTTTTGTCAACTGTTTTCTACAGTCCAGCATCCTTTGATCCCCATGACTGATAACTTTTACATGCTTGAGCACCTTCCTGGCTTCCTGATAACTTGCACAGTTTTCTTTTTTAAATAGAAAGTATTGCTTGACAAATTGTCGATCATAACCAAACAATGCTGACAATTCATTTCCTCCAGAGCGGAGATCCGTATCCAGTTTCGCCATGTTCCTGGCAATATCTATCGTGAACGCTTTGGCCATGACATAGATCTTGACACAAATGAGCTGATCTTGCGTGATCAACCTGAAGAAGCCATCCTCTTGAAAGTCAACAATAAGGTCCCAGGACTTGGGCTCCAATTAGATGCTTCAGAACTCAACCTGCTTTACAGGGATAGGTATGGGGAATACTTGGGTTATCTCGTGATCTACTATAAAAATCTGGTACTAAATCATTTCACATGTTTTGTAGGTACAACGTCGAACTGCCAGATTCGTATGAGCATCTTCTTCTTGATGTGCTTGATGGAGACAGTCATCTATTCATGCGCAGTGATGAAGTAGCTGCTGCATGGAACGTGCTAACTCCAGTAATCCATGAGATTGATCAGAATAGAATAGCTCCTGAGCTCTACGAGGCTGGGGGTAGAGGACCCGTTAATGCTTACTACCTCGCTGCTAAACATGGGGTCAGATTGGATGATGAATGGTGAGGGGGGATAACTGGCCTACTTGCTCAAAATGTATGAGATATTCTTTTTCATTTTTAGGTCAGCCATGTGCAGTCCCCTCTTCTATTACAAGACCTGATCGACAAATTTCATCAAGAAATGCAACAAAAATAGAAATGGCTGCTTTCCTGCTTTGTCACTGTTGAGGGTATAAGTGTCTTTTCCTATTGTTATATGGTTTTGTTCCATTGTACTCGATATTGCTGATTGCATACCGTTAAAAGTGTTTCCCAGATTGCACCACCCGGGGCAGCGGCAGCGGACGAATGCATGTGATGTCTAAGGTTTGTAACTCGCTCCGGTACTGTGTTATGAATAGTGCTTGTTGAGTTTTTGTGTTGAGTTATTCCAAAGTAACATCCATAATGTTGATTTAGGCCTTCCAAAGGCTTCGTATTCCTTGGTTATAATTTGATAAATTTTTGTGACTGCTACCGTACTGGTAAGTTTGCCCCTTTCAAATTCTTTTGTTGGCAAGATATTGTTTGCAAAGATTGTTCGCGATTATAGGTGGGGAGATGAGCAGGGAAATT
The DNA here is from genome assembly GCA_008326285.1 of Oryza officinalis. NCBI lineage: Eukaryota > Viridiplantae > Streptophyta > Magnoliopsida > Poales > Poaceae > Oryza > Oryza officinalis. The sequence continues at coordinate 21,136,618 of BDMV01000003.1, read as the reverse complement.
TTGCACAAGGGTCTAAAATGCTGCATTGGTTAGTACGCTTAATCCATCGTCCGTAGTTTACTTATGCTTACTCTATATCTTGATTCTTGATCTGACATTCTTATGCGAGATCTTGACCATAAATTTGCAGTCTACATGGCAAGGAATTTGACACAGCAAGCAACAGAGATTGAACAGGCCATCTGTATTACCTGGATAACTGGCCTAATTGCTCAAAATGTATGAAGATAATTTTTTTATATGGATGTCTGTACGGCGTAGAGTTGCTCAAACCCAAACTATTCAGCTATAAAACAAATTATGGTCGGAGCGAGCGAGACTAACTAAAGTTTGTCGCACTGAGCAGGGACGAAGGACAGCTTGCTATTCTGCAGATCATAGAGTACGTGCGTGTTCTGCTGATGGAAATTGCATATGGTGGTCACCTCTCCGCCTTCAATAATAGCAAGGCAGACGATGCTGCTACCCGCGTCCTCGACCTCGAACACGTAGTTCTCCCTGGGCAGGTCCATCGTCGCGCCCTCAAAGCGCAGCACCAGCTTCGGCACGTCCGGTTTCGCCCGCAGCGGCGCCGAGAAACAGAAGTAGCGATGCCGGTCTCGTTGGACTTGAAAACCCCGTTGTTGAAGAGGCCGCAGCCGAACGCCACGCCGGGCACGGACGCGCTGGCGCCGAACGTGAACTTGTCTACTTCGAGCAAGCCGGTCGTCACCGACTTGTCGCCGTAGGAGTAGGTGTATACGCAGGTCTGGTTCGGCCAGAACTTCGGGTTGCCGCACGACGCCACCGGCAGGCCCTGGCACAGCGTGGAGTCGCAAGAAGGCAACGAGAACGTGGAGGATGCCGACGGGTCGAAGTAAGGGAGAGAGCCTGGTCGAAGCATGCGGGGCACGGCAGGCACTGCGTCCAGATGAGGTAGCTGCCGGTGTCGAGCCTCAGCTGCACGGGCTGCGGCGGCGTGCCGATGGACAGGTGCACCAGGTACTCCGAGAAAGTGGGCAAGCCGTCGGTGAAACCCCCCGGGGATACCGGCGCGCCCGCTGGGCTCGAGAGCCGCCGCTCTGCGCGGGCCTTGCTGCGCAGCGCCATGCGCTGCATCAGCTCCCGCGCGGCTAGGCCGCGCCCGGCGTCGGCGTGCGTGAGCTGCATCCGGACGGTCGCCGTAGCATTGCCGAAATGGCAAGCGCTGCAAGCAATGCGACGATGACGAATGCTAGATTTTGCATCTCGATCGATCGGTTGCTTGATTACCCGATGTGCAAGAGAAGTACTTGCTGTTGACAGTGTCTGTTCGCTCTCTCCGGTGCCAGTGTTCGCCCGCTAGATGAGTTTGTGCTGCAAATACCAACCGTATTAACTCTATATATAGCGAGTTTATGCGCGTGTTAGCGTCAGCATCTACAAAATACTGGAGTACTATATAAGTTCACCGCCAGTTTTGGACTCGCGCGCTTCTCCACGCTAAAAGATTCTCGCAATTCAATATACCATCGTAGCGGACTCAGTCTGTTCCTCACACATTCACATTTTGATGTTTTTTTGCGGTTAATCGGAAGGTGGCTCTAGTATTTTGTAATCACCATAAAGTACCTCACCACACATTCACACCATTAGAATTGCCACTATTAACATTTATATTTCCTCGCAGTTAGCCCTCATAGGAACCAAACGTATGAAAGCTTAAGTTCCTCTCAGATAACTGAATATATATTAGCTTTTAGGTCTACTTAACTGAATATCAAAACTCGAGAGAATTCTAATCATTGATGTCCACTTATTTATTACATGTGAACTAAATGATTATGAAAGAGATCTTTTAAAAAATACAAGATAGATTATTATGTAATATATCACTCTATAAAAATGCAACTTTAAATTCGATTTTTATAGGTTGTAACAAAAATAACAAATTAAACTTTAACTAACATATGTACATATATTCACAACTTGTAAAAGTTGAATTTAAATATGTATGTTTGTGGAGTAATTATTATTTATTAATCTGTCTTGTAAAATTTTTTAGATTTTTTAATAACCATTTAGTTGACATGTAATAAACGAGTGGATGTCCACCCGGTGATTAAGGTGTTTCCCCAAGTTAACCCATTGACCACATCACCCACACACACACACCTTAAGCGCGGAGCTGGTAGTAAGGGGATTTCATGATTTACCTTTTCCAAATAGTTTAATTTTAGGACCTGTCACTAATGTGTCTGATATATGGGATAATGATTAACATGTCAATCTGGAGGAATGGGAAAACTTGGATTTTGCATTAATAGTGCCAGATATATAGTAGATTTTATACTTTAAAAATCCTTTTAATTCTACATCAATAAGATGAAATAAAATATATGGCCCATATCGACCAAAAATATATTTCGATGGCTTAGATTAAAAGAGAGGCAAAGAAATTTTTTATTTATTAAAATTAAGAAAATTATATCAAGATACTTTTAGCCTCTACATAGTTAAGATGTACATAACCCAAGAAAAAAGGCAACCACAATTAACATGCAGTACCTCTGTCACAAAATATAAGAGATTTTGTCTTTAAATTTTGGTTATGCATCTACATTATCAAAATCTCTTATATTTTTGGACGAAGACGGTATAATTTAAAAACAACTGAATTTCAAAATACTGATGAAATAAACAAGTAGTCGGATTTATGTACGAATACAATTGCACATCACATAATGTAGAAATCCACATAGATTTATTAGCAATGAGTTAAAATTGATGATTATAGATTATCGTTTAAATACATGTCCAGATAATTACACATGTATATACACTTTTAACAATAATTTAATGATGTTCATGAACCTATCTCGGCCTTTGATTCTTGAGGGTGTGTTAAAAGGATCGCGAGTGTATAGTTGGGGTATACGTGCGTGGTGTATGTGTTCTTCAATGTGTACAAAAGAAACCCATGCACAAAAAATTAGCAGCTTTATTTTGTAGAGAAATTCAAAACAATGTATGTAATAGAAAATGTGTGCGATTTCACAATAAAATCAATATGAACATAGCAAATTGAATCTTATAGAGATAACGTTGTCAATAGAATCCACAAAATAATTTAATATGTGAGATAATATGTTAGATTAGCAACTAGTGCTAGATAATTCACCATTATATGTAGAAGTGTAATGGCAATGAAGAGGGCAGCAGTGCATAATTTGGATGATAGCTTTGTGGTACGGGAGGTTTCGGCACTGACTACTCAGCTGCACTCGGCCTCTCGTAATGCATCTATTCAGCAAGGTACTGCTACTGATCCTTCCCAGTCCTTACCTTCTTTACCTCATGTTAAAGTTGTTTCTAATCTTAAATTTTTAGGGGGTTTCTTTGGGTACTTCTAATGTTTCTTTATCACTCAATGCCTTGAAACATATTGAGGTAGATAGAACTAAAGTAGCAACCAAGTCTAGAGAAAACAACCAGACCAATATTTTTTTTCTCGGAGGTGGATCCTTTTATGACAAGTGATGATGAGGGCGACGATATTGACGGCGCCCTACTCACTCACTTAGTCAAGGATATCTCGGAGATTGATATGGAGGATGTGGACCAAAGTAACAAAATTTGTGACTTGTTGTTTCCACTAGAAAATCTAAATCATCTTCAAAAAGGAAAGGACAGAAGTCTCGTCCCAAAAATCCAAAAACCACTAAAATTGTTTCATCATGAAAGGTATATTTTGGAATAACAGAGGTCTTTTAGACTTGGCTAAATACCTGTATGTGATAGAAATAGTTAGAGAAAAAAAGCTAGAATTTATTGTATTGCTTGAGACAAGAAAGGGTGAAATGTCAAACACAAATTTAGATCGCCTCTCAGGAGGTGCTGATTTTGTCTGGCATTGTCTCCCACCTAAAAAAAGATTAGGGGGTATACTTCTTAGAGTTAATGTGGTTGTCTTGGATCTATCCTTAATTGTTGAAGGGGAATTTTTCGTTAAATTTCATCTCAACAATAAGGAGGATAACTTTAAATGGATTTTGATGGCTGTGTATGGCCTGACCCAAGATGATTTTAAATCAAGTTTCTTGGCGGAGTTAGTTCGCACATGCCAACAAAATCATCTCCCCACTCTAATAGGGGGGGTGACTTTAACGTTCTAAGAAGTAGTGCGGAAAAAAACAATGACCGATACAACACTCGCTGGCCTTTTCTCATCAATGCTATGATTGGTAGCTTTGACTTAAGGGAAATTGCTCTAATGGACAGGCAATTTACTTGGGCAAACTCGCTTCCTATACCGACGTATGAGAAGTTAGATAGGGTTCTCACTTCCATGGAATGTGAATCCAAATACCCTCTGGTATCGGTTCATGCACTAGATAGAGGAGTGTTAGATCACACGTTGTTGTTCCTTGACACAAGGGAAACGGTCTTCGCTGGAAACCTTAAGCAGTTCAAGATGGAACTTGACTAGTTTCTACGTGACGATTTCCATGATCATGTTATCAAAATTTGGAATAGACCAGTCAAGGGTCGTAATGCAGTCCAGAGATGGAATAACAAGATGAGCGCTTATGGAGATTATGGGTACCATATACTCACACGGCTGGTCTATCCGACTGAATATATGAGATAGATTATGTATATAAAATATGTAACGGACCATGACTTGGGTATTACGTTTCCTTGTGTATTAAGGAACGGCCCAAAGTCCTGGTTCAGAAAACTGATACCGTATCCGGTTAGGTTTCTATCTTTATAATCCTGACCTCCCAACCTATATAAGGCGGCAGGAGGCCCTCCAAGGGCATAACCACAACCTGATAGTCAAATCAATACAATATCCGACGGATACAATCCCCGAAATAGGAGTAGGGTATTACTTCTCATCGAGAAGACCTGAACCTGTCTAAACCTTTGTCTCTTCACCCATCCACTTTAGATCTCATATGCCACCCCCTTTTCTTATTGTCGAATTCTAGTTTTGACAACACTTTACGCTGACATCTGAGAGGTTGGTCTGCTCATACCAATGACATATTTAAACAGAAAAAGCTCATCTACAACAGACCATTGACTCACTAGACATTCCTGCAGAGGTTCTACTCCTTTCGGATCAAGAAAGAAATATTTTTGATCAACCGAGGGATAATCTCGCAAGCTTACTTCTTGAAGAGGAGATTAAATGGTACCAATGCTCAAAAGTCTCAGGCGTACTCCTAGGAGACAATAATACAAAATATTTTAACTTGATTGCCAATGGCAAACATAGGTAGAAAAGGATTTTCTTTCTAGATCCAAAAATTGAGGGTGTTGATGCATTGAAAATGAACGTTACGAATTTTTGCAAGAAACTCTTTGGACCACTAGAGGAAAACTCGTTTTCACTTGATGAGCACATATCTGACGATATGGCTCAGGTTACATAAGCAGAAAATGACTTTCTTACTGCTCCTTTTTCGGAGAAAGAAATAAAGGAAGCTATCTTTGCAATGGAGCATAATAAAGCTCCTGGACCAAATGGTTTCCCAGTTTAATTTTACCAAAAAATTTGGGAAGTCATTAAGCATGATCTGCTGAATTTATTTAACGAATTCCACTATGGCATTCTTCCAATTTTTGGTATAAATTTTTGGGTGATTACTCTTATTCCAAAAGTTAAAGAAGAAAATCGAATCCAAGAATATAGACCGATATGCTTGTTAAATGTCAGTTATAAAATATTCATTAAGGTCGCCACAAACCGAATTTGCTCGGTAGCTGACCATTTAGTGAATCCAACTCAAACAGCTTTCATGCGTGGGTGAAACATCCTAGATGGAGTCGTCATCATACATGAAACAATCCATGAACTACATAGGAAAAAGTTGAATGGGAGATATTCAAAATTGACTTCAAAAAGACCTATGACAAGGTCAAATGGCCATTTTTGTTACAAACTCTACGGATGAAAGGTTTTTCGCCCAAATGGATTTCTTGGATCGAATCTTTCATTTCCGGGGAAAGCGTGGCAGTCAAAGTCAATAATGACGTTGGGCCCTTTTTCTAGACTAAAAAAGGCCTTCGGCAAGGAGACCCTCTCTCTCTAATCCTATTCAACTTTATTGCTGACATATTAGCCACCTTGATAAACAGGACCAAAACACAAGGGCAAGTAGATGGTCTCATGCCACATTTGATTAATGGGGGGTTGTCCATCCTACAATATGCTAATGACACAATGCTTTTTATGAATTATGACCTTGAGAAAGCTCAGAATATAAAGTTGGTGCTTCTAGCCTTTGAGCAATTATCGGTTCTGAAGATTAATTTTCATAAAAGTAAACTGTATTGTTTTGGTGAAGCGCTTGATTATAGAGATCAATATGCCCAACTCTTTGGTTGCCAGGTTGGCAATTTTTCTTTCCGATATCTTGACATTCCAATCCATTGTAGGAAGTTAAGAAATGCGGAATGGAAAGAAGTGGTGAAAATATTTGAAAAGAAATTGAGTAGCTGGAAAGGAAAACTTCTCTCGTTGGGAGGGCGACTTACACTGATTAACTCAGTACTTAGCAGTCCCCCAATGTATATGATGTTGTTCCTTGCAATACCTAGCGGGGTACTTAAGAAACTTGATTACCTTCGATCTAGGTTCTATTGGCAAAGGGATGGCCATAAGAAGAAATACTGGCTTGCTAAGTGGGACATTATCTGTCGTCTCAAAGATCAAGAGGGGCTTGGGATTCATGACCTCGAGGTAAAGAATATAGCGTTGCTTAGCAAGTGGATATACAAGTTACTCACCACAGACGGAATGTGGCAACAGATGATACATAATAAATATTTGGGATAACAACCTTTATCTCAGGCTTGTTGGAAAGCGAGAGACTCACATATTTGGGCTTGTCTTATGAAGGCCAAACAAGATTTTCTTCGGTTGGGGTCCTTTCGTATCAGGGACGACATTCAAATAAGCTTTTGGGAAGATAAGTGGTTGGGTAATGCCTCGTTGAGAGATCAATATCCTTGTCTCTATAACATAGCTAGGCATAAACAGTCGATAATCTCACAAATCTTTCAGACCAACCCTCCAAGCTTTTCATGGAGACGGGATTTAATTGGAGCAAAATTAGTTGCTTGGCATAACTTATTGCCTCGCATAGCTGATTTGTCGTTGACATAGGAGCAAGATGAATTTCACTGGAACCTCACCCCCAATGGAGTCTTCTCGGTCAATTCTCATTACTTAGCTCTTGTCCATACGGGCATCCCGAATATCAATAGATGTATTTGGAAGATTAAAGTACCACTAAAAGTAAAGGTTTTCCTTTGGTACTTACGTTGAGTAATTCTAACCAAGGATAACCTAGCTAAGCGAAAATGGACAGATAGTAAGAAATGTTGCTTTTGTCATAAAGACAAAACCATTCAACATTTGTTCTTCCAATGTCATTTATCTCGTTTGGTATGGTTCGTTATTCTTATGGCTTCTAACTTACAACCTCTTCAAAATGTTACTCATATGTTTGGGCGTTGGCTTTCATGAGAAATCTGCTTTTGATGGGTGCAGCAGCTCTTTGTTGTTCCATTTGGCTAAGAAGAAACAGGGTTATTTTTTATAACAAGTTGGTGTCTTCTCCTTTGCAGGTTATTACTACTTTAGTTACCCGGTGGCTACGCAGCTGGGCTATCCTCCACAAACCGGTACTTCGGGATACTACTGCGGTGGTATTGCGATGTTTGGACCAGGTGGCACTAATATTTTTACCCAGAAACATGGGTAGCAATCTATTCTACGGATTAATAGGCGTTCCTGGGTGGTAATCTAGTCTACGGATTAATAATTTCTATGTTCCGTGATGGGGGTTTAGATTTGCCCTTTTTTGGTTGTGTGCTTTTTATGTAGAGGCCGGGGGTGGGCTCAGTTGGAATGTATCATTTTGGTGTATTTGACCGAGTCTTAATAAAACTTCCATTATCTAAAAATATGTAGAAGTATATTTGGATTTCATATACAACTCATATATTCTATTCTATGCACTTAGATTTCATATACAACTCTTAACTTTTATTTATATAGATATAATTGTATTTTATATATAACTGTATCAATCAATCTATTCCATTATAATTTGAACCACCACGATCTAACGATTAAGATATTTTTCTTTTTTCTGATCTGTGAGAAATTTTAGCCTCTAGAGCGAACGTGAGATAGAATTTTGGGTATAGAGTTTTGAGATACCGTTTCTAATGCTCAACCCTCCTTTAATTTCTCATTTGTTTCAAATCGGTAGGAATTCGCCAGTGGACTCAAACTTTACGAAGCTGTTGATCATCAAGAGCAACCTCCATGGCATACCCTGGACGTGGTAGGCAGGTAGGCAGGTGGTATTTGCCTATATATTATTATGGGGAAAAATCCATTTTATACCTCTTGAACTCTTATGTTTGTCTAAAATACACCCCAAACTATAAAATCGGGTATCCAACACCCCTCAACTCCTAAAACCGTTCAATTTACCCCCCCTAGATGAAACCATGGTGGTTTTAACCAACGGGGCACTTACGTGAATATCATGTCAGCAAACTTAAATTAAAAAATTGTGGGGCCCATTTGTCAGTTCAACCACTTCATTCTATCTCTCTCTCCTTCCTCTCTCTCACAGTCAGCCACACAACGATCGCTGCCTCAAGCAGCAACCGCTGACCACCACGTCATCGCCTCCAGTTCACCCGGCTGTGGATTCAACCTCAGTGGATGACCTCGTTGCCATCACCTCTAGCTCCACCGGCTTCTGTCTTTGCCTCGTTCCAGATCTGTCGGTGAAAGCGGCACGGACAACAGTGAGCACACGGTGGGCACAACATGGGTGATGACAAGCTCACAACGAACTCGAGTTGGTGATGGAGCAGGTGCCATCAAGCTTGCTTGAGAGACAATGCAGGCGATGGCGAGCTCCGCGACCTTAGCACCATGCGCACGAGGAGAGTGCCTTCGGCGAGCTCCACCTCGCTCGCATGGTTGACACCTCAGGCAATTGCGTCGATCTCACTACCGACCCCATCTTCTCCAAGCTCGGTTGAGGGGGTGGGCACCACGTCCTCATGAGTGGTGGGAGAGCAAATAGATGGATGAGAGGGAGTGGGCAGAGTGGCAAACCCACAACATGCAATTCCGGTGAGGGCAAGCTAGCTGCCACACCTGTCTTCTCCGAGCCCATCCAAGTTTAGGGGTTTCACATCCCTGTCCTCACGAAGAGCTAGCCACTTGCAGTTGCTTCCTCCCCGCACTGCCGCCTCCACCAGAGCCTGCCATACACCCGTTGCTTTCGCTGGAGCACGCCACCTCCGTCGGTGCGCATCGCGCTACTTGTCCCGGCACTTTACCCGCAACGTGGCCGGAGTTGGAGGTAGCCTCAGCTCCTCCGCTGACCCCTATGTTGTCGTGCATGGCGTGCTCGTGGAGGAGGGGAGAGGGGGAGTTAGGGAGAAAGGGGAAGGAGGAAGAAGGATCAGACTGACATGTGGGGCCTACTAATTTTATAGAGGTGACATCCTAGTATGCAAAAATGGGGTAAAAAACCACTCAGGGGGTTTTCTGCACGGTATTAAAAGTTGGCTGGATCAAATGTATGGTTTTAGAGCTTCGTGTTTTATGTTGGAAATATAGTTATAATTCGGTATATTTTAATCTAAAAAAATATGATACTAAACATGACATGTGAATAAAAGGATGATCCAATGATAATGCTAAACATGAACATATTAAGAACAGTAATAGCATCATTTAGTAACATGTTTAACACTAAAGTGAATAGAGTGACATACCCGGAGTACGCTTTGGATCTAGAGGCACTGATGTTGGTGTTGTCACCGCCGTTACCATTGTTGTTCCCTCCTCCTCCATTGTTGTCATTCCCTCCTCTATTGTCGTTGTTCCCTCCGTTGCCACTGCTGGTCGACATGATTCGAATTGTCGACGTAGCGAAAGCAGAACGTGATGCAGAGGAAGCAGCGCCGAGAGCAGTCACGCGAACAACGTGCTTCCCAAAAATTTGATTGTCTGTCTAACCGTGCATGTACTCAGGTAGACGAAGTTCTGGAGGCCTACTCGTCCCGAACACTCGTGCAAGCAAATGCTCAGAACCGAGGATTACCGAAGCCGCTCAATTGTAGAAACAAGGAGATGTGTTTTCCGCTCCTAGAATAGAGTTAGAGCTTTTTGTCTACCGGAGGTGGAAGATTAACGTGAGAGAGACGTTACAGGATTAATGTTGATTAAGGGCCTTACCGGAGTAACGAATCTTGTCAGTTACTTTTTTCTCATAAAAAAAGGCTGAAAAACGAACAAACAAGCTCAACCCCATCCCATCCCGTCCCACTCATACGCCAAGCTCAGCGTGCACGCGTGTGGCATTTTCACCATCACCTCAACCAATTAATAGGTGCTCTCAATTAACAGCCTATTTAAGTTAAAGTCTATTCTCGTTGGTTTTTAATGTGGTATTAATCTTTTAACATTAATTATGGGCCCATGAAATTAATAAGATTAATTTAAGTCTAGCCCAATTAATTTTAATATTTTAGACGAACTGAAAAGTACAGAGATGTAAAATGGACTTATCCTACGTTAAGATGAACGAACACGTTGCGAAGTCCGGGATCGGCAGGCTCCTAGAACCCACAATCACGCACTAACTTCAGCGAATCTGCACGCAAGAGGTACGTAGTAGTAGAAGTAACTTCAGCGAATCTCCTCGTATAGTCGTGTCACCGAGCCATCGCCGGTTACCTGGGTTATCCGCCGGACCGCCGCAGCAGCGGCGCGCTCTCGGTCGACGACCAAGTGCACAAGTTTTGTACTCCGCAGCTCCTCCACAAGGGGAATGCGCGCCTGGTAGCATGCTAGCCGGCTGGCTGGCCAGCCCGGGCCGTCAGAAGAGAGAAACAGCGTGGACCGGGCCTTGCTCTGACCATGCGTCATGACTCATGACTCATAAGGCGTACCGGCCCAGCTAAGCACAGCCCAACACGATCCTCGCAATCGTATTACAGCCCAACTTATTGGAGGGCAGCACGTCCTCCCAATCCCCCAGTTCGAGCCTAATCAGTAATTACTCCCAGTCCACCACGTTCCTCGGGGATTCTGCTACGGTCCAATATATATCAACCTGGCAATCACGTGCTGTACCAATTACCGCAACTAGTGTAGTGCAGCACGTTCGTCGTCATGAAGGAATTTGATCACATTCTTATTATAAGAAAATGACCTCAAATTTTCTGCCTACATGGCAAGGAGTTTGATATATCAGCATAATAGAATACAACACGTTCCTCAAAAAGGAATTTGCAGCCTACATGGTACTATATTCTAACATTACGAGGATGTACGTATGGCGTCCAGTTCCACCGTTCAGCATCCAAATTATTCATACGTAACAGAATAGCTTACAGATTATTCATCCAAAGGTAATCACAACGCAAGTAGCTAGGGATACGGATGAACGTCGTGGCCAGGTCGGCTATGCGAGATTAAAGTTCGTCGCACTGAGCCGCGACGAAGGACAGCCTGTTGTTCTGCAGATCGTAGAGTACGTGCATGTTCTGCTGCTGGAAGTTGCCTATTACGGTCGTCTCCTCGCCTTCGATAATGGCAAGGCAGATGAAGCTGTTACCCGCGTCCTCGACCTCGAACACGTAGTTCTCCATCGGCAAGTCCATCGTCGCGCCGTCAAAGTGCAGCACCAGCTTCGGCACGTCCGGCTTCGCCTGCGACGGCGCCGAGAAGCAGGTGGGATCTGTCGCGTTACCGGGCACCACGGGAAGCTTTATCTGCGCGGCGAACTCGTCGTGGACCACCCGGTAAACCTGTGGCGGCAGCGACGTGATGGACGTGCCGGAATCGATGATCGTTCCGCCTGTCCCGTTCGTCAGCGCGAACGTGGACTCCGGCACCGGCAGCCTTGTCGACCCCACGGTGATGCCCTTCAGCGAAAGGTAGTAGAAAGTTGGGTTTTTAGCGTCCTGGATTAGAGGTGTGGTCTGGACGGCGCCCTGGCCGTTGCTGAAGACGTCGGCCGGCAGATCGAGCAGGACGGTGCTCGGTTTCGTTCCGGTTATGGTGGTGAAGCAGTGGGAGAAGTTGCCCACTTTGAGCTGAGACGGGAGGGACAGGGGCCCGCGGCCGAAGCCAGCGATGCCGGTCTCGTTGGAGTTGAAAACGCCGGTGTTATTGAGGCCGCAGCCGAAGAGCACGCCGGGCACGGAAGCGCCGGCGATAAAAGTGAACGTCTCCACCTCGAGGAAGCCGATCGTCACCGAATTGTCGCCATAGGAGTAGGAGTAGGCGCAGGTCTGGACCGTCTGGTTGACGCACGTAGTCACAGTCGGGTCCAGATTGCACTGCGTGCGGTCGCAGGAAGGCAAGGCAAACGTGGAGGATTTCGACGCGTCGAAGTACGGGAGAGGCTGGTCGAAGCATGCGCGACACGGCTGGCACTGCGTCCAGGTGAGGTCGCTGCCGGTATCGAGCGTCAGCTGAACGGGCTGCGGCGGCGTGCCGATGGCCAAGTGCACCAGGTACTCCGTCGTAGGGACGCCGTTGTCGTACGTCCCGGGGGATACCGGCGCGCTTGCTGAGCTCGAGAGGAGCCGCGCGGCGCGAGCCCTGCTGCGCAGAGCCATCCGCTGCATCAGCTCACGCCCGGCCAGGCCGCGCCCCGCGTCGGCATGGGTGATCTGCACCCGGACGGTCGCCGCAGCATTACAGCGAGAAACATCAAGCGCTGCAAGCAACGCGACTATCGAGAGAGCTAGCTTTCGCGCTTGGATCTGTTGCTTCATTAGCTGATGTCCAAGAACAAGAAGTACTTAGTTTCTTGTTATTATTATTTTGACTGTGCCTGCTCCCTATGCCAGCAGTGCTAGCTGCTAATCTGCTATCTGAGTTTGTGCTGCTAGTTCCAACCGTTATTGGCTCTATATATAGCGTGGTTATGAGCATGTTAACGTTAGCAACTCCGAATTAACTATAGAGACCCCCTAAAAAAGAATTAATTATAGAGAAAAATCCACTTTACATCCCTGATCTTCATGAATTAATCCCCAAACTCTACATTAAACTTTTAAAATCGGGCTCTATTAATCCCTGAACTCTACGTGCCGTTTACTTTTCACCCTTTGACCTAATTCAAAGTGGTGTTTAATGACATGGCGCTGGCATTGAAATTTGTTGTAAGACTCAATATATATTAATTAGAAAAAATAACTAAACGGCCTTGAAATTTTCTCAAAATTACAACATCACCAGTGAAGCATTTAAAACAAAAATATGTTTTCTACAAGCAACATATAATGTAATTTCCCCGTAGACGATACTCGCTTCGTTACTGAAAGACTGTAGTTTTAGTCTAATAATTTGTACCACAAAGATTGTATTTTTAGACCTCTTTAATACTACCTTACCATTTTCATTTTAGCCATAGAACCGGTAGTACTCCCATCCTTCTTGTTTTCTCCCCGCATTAATGAAGTGCATAGTAGTTTTTAAACATTTTGCTTAATCTATCTTTAACTAGTCAAAACTATAGTCTTTTAGAGACAGATGAAGTAGTTTTTAAATCTGAAGAATAGTATCATACTTTAAGAGAAACATAAAATATACTTTAACATTGGACCTAATTTGTGTAAGTTTTAATTTGTCTAGTTTGTCATTAGTTTTTCGCAGAAATTTCTCAATTCAGTTATTCCCTTTTTAAAAAGTTCATAGACATGGCTCATAGATGAAATTGCATTTGAATGTTTATAAATAAATATTTTTCCTAAAAAAATCTTGAAAAGTTTTCAGTTGCACATTTGCGTATGAACCTAAATAAAATAGGTCCATTCTAAAATAAAGATTATTCCAAGAAAAAACTTAATTTTTAACCATATTATATAATTGTTTATGCAGTTGATCATGTGGAGATTATGGGTACCATATACCCACATGACTGGCTTATCCGATTGTGATAAGGGATAGATTATAGGTAGTTATTATGTAACTGTTTAGGACTTAAGTATTATGTTGCCTTGTGTATTAAGGAATAGCTTATAGTCTTGTTGACGCCGAATCCGTACCGCCGATGTGGATCCGGCGTGCGGACACACGAAGACCTGGGAGATCTGCTTAGCTCCAATGCAGGTCCTAAAATTGATGAAGCGCGGGCGTGCCAGTCAGTTTGATCCTGCCACTGACAAGATATACAAAATAACAGAATAAAAGGTCTATTGGCCGATAGGCCGATGGCCAAAGATATCAGCCGATAGGCCGATAGGGCAAAAACAGCCGATCGGCCGATAAGCCGATGGCACAGTTCCAGCCGATGCCGATGCCAGCCGATGCAGTTAGGGTTTTGATCCATCGGCTGCACACTGAGCAAACATCTATATAGGGGCGATCAGCCAACGATAACATGATAATATAGCAATATAATATAGCATAAACCAACCATATGATAAAATAAACATTGATATGAAGATTCAAGTACATATCGGCCGGATGTCCGATGGCATAAAATCCAAAAGATAGGCAATGAATACTCTGTTGTCATCGGCCAGGACCAATCTACATGTATAAAACTCATGGGTCGACGCAACGCTAAGATAACTCATCGGCTGAAACCCCGATGAAACCCTTATTGGCAGCCAACAAGCAGGCTAGAGATTACGGTTCTAATCACGACTTAGTAGATCAAACCGAACTGATGCAGCACTAAGTATGAAAAAAAACACAAGACTTAGACAATCAAGCCCTTGACTGATTTTCAGGGTGGTGGATACCTTAGCCAATCTAATCTAGCAAGGCGATTTAGTCGATACCGGCGTAAACCCTAAAGCGAATCTCGGCCGATAAGACTAAATCGAGAAGCCGAACCAGATTGACTAAGATATATGATAGTAGGTGCTTACGTTGACGAGATCAGAACGTCGAAGCCCTAGCCCCGTCAGCGCAGGCAGCCATAACGAGACTTACCCTTCGTAGGAAGGGCATGAACTCGCTGAAGAAGACGAAAGTAAAAAGGCGGCGATGCGCCGAAGTTGTATTGATCGTGTGATAAAAATTACATGAACCTCGGGCTTACATATTTATACCCATAGGCTAACAAAGATTGTAACAGAATACGACTCAAACTTTCTAAAGATAAAAGGAAACAGATAAAGTCCTTATTGGACACTAAACATATTTTTCTAAAGATAAAAAGGAAACTAACAAATTCTTCCTAATTAATAGATACAAGCCGCATCCTCCTCAAACTCGGTCTTCTCTGGATAAGATCTTTCCGAATCTAACAAGAATTCGACTGCTGTTAGTGATTGGTTTAAGAAAACCCCCATCGGCCGATGTAGAATTTTAGGCCGATACTAGTTTCAAGCTGATATGAACCTTGGGCCGATGGGGACTTCGGGGCTTACCAAATTCTGGTGTTAAAGTCTTAAGTCGGTAGTATTATGGATGATGTTTAGAAGTCTTATACCGTATGTGGCTAGGTCTCTGACTTATAAGTCTGCCTTTTGAACCTATATAAGAAGGGCAGGGTGCTCCTTGAGGGGCATAGGGCAATAGCGATTAGCTTAGCTTTTCTTCATACACAACTCAATCACAAAATCAATATATAACTCGGTAGATACAATCCCCGAAACAGAAGTAGGGTATTACTTTTTTATAGAAGACCTAAACCTGTATAAATTTTTTTGTTTCATAACCCATCGTGTTTAGCACTTGTGAGCTATCCCTTTTCTCATTGTCGAAATCAGGTTTCGACAGATCAATTATTTTTTTATGGCAAGTGCAACCTAGATTATTTTCTTTACCTAATATAAAGAATATGTGGTGTTTAAATCTCCTAAAGATGAAGATAAAGATGAAGATTAAGTGTTTCACGTAAAACAAAGTGACATTAACGTGTAATTAATTGATTTTTAATTATTACAAACTTGAAAAACGAATTTATTTGATATTTTAAAACAACTTTCATATAGAAAATTTTTACTTCAGGTTCAATCCGAGTACTGAGTAGTATTTTTTTTACTGTCGGTCCCTTAATATTATCCATACATACGTATATTAATCGAGCACATCGAGCAAAACTTTCATATTAATCAAAGAAATACTGTATAAATCTGGCTATCCATCTTGTTAGACCAAATTATAACGACCAACCACTTAAGTTACAACTTGCTCACTATTAGTTTCACAATCAAGCTGATAACTTGCTATATTGTGAGCCTGTAATATGCTGACCTAGTAATGTAAGGCTCGTGATGCCAATGGAGACATGGAGTGGTGTCGGTGTGGTTTACGGCAAGGAAAGTTTAGGTAGGTTGAGACGACGTATAAAATCTACTCTATGTAATTGAGTTTACATTGGTTCAACGATTTACCCTCGATATGTTGACCAACGAAGCTTGCAAGTCTTTTTTTTCTCGCCCTGGTCCCATTGGTGCAATTTGCATACGCACAGCCTGGTTGCAATGCCAATATATCCAGATAACCAAACACCCATCTCATTGCATCACCTACGCGAGTCAGTTTGCATGCAGGCAACCAAAAACGTCCATGTGTACATGGGTCCATTCTGCGAAAGAACTAACCTAATACGGATTTAGAAGCTAGTGTGCTGTCTACCAATATGGGTAAAGCTTCATATTTGTTCATTTCTTGTTTTGGAGTTCTTAAATCTTGGAGAAACTAACATTGTGGCTCTAAGGACGGACTGACCGTGCACAATTTTGTATATATCAATTCCAAATATAAAAATTCTTGTCAACTAAAAGTAAAATTAGACTCCATCCGAGTACAGCTTTGTCAATCACAATCCACAACATAAGTACCCGATTAAACAGTCAACTAGCGTTGTCAATGGTTTTACTTCGAACTAGTCGTGCCGTGCAAACTAGCTTCCAAGAGGATTATTAAATGTTGTGACAAAATGGACAGGGATAGGAACCACGAAATTGAATGGAAAATTTCCAGTCGGGAGAAGTACAGGGATAATGACAACGAGATGGAACTTTTCCAATTAGAAGTGGACAGGGATGGCATCACAGTTTTGGTATAGCAATCGGTATGAAAAAGGCAAAATTGAATTGTACAGAGTAGCTACTCCCTCCTCTTAACGAATCGGGTTAGTGGAATAAGCCAGGATCCAATAAACCACTAGATTAAATAATCAAACAATTAGCTAAATAGTTTATTATTTGAATAAATCACTTGATTAGAGGCTGCATGCAAACTAACTTCTAGCATGGAGTTTTTTCCTCTCAAACTAACTATTAACTAAAACGGCAGAACATCAAGTAAAAGAAAAATCCCCGGCAGAAAATGCATCTCAACAACAAAATGGTTCAACATCAACTGAGAAAATTCAGCCTCTCAACAGAAAATGACAGAACATGAACTGAAAAAATTCCTCGAATATCAAGTACATGCAGAACCTTCTGCTCCCTAAGCTAGTAGGTGATTAGGTACAAACAACAATATGTTCTGCTCGTGTAACTGAATTCCATCTTCTTATATGAAGCTCCCTGGCAAGAATGTAGGCAGAAGGTTAGATCACTTTCTGCTGGTCCCTGTGAAAATTAATAACCATATATAGATGGTTCAGAAGGTTAGTATATACGGACAGGGCAGAAGGTTAATATAAACAGAATGTTCCCTGTGGAAATCAATATAGACAGAAGGTTGGATCGCCTTCTGCTCGTTTTAAAGTCGGTTGATGACTCTATAGATGGGGCAGTACATGTAGTGGATGATCTTCTGCTTGTTTTAGCCGGTTGATGATGCTATATAGATGGACAGTACATGCATGACAAGCAGAAAATCTTCTGCTTTAAGAAGAAAATGGCAGAACATCACCTAACCGAATTCCAACTTCTGCTCGTTCCCGGAACAGAATAACATCTTCTACTTCCCTGAACAGAATATTATCTTCTGCTCGTGGCCAGGAAAATTTGGCAGAACATGAGCAAAAAAATTCTGCTCGTTCCCTATAGCCTTTGTATAGGACAAACTTTCTGCATCGCTCGCTGCCGCCGGAGAAACGAATTTACTGCATGATGATTGATGAACAATACATATTTCTGCTTCTTAGAAACTATTTCTGTTTATACTTATATGAGCCAATTCCGTCTACAGATCGTACTCTACTTATAGCTAATTAAGCCATAGGAAAGATTAGGCAGAACATCTTCTGCTTCTTCCTATAGGAGTACCATGTATATACATGGCCACCGAAGGACAGACACTACCTATATTCTGCTAGTTGTGAATGCATGAAAAAAAAATGTACATCAAATGGAGCATGCGCTATAACTTCTTTCTGCTCCTTGCGAGCAGAACATATCACTGCTACAGAAACGGTTATTCCGTGCGGGTCGAAAGACATCTTTTCGTACGGAAGGTCTGCCCGCATGCGTGAGAAGGTCTGGAAAAAGACCATTTTCGCGTGCGGGCGGCCCAACCGCACGGGTAAATCGATTATCCCGTGCGGTTGGCTTAAGCGGCCCGCACGGAAAGGTCCATTATCCCGTGCGGGCCGCTTAAGCCGACCGCACGGGATAATCGATTTACCCGTGCGGTCGCGTTTAAGTCGACCGCACGGAAAAAAAATTGAAAAAAAAAATAAAAACCATAGCTATCCCGGCGGCGGCGCGGATCCGGCCGTCGTATATACATCACAAATAACACAAAATTAATTTCACATCATCACAATTTCACATATATACTTTCCAACTAATTTTTTTGTACAATTAAATTTACAAATAAATTGTGGTCATCGTCGTCGTCGTCGTCGATGGCGGTAGGTGGCAGTCGGTGGCGGCGGCGGCGGCCGTGGAGGAGGCGGTGGTGGTGGTGGTGGTGGTGGAGGTGGCAGTTGGTGGAGACGGCCGTCGATGGAGGCGGATGCGCCGGCACACCCGACGGCAGGCAGCGGTGGTGGAGCGACGGTGGAGGCCGGCGGCGGAAGAGGGCGGAAGAGGCCGGCGGCGGAAGAGGGCGGAAGAGGCCGACGGCGGGGAGGCGGCGGTGGAGACCGGAGGCGAAGGAGACCGGCGGCGGGGAGGGGGCGGTGGAGGCCGGAGGCAGAGGAGGCCGGCGGCGGGGAGGCGGAGGCGGAGGCGTAGGCCGCCGGCGGAGGAGGAGAGCCCTTGACGGTAGAGGCGGGATCTGAATTTCATCGAGTGTTAGAAAATTTCGGAGCCCGCGCGCACCTATATAGGCGATGATGACCATCGCGTGCGGGCAGCTTAACAGCCCGCACGGAAAGATAATCTTTCCGTGCGGGCGGCTTAAGGGCCCGCACGGAAAGATTATCTTTCCGTGCGGACGGCTTAAGAGGCCCGCACGGAAATCCAGTTCAACCTTTTTATTTTTCTCTCTGGATTTCTCTCTCTAGTGTAGAGGAGAGAGAAAACAACTTTTTTATTTTTATTTTATTTTTCTAATATTTTTTTCACACATAGGAGCACGCAGGAACCAACCATAAAAAATTTAAGCTCGAACGGACGAAATATGTGGTCCGTAGAATTTTTCAAAGTTCTATCGAAAAGGGTCCCAAAGCTTCTCACCTCGAAAAACACAATCTTGCAAGCGGAATTTCGAGATTTTGATTTCGCCGAACCCGACAAAGCGAGGGAGCAACGGATGTAACTCTTTCTATAGATGTCCGTCGATATATTATATGTCTGATTTCGAATCCGTATGAAAAAGATATGGCTGTTTTATCGAAGGACACTCGAGTTATGACTGTTTGACGACAGACTCAAAAGATAAGCTTAGTGAATTGTTAAAACTAATTGGTGTAAGATAAAATCATGGAAAAATTCATGTGGATGCTACTTAATATGTTAGACTCACTGGAATTTTGGCATGATTTTATCTTTACATCTAGATCCCCAATTAAATTTGTCAAAACCCTAAACCCTAAACCCTAATCGGCAAAACTCGTACCTCATCCAAAAATGCATTAAATTATATGAAAGTTGTAACATCCTGAATATTTTGACTTTGGAATACGGAATTAAAAATTCAGAATAACCAAAAATCTTTTTCAAAATACATTCATGCCTGAACTAACTCAATTCGATCTGTCGTTTTTCGTTTACACGTGGGCTAATAGACGAACGTCTGAGGATACGTCGATATTTGATTTCAAATATTATTTATTCAAGGAGCTATGATTTGCATATGCCAATTATTTTCGAAAAACAAAAACCCTTGAGCATATTTACTTTATAAATAAAGCTATATATCTAAATGTATCACCATTTTGGATAAAACCCATTAAGGGATAGTTTATTAAAACAAATATTGTTCCACTAAAGAAATAGCTTTGATTATTTTCTATGCACCTTTATATAGAGTGATAAGCTTTTGGAAATTATTTGCAAAATAATGTCTATTGGTAAAGTATTTACTAGAAACCTTAATTGCGAAATATAAATTCCTAATAGGCTATTTTCAAGGATATGACCTCCTCAGACAAAGTCTAGTCCTCAGGCATAATTTTAGTTTGCTTGTTTATTGTTTATTTGTGTGTGTCTAGAATCTGTGCCAAAAGATCTCGATTAAATCCTTTTACCGAAAAGGTTGTCCTCTGTACAAATTCTATCTCAAACCCCCTTCAAATTTCCAAATTTCATATCCCAAAGAAAATATTCGAACATCCTATTTCTTTGGGCCACATTTCCCTCTGTTAGCCCAACCCATTCCGCAAAACAAGTTCATTTCCACTCCCTCTACTATGGCCTTCTGTGCTGGGCTTTTTCTGGAAAAGTCCATGTTCCTCCCCAAGCCCTTTTCATTCCTATTAGGTTGGAAAAGAAAAAGTCTAATTCTTCCCCCATACTATTTTCGGCGACGACGTCGCCGCACGCCGCGCCGCTACGACGAGGCCGCTACGACATCACCGGCTGTCGCCTTCCGCTCCTGTCTCACCGGCGAGCTTGCCATCCATTCCATACGCATCCGGCCCCACCTCGCACCGCCGCGAGCCATGCAGCAAGCTAGTTGTGCATGCGCGTGCATGCAGGCAAGCCAGCCACGAGCAAGCACCATGCAACTAGCTAGCTATGCGTATGCCTGCATGCAAGCAGCTAGTCGAGCCCAAGCTAGCATGCATGCAACAGCCTATGCAGTATACGCGCCAACCCGCGCGACCGCTGCAACTGCCCCGTCCCTGTCTTCATGGCCATTTAAGACGAGCTCGTGCGGTGAAGCCTATATAAGGGCAACCATAGCCAGTATGCAACCCGTCTCTTTCCATCCTCTTTTCTCCTCCTCCTGGCTTTCTTTCTCTTCAGTCACACCCTTCCGCGCACACGCCGCCATCTCTCCGCTTGCTCCGCCGCGGCCGGTTTCGGCTGGGCCTCAGTTGAGCAAGAGGACAGATAGGCCGCCGCGCCGTCATTTGAACCCGAGAACGACTGACTTATCGAACGGCTAATCCCTAACATCTGACCCGCTGACTTCTAACTCACTAACCCGCTGACTTCTAACTCACTAACCCGCTGACTTCTAACTCGTTGACCCCTGACACCTAACTTGCACTAATCCGCTAACATTTATTCCTTAACGCTGTGTGTTCGTTTGTTGCCGAGCGAACACGTGGTGGGCGAGGACGATCCGCGGGTCGACCGGCCCCAGGCAGTACCTCGACGACCGTAGTTCGTGCGAGGACCGTCGGTCGGTACGCCGCTACCCGGCTGCCGCAAGGTGAGCTTCCCTCCTGCTCTTCCTCTTGCTTTTGTTTCCTTACCGCCGTTGTCGCCGCAGCACGGTGACGTCGTGAGGCGCAACACCGTGCCCATCTCTTGCGCGGCTGCCCTCCGCAGCGATCATCGCTTCACAGTCGGCCATGAATGTGCCATTCAGCTAGCTGGCTGTATGTGTGCATGCATGCATGCAAGTAGCTCACATGCATGCAACTAGCTAGTCGTGTGTATGCATATGCATGCATGCAAGCAACCCACATGCATGCAACTAGCTAACCGTGTGTATGCATATGCATGCATGCAAGCAACCCACATGCATGCAACTAGCTAACCGTGTGTATGCATATGCATCCATGCAAGCAACCCACATGCATGCAACTAGCTAGCCGTGTGTATGTATATGCATCCGTCGTTCGGTCGAGCCCCGGCCGACGTTGTCCTGGCAGTACCGCGTCACGCCCGGCCAATGCCGTGGCCCAGTTCAGGCCGAGCTGCCTCAGCCGACCTCCTCGCTGCCGCGGGCGTCGGCCAAGTCACCGCGCCGACCGGAGACTCCGCGCCCGCGCGTCGGCCTGCGCCCGGCCACCTCCTGGACACGGGCCTCGGCCACGCCATGCCGACGCGCCGCCGCCACACCGTGTCAGGCCCACTAGTGGGCCCCATATTTTATTCTCTCCCCGCGGGCCCCATTGACCGAAGACTTGGAAAAAGTCTATATCGCCTTCCTCTGCTTTGTCGGCCCGAAGCCCATAAAGCCTTCCAAAAAGTCTACATTGCCTTCCTCTCGTGGTCGGCCTAAGCCCACGAAATTCTCTAAAAAGTCTATAAAAGCTCCTCTACTTCATTGGGCCAACCGGCCTTGCAATCTATCCAAAAGTCTACATATATCCCTCTTGTCCCTTGGGCCAAGACCATAAAGTCCTCCACATAAGTCCACAAAACATCCCCTTGTTTTCCTCGGGCCAAGCCCAAGAATGGACCTGAAAAGTCTAAATTGCATCCTCCGGGCCAAAGCCCACCAACAACCTCCCTCCTCACCAAAGTCTAATGCATATCCCTCCACTCACCCAGGCCCTTATCCAAAAGTCTATATAAGGTCCCTACCCGACCTCCTTCATCTCTGGGCTAAAGCCCAAGCCTTCCCATAATAAAGTCCACGATTTCTCCCTCTTCACAACCAGGGAATATTCTTGGGAATATTCCTTTCCAATTTAATAAATTCAGTTCCACATTTCAGAAAATCCATTAATCTTCCAAAGTTCGTATCTCCCCAACCGTAAGTCCGTTTGACTCCGTTCAACTTCCATAATTTTTCTAAAAATGAGATCTACCCAATGGCACCATTAGTTTATAATAGTTATTATCTGCTCTATAGGGTTTTGGATGTTTTTCTCTTTTCGATCGCGTAGTGGACGTTTCAGAAGTGCAGCGGACGTGGATTTTTCTCGAAGATTTGAAGACCAACAATAAGGCAAGCCACTCTTCGATCATATTGCTCCTAGTTTATAAAATGTGTTGATTGCAAACTTGCATGTTTAGCGTACACAATTATTTTGATCGGCCATCGGTCTACGAGCACACGACCGACGGACCAACCTATGTAGTTGCATTATTCTCCGTAGGATCTTGTTAAACTTAACCCTTGTCGCTCCACCACAGCAGTACCTCAATACTTACGCTCTCTGGGCGTAGGTATCCTTTTGCACCATTTGTTTATGTCAGGTTTATATATGGTTATCGATGTGGAAAAACTTGGGTTGTGAAAGGTTTATAAAACCCGACTCGGGGAGTCGGTGACTTTGAAAAATAAAAAGGTTTTATGGGAGAAAACTTGCGGTGCGAATCCTCTCCTGTGTGGTTTGGTTTCGTAGTCGCAGTACGTGCAACGTCCCGCCTCCACGAGGCCGGGCCCGCTTACACCTAGCAGCTTAAATAGGACATAGACTGCCCTCACAAACCATAGACTGCCCTCACAAACCAACACCAGTCTTTTCTGCGCACTTTGTCCTCACTCATGCGCACCCGGGAAAGACTTCCCGGTCGGTCACCCATCCCTAGATTTCTCCAGGCCAAGCACGCTTAACTTTAGAGTTCTTTGGAGATGGGCTTCCGGAAAAGAAGTTGCAACTTGTTGGCATGAGTATCCTATCAATCCTATTATGCCTTGGGCCGGGGTGTTACATCGTTTGTAATGCCCGTTTTGTCGCGGCGTTAGCGGGAAAACCTAATTGCTAAAAACCCTATTTGCGAAAGTTGCTCTTCGATTGAGTCTTGTGGTGTGCCAAGGTCTCGTGTTTCCCCTCCCGTCTCAATCCCGGAGGAAACCGCGAAATCGGATTTCGAATCCGAGCCCTAATCCTTCCAGTTCGATCCTCGGAAAAAGTCTGTTTACCTCCCTTTGTCTCGGGCCGATTTTCCTTCTCGGCCTATTTCCTTCTCCCTTTCCCTCCTGGGCCGCTGCCGGCCCAGACCCCCAGCCTTCAGCCTCGCTCCCTCCCCGCTGGGCCGTGCCAGGCCGCTTGGCCCGCGCACGCTAGGCACGTGCGCCGCACGCGCCGAGCTGAGAGAGAGCCAGCGCTCTCTCTCCCTCTCCTCCGCTCTCCCGTTCTTTTTCTCTCTCTCTTCCACGGAGCTCTCCCCTGCCGGCGCCNCCCCGGCCGACGTTGTCCTGGCAGTACCGCGTCACGCCCGGCCAATGCCGTGGCCCAGTTCAGGCCGAGCTGCCTCAGCCGACCTCCTCGCTGCCGCGGGCGTCGGCCAAGTCACCGCGCCGACCGGAGCCTCCGCGCCCGCGCGTCGGCCTGCGCCCGGCCACCTCCTGGACACGGGCCTCGGCCACGCCATGCCGACGCGCCGCCGCCACACCGTGTCAGGCCCACTAGTGGGCCCCATATTTTATTCTCTCCCCGCGGGCCCCATTGACCGAAGACTTGGAAAAAGTCTATATCGCCTTCCTCTGCTTTGTCGGCCCGAAGCCCATAAAGCCTTCCAAAAAGTCTACATTGCCTTCCTCTCGTGGTCGGCCTAAGCCCACGAAATTCTCTAAAAAGTCTATAAAAGCTCCTCTACTTCATTGGGCCAACCGGCCTTGCAATCTATCCAAAAGTCTACATATATCCCTCTTGTCCCTTGGGCCAAGACCATAAAGTCCTCCACATAAGTCCACAAAACATCCCCTTGTTTTCCTCGGGCCAAGCCCAAGAATGGACCTGAAAAGTCTAAATTGCATCCTCCGGGCCAAAGCCCACCAACAACCTCCCTCCTCACCAAAGTCTAATGCATATCCCTCCACTCACCCAGGCCCTTATCCAAAAGTCTATATAAGGTCCCTACCCGACCTCCTTCATCTCTGGGCTAAAGCCCAAGCCTTCACAAAAGGAAGTCCAACATTCGTCCCTCTCAACATCACAGCCAAGGAATATTCTTGGGAATATTCCTTTCCAATTTAATAAATTCATTTCCGTGGGCCGCATGGAATAGTGCGGTATTATCCCGTGCGGTCCACTTAAGGGACCGCACGGAAATATGGATTTTCCCGTGCGGTCGCTTAAGTGGACCGCACGGGATAATGCTGCATCGGTTTTTTCAGGCGCGGCCATTTATGACCCGTCTGGAATCTATCGGAGGTCTCGTCCAGAAAAATCGTTTTTGTAGTAGCGTATATCTTCTGCTCGTCTAAGCCGGCGCATGAAGCGGACGAGCAGAACATCCTTCTCGATTAAGTTTTAATCGGTTGATGATGCAAGTGTGCAGTAAATGCACAACGAGCAGAACGCACTAATCCGGGCTTCAAACAGATTTAACTTGAACAACTAACATGCATTTAAAATGATTTGAATCCCAATCAAATAGCGGCCAGCAACCTAACGGATCAGATTACACACTAACCCTATAATGGAAACTCCGAAGAATTAGCTTAAAGCTGCATAGATGTTGGAACAAAGCGCACGGTGGATAGAGCAGGAGTAGTTGCTGTCGGTCGTAGGTTACTGTAACGCCCCGATTTTTTTCGCCCAGTCGAAAAATCTATTTTATTAAAATTCTATATTCAAAAATTTGGTTCTTTTGAGTATATTTAGGATTTTGTGCCAAAGATCTCAATTAATTCATTTCCTCGTGAACCCAACACCTTGATCATGATATTTTTTTCAAAAATTAAATTTCAATTATTCGGATTTTGAAGTTTGAGTTTCTCCTCCTAAACCTTTCCAAAATTTTCAAAAATTCGTACAGTTAAAATTTTGATTTCGGAATTTTTGATCATACGATAAATATTTTCTATACGTGTATATATCAAAACCACTATTTCTGTGTACGTAAAACCCAAAATCAACGGTCATTTTTTTTCGTTCGTTGAATTTAATCTCGCACCGACGGAACCGGCAAAAACCGAGTTTTTTCTTCAATCATTTTTTTTCAAATAAAATCCCCGTGTTTGAATTTTGGAATCCGAATCGCGTCCTAAATCACCTCCCCAAATTCTATCCATCCCAAATCATTTTCTTTAAAAGCTTTGTTCGCTCTATTCGTCATAAATTATTTTTTTCAAAGCCAAAACCCCTCCAACCAAATTTTTCATCTTGCCAAAAATCCCAAACAAATCATTAGAATTCTTAATCCTTCTTTTACAAGTCCAAAAATATTCACGACACACGAACAAGATGACGATAGGCAGGCATACGTGCACCTCATTCTTTTCCACAATACAAAAAGCAAACAAATGTGCACGCTCATCCTTTTGCCCATGCCTGCACACACATCCCTCCATTCCACCTCTCTGCAGTCTCACTGCTATGCCAAGACAATTTACGAGTTAGGCATCGCTCTATCCTCCTCTCTGAGGAGCTCAGGCAGCAGCTCTGCTCTGACTTTGTATTAATGAGAGTTAGGCACCTCCTGAGCATGGCAGGCCACAGCAGAGAAAAATTACGGAGAGAGAGGAGAACATAGGACAATTTACGAGTTAGGCACCGCTCTATCCTCCTCTCTGAGGAGCTCAGGCAGCAGCTCTGCTCTGACTTTGTATTAATGAGAGTTAGGCACCTCCCTGAGCATGGCAGGCCACAGCAGAGAAAAATTACGGAGGGAGAAAAGAACATAGGAGCGAGTTTGTCTGTCGACCGCGTCGTCCACCGTTCCTTCTCCATGGCAACTTTGTCGTGGGTCCCCGTCCAGTGCACCGTTGCACCACGCCAAAGAAGCATAGAGCAGTAGTCCACGCCGAAAACAAGCACCATGTCCACGTCGTCCTTCACCGACCGCTGTTCTCGCTCTCCTGTGTCACCCTGCCAATGGCGTCAGCCGAACACCGTCCTCCACCGACCACTGTCCACTGTCCGCTCTCCTGTGTCACCCTGCCAATGACGTCAGCGGAACAGGACAGTCGGCCCCGCTCGACCGAGCCGCCCTCGTCGCCATCCGCCGATCACGACAGCTATAAAAGCCGTCGTTCCCATCGTCTTCCTCCTTCGGCCTCCAAACTCGACCACCACTTTCACCGCCACCGTCTCTTCTCCATCTTAGCCAACGACCTTGCACCGACAGGCCAAACGCCGTCGTCGCGCCCTCCGTCCCCAAGCCCGGCCGTCGTTCGGTCGAGCCGTGGACATCCGGCCAAGCTGCTCCTGCGCGCTGCGTCGTCGCTCGACTGGCGCCGCCCCAACCTCTTCCTGCCCGGCGCGCCGCCTCCCGGCCGTGCCACCCCGGCCGCGCGTCGCCGCCCCGGCCGCCGACGCCACCCCGGGGCCCCGGCCAAGCCGTGGCCAGCCCACACGCCGAGCCACGCCGCGCGCCGTCACGCCGCCGGCCGTCGGCTCCTTTCTCCCTCCTCCCCGCTCGGGCCCTCCTCTGGAAGAAGCAAGAGAAAGCAGAGATGAAGAAAGGAGAGAAGGAGAAAGAAAGGAAGGGATAAGAAGGAGAGAAGAAAAGAAAAAGGAAAAAGAAAAATAAAAAAGGTGGGACCTACCAGCGGGACCCACTATCTTCACTCTCCACGGGCCATTTGATGGGAAGACGTTGAAAAAGCCTACATCACCTCCCTCCGTTGGGCTACCGAATAAAAAGTCTATATCAGATCTCTCATCCTTCGTTGGGCCGAGCCCAAGCAAACAATTCCCTGACAAAGTCTATATTACGTCCTTTCCCCCAATTTTGGGCTAAAGCCCACCAGCAGCCCCTCCTCACCAAGGTCTAATCTTTCTCCCTCCATACATCCAAGCTCCTCTCTTGAAGTCTATATTGCATGCCTACCCGACCTCCCTCATCTCTGGGCTAAAGCCCAAGCCCTCCCCAAAATAAAGTCCAATATACCTCCCTTTGACCTCACGGCCAAGGAATATTCCTTTTCAATTTAATAAATCCTTTTTCTCACATTTCAGAAAATTCATTTATCTTCCAAAATTCATATCTCCCCAACCGTAAGTTCGATTGACTCCGTTCAACTTTCACATTTTTTTTAAAATTAAGATCTATCCAATGGCACTATTAGTTTATAATAGTTATTATTTAATTTATAAGATTTTGGATGGTTTTCTCTTTCGATCGCGTAGTGAACGTTTCGGAGATGCAACAGACACAGATTTTGTCAAAGATTTGAAGACCAACGATAAGACAAGCCACTCTTCGATCATATTGCTCCTAGTTTAAAAAATGTGTTGATTGCACACTTGCATACTTAGCGTACACCATTAATTTGATCGGCCATCGGTCTACGAGCACACGATCGACGGATCAACCTAGGTAGTTGCATTACTTTCGGTAGGACCTTGTTAAACTTAACCCTTGTCACTCAGCAGTACCTCGATACTTGCGCTCTCTGGGCACAAGTGTCCTTTTGCACCATTTGATTATATCAGGTTTATACATGGTTCGATGTGGAAAAACTTGGGTTGTGAAAGATTTATACAACCTGGCTTGTGGAGGTGGTGACTTTGAAAATAAAAAGGTTTTATGAGAGAAAACTTGCGGTGCGAATCCTCTCCTGTGTGGTTTGGTTTCATAATCGCGCATAAGGGCTGATTCCTTTGGGTTTTTCATCCGAGCATCTCACAGTACGACCACACAGGTAGAATGTGATGCCCCTAGATGAGTAACTAGCTGAAACATAGGTGTCTAGCATGTTGGCAAGTGAGGAGCACCGGTACGGTGGAGTTTACGGCAATCTCTTGTAGTGGGGATGTGTCGGGAGTCCATACGGTGGGGCCTGAGTAGATGAGGGCCTGAAATTTGGCCTGATACTTGGTGGAGATATTTCACCCATCTGTGTGACACGGGACATTTATGGTTTGGCTAGGAAAAAGCTTTGTCATGAACTTTCGGTACCGGCCAGTATCGGTGTAAGATTTGTGTATTGTAGAAAAAGCGTATAGTCTCTACAGAGGTTTAACTGAACTGTTTGAACAGCCGTGCCCACAGTCAAGGGCGAATGTGAGGTGATTCCCATAGCATATATTTGTTTTAAAACTTATTTAATAAATTGGTTCATGGGATGGGAACCGTTACCAGAGTCCTTCTTTGTGACGGACGACCAGCCTTCGTGGTTGGGAACAGACCTGTGTGACCTGGGGTGTCGTCTGGCACCATAGGGCCGAGAGGGCCGGTTTAGGGGCCGAGATAGCCGAGTTTGGGTTGGCGGGTCGAGAGGACCGAATCGGGAGTTGTGACCCTTGAGACTTGGTTAACGGATAATTGTTGGAGATAATGTTGGGTTATGTTTTGAAAGTGAAAAGAAGCTAATAAAGGAGAAAGTGTTATAAATGCTAAAATTTGGCTTTTTCGCTTGGGTTGTTGCAAAGCAACTCGTGTTTGGATTGAGGTGAGACGCTTCTTTCCGAAGGAAAAGTTTATTTTTAAAACCTACACTTAGACCTTCGAAAAGCATTTTAAAATGTTTTGCCAAATAAACTTAGCCTTTATTTGAAGCTTGCATGTACACATTTCCTAGTGGTTTGCTGTTTAGGAAAGTACTCAATCCCCCATTGTTGTTGTTTGTCTCCTCCTTAGCTTAAGTTTAAGAAGAAGATGAAGGTTAGAGTTTCGTCCATAAACCCAAACTACTGCCGGTGGATTTGATGTCCTAGTTTTGGTAAGTTTCGCTGCTGCTGACTCTGATTGATGGTTGCAACTCAGGAATTACCCGAAGCTGCAATATAAATGTATATTTTATTTAGTTAAATCTTGCATTGAATCATTATGTTACCGCTGGTACCGGCATCGTTATCCTGGGACCGGTACCTATTTTGCGGTTCCGTGGAAAAGCGGTTCGCCGTTCTCTTGCGTGCGGTATGCCCTCCTCGGTGCCATTTGTACAGTGGCGCAGGGGTGGGGTGTGACAGTTATATTAATTTTCATATATATATATATATATATATATATATATATATATATATATATATATATATATATATATATATATATATATATAAAACTTGTCAATCACAGCCACAAATTTAGAAATACCCAAAATAATTTGTTAACTACTAGCAACTAATGCTTTTACTCTCTCCGGGTTGATAATACTTGTCGTTTTGAATAAGAACATGATCTTCAAAAATTAACTTTGACAACTATTTTATATTATTTTATATATATATACATATATATATATACATATATATATATATACATATATATACATATATATATAACTTGTCAATCACAGCCACAAATTTAGAACTACCCAAAATAATTTGTTAACTACTAGCAACTAATGTTTTTACTCTCTCCGGGTTAATAATACTTGTCGTTTTGAACAAGAACACAATCTTCAAAAATTAACTTTGACAACTATTTTATATTATAATATATATAGAAATATCAACAAATATATAATTTTATTGAACTACTTTTTAAGACTAATCTACACATATGATTTTCGTATTTCTAAGATAAATATTTTAGAAATTATTTATAATCAAAGATTTTAAATTTTAACTTTATCCTTTCCAAAACGACTAATATTATCAGCCCGAAGGAAGTAATGGTTTTTTTTTACTTCGAACTTAACCAATCACTGCGTGGAAACACATTCTTGCATAGCGCGTACACATTGCGAACATCCAAGAGGAGATCGTGGAGAACTTGGCTGGCTCCAGCGCACGCCAGAGTTGAAGCTCATCGGCGGCTGCACACGCGGGAAGGACTTGGCCGGCTCTAGCGCGTGCGGGAGGAGAAGCTCGTAGTCGGCTGCACGCATGGTTCCAATCCTTCCCCACGCTCCTCTCCCACCCCTCTCCTCGGTACTCCTATCCCTTCCACCAACGCCGTTTTCGCCCCGCACGCTGCCACCCTCATCGCCGCTGCCCCAGCGACGCTAGCTGCTACCACCAGCTGGAGAGAGAGCACGGGAAAGAGAGAGGGGAGATAGAGGTGAAGAAAAAGAAAAGGAGATCAGGATTATTGAAATGTGGGTTGTTAATTTTTTATTTTTCGCTAACATGTGGGTCCCATGAGTGCTATGTAGGACGAAACCACTTTTGAAACCATCAAGTCGATTTACACCTTTTTCAAAGGTGAGGGAGACGTTATACCGGTTTTGTGGTTTAGGGAGACCATTCAACCAGGGACATGAAATGAAAAAACCAAAATAGACTTATTCCAAAAGTGCCGTCCTAACTCCTTACATCACAACACATTATTGGGTTTCTCTATGGCCCAGCTCGGCTTCGGTGGGTTGCGGGATGCCTGAAGTGGGGGTGAAAACGGTACGGAATATCCTGACCATATGGCTATTGTTTTCGTTTTGTATTGACCGGTTTATTTCGATTCAGCTATAGTTCTCGTTTTGTATTGACCAGTTTATTCCAATTCAGTATTATTCAGAATGATGAAAATGTTTCTTTTTCCCAACCGTTTGACGATATACCGTTTTCATGCGGAATTACCAAAGAAATTACCATAAAATACCGAAAACCTATCAAAACATAAAAAAAAAACCTTAACCATAAAACTTGTGTTGTCATGGTTGATGCTATAATATCGTTATGAAATATTTAAAGTAGTTACTTATTGCTCTAAATCTTCACTAATATATGTCTATGATATTAATTTATAATGTAAATATAACTATGGATCTCATCGTTTGCCCTAAAAAAATAAGCCGTTGCAAAATTTTGAATTTTTAAAGTTGATTTTAAAGGAGTTTCAACGTAGCTTTTTTAGCATTGGTTTTTATATCGTTATGAACACATATATAAAAGTTTTATTTTTAAATTATTTTTTAATCGTTAATAAACCATTACGTTTTATAATAAGATATTGTGATGGAGACATATGACTTGCTTATTCATGTGATATGTTGATTTCGATGCTCTATATATTCCGGCAATTCAGTTTCCAATATTTTTGGATGCTCCGGTATCGCTATCGTTCAGACTCTACCGTTTTCGATATGTTCGAGCATATGCATATCTGCAACTGCAACACGGGACTATGCACGTACCACGGTTCGCAGCCAATTATGGATTGATTCTCCGTCCCTTGAGCTAGAAAACGAGATTAGGAAAAGGAATAATAGATAGAAAACGGGAAGGTTTTTGCGAAAGATTTTGCCTAATGCCTTCTGACTCGCTATCACCCAAAAGGGCCTAGTAAGTGATAGTACTACATTTTAGAACAATTTTCTTTTGGAAAAAAAACATTTCGGACCAATAGATCTTTTATGACAGCGTAATTTTCATCGACGACGATGTGTTTACAGGAAGATGCAATTCTAGAGCTTGTTGCACCGAGCAGGGACAAAGGACAGCATGTCGTTGGCCAGATCGTAGAGAACGTGCATGTTCTGCTGCTGGAAGTTGCCTATGACGCTCAGGTCATCCCCTGAGTTGAGAGCGAGGCAGGTGATGCTTCCTCCCCCGGCCTCGACCTCAAACATGTAGTTCTCCTGGGGCAGGTCCAGCGTCGCGCCCTCAAAGTGCAGCACCAGCGCCGGCACTTCCGGCTTGGCTCCCTGCGGCACCGAGAAGCAGAGCTGGGACAACGACGACGTCGAGTTGTGCACCGTGAGCCTCGTCTGGGCCACGAACGCGTCGCGCACGAGGTTGTACACGGCCTCGGGCAGCGTCGTCATGCCGGTGCCGGAGTCGATGATGGCACCGCCCGTGCCGTCCTCCTTCAAGGCGAACACCGATTCCGGGATCGGTAGCGTCGTCGTGCCCACGGTTACGCCCTTGAGGGAGATGTAGTACGCTTTCAGCTGAGCCGAATGGTACCGGATGAGAGCGGTGGACTGGACGACGCCACGGCCACCGCCGGCGGCGTCGCCGTAGAGGTTCGCCGGAACGCCGAGGAACACGGGGCTCGGTTCTGACCCTGTTATAGCGGTGAAGCAGTAGGAGAAGTTGTTGACTTTGAGCTGCGCCGGCAAGGACAGCTTGCCGCGGGAGAAGCCAGCGATGCCGGTCTCGTTGGACACGAAAATCCCGTTGTTAAAGAGGCCACAGCCGAAGGTTAGGTCCGGCACGGAGGCGCCACCGATGGCATCATCGGCGCTCGCGAAGGTGAAGGTGTCGGAGTCGAGATGGCCGGTTGTGATGGAGTGGTCGGCGTAGGCATAGGAGTAGACGCAGATGCCGTTACCCCAGCTCTGCTCGCCGCAGGAAGACCAAGGCAGGTCGCGACATACGGGCAGGTCGCAGGGCTGCACCGCGAACGTCATGGAATGGGACGGGTCGAAGCGTGGGAGGCTTTGGCGGAAGCAGGACACGCACGGCGCGCACTGCGTCCAGGTGAGGTCGCTGCCGGTGTCGAGGATGAGCTGCACCGGCTGCGGCGGCGTGCCGATGGCCATGTGCACCAGGTACTCCGTGTCCGGGACGCCGTCGGTGTAACTCCCCGGGTCCACGCGGGCGCTCACCGCGCGGCCGGAGAGCAGGCGCGCCGAGCGGGCCTTGCTGCGCGCGGCCATGCGGTGCAGAAGCTCCCGCTTGCTGAGGCCGCGGCCGGCGTCGGCGTGTGTGGCGTGCAGCCTCTGAGCTGCCGCGTCGCATCGAGCAACGGCGATCACCGCAAGCAGCGACAGTAGGAGAAGAATCTTCTCAAGCTTCTTCATTTTTTACTTGCTTCAATTCCTGCAGCATGCGCGAGTAAAACAAGAAGTATGCCTGATATCCACGAAATGGAATTCAAGAAAGACAGAAGTCCACATGTACTGTGGTTTTTAGGCTGCGTTCTTTGTAACGAGTTAGAATTAGCTACTCATTTTTCGTTAGCACGTTTTTTAAACTGTTAAACGGTGTGTTTGGTATGAAAACTTTCTATAAAGAATTGCTTAAAAAATCCAACAAATTTATTCATCAAAATTTTATATATTAATACTTAATTAATCATATGTTAATCCTTTTATTTTTGTTTTTCGTGCGGCTAATCAGTTGATCCAAACCTCCAGAAAAATCGCAAAAACGCAGTCCTGAATCTTGCTTCCTTCAAATGCAGACTTGTCCACGCAGTTGTGAAAAATGAAGAATCTGAAACTGTCTACGGACGAATAATTAAAGCATTTCACATATTTCAACTGCAGACTTTTGCAATCGTCGGAAAAGAAAAGGAATATGAAATCGCGTTGGATCGATCCATATTAGTCATTTCCCTTCATATATAATGCGGACTTGGTCTTTAAAGCCTGTGTGGAAAACGATTTTTACCAACTCTGTGTACGTCGTAGCTTGTTGATTACAATTTACCAGCGCACAGTATCCACAGACTACAGTCATTGCGTCAGCTGGTGTACTTTGTCAAATAAATCGATAGCTCGTAAAAGATGGATCTTCTCCCACTTGACAGACAGCAACCGGATGAATCTTTATTTTTATCTTTATATCTGCTTTAAAAATTCTTACTGTTTTTATCGTCTCATCTAACGTACCAACCTTAAAAATAAAAATAAAAAAATCAAAAATATAATCTAATTTATCATCAATTTTTTCTCAAATCGCTCCCTCTCCAGACCTAGCAACCAATTTTTCGATGTTTTTGTCGTCCCACCTGACATACCGATCTTCAAAATAGAAATAGAAAATCAAAAATATAATTTAACTTGCAGTCAATTTTTTCTCAGTCCACTCCATTCCCATATCACGTCCGAATCCCTTTCCCTTCCGAGATCCGACCCAGAAAATAAGAAATAGGAAATTAGAAATAGATCGTTTCCTCTTTAGACCTAACGACCAATTTTTTGGTTCATATAAAAATATAGAAGCACAAACATAAACATTAGTGAACGTATAAAATAGAATGACGACCTAATCGTTAACGTGCACCAGCGTACGGCTACTACTTTCACGAGACGCTCCTGGCGTTGAAGCAACTCCTCACTGATGCCCACAGGCCACATCCCACGCTGCGACCCAACTCGCCTGGCTGCCGCGCTACACGCGTGACACCGATCAGACCGTGATATCTCTTGCCTGCCCCTCAACATTGCATGACCTCCTAATATTCTTTTGTCGCATGCAACATTGTTCATCTCCAGCAAAGCAATGCTAGCTGAGGCCACGAGCTCACGACCGTGTGTGCGGCAGTGACCGCATCTGCCTCCATCTTCTGCGCGATTGCATCCGCACGTCATCTCCCTTCCTCTTGTGGTAAAAATCATTAACATATCCCCCAACCATGACATCTATCACAAAGGTCACGGCTGTGTTAGTTTGATGGGTGGCACACCTCACACCTCCTGTGGTGGAGATTGTGCGATTGCTACCTACGAGTCTGAAGTAGGTACAAAGGAGACTTCTTTGGATGGATGCATCAACGATGAAGAGGAGCAAAGGAAGGCAGCCATGGAGCTCCTCGGTAAGGAGCTGCGAGTATCATGCTAGCTTTGAGGAGTGCGTTGTGGTGGCAGGCAGGCGGAGGCAGCGGAGGACGTCTACGCGCGAGTGCGAGCAAGTGTACCAAACGCTCGTGAATGAGAGGGTGTTTCTGTTCACGCCTCAACGTATTGACTTCTGATGCTGTCCTTTTGATCCTGCTATGATGACCTTTCTGGAGGGTAATTAATTCATGAAAAATCAGTGACAAGGACAATGCAGATCTGTTCACATCATTGCCAAAAGATTGTTTTTAGTAGGTTGTGTTCATGATATATAGACATCGTTTCACAATAGAATGAAATTGTATATAGGCGAGATATATAGTATGTGTGGTACTCAGTAAAATTTAGTAATTAGTTTTCAAATAAAACATCGGATTTTCGTCTATCGTTTGATGCGCTTTCATCCTTGACGCATATCGCTCCCTATTTCTAGATCGGATTGGGCTTAGCCCGTAGTGACTCGGGCACCATGTTTCTCCGAGGAAGAGCACCATGACATCATTTGTCCCGACCTCTACGGCCCCCAGCCGAGGAAAGACGGAGCGAGATGCAAAGATGCTCATTTGCACCCATGAGTGGAGCACGGTGTGCAGGCCACCCCAGCCCTGCCTACCTCCCTGTCATGTAGCTCCGGCAGTGTAGTCAACGACGGTGCCTTCGGCAAGTACGATAATCTAAAACCACCTTAGAGGTAATATGGATGGTATGACAAAGTTTTAAGAGGTTGGATGTCTGGTTTTAAAGGTTAGGGTACTATACGGACTTCTATCTAAAGGTTAGGAGGGTATTTGGACATTTTACTTCCTCACAGCTAGCTCGAGGCCATGTCTAAGTACGATGCACGGTGAAGCTCATCACCATGCCAGCCTGCTTTACATAGTCCAGCACTAACTTGTCATTGTAGCAGATGCTTTGCGATCTTAATCGAGTGCTTGAATAACCTATCAAAGTTATTGCTCGTCTCGTCTTCATCCGTTACAACGCACGAGCATTTTTGCTAATCAGAAAAAACATGGAATCCGCAGCTTGGTGGTGTGGGTTTTTGACAAGCGAGTCTCCTATAGTTTCATCCTTTTGAAACTATTCATGTTTCTTTCTCCTATAGTTCCATCCTTTTTAAATATTGACGTATCTACGATTTAAGTATGGTGATCCGACTTAAAAAAAAATTTATAAACATCGCAAATGTAACGATGCTAATATCTACAATACAAGTATAGGTAATATAATAGACATAAAGTACACCATGATATATTAATAAGACATCTTAAAACATATAAAATTTAACAATTAAGTAAAATTAACATAGAGAAGTTTGAAAAAGATACCATACTACTTTTTAACGGGTTTATATCTTCTAATGACCATGAAAGTGTCCATTATATCTTTTTCATCCATTTTGAAGTAAACGTCATGCTCAATGAATGTGACTAGAGTGCAATATCTATCTTTCTTCACGTTTCAACAATCGGCAATCTACAATACAGTAGTATAATTTAATATCCCAATTCAGAAGAGTTAAAACTAGAAATTGAAAAAACAACACAAGTAGAAGTCATGAAATCCTAAATACCTGCTACACAGCCACAGGCCTGCACGCCAACGCTGCCGGCTACCCCGCACGCCGCTGCATCCGGCCGACGCGACGGCGCACCTGCACGTCGTCACTATCGTGCTGCCGCTGTCGCTAGTCGCTGCCACACCGACCGCCAGCGCTAGAGCAGTGGGGAGCAGAAGCCTAGAGCCCTGGCTAGACGCACTGAAGCGGCGACGACGATCGACGAGAGGAGACATGCCGACGCCCGACGATGCCCTCGCGGACTCACTGTCTCGCTCCGTCGCTCGGCAATCGCGGCTCGCGACGCGGTTGTGCCCATCGGTCTTGCGAAGTTGCGGCGGAAGACGAGGCGTCGTTTACTTGCTTTGATCATGACGCAGTCACGCAGAGACGACGACACGGCGTGCGGGCGTGACGCTTCGGCTTCAGCCTTTAGCTAATTCATTTTCTTTTTTTTTTAAGAAAATCTAAACCTAGATGGGCCTTGGGCCACGATTTTTTTGGGTGGACGGACCACCCTACATATCCGGCCCTGATTTTAAACTAAAAAAGAAGTCCCTATATGTTGATGGTGAAACTTTAAAAAAATAATCTTTTAAGGAAATTGCTAGATTTCGGGCGTCTGAAAATTTGCACCTTGATTTGCACACCGATTACTATGTCTAAAATTGCACCGACATGTAATGTCCAATTTTAGTTCGTTTTGTTTGACAACAAATAAAGTAATGAGTTTACTTTAAGGTGACTGAAATTTTTGAAAATTTCAGGTTCCTGAAAAATAGACACATTGCTAATTTTTTGTGAAATTTCAGTCACCTAACAATTGCACATTCCTAAGTTTAAAAATTGCAGTGGTATAACCTCTTTAAAAATGCAACGGTGTGCAATATGCAATTTTACTTCTTTTTAACTGTAAATTTGTTGTTGTATATGGTTTTACTTTTTTTAGTTTGAATATTTTTTACATGTAATTTTGTAAACCTTTACGAATCTTAAGTTTCTTTCAAGTAGTTTGGCATTTTTTAAAAAAATTTGTAGGATAGAATATCTTATTGCTTAACCATTTATCTAAAAAAAGAGAGAGGAGTGATGAGAAACATTAGATTGTCATCAAAGGATGAGAAAAGTGACTCCCATAAAATTTATATCAAAATGCCAAGCCACAAAGAATCATATCATCAACCATCCCATACTTTCCAAAAGATCCTCCAAAGCACGTGAATATACACCTACAGAAAATTTCAAGGTGAATCACTGAAAGCCACTATCACCACCAACTCAAAATTTTTTGAGTGAATGCTCTTAAAAGTCATAACAACTAAAATTTATTTGAGTATATTGCATTTAGAGCCACCTTTTATTACCAAAGTTTTACTTTGGACCACCCTTTGACCCATCCTTTCACTTTG
Source organism: Oryza officinalis (assembly GCA_008326285.1). Taxonomy (NCBI): domain Eukaryota; kingdom Viridiplantae; phylum Streptophyta; class Magnoliopsida; order Poales; family Poaceae; genus Oryza; species Oryza officinalis. The sequence continues at coordinate 21,098,130 of BDMV01000003.1, read as the reverse complement.
GACTAGGTTATTTTCCTTTTGTTTCACTTTGGATCATTCCGAAAACTTTTTTCGAGCACATCAATGACTTTAATCACATCAACACCTATAAACCAGCAATTTTCCCGACTTACATGTAGGTCATTCTTTCCTAGATTAGAGGATAGATGCATCGAGAGAAGTGATTTGGGGTGGTCCAAAATACAACAGAGGTAATCTTACCTAGCCCAAAGTGGAAATATTAGCTAGAGATGGTCCAAAGTGGAACTTTGGTAATAAAAGGTAGACCAAAGTACAATTAACTCTATTTATTTTAATCAATTTTCTTTCTAAAATATAGTGATAAATCCAACTCTAGATAATTGCCAAGCCACATCTTCTAGATTCGTAAGTGATTGGAAATCTTGCAGAGCTATGCCAAATTTATGAAATTGATACCTCATCAATTTATCAATGAGCAAGATGAATTCAATTTTCAATTTCAAATTCCAGATTTGATTAAAAACTACTTAAAAAAATTTCATATGTTTGTAACAGTACAAAAGATATTTCTAGAGTTGGTCAGTATTGTTGAAATAATTCTAGTATTTATCCTAGAAATTAATACAATTCCATTTTTTTGGCAGAAAGCTGCTAGGTTTACCTGGATCCGCTGTTGGTCAACTGCTTACTGCTGAATCTTGAATCCTTGATAACCAATCAACTCATCCACAGGATTGTTCCAAAAGTTGAATGGATATCCTCTGAACTCAGTATTCACAAGTAAATGTATGATCAGAAAGCCTGCCTGATGAAGTGATGATCATTTGTCGAACCACCACAGCTATTTACTTGTTTTCATGCTATGACTATCCCAAAGTTTAGTTCTACCAGACTAAACACAATATACAGAGTGCTTAGGCTGAAGTGCCGAATAGTGGATCATGTTCTGAAACCTGAATCCTGAATAAGTTCCCTACAACAAAAACCAGATATTGTTAAATTAGCTATAGAAAAGCACACTAATAATGAAATTAATATAATGTGTTTTATAGTTGACAAAGTGAGTTCTATTTGAGAAACCAAGGGTCTCTGTTCTCAGCTACTGAGATACCAAAAAAAAATAGAACGGTCATTAAACGAAATAATTTGAGAAACCAAGGTCCTTGATACAAGACTGACCAAATGGAAGGATCACTAAAGGGAAGGTGCCGAGAAAGGAAAGACCAGACCATTCACCCGAGCAAGGAAAAGACCAGACCATTCATCTCACCAGTAGTCCCTGCATGAGCAAAACCCATCTTTGAAATGATGGAATCTATTGGCATCTCTTAGTATGATTTCCCTAGCAGTTATCTTTGCAATCAACTTTATTGCAGAGTGGCAGTCACCACAAACCCTGAGGTTTTTCATGACACGAATGGGCCTTCCTTCTGGGACTTTCAACAATCCATATGCCACAGCCTGTCTCTCACTATGATACCGCAAGCTATGAGCCTTTTGCTCCTCATCTATATCATGAAGCACAAAGCTTCCATCAGCCGAGTAACCAGACTCCATCAATAGCCCATCTAGCTTTTCCAAGATCTTAAGAATAGCGGCATGTTCTGGATGTGCTAATACATCACCAGATGTGAAAAGATGTACCCTCTTGTCATACTCTATCCAACTACAGCCTGGTGACTTGTTCAAATTCCTTGAGCTAATGAATTTCCGCATCTTAGAAGCATCTTCCCACCTCCCAACGGATGTATAAATGTGAGAGAGTAAGACATATGGTCCAGCATTCCCAGGTTCTAGCTCTAATAGCTTCTGAGCAGCAACTTCAGCAATCTCAGCATTCCTGTGCATCCTACAGGCACCCATCAGAGCTCCCCAGATGACAGCATCTGGTTCAACTCGCATATTCTTTATCAAGTCCAATGCTTCCTCCACAAGGCCTGCTCGACCAAGTAAATCAACCATACAAGAATAATGCTCAGCTCCAGGTCGGATGGAAGAATTCATAGCCATAGAATTAAAAATCTCCCTCCCTTCTTTAACTTTACCGGTATAGCTACAAGCTGTGAGGGCCCCTATATAAGTAATTCCATCAGGTGACATTCCTGCCAACCTCATATCATGAAATATGCCAAGTGCTTGCTCCCCCAATCCGTGTTGAGCATAACCAGTGATCATGGAGTTCCACATCACAACATCTTTTGGCTCAAACGTGTGAAATACCCTCTTGGCCTTATCTAGATTTCCACATTTTATATACATTGTGATTAATGCTGACACAGCAAAGATGTCCATGTCAAAGGAGCACCTCAGCATTGCAGCATGCACCTCCCTCCCATAATCAAGAACAGCCAGTGCCGCACACACTGTGAGGATGCTGATGACTGATGGGTAGTTTGGACGGACACCTCTCCACAACATCTCACGGAAGGTAGATAGTGCCTCCATCAAGAATTCGTTCTGCTCATACGCTTTAATCATGGCACTCCAAGTCCCATCATCTCTCTCGTGCATTTTCTCGAACACTGCCTTGGCAGCATCCAGCATTCCACGTTGCCCAAACCCAACCATCATGGCATTGCAGGCGGCCACTGGATGTTCTGGCATTGCATTAAACAGCTCCTCAGCATCCTCAACATGGCCAGCTTGTATGTACCCAACTAACATTGCAGTCCACGAGACCTCGTTGCGCTCAGGCATCACCTCGAACAGCTTCCTTGCAAGGTTCACCTCACCGTTTTGAGCATATCCGGAGATCATCGCCGTCCATGACACAACATTCCTCTTTGGCATTTCATCAAACAGAGCGCGTGCCTCTGTGATCCGACCAGCCTGGCAGTACCCAGACAGCATGGCTGTCCACGCCACGACATCCCTGTCAGGCATTTCATCGAACAGCCTGCGAGCCTCGTTGACACGGCCGGCATCGAGGAGGCCACCGAGCAGCACAGTGTAAGAGACGTGGTTGCGCTCTGGCATCTGCTGGAACAAGCGGATGGCGTCGGCTAGGAGGCCGTGTCGCACGTACCCACGGAGGAGGGAGGTGAAGGAGATGACCGAGGGCGGGAAGGGGATGGAGGCGAGCGCGGCGGCGGCGTCCGGGAGCGTCTGGCGGCGGAGCGAGAGGCCGGATATGAGGGCGTTGTAGGAGGCGAGGTCCCGGGAGGGCATGCGGCGGAAGAGGCCGAGGGCCGCGTCCGGCAGGCGGTTGCGGAAGTAGCCGGCGAGGAGGGCGTTGTAGGAGGCGGTGGTGCGGAGGGGCATGGCCTCGAAGGCCGCCCGCGCGCCCTCAATGTTCCCCTCCCGGGCGAGTTGGGCTATGCGCGCGTTCGCCGCCACCACCGCCGGCGCCGCGCTCGACGGCAGGAAGCGGACGGGCGGGAGACGCATGGCGAAGAGAAATTTGAGGATGGAGTAACGCGAAGTAGGCGAGTTACGCTATACCGCAGTCTAGTATAGTTGTCGATGGCTAAGAAAGTGATTTCAGCTCTGGGGGATATTCTCGTATAAATAATTATTAAAAAATTAAAAAAATTGATAAAATAGATTAATATGAAATACATCACTTCACAAACATACAAGTTAAAATTCAATTTTTATAAGTTGTAACAAAAACAACAAATATAATTACGATTGTATAATGACTATTTTTAGTTTAATTTGTTTTTTCATTATAACTTATAAAAGTCAAAATTGACCTTACATGTTTATGAAATGATATATTTTATATTAATCTATGTTGATAATTTTTTAAAAGAAATTTTAATAACTAATTAAATGGCATGCAAATAATAAGGTACATTTTCTTGAGGATGAAAATCCATATCCAGCAGTGTATCCTCCCATCTTTCGTAGCGTCGTGCCGTCGACCCGTCAACACTCAACAATGGTGGATCGTGAAAGCGAAGAGTATCAGCCAACAAACAGATTGGACTGGAAGATACTGTACTGTGTTAACCATCGACAACCCTACATAGGGCGCAGCATGATTACCTTATGTGTTTACTGCTGCCCAACAGAAGATTTATAATCATATACCCTCTCTTTAGATCGGAAATTGAGGATTTATCATCCTGTGCCAATAACATGGATGGCTGACATGTAAGTGAAGAGGGTAAATGCTCAGCTTCAATCAGAACAGAGAGTATATGACCAAATTGTAATTTTACAAATGGTTCCAATACGACGTACATAAGTATCAACTTATGCAAGCCGACCGAAAACATCACACAAGAGAGAACAGTTGCTAGTCAATACTAGTCATGAGCAAATCAGTAATTGATATTTTCTGTATTGGTAATACGGTATAATGGTGAACACGATTACATTTCACCCAATACCACCAAATGCAAAACCCAGTCGCTGTCAACAATGAATGGCTCCTCTCCTTCGATATCGTTCACTCACCAAATATGAGCAGATGAAACTAAAGGACTGCCATAACAACAAATTGGAAACATTTTTCCCACCACAAAACATCTATGACCTGTTGGAGGTTATGTACCCAGAAAAGAAAGAGAAATGCCTATACCCAAGAGCAACCTCAATGTCAAGCTCACTGAACTGTAATGCCCGCAAAAAGCAAAACCTGACCAACACAATTAAACATTAAGCTAAGACCTGACCTCACCCCCCAACCCCTCCTTCCCAACCCACAAAAAGACACACGCCCCACTAAACAGTTAACACCATCCGTTCCTTCTGCTCCATTCGTCTGGACTCTCAGGGAAGCCCATTTTCATCACCTATAATCTCTGATGACGGCTCACCTGCCACATTTACCTTGATGTGCACTGAGCCAACCTTCACAACACCAGTCGTAGTGATCCTTGCCATCTCATTACCATTGCCTTTCGCTTCCTTGTTCACTCGACTAGATGGAAAGCCCTGTGGTTTGGTAACAAATCTTGTAGACTTTCTATCCTCGAATATACCAGCTCCTCCCTCTTTCATAAAATTTGAGGGGTTCTGACCACCAAACTCTTCAGGAAGACCTTTCTTGACAGAAGAATAATTGGATTCTGATAAGTTTATTCCAGGTTGTGCTTCAGACTCACGCTGACTCTTCCCATTTAGTTTTACTAGTTTGCTCAAGCTATCAGGTTTTCTTTCACCATTTTCTGGTGGGTTAGAACAGGAATAGTTTTCACTCTGATGATCAACTCTGGCATCTAAACTATCTTGGTTTGTTTTTGCATGCTCAAGTTGCCCAACAAATGCTCCACCATCCGTTTTGAGTGCTTCAGTGGCCAGTATGTCTTTCATTTGGTTCAGCTTGTCAGGTTGCTCACATGCATCATTATCCTGTTCAACATCCCCTGAATGTGGATCTTTGCTGCTAAACTGGCCTTTACCTACTTCTGAAGGTTCACCTACCGCATCAACACTGCTTTTAGCGACAAATGCAGGAACATACATGTGTACATCAAAATTTCTACCCGAACGTCTGCATTTCTCTTCTAGCATTGCTTTCTGTCTCCCTTCATAAAACGAGAAGTCATCAAGAATAGATGTTGTAAATGGGCCATCCTTAAATAGCTTCAGCATGTTTGTCCCAGACTTAAAAGGAATCTACACAAAAGAAGTCATTGTCATCAGGACATCAACACATGGTGACCCTAGTTAGGGAGGTTCAATAAAAGCATATTCAAATGTGTATATACTATATAACAATAGACAGAAGAACCATGTTAGATTAGAACAAATAAACTAAAAGATTTCACAGTTCCATAATTCCATCTATATTTCAACTATTCGGCCTCTAGACTTTCAACTGTTTAAGTAACTGAGCATATTGAAACAACATTACACAGTATATAATCATTATATTCCAGGAAATTTATCAAAGTTTACCTCTTGTGTATCCCGGCTGTTGGTAACAGGCTTGTTCTCGTTATTCTCTAATATAATGTGCCGAAAGGTGGAGTTGGGCACATCCTTTACTAGGTGCCACTTCACCGGGAAGCTCCCAGACCACTTATCCTGCTGCCAGAAATCCATGTCTTTGTGAAAATCAACAGGGCCAACCATTTCAGCAACACCACAGAACTGCCCGCTAGCATTAACCTAAAGAATAGGTGCTAGTAAGTCAAATTCACAAATAAAAATTTTATGAAAGAAAGAAAGAGGACTCATCAACACTCACAGAAAAAAAGAGAAATATTGGACACTTTCCCAGAGCTCTTCCTTGTGCATCTGAGTAGGCTGCATCCAATCTCTTGTTGCCATTAGGTGTGCTTGACCATGCATTATATTTAATGCTCTTATGTACATCATCCTCGCTGTAAGATTTGATGACAAAAAACTTGGCATCTGGATGATCAACAGGAAAGTGAACCTTATTGTATTGGTCAGGATGTATCATGATTTTTTCCAATGTACTGCTTGATGTTGCTTTGCCTTGTCCACTTTCGCCAGACATGGGACCTGAAGTAACCTGAATGGATGGCACATGTTCTTTTGACCGATTACCTTCATCAGATTCTCCATCCTGCAGGTGGCATAATTAAAACTCCAGGTTTAATATAAGTTTTGGGAACATAATACTTGTGAACGCTAGTTGGTAGCTGATGGGTATAACAAAAGAGGCAGTTTACTGCAAAAGAAACAGCATCATGAAAGTGATGTAAAGAATGGTACCGTAACTCCATGAGACTATGAATAATTTTCACAAAGTAAAACAAACAGAAGAAAAATGAGGGAGCATAAGAATGTTTGTTTCTAGTACTGCATTACTTTTAATTAGAATCCACAATGTAAGACAATAGATTATTGTAGGTCCTAATTCAGTGTTCAGTATGAACATTAACACATAGGTACATTCCAAAAGCAATAAAATACTAAAGCCCAGAAGTACAGATGAGAGCTATAGCAAAATAAAGGCAGAAGTATGCACATTTTTTTATAAAGAAAAAAGTACTTGTGTATTTTCCTTTTGGTGCCAGAAGGTGCAACTCTTAAACTGTATATATTCAAGTTTAATCAAATACCTTGTCAGTCGATGAAGCATCCACTGGAACTGTGACAAGTGAGGTTGAGGATTTGTCACGCCTACTCATGTTAGCATCAGGCGGATTAGATGGCTTATATGTGTTTTCATTTTCGTAGGCCTGCTGAGGACGGCCAACAGCTGGACTTCCAGAAGGGGCAGTCTGAGAAGCTGGAGCTGTATTTCCAGACATCTGATATTTGTTTTTCATACTGGTGTTAGCAAGCCTACTAGCAACAGCAGATGTGGCAGTGCCAGTATTAAGTAAAGGAGGTTCTGCAGAAACAGTTGAGCTGAAATCTGTGGTGGGCTGAATAGACATCGGGAAGAAACCAGATGGCGAGCCAGGAAGTTGATATGGACTAGCAAAATACTGTTGGCTTCCTACAAAAGAGCCATCAACTCCCATTACCATGCCAGGCATATAGGTGTACTGATCTGGGGAGTAATAAGAAAAACCATAGCCAGGTGTGCAATATACATATGGAAGGTTTTCATTCTGTGCAACCAAAAAAATAGCCATCAAGAAACAATCACAAGAATAGATAACTTAAAAATGTTCTAATCATAATAATAACCAGGGTTCTACAATAAAACTTACTGACAGTTGTAGGTTTTGACCATCTACCCCCACAAAATTAGTGTGATCACTCCATTCAACTGGTGGCTCAAAGCCTTCCAAAAGTGAAACCAAAACAATAAGCATCGAGGATTGAACCCACAAATATAAATAAATTGAGGCTAGGGGAACACACACCTGTATAGTAAGCATAGCCGTTTGTTGCTGGATAATAAAGACCCTGCTCATATATGTATTGAGATGACACATTGTTACTTGTGTTATACTCAATTCTAGCAGGGTGAGATGCAGAACCCATGGAAGAACTTGTACCAAAACCAGGCATCTGAAACCATAGAAACACAGCCACTAAGTGTGGGACAACCAATATCTCCAAATACTCATGAGATACAAAATTTCTGCAGTTCTTTATCAAACACAAAAGGCACCATTGGGTCTGCAGTTAAAAATCAACTCCTTTTTCATGTAAACTTTGTTGTTTTCATTTCCTCTTTTTATTGGAGGAAGATATGAATATATTTATAAAGGATATCAGAAGAACAATATGCAATCTTTCTGCAGCTTGGAGAAAAACATAGTCTAGAATCATCTAAATTAAAAAATGAACAGTTCAAATTAATGAACTCTATTGCTCTGAATTGTCAAAGACATCGAGAAACAAAATAAAGAAACAATACAACAAACGCATCAGTCTGCATGAAGGTTTTATGTTGCAGGATAAAATTACCATGGATATCTCTAACTCTCAATTTTGTATCCTTTTTGGATCAGAAGTGCTGGTTTTTGACAATAGGTAAATGCCTCTGATATTCTGAAAAAGATCAAAAAGGGATCAGATTTTACTGTTGATTGTGAAAAATAAAGTGAATACTAAAAAATTGGAGACATCTTTCTCCAGAAAAAATAAGTTTTCAGTATAACAACTCCAAGGCCTAGTACCTTCATTAAAATTTAAGCACAGATTGTTAATAATGGAATATATTCCATAGTACAATCAGGACCACTGTACTAACAACAGACCCAATTCTAACAAAACCACAAGCAACTAAAATATACTAATTCTGGCATTCGTGCTGATGCTCGAGGAAGCATAGAATATTGATGCAAATTAAGCAACACTTATTCTTTTCTGCACACAACAGAAAACTCGGGACTTGGGATAATCCTGCAGAACAATTGAAGTGGTAATTTTTGTTTCCATGCAATTGGATGCAGTCTACTAGAAAACTTTGACAAGTAGTGCAGCCAAGTTGCAAGAAGGTGTAATTGTTTATTGCACAGGTCGTGTCCTTTGATCACCAAAACTCCAAAGATACATCAGCACTAGCAGTCAACTCTAATCCCCAAGCAAGGTTTTCACCTCAGAGCAAATTCGCACCATGCAGCAGTTCAGCTCACCAGATAACCATCCAAAACGAGCAGATAACTGTAGTTCTTGCAGAATTAGCCCTCCACTGGCACCAGAACAAGAAGCAAACCAACACCAGATTGGCAAAAATTCGTTCAGAAATTATTCTGGGGGCAAATTGAACGCACCTAACAGGTACTACCTAGGTGTTTATCAACATCCGAACCACCGATTCTGTAACAATTACCAACTCCACGAAACGATAGCTAATTCTGGCAATTTAGCTCGAAACAACAGAGAAAATCCGTTACGCAATCAACAACCCTAACACAAGACTACCACTACTGAAATACCACCGTATCCAATCACCCGTCACGCCCATAAAACCATCATTACCCGCCGCCACCATATCCATTCGCACCCAGAGAAATCCACCCTTAAATCTTACGAATTTACCTCATAATTGCAATAACGCACCGAAAGGGTCGAAGGGGTTACTACCGTAAAAGCACGCGCAGAGAGAGAGAGCGAGAGACGGTCGACGTAGCCAAATCAATCAATCAGGCCACGGCGAGCTGGCGTTCCGCGGCGGCTGCGGCGGCGGAGACCCGAGCCATGGCGCGCGGAAGGGGGAGGGAGGGAGACAGGGAGGTGCGTCGGCCGCTACTAGGACGCGCGAGGAGCGAGCATGGTGGCGTCGCGGCGACGCGATGGGGAAGGAGAGGAGACGAGGCGAAGGCGAGGCGAGGAAGGAGAGAAGGGAAAGGAGGAGGAGAGGAGAGGGCGAGAGGGTTGTGTGTGTTTGCGTTGCGAAATGGGAAAAAAAAAAAGAGAAGTTTTTCTGGTGACGACGAGATGAGGTGGCCGCCCTTTTGCCGTGACATGGCCCGGGCTGTGATGGATGATGGGTGGGCACTGTGCTGTGGCTTGTCTTTCTTGGTGGGAAAGAAAAGGGAGCTGTGCCTTTTTTTGTTCAGAAAAAGAATGGTGTGACTGGTTCAATGTTTTTTACCGGCAGCACGTCCGGAGTTTGAGCTTTTGTTGATGCCCTCTACATCTGCTGATCTGCGAGAGAGCGAGACTGTAACAAACTTGCGTTTCTTCTTCTACAGGATTAAACAACACATGCTGACCTCCATAATCTTAAGCTATCAACTCAGCAAGTGGATCATGGCCGGTTGGAAGCAGATTTCAGAATTCGGATAGGATTCGGTACCAATGGAAACACCTTAGGCGGAATTCCGCAGTAGGAGTTGAGAGCTAATCTTTTGGACACGTAAAACAAAATAACTCATTAGCGCATGATTAATTACGTATTAGTATTTTTTATAAAAAATAAACTAATATGATTTTTTAAAATAATTTTTGTATAGAATTTTTTTGCAAAAAATATATCGTCATCGTTTGAAAAACGTGCACGTGAAAAACGAAAGGAATGAGTTGAAAAAATTAAGAAAAAAACACAACCTTAAGAACGTTGCTAGTGGATAGCACTGGATAGTGACTGAAAGTTTACATCAATTTTTTAGTCATGTTGTGTGTTTTCGTTGTCTCGAGCAGACGAAGAGAGTACCCGCCCTGCGAACATGTTGCCAACTGAACAGTCTGTGTAGTCATCACCGGCTCACAACATGCTTGAAAGTTGAAACATTACAAAAGCTCTCTAACATGAGCCCATATATATGTTCAGTTGACTGAACTTCGAACCTAATGCCATTGTTCAGAAATTAAGTTTGAACATAGACAACTTGATAGTATTTAGCCTTGGTGTCTGCTGTGCGCTGGTCCTGAACTTCGATTGGGACTTCTCTCGTTGTTGAGTGTGTTTGGATGACAAAATGTTACGGATGAGTGGATATTCCTAAACTTGTCGAATGCAGGAGTTCCAGACATTTCGGCGGATGCAGTCCGTGAAATGGAAACTTTCAAAGCTGAAAATAACAGGAAAGAATTTGCAATTCGAAACTTGTACATGGGATGCTTCACAGAAGCCTGTAATAATGCCAGAAATCATAAATATACGGTATGAACTTAGCTCATTGCTCTGCCACTATGAACTGTCAGAATGTGCTTCCATGGACCAAAGTACAGCTTGGAGTGGTCCTATTCATCTCTGAAGTTTGCCTTTCTTGGACAAGGGAGACAAGGACTGAATGCATTTGTCCACATGTATGGATGATGGCCTGATGCAACGCATACTTGCTCATTACTAACAAGAAATGAACTGATCAAAATGTGCACACGGAGAGGAAAAAAGTGCGGATGAAGACATACGGAGAGTGTCCCTAGAAATGATCACCACTGGAGCATTGTTATTGCAAGTTTCAGAATTGCTTCAGGCCGAGGCCTTCTGTTTACGTAATGATAAACTTTATTTTTCATTTGGTCCCAAGCAGAACTAAAGACTCTCACCCATTAGAGGTCTTCATCCATATAACTTTTGCATGTCACTCACTGTGAGATTCTTGTAATCTTATTTACCATGTTACAGGCAAAAACAGCAAATGTCCACTATACAGTATGATATTTACATCCTGCAAATAGACAGCATATCATTATGGCATTATCAAATACTTTCATCATGGCAGGCACCAGATGAGATAGCACAAAGCAAATAGTCAAATTTGTTAGAATGAGAACAAATAAACTTACCTGAGTTCAAGTTCAACATGTACAAAGGTGCTCACCTTCTTGCTAAGCAAATAACATTGCTCTTGGCAATAGGAAATATTTTGATGGGAAGAGAAATGCAAATAATGGATATATGCATATTATCAAGGAAAATAAATTAGATATACAATATATATTGACTTATTCAGCGAATTACAGTTGTATACATAAAAGAAGGCGAAATATTTGAAAATAATCTTTGAACTTTGCTGTTAGCCTGTTAAGCTGTTACTGCAAAAACTCTTGTGGTGTGGTGTAATCTATTGGATCTATAGGATAGTTATTCATCACTACAAAGCCAAATTACAGGATAGGATTATTGCCTAAGAACGCTGTTAGAGCTGAAAATGAAATTCTCTTCACCAGCAACCGTTGAGGCGAGCCTCCCTGCTGCCCACCCATTGTTCACTGCTCTGGCAGCGGGATCACCTATAACCCTGCTTCCCTCAGTAACCTTGTCAAACTCTGGGAGGCCCTTTTCCTTCCGCTCCTTTCTTCTCTGCCTATCCTCGTCTCTCTCTTTCCTCAGCCAGCTCTCCACCGTTCTCTGAGGTCAAAATGCAGCAAAATCAGATGAACATACACGTCATGCTAAAACATACTTCCTCTATTTCATATTATAAGTCGCTTTGACTTTTTTCTTAATCAAACTTCTTTAGGTTTGACTAAATTTATAGAAAAAATTTAGCAACATCTATAACACCAAATTAGTTTCATTAAATGTAACATTTAATATATTTTCATTATATGTTTGTTTTGTGTTAAAAATGTTGTTATATTTTTTTATAAACTTGGTTAAACTTAAAAAATTTTGACTAGGAAAAAAGTCAAAACAACTTATAATACGAAACAGAGTACTATTTTGTTAGATGAATGCTACTTACCATCAGAGATAACTGGCTCATTTCTTTCACCTTTTGTAAAGGCAGTGCTAGTTGCAACTTCCCACGGGCAATGTACACCTGAAATCCAATAGAAACAATAATCTTCAATATTACACAACAAATTTCAGCCTAGAAATGTATAGAGCGGAGGCTCACAATGTGTGTTGGCCAATCATCAAGTCCGTCAAAAATATGTGTAGCGTAGATGATTGTAGCACCCCGTTCCTCACATTCCTTCTTTAAATATGTCAATAGATTTGCTCTTGCCAACACATCCAGATCTACTGTGATCTCATCAAGAAGAAGAACCTGAATTCAAGAAATAAACAAAAGAAAATTCGTGTTAGCACCTTGTTGTTTGGATGCAACTTACAAACATGGCACATCTTTTTCATAACCAGCAAGATGAAACAAACCTTGAATGGCTTGAGAAGCCCCATGCAAATTTGGACCCGTCTCCTTTGACCATCAGATGCCTTGTGCATGCGCCAGGCAAGGTCAATATCCAAAATCTGTAGAGTGGAAAAAGGAAGGTTAAATAAATAGGTCATGAGTACAAGCAGAGGGTTATAGTTGCATTATCCTAAGTAAATGTCAAAGGATCAGCACATACACCCTCTAATGAGTAGAAGAACTAGCAAGCTGAGTTTACCTAAATATATGTTAGGGATTATCTTAGGTTATTTGGTTCATCTATAATAAGCTTGATTAGGTATGATATTTACTTATATGTGAGATTAACCAATGACATAGAAGTCTTAAAAGTCATTTAAGATTAATTGCATCAATTAAAGGTTTTGTTTTCATGTGTTTACTTGGGTATGATAAAGGAATACTTTGATCTTCTCCAACTGTTCTCTCAGTGAACAGTGAAAAATTTTGCATTTACAGATCTGTGCATTCATATCCCCACGAAACTTCAAATTCTGTACTAAAGATGTTTCTATACCCATGAGGCCATAATGCTATCAGATGGCATAATTAAGCTTACTGAACATGGGAATGATTAACTTCATTACAGAAAGCATTCTTTGTACCACAACACAACAGTAACATGAAACTCATGCTTCACCTAATGATATCAGCTGGGATATATTCATTAATACTTTATTACTACCAGAATTAGTTTGTTTTCAGTTGGTTACTTAGTATGTGACTGGTGAGAACATGCAAGTGCATGACTATGCAAAATAGAGCCATGTGTCTGGATACATTGCGGATGCATGATCACTGCTAACATAATTGAAAACCCATATGAAATTTATTTTTACTAGCTCCATCAATGGTTTGTGGAGGCAAGTAGAATCCTACCAGCCTCACGCCAATGCCTACGCTTAGATAGAAGGATCTTTCACCTAGTTTATTCCCCAACCTTGCAAACTTCTATATTTTCCGCTAATCAATGGGACATGGAGGAAATACACCCATTGTAATTTTTAAAAAAAAAACATATAAACACATAACCGTTTCTACATATCGCGCATCAGGGAAAGGGATAGCCAATTAAGTAATTGGTAAAGAATATAAATGCACGAAAATGGTAGAGCTCAAAGTATTAAACTTAAGTTTTCCTCTTTCACTGTGTCAATTTCGCAAGTCAAATGAGAACTTCCCATGAAATGCAATATGGCGATGAACTTGCTGCGAACGAATATAAGCTTGCCTTGATAAGCTCATCTCTCCTTTGAGGATCAACGCCAGCAACACCAAATATCATCTTCTCTGCTGAAATGTCCATCTGTATGTTTACCTGGTAGCCTGCAAAGGCAACATCGCGCCTCCACTGCATCCAATTCACAAAAAATAGTCGATTAGATTTATCAGATCACCTGAGAGCAAAATTGGCACATGCCATTACCCCCGCAAAACATAGGCCACAACAGGAGAGAAATGTAACTCCGTAAAACGCCAGCCCACCTCACCGCCTAAGTAGCAGAGGTCGCCGGAGGAGGTGAGCGCCGTGTCGTGGAAGGCCGACCTACCCAGTACCCGCACCATGCTCGGATCCACCATGTGCTTCCCGCCCAGTATCTTCAGTATCGTCGTCTTGCCTACCCCCAGCATCCACCCAAATCAGACCTCGCGACCAGAGAACCCGAACCGGAGAGAGGAAGGGCCGGAAGGTCCTGAAAGGGTAGTACAGTTACCGGCGCCGTTGGAGCCGAGGAGGAGGCAGCGGTCGCCGGCGTCGAGGGAGAAGCAGACATCCTCGATGAGCGGCGGCGCCCCGGGCGGCGGGCGGCCGTCGATGCCCGGGTAGGTGAAGGAGAGGTGGCTGATCTCCACCGTTCGCGCCATCGGGGCCTCTCGCCGCGGTGGCCGGAGGAGGAGGAGGAGAGCAGCGTAGCGGGCCGACACGTTCTGGTGGGTTTCATCTTGCAAAGTCTCCGGGCCGCGGTTGGTGGGTGGCCCAGTTGGTGGCCAGACAGTTCGTAAATCCGGGGACAGCACGCGGCCACGTCTCCCACGAGTTCATCGCACACTCTACAACGGGAAACGGCCATGCGTCGACCCGGGCTTGTCCAAGCACGACCACCAATAAACTGTGCGGTACACTAATGAGCCGTATGTATCCGCGTGATCCAACGGCTGAGATTGACGCGTTGAGCTAGCGCATGAAGCCTGAAGGACTTGGATTCGTACGTAACTCCATGTACTTCAAAGGCTATACAGTTTTAGTGCAACTATGAAGGTATACTCCATGTACTCCAAGGGTTATATAGTTTTAGCGTAAGTAGAAAAATAGCCCACGCACATGCACGGACACCTTATTTAATATATTTGAAATTTTATTACGAATGTTTATGTGTGGGTGAATTCTAAACATGTGTTTTTTTCAATAATTTGTTTCGGATTGCTTTGAATGTTGGTTATGATTTTTTTTCTATTACCCTTGCAGCATAAAAAGTCTAAACTAAAATTACTTGCAATTGTACAATTTTGAATTTATGAAAAAATGTTGTGTCGCAACAATGGAGTTGGTTCCTATAAAACTATATATCATTCGCATTTGCACTATGTAGATTTCTTTTTTGGAATGTTTATCTTACTTCTAGAGATTCTAAAATTTAAGTAATATTTTTTCTTGTATATGGATTTAAGGAAATATGGCTCACATGATTGTTTCATATTAAGATAGACTTATATTCTACTCTCCTCGTCCATAAATCTGAAGATTCTTCTCCCAAAATAGAAAGCACTCTAGAGTACTTAGCTTGTCCTATCCAACCATCCCCTCTCTTATTGACATGAAATCCTTACAAAACTGTATGGAATTTATGTGTTTCAAGCTAGTCTTTAATAAAAAATTTCTATTGCTAGCATGGGAAGCAATGGGCATGGAGTTCATTTAGGAAACAACACATTTTCTTGCCATTATTTGTCAATGGAATAATTCATGTCTTTTTTGGAAGGCTATAATTTGTTTATTAAGGAAAAAATTGGATTAGTTAATTTCAAGAAACTTATTAGTAGACTATAACTTACACTCTGTGATATCGTTAGGATTTAGGTTTACCTTGTTTGTTCAAGGTCTTGTATGCTACATGCCTTTTGGTTTTTTTTTCACGCTATATGAGCTCATGTTGTTTGAATTGGTACGTCCAAAAGGTCAAATAAATTGAGGGTTGGATGATTTGCATCATTTTAGTAATTAAGCATGTTTATTTTTTCTTAGCACATATAGATGTCTTCAATCAACTTTTAACATATAAGAAAATCCATGCATTTTTATGATTTTTTGGATGGTGTGTATATTTTGAGGACATATATAAGCCCCACATGGTATATTGTTTTGTGGAAATATAATTAATGTGGGCAATGAAATGTCAAAGTAATTGAAACAATTACAACGATTCAGACGAGTCTAAAATGAATAAGTTGTATAAGAAATATTGTGGTTTGAAGATTGATCTTTTAACAATTAATAAGTCATTTAGTCAATGCATATAGCTGTGCACATGAGGTATATAAATTATGTTGATTTAGACTAAAGAAGGCAAAATTTGCTATAGTACATCATAAATATGGCATTTGTTGTATATCACTCTACAAATATATCTTTGCAATGGGACAATATGGTTTACCGGCAAATATTTTTGGCTCAATCAAAGAGCTATAGTACATCATAAATATGGCATTTGTTGTATGTCACTCTACAAATATGTCTTTGCAATGGGACAATATGGTTTACCGGTAAATATTTTTGGCTCAATCAATGAGAGAATCTTATAAATGGAGCCTTTTCCCCACTCTGGCCGTTTCACTGCTATGATTTTTTGGTGCAACCTATGTACTTGATGCGATCTGATATGATGTTCAATTGACCATATTTTTTTTTATTTTTAATCTCTTGTCTCTAAAAAATAGACTTTAAATAGGTACACGTTATGAAGTAAAAAGACGACATGAGTAAGTACGTATAGCCCTGAAATATAGTCAATATAACTATTAAATTATTGATTTAATTAAAAATATAATAGTTCAAACCAATCATAAATTAAATATAGTCTAATTTATATCGTTCTTTAAGTTCTAGAGAAAGTGAAAAAAAGGGACAGAGCAAGAGGTACTCATCAACTCATGCCTCCATTTGTGGGCTTCTTTTTTACCAATAAAGATAATTTCAATTTTAATTATTATGAAGATAAAAAAAAAGGACGAAGGCATGAGTACGTACGTTTACGTGCATGCACGCCCGCACGGCGATGGGGCGAGAGGGAGGTTTGGAATGTTTTTTTCTAGATAGATTTGTCCATCTAAAATAATGAGTCCGTCAATTAAGTTGAGATAGATCTAATCACCTAAAATAATGGATCTACTAATTTTAGTGAAAATCAACGGTTGGATGTTTTTTCCTCGGATTTTTTAGTATTTTTTTAATTTATTATAGTGCCACATGGCGACTTAGGAGCATTTGTAGGATGTCACTTAACAACTTAGGAGCGTTTTTAAAAAGTTTAATGGATTTTTAGTATATAATAAATAGATATTCCCTCCAACAGCTAGGAGAACCTTGGCTACGTGGTATCCAAATTCCAAAACAATTTTGTTATACAGATGTTACCACATTTTTCAAAGGAACACAGTCAGTTTCTTCATTTTTTTTTGACAAGCGTTATTTACATGATGGGCCTAGGATGGTATCATTACTCGTCAAAGTTTCGCACTGTACGATCCCTATCCAATCTTATTTGTATAACTTAACCGCAAAATTGGAGATATCAACCCCTCAACTATAAAAACTAATACAAAATGATTCCCTCGACTGTTTTAAATGCGGTTTTCGCTAATGCATCTCGTTGACCTGGTCCAACCAACTGAGTCGGCGTGTGCAGGCACACATGTCAGTGCCTCCTACGCTTTCTCCTCTCATTCCTTTCTCTTTTTTTCTCCCCTATCCTTCCTTACCTCACATCAAGAAGACGACGACTAAGCTCCAGTAGGACAGTGGAGCTAGGAAGGACGGTGGTACCCTCCGGCAGGCTAAGATTTGGGTACCGTAGTGGCCCGAGACTGAGCGGCGGCGACGCGTCCTCGAGGCAAAGCGACGGCATGGCCAAAGGGAGAGCGGCGACTAGGCAGCCCCGACACGTAGCAGTGGTGCAGCTAGATCCGGTCGCCTCGTCTGCATGAGGGACTGTTGACGCCGAATCTGTTCCGCCGATGTGGACCCGGCGCGCGGACACACGAAGACCTGGGAGATCTGCTTAGCTCCAGTGCAGGTCCTAAAATTGATGAAACGCAGGCGTGCTAGTCAATTTGATCCTGTCACTGACAAGATATGCAAAATAGCAGAACAGAAGGTCTATCGGCCGATAGGCTGATAGAGCAAAAACGTATAGGCCGATAGCCAAAACAACCGATCGGCCGATGGGCCGATGGCACAGTTCCAGCCGATGTCGATACTAGCTGATGTAGTTAGGGTTTTGAACCATCAGCTGTGTACTAAGCAAACATCTATATAGAGGCGATCGGCTGACGATAACATGATGATATAGCAATGTGATATAGCATAATCCAAATATAAAATAAACATTGATCTGAAGATTAAAACACACATCGGCCAGAGGTCCGATGGCATAAACTCTCAATAAGCAGATAAACAATAAATACTCTGTTGTCATCGGCCAGATCCAATCTATATGTAAAACTCTTAGGCCGAAGCAACGTCCGGATAACTCACCGGCTGAAACCCCGGTGAAACTCTTATTGGCAATCGACAGGCAGGCTAGAGATTACAGTTCTAATCACGACTTAGCGGCACTAAGTATGAAAAGAAACGCAAGATCTAGATAATCAAGCCCTCGACTGATTTTTGGGGTGGTGAATACCTTAGCCAATCTAATCTAGCAAGGCGATTTAGTCGATACCGGCGTAAATCCTAAAACGAATCTCGACCGATACGACTAAATCGAGACATCAAACTAGATTAACTAAGATATATGATAGTAGGTGCTTACGTTGACGAGATCAGAACGTCGAAGCCCTAGCCCCAACAGCGCAGGCAGCCATAACGAGACTTACCCCTCGTGGGAAGGGCATGAATTCGCCGAAGAAGACGAAAAGTAAAAGTTGGCGATGCGCCGAAGCTGTATTGATCATGAGATGAAAATTACATGAACCTCGGGCTTACATATTTATACCCATAGACTAACAAAGATCCTAACAGAATATGATTCAAACTTTTCTAAAGATAAAAGGAAACAGATAAAGTCCTTATTGGACACTAAACACACTTTCCTAAAGATAAAAAAGAAACTAACAAATTCTTCCTAATTAATAGATACAAGCCGCATCCTCCTCAAATTCGGTCTTCTCTGGATAAGATCTTCCCGAATCTAACAAGAATCCGACTGCTGTTGGTGATTGGTTTAAGAAAACCCCCATCGGCCGATGTAGAATTTTAGGCCGATACTAATTTCAAGCCGATATGAACCTTGGACCGATGGGGACTTCGGGGCTTACCAAATTTTGGTGTTAACAGGGACCCAAGGTAGAGATCCCGACATCGGTCCCCATCCATCGAGGCAGAGAGCGGTGATGTTTGCTGGCGAAGCAGTTAGCACAATGTACGCGAAGGTCACAGTCGGAGCAGAGAGCAACCTCTTCGGACATGTCACCAGAAGAGAGCCAGGGAGTAGGATGTCAGGCGCACCAGACGCTCGTCGTGCCAGTCTTGATAGCAACGTTCGAGGAGAAGAGGGGAAAGGCCGGGGGCTACGCCATGACGATTACTAGCCAGCTGGCAAGGGAACGCTGGTCCCTTCGTCCTCCGGCCTCCTACCTATCCATCGAGCTCCATGATTGTGATAGCGATTGAAAGTGCATCTAGGCCCTATTAGGGTTTTGGATAATTGATGACAAAACGGTAAGGGTACTAATGTGTGCATCAAGTGTTTTTGAGCAGGGATTGGATTCACAATCATTTACACCTGTGACCCCTACAAAAGGCAAAGAAACAACATCATGACGGCTTCGACGGTTAAATTTTTTATTATCCCTTTGAGTCAAAGTTTAGGTATGCCGCACTACAAAGAGGTGTAGGTGCAATGCAAGGCAAAGATCAAAAGTGCTCAAACTCCTTGTTCTTGATCTCGAGTTGGTTGAGTCAAAGTCCCCATGCCTTTCATTCTCTCTGTTTTGTGCTTTGACATGGAGCCCGGAGTCTCCGATAAAGCCCTTCGGGTGCCCAGAGGCCCTATTCCGGGGTCTCCGGGATTGATCAAGTTGTGCCTCTCGCAGGTGTCCCGAGGTCTCCGGGGGTTATCCCGGAGTCTCCGGTCAGCCCCTTCGGGTGCCCGGAGGCCCTATTCCGAGGTCTTCGGGGCTATGCATGGCGCCCTCTTTCTTTGAGCCCCGAGTACCCTAGTGGATATCCCGGAGTCTCCGGGCAGGGGTCTCTGGCACTGGGTACCCTTTTCTAGGTACTCTGGGCCTCTCTTTGCACTGCGCGAGCTGTGCCTCTCGGAGCCTTTGAGATCCGGCTCGGGTACTCCGGGATCATGCACCTTTTTCCACAATGGCTGGTGGCTGGTTGGTGGGGGTATTTATACCACCTCACCCACCTCCTTTAAGGTATTGAGCTCTCATTTGGTCTTTCACTCTCTCTCTCTTGGAGCTCTTTCCCCTCTCTCTCTCCCATTGGCTTTGAGGCAAATCTTTTTGGGGGATTTGAGTGCTTAAGCTAGGGTTCATCCTTGGAGCACTTGAGATTGACGCCAGGCCTTGCACATGCTTGTTACTCTTGGAGGGTGACCTCCTAGCCTGCTAGGCGTCTCCTGCGAGTTTCCAAATCTTATGGCAAGCCTGAGAAAGTTTGTGAAGACTCTACTCCACCTCCGCAAGGAAAAGGCATAACATTTGAGTTGGTACCTTGATTGCTCTTAGAAGGTTGCTTGGATGAGAGACTCACACTGGTGAACTAGGGTTCCCTTAGAAGGCTTGACCTTGGGGTCGCTTAGGGATTTGCAAGTTCTTGATGGTGAGTTGAAAACCTAGACGACCTTGTGAGTGCAAACTTGGTGAGGTTTAAGGTTAATCAAGATCAGGCTCTTAGGAGTCCCTCAACGGAGATTAGGATTCTTGAATCCGAACTTCGGTGAAAAATCTCGTGTATCTCTTACTTACCGCATTTACTACCTTACCTTTATTGGATCCTCTTGAGTTAGTGGTAGTTGTTTGTTTCCTTTATCTTTGAAAACTTCGAAGAATTGAGTGGAACCTTTGGCATAAGCCTAGGGTTCCAAGCAATTGTTCGGAGGTTTCAAAGAAGTATTTAATCCGCTGCGAAGTTTGTCCAAAATTTCAGGTTTTCACCCCCCCCTCTAGGCTACTTTCAGCGATGTCCATGCTGCTTCGGGTGGGGCCGCGTGATCTGGCGGTAGACTGCGCGACCCAGGAGGCAACAGCAGCCTCCTCGGCTTCCTCCGTCATCGTCGATGCTCTATCTCCTCGGCCCTTAGGAGGAGACGACGATGAGCCAGGTTTTGGCCATCTTGCGCCCGTCTGGAAAGAAAGGAATGGAAAAGTAGCGTTGGTGCTAGCATGTCGGTCTTATAGATTTTTTTTCTTGTCTCTTATATGTGGGTCTCGCATCTACTTTTAATTTTTTAACGACTGGGTTGCCACATTGACACCACATCAACGAAAACAACACCGAAAACAGTCGAGGAGGTTGTTTTGCATGTTTTTAATAGTCAAATGGGTTGATATACCTTGTTTTGGTGGTTGAGAGATACGAATTACATCCAACGTATATTTGAGATACTTAAATTGGACTTTTTCCTTCTCTCCGGCCTCCATCATACTGTTCTGGCCGGGCTTAACCAGGCTGTACCGCGACGCTCGTCTCTACCACCGAATAGGCCTAGGAAAGAGAAACAACTGGGCCGTCTGCGTGTATCCGTCTACCAACTATACCCGTATCCATAGCGCCTTTCCTTTTCCGTGGCCGGACAGCGAGCTATCCAAGTACCCATCGTGAACAGCACGCGCGCGTCCGTTTTCCGACACCAACTAGCTGGTGGTCTACGTCACCACAGGCCGGCCCGTCGCTTCCAACTAGCTGTAGCGGGTGACCCGCCAGAGTGCACAGTCCATACACGCGAAACCGGCAAGGATTTCCCGCATGGGCACTCGCGGCCCAGCCGGCGGCCCCACGATGCTGCTACGACCGGTGGCCAGCGCAGCGCAGCGCCCCGCCGTGGCCGTGCCAACTGCCATGACTTCGCCTCCCCGCGCGACGCGGGCGGTCGGTGCGACCTCGTAGTACGTGATGTACGTTACCTACGTGCCCATGCCGACCACACAAGCGCCGACCACCGGACTCGTCCATCGATCGGCGTCTGATTTTGGATCGATCGGTGATGGCGACCAAACGTCTACCCATTGCACGCGCATTCAATTGATAAGTGTCCATTCCAAATTTATATATCGGTAGCCCCGACATGGAGCTTGACACGGTCCACCGTCCACGATCCACGGGATGACTGTATACGGTTTAAGCACGTAACTAAGTTAGATCTCTGTATAATCCATGTCATTGTTGCCCTCGATAGAGTAATCTTCGCCGGTGAGGTTGTGGCCGGCGCCGCCGGCCGATCACATGGAGGTGAAAATGACCCGTATACTAGCTTGATCACCGTGTGGCTGCATGCAAAGAAATATCAGACCAACGATCGCTTTTCATTAGACCATATCTACCTAGCTGGACAGGTTACATATGGTTGGAGTTAAAGAGTTAATGTAGAATTATCCATCAGATTAATTAGGGACGAGTCTTCTTCATCTGTGTCAACCTCTCGCCGATCCTGTACTGGGTCCTACATGCGATTTGCTGTCTACGACGATTCGTCGAATACAAGTACGTCGCGATGTCAGTTTACACGCATCGTCATGCGTTGATTTCTTTCCTCTCCCTGGATATTCGTGCGCTATAGGGTAAAAAAACTGCACAAATTTCTCTTTACACCTGGAAGGTACACGCGTGTCAGCGCGCTTTGCCTCGCTCGTGCTGATTAAATTACTTATTGGTACCATAATCTGGATCAGATAGCTGATTTCACCCAATTTGAGTGGCTAATAACTATATTGTCCTATCTAATTAGTTGTTGAACACACAACGGATAAGGCCGCACGGCTAGCAGCGTGAGGTGTTTGAAATAGATGTGTGTCTTGCCTTTAGGAAAAAAGAAATACATGCAGGTGTACTACTAGATCTTAATTAAGATATCCTTTATTAGCTTAATGAACTAGGTGTCCTTTACAAATTAATAAGCAAGAATTCGCACTGTGTTTTAGTACACTAGGATTGACATCTCGACTGCACACCCACATAATGCTGCTAAAAACACTTCCCATCTCATATTCCTGTCTTCTCAAGCAACAATTTCGGACTAAACATTAACATGGTCGCTACCATGTCATCTCACTGCAGTTTGCGAGAAGATCTCTCAGGAGGGACATTAGTAAGATGCACTGTTATTCTCTCGGCGCTGTTAACGATTACATACTGGCTACCTAACAGATAAATTAATATCTCGCAGTTGGAAACCTGGAATAATCAACTAGCTGGTCCTTGCTATCTTAAAAAAAAAGAAGAATATAAACTGGTCCCTGCTATCTGATCCATCAGTTCGAAGCGTTGTGAGATGGAACCAGCTTGTCGTTCTGTACGTATACTCGTATTTCGATCTTCCTCCAAAGATTCCAGTAATGTCAGGTGTAAGAGAACCTTGTGCTGTTTGTGCTCAAGGCATGTACTTTCATCGGTATGACCCACAGTTTTATATATGTTCCCTGGACTGGAATTTTTACATTTGATTTTTTTCTAAAACTTATTTTATAAATAAATTATTAGATAAACTATTTTAGGAGCGGACCATTTTCTTCTCAACGCCAATGATCCTGACGTCGAGGTCCAATGTCTCGACACCAACGAAATTGGCACCGATAGCCTCGCCTCTTAGCTGCCTAGAAGTAAAAGGGCAGCATAGAAATATGATGTCGATGGTCTATTTGTAAAATATTTTTTTAAGAAAAGATTAAAATGTAAATATTTTTTTTACAAATAGACCATTTATGTTAGCCTCATTTTGACTTTTTTAAAAAATATATATAAATAAGTTCTCGACATCAGTCTTTTTAGCGTTGACATCACATCAATATTGAGCTACCATGGAGAGCGAGGATATCGATGTCATTATCATTAGCGTCAAAACATAAAACCTCGACGCCAATTATCCTGACGTTGAAAAAAATATATTCGTTCAATAAGTTTTTCTGGCATTCTATTTATAAAATATTTTTTTTAGAAAAGCTGAAATAAAAGGAGATAAAATGTAAAAAGAAAATCTAATTTCCCTACATACACCCACCTAAACAAAACGTACAGTACAGCCTTGAACAATTGAGGCCTAGCTGGACAGAATGAGATCTATAAAATCGTATAATTATCATATAATTATCATGTACGATAATTTTTTTAATTTTTAAAATCATGTTATACCATATGATAATCGTATGGTTTTCAACCGTAACCATAATTGTTAAATCATAGGGTATCGATAACCTTTTGGACAGAATCCGCAGAGTGGAGCAGTTGATAAGGAAGGCATCACCACGCCGGGCGGACGCTTGCCTGCAACTCTGCAAGGAGCGTTACTTTTCGATGCCAGCAGCGAGCGAGCGGGCGAGATAGCTAGGTACGTGGCTGCTCCACTAGCAGGCCGCGTGCCGAGACGCATGGCCGGCATGAGGTATACTGGCACGGGCACCGCGCTCCAGCCACCAATCTTCGCCACATCCACCCAAATCACGTGCCACCCGAGCACTACAACATCGCCTACGTGTTCGATAGATCGGCCTCTGCATCGCATGGATCGCCGTATGTGCTCGACTACTGCTTGTCGGTGACTTTTCTTGGGGGAAGCTGCCGACCTCGTGATCCGTACGTACGTGCAGACAAACGTGCCTGTGCCGCCACACGCCGACACGCGCGATCAGCTGAGCGCGTCGCCCGTTGGATTGATGCGATCTGGCTACTGGTTTGTCGGATAACGCGGAGCCATATCACGCACTATCGAAGACAACAGGTCGTCGTAGCTAACTCGATGGATGTTCGCGCCGAGATGCATGTACACCACGCCGGCCGGCGGTGCACCAAACAGATTTGATGGGGCCAATCCGCGTGCGAGCGCGTGGAAGTATATGTACTCGGCGTAACGAGGCGGGGGCATGACAGTACGACATGGTCGATCCGATGATTCCCATGACGCGATCGATCGAGAAGTTGCCCGTGTCGGCCGAGGGTTACAACGTCGTGCGTCGAGAGTGGTCGAGGTCTAGTCAGAGCCGGCCGGCCGCTCCGGTTTGTACGTGCCCGGCTTATTAATTTGGTTGGACTTTCGACGACATTGCACCACGTTAATTTCCAGAAGATCGGCATAATTAATTGCGGGATTACTGTAGTCCTGAAACCTACTGGGCAGGGAATTGGGACACGTACGTGTACTCGTGTTCTTCTGATTAGTCTCTCTATATCTTAATTAGTCCCCGGCCGGTGGTCAAATGTGTACTTGTTTTCTTTAACAAATATAGTAGTACTAATCCGATCAATCAGTAACAGGAAGGGAATGCCGTTTGGTACTACTCACTACTCACATTTACTATCACCAGTTGATTGGCAAAGAACAGTTCAATTAGACGGCTTGCAAGGGCGCCATGATGCTACGTGTATGTCAGAGGGCAGCCGGGCAGGACTCGATGCCTGGTCAATTTGAATATCACGACTTCCTCGAAATTGTTTGAGAGCCTTATTTTTCCTAAAATCCTTAAAAAAAGAAATTTTATCTCTTATCTTGGAGTGAATAATATAGATGGTCCCTAAATTTATACGAGTATATCATTTAGGTTTCTGACACTCAAGATATATTTTTGATTGTCAATTTTATCTTAGGTGTTATATATGTCCAAACAGGCTCCAATCAGCATTGTACGTTGACATGGTATGCAACCATGACGCCTATATGTCAATAGTATTTTTCAAAAATCATCTTTTTCTTCTCTTACGTAGAGAGGAGAAAAGATAGAATAAGAGCATATTTTTTTAAAAAAATTAAGCTAGAGAGGAGAAAACTAAGATGAGAAAAAATAAAATTAAAAAATACTACTGACACGCAAGTGGATTGGAGCCCGTTTAAACATATATGACACCGAAGATAAGTTTGTGGTTTTGAAAGTTCACTACATAACACACTATACAAGTTTAGAGATTGCCCATGTACTTCACTTTTCATATTATTAGGTGAACACTAAAAGAACTTTTTTGAGTTAATTTATCAGTATTACAGATATGACATATTTAATACTTTTGTGTTAGACTTAGCAGGACCCGAGTTCATATTTGCAAACCCGAGTTTTATTTAATAATTTAGCAGAGTTTTACTTAGACACTACAAAAATTACTCGGACCGTATTCATACTTGCAAACCCGAGTTCTATTTGGACAAAAGAACCCTCAAGGGTTCAAATACAAGACCCCCTAGAAGAAGAAAAAACACGTCAAGACAGAAGACATGCCAATACAAATATTGACAATACAAAACAATTCCAATCGGCGATTTCAATCTTGTCGAATTCATATTTGAGGAAAAAAACTATACTAGCTGTCGACCACATGTGAGAGCTTCATGGCACTAAAGCGACAGGGACTAGATTAGGCTCTCTCAAATATTATACTCATATGATACTGACATATAAAGATAACATTGACTTCGACCAACAGGAGTAAGACTATTATCTATCAGTTAAGAGAATGCCCGAAGTTGTATAAAAATTTTTGTCACTCGTTTTTTTATCTCAATCTCATATATATCCTTGCACCAACAATTCTCATACTCTACAAGTAGCGTAAGCAGGTACAACCCGTCAACACAATCTGCATGTCTTTTACACGCTGAATCGTTAATTTTTTTTCTGCCCTTAACCGCGTTACCGCGAGGAGAACAGAACCAAAAACATCAGTAGAAGTTGACAAAGATTGCTAACAGTTCTCAAAAAAGACACATTGCGAACGCAAATGCTATACAATGATTCGATGGCTCTGGCATTTCTTCCCCAACCTTGTTGGTTCGCCTACAACAGCGGGTGCTCTGCAGCACGCGAATCATATTTGTCACAGCGACACGGCGCCTGAACTGTACAGTGTACCACTGCCCAGAGGCCCCGACCGAAAACTGACCTGATGAATGAGGCGGCCCATGTAAAATCGCAATGCCATTGCGTATACAGAAATTTGGCTCGCCCAGTAACGACAGCCGTTGGTACGTACATTGATGGAAACATCTCGTACCATTGCGCGACGGGGAAGTCTTTCCTTGCGACATCCAGATTGAGCAAGAGAAGGGAAGACACCAATGTATACTGCTGCACACTGGCGTGCCCACGAAGACGTCATGCTGATGTGACGCGAACCATCCAGAAACATCACGATCGCCCTCATCGAGGGTGAAAAAAAAATTATGGTACTTGCGCTACGCATTTCGATATTTATGGCAACTCCTTTTCAAAGAGTTACAAAGATTGTTGGTGAGAATGGTAGTACCACCAAACGCCCGTGACAAAGAAGCAGAGATCAAAAGGATGGCCATAATTTTTGCAACTTCCTATATTGATTTCAACAAAATACAAAGATCATACTGGTTTTGAGTTTTGACTCAAAAGGAACAGATATTCACAAAATCCACAGCATACCGTATTCTAAACAAGCCTTGTTACAGTTCGAAGTGTACTAGCAGTAATACACTGATCCCAAATTGGATATCCTAAAAAAACCAAGATACGGGATGCAGATACGCCGCCGTAGCCGGACGCACGCCCGAGCACCGGAGGAAGCGAGAGTGGCCGTACGATCACGCGGCCGATGGCGCCGTGACGTACTTGACGGTGCCGGCCTCCGCCAGCGCGGCGCGCAGCGGCTTCTTGGCCGCCGCGTCGACCTCGTCGGTGTCGCCGGCCGCGACGGGCAGGAGGCCCTTGAAGTCGAGGCTGTCGTCGTTGTAGACGTCCCACCACTTCTTCACCAGCATTTTGATGTCCTCCCTGTCCATGTTCGCCTCCTTGCCCGTGTACCTCCATGGCTTCGATCCCTGCAACAATTGGATCACCGATCCAGATGAGCATAAGACAGAACCAAGAACGGCAACATATCAAGCGGCCATCAGTCAGTTTGGTGGCGATCCACGTACCGCTGCGCAGTAGTGCACGACCTTGACCTTCTCGAGCTGGACGTTCTCCGGATGCCTCCAGAGCATGGCGAGGACAAGGTTGTAGATCAGTGGGATCGGCGTGTACTTCTCCCTGAAGAACATGTTCAGGAAATCCTGCAATTTCGAGAAACCAAGAACGGTAAGCTCCAATCCGACACGCTAGAACCAAGAATTATGGCACTTATGCCCGCACGAAGTCTCACTCACCTGCTCTGCGAAGGGAGTGGGCGTGGTGACGCGCAGAGTGTCGAGCAGGGACTTGCCGGTGGCCATGCTGGGCTCGTGCACGAACATGCCGGCGTTGAAGTAGAGCGCCGGCGGCGGGCCGAGCTCGGCGGTCGGCCACGCCACCTTGTCGGGGCACTGCTGGCAGTAGCCGATCTGGTACTGCGGGGTGTGGCTCCACGTCTTCTCGCAGAAGCAGTCCATCACCGCGTAGAAGTGCCCCTTGGGCAGCTCGAACAGCTCGTCGATGTTGTCGAACACCTGGATGTCGGCGTCAAGGTACACCATCCTCTCGTACTCCACGAACTGCAAACGACCAGAATCAATAACCCCACAACACGTGAGCACGCTGGCGCAATGAAGAATGGGCGACGAGGAGCTCATTGATTAGAATCAATAATTACCTCCCAGATGCGGAGCTTGGAGTAGTTGATGACGTAGTAGGCCATGGCGAACTGCGTCTGGTTCTCCGGCGGGTACACCGGCTCGATCTCCCGGACGATGCAGCCCTGGGAGATGAGGATGCGGCGGTGGGACTCCGGAACGTCCGGCAGCACGGCGACCACCAGCGGGTAGGCCGAGCCCACCTTGCGAAGGCCCTTGACCAGCCCGACCACGCCCTTCCAGTAGTCACCGTCGCCCGCCAGGAACGTCACGTACGCCCTCGTCGCGGGCTTCACCGCCGCGGCGGCCTTGGCGGTCATCTTGCCGGCAAGCTGGGGAGGAGCCATCTCGTCGGAGAAAATCCGGGAGGGTTAAGAGCGAGTTCTTGTGTGAGGATTTGGAGGAAGCTTTGGCTGTGCTTTGCTTAGCTGCTGGTTTGCTCGAGCCTCGAGGTTTGCTTGGGTTTTCCAATACGGGGTGGCGAGGCTATAAATAGGAAACGGAGCGGCGAAATGGTCCAGTTGCTACGAAACTGGGGCGTGCGATCTGGGACGCACGCGTGGAAGATTGAAGGATCGACGGCTGCGACGATTTTGACGGAAGCTTCTGGCGTGGGCAGTTTCGGGATTTTCGCGGAGCGGAATGCGCCAGAAGTGAGGGGATTTGACTGTTTACTTCCACATCCTGCTTCGTCTAGTCGTCTCTGTGTCTCTATGTGTCTCTATGACTTTGTGGGCCCTACGGATTTCTTTGCGGTTATGTTGGAATTTTACGGTTAATTAGGGAGCAGCGGCGTGCTAATTGCTCCACTGATCGCGCTTAATTGCTTAATTATATGGCAACTGCAAAATCTCTGTGATCATTTGGAGAGCGAAAAGGCATTGGAATATCCTTCTTACCGTCTGGTAGCTGTCTTTACCTTGATTTATTTATGTACTCCGTCTTTTCCTGTCGTCAGATCAAGGGACACTTTATAGTTACGGACGCACCACCTTTAGATCAATCGACGTCTCAACTCGAAAATGAAGAAACGCTTGATTATTCTCCAATTGATTTCATTATTATATAGTTACTGATTCCATGATTACGGGGCACACGATTTTGTTTGCCGAGAATGGAGGAGACATTTCAGAATCGTCATAACGTAATCCATTCCCATTTATCTGTATCCATTCGTGAAAAAAATGTTAGTATACACATGCAAACTGCGCTGACATTCTTTATTAGTACAGAAAAAATAAGCAGCAGAACAACAGCAGTGGAAAAAGAATATCCTACCTAACACGTGCTTATGACCAAAAGATAGTTACTCGTATTAGCTACTGCATTCAATTGTTTTCAATCGTTTTCTGAATTTACCTCGCGTCCAAGATGTCTCGACCGGTGAGCCTCCAGCTCAGAAAAAAGAATGGAAAAAATAATCAATCGGCTCACATGGTCTCCCGTTTGGGTGCCACGCTGGCGAGCCCCAAAGAAAATGGGATCGACCTGGACGAGAGGCCAGGAAAATTCCGGAACCACGTACCGTATTCCTGGACTTTTTTTAAAAAAAACTTATTCCTGGACCTCGAAATGCGATTCTGCGAGAATGAAGAGCAATCACAGCCGTCCGATTCTCGTCCCCTAATCAGAAGCAATTACAGCCGTCGGATTCTCGTTTAACGACGTCCGGCAACAGTCGTAGGTAGCTTCAGGATGGCGCTACGGCGTTGGTAGCTTCAGGAGGACGCGAGTGGACGGGCAGGCCGGCAGGACGCTGTGGGGAAGTGGGTCCCAACATATTTTTCCCGAGGTTCCTGTTTCTACACGTGGCCGCGGAATTAATCTTCGTCGATGCTTCGCGAGAGAGAGAGCGCTCACGTCCGAGCACGTACATGATACAAGTTCTCATATTTTTTTTCTCTCTCATCTTACTGCTTAAAAAATTCGTAACTTTTCGTTATTTTTTTTCGTTTGTCAAGAAGACAAATTAGACTTTCAGTTTTTTTTAATCGAAGTGTATTTGTGGGCTGAGACGGAAGAGAAAAGAAGAGAGAAAAGTAAGCCGAAAGAGAAGGTAGATTTTTGGTTATTTGCTGGGCTGAACCTGTGCTTGTGTGCTGAGGCGGAGGAGAGAAGAAGGGGCTGCGGGTTGAGCTTGCTGGGTCGAATCTGGCCCAAAGAGAAAAGAGGAATTTTATTTAAATAAATATTGAAATGGTGTTTGTATTATTAAAATTAGCAATTGACCTATGAAAATTCCGAGAAAATTTCAGAGAGTGTAATTAATCATGAATAATTTAACAAAATTAAATCCAGCCATATAATTTTATTTCTCATATTTACTTTACTTTACTTGTAAATTAATTTAATTCTACACCTACCTACTTAAAAATATTCAAGTATTTCGAAAAAATTGTATTTTAATTAATTACATAATGTAATTTTTTCTCAACTTTTTCTTAATTTTTTTATCTTTTCTTTTCATTGTAACGCCCGAACAATTTTTCTAGTTAAAGTAGAAATCAGAAAACGATGTTTTCCTTCCAGTAAAATTTAGACATGGAATGTTTTGTCCGTTCAACGAGATTCAAGCTTACGAGTTACTGTTAGGCTATTTACTACTAGGGTGAAATCAATGCACAATTTGCCCATTGCTACTTATGTTAGCATGGGTAGTTAAGGAATTGTGGTACCGTAAAGGCATGTTCAACAATAGAGCCTCGTACAAACTCTGGATTGCTCGTGTCATCGAGAGACTGTAGGTACATCCCCGGTTTTTGGTAATTAAGCATCTATGATTTTTTTATTATCTTTCTTTTCTTTGCCAACATCATTTTCACATGACGTCTTCATTGGTTAAAGCTAATGATAAATCGTTCCCTAATTTTGTAAATTAAGTTTATAGTTACTCTATCCCTTTCAAAATATAATGGGTGACTAGTACGTGCGTAATTACGAGTGGCACATGTCATGCACTAACAATCCACAAGCACGCCGAGCTCTTTCTTTCCAATTTATAAAACTTCAACCTAGAAACCTCCAACAATGTGGTCAAAAAACTTTCAACTCAAATATTACGACCTTCAATTAAAAAATCTAAAACTTTCATCTAGAACATAAAAAACTTATACGGAAAACTTTTCAATTCAAAGTCTAAAACTTTCAAGTAAAACTAAGAAAACTTTTGATTAGAAACTTTCAAGTGAATCTAAAACTTCAAATTTTCTACTCAAATATAACTGAGAGAAACGAAGGGTATAAATACATTCCTCTTGTTCAAATAAACCAAGTTTTGAGAGACTGACTTAGTTGTCTGATGAATTATCATAGGTATATTTCCAAGCTCCTAAATGGTCATTTGTTTGTGCTTTCAAATAATTGTCGCAAGCTCAGTTTCAATCATAACCAATCGACCACCATCTAAGTCAAGTGAGACCTTAAGATTCAGATGTTATAGATTACTAACAGTCTACCACTTCCCTTATGTTTCCAACGGGAAAGAAAAGAAAATATTTTTTCTAGTTGAATCTGTAAAAGTCCAAATGAGAATGATTTTAGTTATCTAAGACCTTGTTCAGTTTGGAGGTGATCGAAGAGGATTGGAGGGGATTCAAGGAGAATAATTTCACATCGCAATAGGTGTGGAACAAATCTTTCTAATCCCTCCCTCATGAGAATTAACCAAACATGCATTAAGAATCATGTGGTTTCAAGTTACTTTAAAATGAGCCAAGGTGAGGCCTCAGCGGGAAGCCTGGAACTTATTGGACCAAAGTGGATACTCCCTCATGTTTGAATCCATAAAATGAAACTAGTCCAATTTGATCATAATACCATATATTCTTATAAAGACTTTCGAAAGACTAGGCTGACATACTTCAAGATTGACGAAGTTATAACAGATGTCTCGATGTCGACGTAACTTGCACTGTGTCAATTATAGGACTTGAATTTAGGTGGGTTGGTTTCATCACAAGAAACCTAACCAACTGAGCTATACTCACTTTATTGTTTTATTTTTTAAAAAATAAAGTTCATTTTTTTGTGAGACAATTCTATTTGAGTATTTGACATAGGCAAGTACTCCTCTCTCTATATATATATATAATAAATTAATCAGAATAATACTTAATTAGATTATTTGATAATACTTACGTTGAGATTTTCAGTAACGGGACCAAAAGGTTCGAGGCGGTCACCATGAGTGCATGACCATGTTTGCAAAATGTAACCGAACCAGAGACGATTAGGCGTCGAACGTCCGATAGAAATCAAAAAATCGGACGTCCCACTCCTGCTTACTACCGTGCCAGTTTTGCATGCCCTGCAGGCCTACAATATTTTTATTCACTAGTTGGGCTATCTGCTCATACATGCATGCACTAGTGTAGCATCTCTCTTCTCTCCCACACACTTTATTAGCGATCTTTAAATCATTTTTTCTTCTAAATTACTTATCTAATCTACTATCCAATTGCACTGTTATACTCGTTGTAATTAAATCTTTACGACAAGATCTCACTTGGTTATATTTCGGATGATAAATATATTGCAACGTTTTATAAGATACCTGAAACATCAAGTTATAACTGCTCAAATATCACACGATATTTACTGAAAGACTCAAAGAATACCATGTGCAATATTTATAAATTAGCTAGTGAAACATTCTAAATAATTATTGCTTATCCAAAAACACCACATGCAAATATTTGCATTTCAAACTAGTGAAACATCATAAAATACTTATTGAAACATCCAAACAACACCATGTACAATACTAAAAAAATCCATTGCATAACAAAAATAAAATGCAACATAGTGAAATTCTAATTGAAACACTCACATCTTACATGTGAAACACCAAATTTTAATGATTGAAACAAATATATTTTTTTCATCGGAATATAATGACATGAGATATTGTTGTAAAGATTTTAATCACGATAAATAAGACAATATAATTAGATTATAGATAAGATAAATAATTTTTTTAAAATATAATTTAAATGGTGCTAAAAAGAGCTATGTCATCCAAAAAAAAGATGGGTATAAGTGAGTCAGTGAAGAAATAAGGACATGTGAGTCAGTTGGGATTAGAAGCGTTCGATTTTTTTTGTTTGATATCCAACGTCTGATGCTAAGTATTTTCCAATCGAACCCCAACCAATCTGACCAAAATTCGTGGCGCCCATGCAACGGTTCATCCGCGCGACATCCCGTTGGCAGTTGGTCGGTGATCCAGTGAACCTGACTATCTCTCTCGTGCGCGGGTCCGTTCGCTGCTATCGTGCTCCGACTACGAGACGACGGGGCGTACATGGCCTCGTCTCGAGTCGCGTTGAATCATGAGCTCGCGGCCGGGCCGAGGCGCCATGTACCGGTGTACGTGTACGCCAGCGCCGCCTGGCTTGCTGGCAGCTCTCGACGAATGGCGAGCCCGTGTCAGCCGCGCGGAGGAGTCCCGCCGGTACGTGCTGCCACGTACGACTCCACGGAGAGAAGCTGACCCCATATGGCCGACGTGACTTTTCGTTCTCACGACGACGCGGCCATGCGCTTGGAGGCCACCGATGTAAGGCCCTGGAGTTTGCGGTGTTTCGCCTGGCCAATCGCCTCGTACTACTACTACTACTACTACTACGTAGGCGCGTCCGTCCAGGTGGAGATTGATCGGGACGTGTCACCTTACAAGCGGCAACAACAACAGAGCGATCGATCGACGCACGCGACAGCTCAATTTGGATGGGCTCACGGAAGTTTTTCCTTGATCTTTATCGCAACGCGAGTCACGAGGTAGACAAGCATTTTTTTTCATGGATTTCTAGACCATGATTTTGTGGTAAGCTCATAAAGATCGGAGCTATTCGCACTTTCGCAGCATTGCTGCGCATGCAAGGAGAAATCGAGGTCGCCGAATCCGAGCGCACCGCTGCTTGAGAGTGAAATCGAGGTCGCCGAGTCTGAGCGCACTGCTGCTTGAGAGTGTGAAACTTTGGATAAAGCCCATAGAGCTGAGTTGGGCTGGGACAGGAAAAACCCACCTACCCAAGAACACGCTGCCTCGAGTAGAGCCGGACGCGAGGGCTTATTGGGCTGCAGCAGTTTGGGCCGGAGCATGCCAAGAATGTGTTGGCCTGTTGGACTGCAGCATACACGCCCCGGTTCATTCCAAAGCGGCGGAAGCGGATCAAACACAAAACGATCTTCACTTGGACAATAGATCGTGAGCAACTTAACAAAATAGGTATATTTCTGTTAGAGTAAATGGTATTTGGTTGTGTATGAATTTATCAGATAGGTATAACTTAGTGCATAAACTTATAAAACATCTATTTTGATGCATAAATTTATCTGACGCGTGTGAACTAAAACCAAAATGACATGACAAGACTAATTTTATTAAGTTGGATGCTGATTAAGACGTAAAGTGCACATGTGAAATGGGCATGAGACATACTATATTTGTAAACTTGCTTTTACTTTACCCATCTTTTTTCCACTTTTGCATCATACTCCTCAGTTTTTCTGTCTTTCTTTGTGCAATCATATGCCTTATTTCACCTTGTACTAGATGCTGGGATGCGCTATTGTGCAATCATATGCCATTGAGCACAACCTGCATGTACTTAAAAGCACGCCTATATGTACTAAAACAATCAGTTGATAAATATATCAGTAACATTATATATTCCATATTAACTCTCCCGTGTATATCAATGACATCAGAGTCGGTAATCCATCCTATGTAACAAATATCCTACTACAACTATACAAAGCAATGGGCACTTTATTATCAATGCAGAGCATCCCCTTCTAAAACTTCAGTTTGTTACGGACTTTTAGTTCAAACATGAATACAATGCTTTCATTACATAATACCACATAACTCATACAAATATATAATTTCATGTACAAATTGCTTTGACGCGTACATCATGATAATGCTTTGGTGTCATAAATAGTTGATAGTATATTGAAAGGTCATAAATTTGCAAATAGGACAATTGAAGAACAAAGGGCCCAACTTTCCAAGATTAGATTCAGCATCGCATCACATCCTGGAGAATCCAAACAAGTTGAAATGAAAGCAAACATTAGCTCAGGAAATCACATTCAGAAGAACCCACGGGTACATACTATACCCTAATAACACCTTACCATAGTCACGCACACAAAGGGAAAAAAAGACAACCCTCTTTCTAGGTCTATCAGTCTTGAAGGAACATCGATCCCATGAATGTATTTTTATGAGCTAAATGTTAGTTGCGATCCCCGGGGAACTCGGGAGAACCGGTTCCCACTCCGCCTACGTGCCCTGATCGGGGGCGCAAGCCTATCATGGCTGTGGGCCTCCTCTCATGCAGCGCGCAATATAAAAGAGGAGAGCCGCCGGCGCACACGGATGGCAACGTTCGTCGTCGTGCACACGGACTCCCCACAAAACCCTAGACCCATCCGATCCGGGAGCGCGCTGAAGTGAGGGGAAATCGCTCACCGCCGTCGCCATGGCCGCATCGAGCTCCAAAGCCAGCGAAGGTATGGGGCTCTCTCTCTCTCCCCGGTTGTTCTCCCGATGATTACACCAATCTAGAAGATTAACCCCTAGATCGGCTCCTAGAGATCCTATATTCCTAACAATGGTATCAGAGCCATCCCTAGGAGTAAATCTAGGTGGGCTAAGTAGAAGAAAGAGGAAGGGAACTCGGTTTCCCGAAGAAAAGCAAAGAATTGAAAAAGGAAAAGGGTAAAACCCTAACCTCCCACCGCCGGTCGTCGATGACGCCGCCGGGAAGAAACCGCCGCCGCCGGCCTTCGCCGACGCGTGCGGGTAGTCCACCGCCGCCGTGCCGATCGCCGACGCTTCCGCCGACGGAAGCAGGGAGGGCCCGCAGCACACCACTCGACGGCGGCGCACTCACCCTCGGGTGGGCGCGCGCACCGGCGAGGGGGTGCCAGCGCGCTGCGCTTCGCCGTGCCGCCGCCCATAGCTCCGCAAGAGAAGGGCTACGGACGAGAGGAGGAGGCTAGGGTTTTCGGCGGCGGCGGCCGGGAGGACGGGGTTTTGTTCCCCGATCTCAACGCGCGGCCGTCCGATCAAAACCCTAGCGATCGGACGGCCGAGCGGCCGGGCCGAAATCGGCCCAAGAGGGAGCGCGCGCGGGGCGCTTTCCCGGCCCAGGCCCAGGTTGCGGCCTGTGGCGCACGGGAGCGCCCGCGCAGGCGCAAAAGGCCTGGGCCGACCGGCAAAGGGCCGGGAAATAAGTCCAAATGAGGTCCCTCACGGCCGAAGAAAAAAAGTCCATTTCAGGCCCTTTTGCGGCCGAAAGAAGTCTGTTTTACATCCTTTTTCAGAAGCTTTTATTATTTTAAGTTAAATTGATTGTTTTAATTTCTAAGCAATTTTAACCAACGTGAAAATTGTTTAGAGAGTAGATAAATAATAATAACTGCTTCTGAACATGTAAGTAATTTTAATTTTTCCGCTGCTATAATGAAGTTAATACATTAGTTCTATTTCTGCCCAACGGTGATGTAGAATTAATGTGGTAGTTTGCATGTTTTAATTTTGACCAACGTTAAATTAAAACATGCAAGAATTTAAATGTTTCTCAATTTCTTTAATTTGCTTTCAGGAACCACTAACCCACTAGTCTATATCTCGGCCGTTGAGCCCCTTAATGGGAACAACTATGGCTCATGGCGAGAGAAGATCGAGATAGCACTTGCGCTATCAGACATAGATTTAGCTCTCACCGCGCCCTGTCCCACTGAGCCTGTTGCGCCAGTGAGAGGGGAAAGTGAGAGCGAAGATGCTTTCAAGCAGAGAATGTTGGACCATGCTCCAATAGTGCATAAGTACGACACTGATCGTGCGAAGTGGGAGTCTTCCAATCGCAAGTGCTTAATGGTAATCAAGAGCTCCATAGTGGAGGCAATAAGGGGAGCAATCCCAGTTTGTACCACCGCCGTAGAGTATCTTCAGAGGGTGGAGAATCAATTCACTGGTTCTTCAAAAACCTATGCGAGCTCCTGATCAAGAGCTTAGTTACTATGAAGTACAATGGCGGAGGGGTTAGAGAGCACATTTTGAAGATGAGTGGCATCGCTTCAAAGCTCAAGAAGATGGACTTGGTTCTCCCTGACGAGTTCCTAGTTCACCTCATTTTTGCCTCCCTTACCTTCAGACTTCGATGCATTTGTTGTGAATTACAACTCATTGCCCGAAAGCTGGAACATTGAGAAGTTGATTGCCATGTGTGTGCAAGAAGAAGACAGACCCAAGACTCGTGGTGATTCCGTAAACTATGTGAAGAACAAGAGGAGGATCAACCACAGTCAGAACGTCGCACATTCCAAGTCACAAGGCAAGGCGCCACAAAATGATTCTCATCCACGGCCCAGTATAGAAGTGGATAGGGACACTTGCAGGTGGTGCAAGCAGAAGGGACACTTTCAGAAGGATTGTCCTGAGTTCCTGAAGCATCTAATAAAGAAAGGTGAGGATATCATTACATTCGTAGATGAATCACTGTATGTAAGCTATTCAAAATCCACTTGGTGGGTTGATTCAGGTGCGACTATTCATGTTGCAAATTCATTACAGGGATTCCATACGAGGAGGATCCTAGCAAGAGGAGAAAGATGCATTAGAGTTGCAAATGGAGTTGAAGCAGAAGTTGAAGCTATTGGCGATCATCCATTAGAGTTGGATAATGGCTTCACACTTTATTTGCAGAACGTGCTCTATGTACCCTCCTTAAGTAGAAATTTAGTTTCCGTTTCATGTTTGGCGGATGATGGATATAATTGTTATTTCGAACCAGATTTATGTTCAATTATATTCAAGAATAAGTGTGTAGGTCTTGCCATCCGACAAGGCCAACTTTACATGTTGTCTAAACATGAGAATGTGAATGTTGTATGCAATGAAGAGGATGTTGCGTGCAATAGTGTGTCTTCCTCGTCTACAAGTGTAAGAAGTAAGCGCAAGCGATGCAATGATGAAACCTCGGCGAAATTGTGGCACTGTCGTTTAGGCCACATTTCGAAGGGGAGAATTGAACGATTAATTAAAGAAGAAATTTTGCATCCGTTAGACTTTACGGATACAGAATATTGCATCGATTGCATTAAAGGAAAGTATGTTAAACAAATAAAGAAAGGAGCCATACGAAGTTTAGGAAGATTGGAAATCATACACACAGATATCTGTGGTCCTTTTCCAATTACGACAGTGGATGGTTATGATTCTTTTATAACATTCACAGATGACTATTCGCGCTATGGCTACATTTATCCAATTAAAGAACGATCAGAAGCATTGGATAAATTCAAGATATTTAAGGCTGAGGTAGAAAATCAGCTTGGTCTAAAGATCAAAGTAGTAAGGTGTCACGCCCGGAAATTTTCCCAAATTTCCAGACCATTTTTGTGTATTAAGTCCCTGTCCAGGCATCAACCAGGGTACACAAAACGACAAATCAATAAACAGATCCAAACGTAAATAAAGCGATAAATACTTACAACAGAGGCACTTAGTCCTCACACCAAAAAGAAAACAGCAGCGGAAAGAGACGATCCTAGCGGGGCTTCAGCTCCACTCCACAGGCAAACTCAACTGGGGTCTGAGCCTTGGTCCTCTAACTTCATCTTCAACTCAGAAGTACTAAACTTCTGAAAAAGGGGAAAAATAGCAAGATTGAGTACAACCACCGTACTCAACAAGCCACACCAACGATGCAGACATGCACAGGGGAACAAAGGGAGGCTTGTGGCTATTTGCAGAAAAGCGGTTGAAAACCTTTACATTTTAAAACAGTAAAACAGTTGTTTAATTAAAGCAATATTAAACTCTCCACTGAACAACGCTACAACCACGTTGAACAGGCCCAACCATTCCACCTGAACTACACCAGTTCATTAAGTCAAATTAATTAAACATGTGGGACTAATCACGGTGAATCTGGTTGATCGCCCATAACCGCGGGCACGGCTATTCGAATAGTTTTACTCTGATCAGAGGTGCGCAACTGTACCCACAAGACACGATTCCACACATGTTACCATGCCCCGAAGTATCACCACGATACTGCAAAGGGGGAAATCGTGACAAGACCTTTCGCATAACTCCTCCTAACCAAGCGCACCACACCTGCAGGTTTCGCCCCCACCCCTCAAAAGGCAGTGGGCAGCCCCCCCTCGTGCCTTGGTGAATCCGGTAGCCAGTCAACCGGTATATCCCCGGGCCGAACCGACTCCATCACGCCCACCCTTTCCGGGGAACGTCGGCTAGGAAAAGAGCTATACTACGAGTCCAGCAGTTGCCCATTCTTGCTTGTGGTAAGCACTGTTATTCTTCCAGGGTTTCCCATGAACCGGTCCTTAATTGCCATGGGTGCGACCAGCAAAACCATGCACCCACAGCCCACCATTAGGTCATATTTTAGTTGGATAATTACGACCAATGAAACATGGTCGAGGTGTCTCGAGCGAACCGCTCGTTAGAAGCTAATTGTAAACAGTGTAATTATCCCATTAAATGAGCTAGTGGTAATTAAGCATGGCTAAGCATATATAATTCTAGCAAAGTCAACATAAGTGACTCACGCTAGTCAGATTATCACCCAAGGTTAACAAAAGACGGTTAACAAGTAAACATGGCACAAGCGAACGGATAGGTAAACCCTATTCCCATGTAATTAGCAAAACATGCACTTTATTTGCAAACGTAAAACATTTCGTAAAATAGGTACAACATGCTCAAGGGGAATGTGTGACTTGCCTTGCTTCTTCAAACAATCTTCCGAACTCTTTCCTCGCGAACGCGAACTTCCGAAACGACGGAATCTACACGCTGGCACGCAAAACGAGGAAAAACTCTAATAAAAACCAAGTAAACAGTACATAAAAAGTAAACAAACAAGTAGAGCTCAATTTTAGATGAATTTTGCAAGTTGAATGGCTCAATTTGGAGTTCGTATGAATTAGATATGAATTTTAGAAGTTTTGAGCCATTTAAATGAATTTCTGGAAATTAAATCGATTTATTGCGCAATTATTAACTAATTTACAAAGGAAAGGGCTACGCTGACATCATCAAAGGGAATCGGCGCCGGAACGGCGGGTCCCACGTGTCAACGGGTCAAGGGCGGACAATCCACGGTGGAAAAGCACCACGTGGCACCGACGTGGCGACCACGGCGAACGAAAGGGAGAAGGTAGCGCCGACGTGGACGCCAACGTGGCGAAGCCGCGGGCGGCCACGTGGTCTGGGTGTGGATTGGAGTAAACAAAGGGGCCCCACGTGTTGGCGACACAAGTGTCGGCGAACCGGGGAGGGAAAGGAGGTGAAAAGGACTTTGCAGGGGAAAGGGGAAAATTAGGCTGAGAGGGAGGTAAACTGGACTTGAGGAGATGAGCTGGATTTTCTCGGGAAAAAGTTAAAAGGGCCGAGGGACGAAAAGTAGACTTTTGTGTGGAGAAGGGATAATAGGCCGGCGGCCCAAAGAGACGAGGGACCAAGATTGGACTTTTACGAGGAGGTGGGCCAATCGGGCCGAACGGGGTGATGGGCCGGCCTGAGAAAAAGGGAGAGGGACGCAAAATAGACTTTTGCGGGGAGATGGGCCAATCGGCCCGACAGCCGCTGGGCCGGAGGAAGCGGTGGGCCGAACGGAGCGGCCTCTACGGCCCAGGCGGACGGCTAGGGTTCGGCCGAAACCCTAGCCGACCCGGTGAGGGCACGGCGCCGGCGGTGCGGCGGCGGGCGGCGGCGCGGAGAGCAGCGGCGCGGCTGCGGCCGGAGCGGCGGCGGGTGCGCGCGGACGACGGCGCAGCGCGCAGCGGCGGGCGAGCGGTGCACGGGCGGCGCGTGCGGCGGCGGCCGGGAGGGGAAAAAAGGCGGCGGTGGAACTCACCGGCGGCGGAAGACGGCGGCGTCGGCGGTGCGGCGCTAGGATTAGGGTTTTGGGGGCGGCGGCGGCGGGGAAAATTGGAGGAGGCCTCGGGGGGGGGGGAATATAAAGGCGGCGCGGCGGGAATCCCGCCGGGAAAAGCGGCGGAGGCGGGCGGCGCGGGCGGCCGCCGAGTCGGGGACGACTCGGCCGCGGCCCCACCCGTCAGTGGGCGCGCGGCGCGGGGAGGCGGCGGCGGCTCTCGGCGGCCTTGGGCCACGGCCTCGGGCCGCCCGAGAGGGGGAAGGACGCGGAGGCGGGGCGGCTTGGGGCCGCCTTGGGCCGAGGAGGGAAAGAGGCGCGACGGCTCGGGTGGCTGGGCCGGAGAGGGGAGGAAGGGACGGGGCCCGTGGGCCGCCGCGGGAGGGAGAGAGAGGGGCGACAGCGTGGGCCGCGGAAGAGGGGGAGGGTTTTGGGCCGAAAACGGCCCAAAACAAAAGAGCCCCTTTTAAAATTGTTTTTCCTTTAATTTAATCAGTTAAATGAACTTTGTGACTTTAAAAATTATTTCTTTAGCTCCAAAAATTCACGAAAAATTTTTGGAGAGTACTTTAAGGCACAGAGAATATTACAAAAATATTTCCGGCCATGATTTTTAAAGGAAATTTTTGATTTCCTTGCTAATTTCACTTCGTTTAAATTGCTTTTTATTTTTATTTAATTTCTGGAAAATGTATTATTAGGTAATTTTTAATCCCGATCGAAAATCGGGGTGTGACATAAGGTCCGACCGTGGAGGAGAATACTACGGTCGACACACCCCTTATGGCCAAATACCTGGACCTTTTGCAAGGTTTCTACAGGAAAATGGCATAGTAGCCCAGTACTCAACACCGGGCGAGCCTCAGCAGAACGGAGTAGCTGAAAGACGCAACCGCACTTTAATGGACATGGTGCGAAGTATGCTAAGCCACTCCACTTTACCGATAAGTCTATGGATGGAAGCATTAAAAACTGCTGTCCATATTCTTAATCGAGTACCAAGTAAGTCGG
Source organism: Oryza officinalis (assembly GCA_008326285.1). NCBI lineage: Eukaryota > Viridiplantae > Streptophyta > Magnoliopsida > Poales > Poaceae > Oryza > Oryza officinalis. Next base: position 21,055,395 of record BDMV01000003.1, on the reverse strand, counting down.
TGCCCAAAACACCGTATGAGCTATGGACAGGAAGGAAACCCACGCTAAACTATGTACGGGTATGGGGCTGTCCAGCTGAGGCAAAGTTATTTAACCCAAATATTGGGAAGCTAGATCCCAAGACAGTTAGTTGCCATTTCATTGGCTACCCTGAGAAATCAAAAGGTTTTCGTTTCTACTGTCCTGACAGACACACTAAGTTCGTAGAAACGAGACACGCAGTGTTTCTCGAGGATGAAATAATCAGGGGGAGCATGGTACCCCGAGAAATTACTCTTGAAGAGAAGCGGGTACAAGTACCTACTCCAATGATTCAGGAACCTCTTTTCTCAATACCTGTTGTTGTTACACCGCCAGCACAGAACGCTGCGGTGATAACACCTGATGTTAGTTCTCCTGTGACAACAACGACTGAGCAGGAGGAACCTGAGATACAGGATCCTTCAGAACAAGTTGCCACACAAGAGGAAGAGCAACATCAGCCCCAAGTTGAAGACGTACCACAATTCAGAAGATCTCAAAGAGAGAGAAGGAGAGCTATTCCTAGTGACTACCAAGTCTATGCTAGTGAAGAAGTTCAAACAGAGGAAGATCCCACCTCGTTTGAAGAAGCCATGAGAAGTGTTCATTCATCGAAGTGGCTTGAAGCCATGAAAGATGAAATGAGATCAATGAGTACCAACAAAGTTTGGGACTTAGAAGAAATTCCTAAAGGAGCCAAGACAGTAGGCTGCAAATGGGTCTACAAAACAAAACGTGACTTCAAAGGGAATGTAGAAAGGTATAAAGCACGACTCATGGCAAAAGGGTTTACTCAAAGAGAAGGAATTGATTATAATGAGACCTTTTCTCCGGTGTCATGTAAAGATTCCTTCAGGATCGTAATGGCACTTGTGGCACATTATGATCTAGAGCTACATCAGATGGATGTAAAGACGGCATTCCTTAACGGGGATTTATATGAGAATGTCTACATGGCACAACCAAATGGTTTTGTTGTGGAAGGAAAAGAACAAATAGGATGCCGTCTGAGAAAATCCATTTATGGATTGAAACAAGCCTCCAGACAGTGGTACTTAAAATTTGATGATGTAATAAGAAGGTTTGGGTTTAATGAGAATGAAGAGGACAATTGCGTTTATGCAAAATTCAGAAATGGGAGATTTATCTTCCTTATCCTATATGTAGACGACATCCTACTCGCTAGTAGTGATGTTGATTTACTATTGGAGACGAAAAAGTTTTTGTCCTCGAACTTCGATATGAAAGATCTTGGTGAAGCCTCATTTGTTTTAGGAATAGAGATTCACCGAGATAGAAGAAGAGGGGTTTTAGGATTATCGCAAAAGGCATATCTGGAAAAGATTCTAAAGAAATACAGTATGCATGCGAGTAAGCCTACACCTGCTCCGATAGTCAAGGGCGATAGATTTGGGAAATTTCAAAGTCCTAGGAACCAGTATGAGATCGATCAAATGAAAGCGGTTCCATATGCTTCAGCTGTCGGAAGCTTACAGTATGCTCAAGTATGTACACGCCCTGACTTAGCTTTTGTTACCGGGATACTTGGCAGATATCAGGAAAATCCAGGAATAGACCACTGGAGAATGGTAAAGAAAGCTTTGCGTTATGTGAAAGGCACAAAAGGCCTCATGCTGACGTACAGAAGAACTGATTCCCTTGAGATAGAAGGGTATTCAGACTCAGACTTTGCGGGAGATGTAGATGATAGAAAGTCCACATCAGGCTACATATTCACTCTCGCAAAAGGAGTCATTTCGTGGAAAAGCTCCAAGCAAACCGTCATAGCATCATCAACGATGTATGCTGAGTTTGTAGCTAGTTATGAGGCCACGGGGCAGGCAAAATGGTTAAAGAAGTTTGTACCCGGGTTGAAAGTGGTCGACAGCATTCAAAGGCCACTCAAGATATACTGCGACAATGAGCCTGCAGTGTTTTATGCTCACAACAATAAGTCAAGTGATGCTGCCAAACACATTGACATTAAGTTTTATGTTGTGAAAGAGAAAATCCAGGATCAGACTATTAGTTTTGAGCATATAAGTACAAAGAAAATGTTAGCGGATCCGTTTACGAAAGGCTTACCGCCCAGTGTGTTCAGAGAACACTTAGCCGGCATGGGTTTACAGGAAAGCCTATGATCCTTGGATTACAAAGGGGCCTAGTGTTTATTTCGAGATGAAGAGGTGTATTGTAGTCGTTGCGTCTGATGGTTCAGTAATAACTATCATGATGAAGCGTGCTCTATGCATCAATCTATTTAGAAATGAACGTTGAGTATAAGAAGTAAGAAAGGCGGAGATCGAAGGGGAGAATGTTAGTTGCGATCCCCGGGGAACTCGGGAGAACCGGTTCCCACTCCGCCTACGCGCCCTGATCGGGGGCGCAAGCCTATCATGGCTGTGGGCCTCCTCTCATGCAGCGCGCAATATAAAAGAGGGGAGCCGCCGGCGCACACGGATGGCAACGTTCGTCGTCGTGCACACGGACTCCCCACAAAACCCTAGACCCATCCGATCCGGGAGCGCGCTGAAGTGAGGGGAAATCGCTCACCGCCGCCGCCGCCATCCACACCGTCGCCATGGCCGCATCGAGCTCCAAAGCCAGCGAAGGTATGGGGCTCTCTCTCTCTCTCCCGGTTGTTCTCCCGATGATTACACCAATCTAGAAGATTAACCCCTAGATCGGCTCCTAGAGATCCTATATTCCTAACACTAGCAACTAATTAGTGGAAATTTTTACTTAGGTAACAATATATAGGGGTATTATGCAAAATCATATTCAAGTCACTAAAACACACAAAAAAAGGATTTTACCTTTCAAGTAATGTCATTCTATCTCCTGCCCAACTATTTTCACCTGTTATCTTCTCTATCTATTGTGCCATCCGTGGAATAATTAATATTAATATCCTTCAAGCTGAAAGTGAGAAAAGCATGATTAACTTAATAACTAATAAACGTCCAAAGGCTCGTCCATCTTTTACTGATATAAATGAAATAGTGGTGGTGATGGTAGCATTCTATGATGGATAATATTTAGTATCTCGCTAAATGATTGGATCATTCCACTATCTACTCATCTGTATATGCATGTGGCCATTTCATTTAATGTGAACTATGTAGGCAATATTTTAGATTTGGGGATACTTTTTTTTTTCTAGTTTAGAACTTTTGTTATATTTAGTTTAGATCCATCACAATGAACCGGCACCATGTTGGTTCCAGTACACAACAAAAAATGCTAGTGAGTAAAATATAAATACTTATGGTCTTACAGAACATTGTAACTAAATTGTAGTCAGGATAACCTGTGATATACGTATGTAATATTTAGGATATTTCCTAAAATATCTACTTATGGTCTTACAGGAAACTATAACCAAATATATTTGAAACTGTAGTTAGGAGACCTATAATGTATGTAATATTCATATTCATGACATTTCTAGGAGGTACAACAGCAATATAATGTAATTGTTAATTTGAGAATCTAGAATTTGAAATTCTAACCTGTTTTTAATTAGCACACATCCATATGTTTTAAATTACGATACCAATACATGATAACCACCTTAGGGCTTAGGGTAGAACATAAGGATGATTACATAAATATAAGTAGATACATGATCCAATAGATGGATTGAAAAGGAATTAGGCATTATAGAAAAGAAGGATTCTTTAAATGTCACATTTATAAAACTCAGACTAAAGTCCAAAATAAAGGTGAGACCATTGTTAGATTGATAGGGACAACAGACAACTTCAACTGTTGGAGAACACTCTAATTGCAAAAAGACCATGACCTATTTTACTTTGCGAGATGAAGGGCAGCTGCAACGAATGCCTTATTCATGAATTCTGGAAAATTTTGAACATTACGACACAAGACTATAAGGTGCAAACGGACTTTTTTCTTCTTCTAAATTTTCAACTATCTAATGAGTTTTTCATATTAAGTAAAATGTGACAAGAAAAAAAGAAGTTATGGAGAAATCTCCAGATCTAATTTATATACCAAACCTAACTATTGCAAGGAACTACAAGGCGACACATTCATGTTATGGTTGTTGTTGGCAGCATACAGTTCTTGAGTTGGGGGCATTATTGTTTGGTGACTCAGAACTAAAATTAAGCAAGCATAAAGGAGGTCAATGGCACACTGATAATTAATATATCAGTCTATGCCTTCATAGAAGTAACCGCAACATATATAGAACCGCTGTAGGAAAAATAATTGTGGCATATATGTGAACCTGATGAAGGAGAAGGAGCATAGCAAGGAGTTATTTTTCCTGCCAGGGACCAAGCCAGCGCCTTTCGATGACGGTTGTTGCTGGACTTGGAGCCCTGGTCAACAGAAGTCGCTAAACCAACCAGGTGGCGTAACTAGCATGTTTGCATTGCGTCCAATGGAAAGATGGGGAGCAGAACAATATATGACATGGTAGAAAAGAAAAGAAAGGCTTATCACTTCAACACATAACATTAATACGCTTCCCAATGAGTGGACGAATTATATGATCAAGAAATAGATGTAGAATTACACAATGAAAATTTCCTTTCTAATTTGTAAACTATGTGCACTAAGTGTTTTTTTTGAACATGTAGTATTATGGAACATAATGTATTTAGTGTTCTTAGTGTGTATTAAACAGAATATTGAAAGATAAGTCAATCCTGGATAGCAACGAAGGCAGGTCAATATAAACAACATGCATCATGACAAGCTAAAAGGGAAGCAAGGGGTACTAATTTAAAATTACTTACAGAAACACACAACAGAAGCTGGGGAAGCTAGCTTCCAAAAGTTGCTCGTGTGGAAATTCTTTGTCAAAAGATATCAGCAATGAGGTCCTCAAGGCATGGATCATCATCAGAACCAAACCATCCAAATCTAATTCGCTTGTGCTGGCACCTCTCCCAGGATCAGGATCACTGATTCAGGTGACGAGAGGGATTCCCCAGGTGGTGGACATATGATGACCTGGAGTTCGTCGAGGATCTCAAAGAGGCACCCGTAGGACGACGGAGCCGGCCATCCCGGCACCGATGAGGACGGCGACATGGGTGAAGCCCATGCCGACTTGCGCCATCACCATGGCCACCCGTGTGAGGCCCACGAACACGGCAAAATCTACAGCCAGCATTGACCCACCTGCACTGTCAGCATGGATAGACCAATGCCTGTACCAAAACGACCACACCAACAGCAAGAACAGATAGCCACTAACCACAAAGAGGGCAAAGATGTACTCTGAGACGAAGAGAACAAAGACCACCCGGGCCACACAACATGCTCCAACCAACCAAAATCAATCAGCCCTCATCCAAACTAAAATAAGATTTCCTGGACATCAGACCTGTCAGACGAAGGAACTTCACCTCAAAAATACTCAACATCCATGGCGAATCAGCTCACCCTTCGGGATCCATGGCAAGATTGACGAAGAAAAATACTAGCTACATTCACAAAGAGGCAAAAACAAAGGACAATAAACATGATGCCGAGGAAATCGAACAAGAGAGGAGAAACAGACGAGGAGGATAGTATCCCTAATTTGTACTCACTCAGGCGAAGATCCCTATAAACTCCATCGATCGATAGGGTAGGGTAACTGATGATGCACTGGCTGCAATGGAGGATCCAACAATGAAGAGGCCTACCCCTCTGTGACTCTCCTAGATATAGTGCCTGTGCTCAAAGGAACCACTGTTGATGTGCCATTGAGATCGTTGGTCCATCCGCCGTCGCGGTCAGCTCACTGTGGAGGTCATCGCTCGATCTGCATCAGCCCACATCGCCTCCAACTGTGCTTGCCGGCTAAGAGAGGAGAAGAGGGGTCGCCTCAATCTGCCACCGGTGATGGGCCCAATCTGCGCAATCGCCAAGGTCGACGTTATCACCCGATCTGATGAGGTAGCTCGTCGCTGCAGCCGAGCTCCTCGCTCCATCTAGCGACGGACGCCAGCGAAGAGGGCGGTGCAACAGGGAGGGGAGAAAGAGCGTCGTCGGCTGGTGGGAGGACGGTGGAGAGGACGACGGCGGCGGCGAGACAGGGCAAAGTCGATGGAGTGGAGTGGAGGAGACGGAAACGAAACGTCGGTGGTGGAAGAGAAGCCAAAGAGATCAAGGAAATTTCACATAAGCTACCTGAGTTTCCTTCTCAAACACTGGACGCCAGCCAATTGCGTCGCTGACCAGTGGGCCTTCATCGTGTAGGACCCCCTGGTCAGCCATGAAGTATCTCGTATTCAACCTGGACAACACGCTACCACTTATCGGTGATTCCATTGGCCCATGAAAACAGGATGCACCACTACCAACCAATCACAACAAAGCATATACAGTAAAATTGCACAGTGAAATCACCATTCTTATCCGACGTGGATCGCCCCAGCTGCCGCCCATGAGCTCAGCATTCAGTTTTTAATTAAACATATATATGTCTACTTGACATCCTTCTCAACTATATGTTTACGTATATATGTTTATGTAGTATCCTAATCAACATTTATTTAAGTGAGATCACCTTTTAACTTTTATTTGCACGCACCAGATAAGTTTGTGCATCAAAACAAACATTTTACAAATTTATACATTAGATAGCACCCATCAGAAAGGTTTACGTACTACCAATACAATTTTCTTCTGTTATTACTGGTAAAATGTTCGTCCGTACCTCGTCACAACAATTAAATATATACTTCGTACAGTTCATCGACTACTTTTATGATATAGCATTGTTATAAAATGGGTATGGATAGCATATCTAGATCTAAACACAGAAGAGAAAATCTAAACTTAATAAAGATACTAAGCACGATATTTATTAACGGTGTTCAGAAACATATATTCTTGAGACACTGATAATGAGCACTTCTTTTTATTCGATACAAGTTATAACGATCCTCGACCAAAACACTGATGGTCAGTAGTTTCCTCTCATTTATATTAAGTGGTCATGTGCAAACTCTAACAGCTGCGATCCCAGTCTATCCGAATCCGTCACCCCTAAGACTATCTCTAACAATCCTCACCTATATCGGATATGCATACGTTGGTTTGGGTCACGGAGAAAAAATGGGTCACGTACCTAAACCTGCTCGTTTTCAATAGCGCACCCAAAAGCAGACCCCCGAGCACCAGCAGTTTCTTTCGCCCGCGTCGTGAAATTTTCCGCGGCAAATGATTGTGCGGGAGATATTTGGGTCGAGGAGAGAGAAGACGCTAATTTAGGTTCCAACTCCGCTCGGACGTAAAATACGTCGTTGGTTTGCATAGTCCGTTGGACCGTGATTTTTTTGCCTTAAGCACCGTGAACGATGCAAAAATAAGTTTGGGTATCGTAATGACTAGCCTGTTGGAGTTAGTCTAAGATCGGTCCTTTCCTCATTAGCACCTGAATTAACCGAGACGGAATACTGACACGCAGCTTGCGAGGGAATTCTTACCTGGGCTGGCCCGAAACCAACCATCGCCTATCCTAAACGGCTAAACCCCACGGCCACCGGATAACACGGCCACTCCCCCAACCCGAAAAGCTGCCATCTCCTCCTCGTCGCCCCGAAGCTCCACACCGGTAGGCCGAAGCTCCACACCGGTAGGCCGAGAGGCGAATGGCGTCCCTGGCGCAGCACGTTGCGGGGCTGGCGAGCCCGCCGCTCTCCGGCGCGCCGCGCCGCCGCCCCGCGGCGCCCACGCGGCCGTCGGCGCTGGTGTGCGGGACGTACGCGCTCACCAAGGAGGAGCGGGAGCGGGAGCGGATGCGCCAGCTGTTCGACGAGGCCTCCGAGCGCTGCCGCACCGCGCCCATGGAGGGCGTCGCCTTCTCGCCCGAGGACCTCGACTCCGCCGTCGAGTCCACCGACATCGACACCGATATCGGCTCGCTCGTAATCCCCCGCCTCTCCTCCTGTTCCTCTCGCTCGTATCATGTGAAACAGACAGTAGCAATTGGTGCTGAAGAAAAACAGGCTAACTTCCGGTAGGAACAAAATTTGGATGCTTCGTTTGCCTGCAAGTCACTTGAGTCTTACCTTGTGCTCGATTGGATACGGCTTGCGGGAGATTGGGGCCACTTGACCTGTATATGTCACTAGTTTGTTGTTACATTTCGGTTTGTTAGTTGTTTTAGGCTATCAACAACAAGGTGATTAGTTACTGAAAGTTACCCAACTTTAGGCTGTTTTGTTCCTTCAGAATTATATTGTTTGCTTGCTTGGAATGTGCTCTGCGCATCACGATTCGTCTATAATGTGTTACTCCCCTATGGTGCAAAAGCATGTTCAGTTTGCCACAAGTACCTCTATTTTCTGACCTGTTCATAGTGGTAGCAGGTATAGTGATAATCAGGAATAGTAGTTTCATTAATCATTACCTGTTATTTGTTGCCTTTTATAAGAAACTAGTTGAATACTGGAACTCACGCAATTGTGTGGCTTGACCTAAATAATTTAGTTGTTTTTTCAATAGTGTTTACTAAAAAATATATATGTAGGTCTGATACTTCAAATGAGAGTGATACATGGCCATATCATATTGCTCTATAGGCTGGAGATTTATATGATAGCTATGTATTCAGTGTAAACTAGAGTAGTTCATATTAATTTGATGTACTTTAATTAAGCTTGACTTATGATTCAGTTCTGGTGAATTAGACTTGAACGGCGAATTCCTTCTTTTACCTCCTTGCGGACGATACCTTATTGGAGGCTTGGAGCAAGAGTATGATCTACTGAATAATCACGTGTGGTTTTCATTTGTGTTTACTACATCCTCTTTTTGATTACTTCCGCACGTGGACCAAGTTATACGGACATCCTACATATGCCTACCTCACCCTCATGGCCTCACACTGGTCACCAATCCATCAGGACATAGATATTTCTTTGAAGCATGAACATGCATAAGATCGAAAACACGTGTAGGATGTTCATGTACATGTAGTTTCCATCAAAAAGGGGTTCCCTTCAAAAGATAGAAATGTCCTTGAAATGTCACAGATGGGGTCTGTTTTTCTTCTTTATATAGTTATTTTCTCCTTTAAAAAAAAACAAAGCCAAATTCACATTAACTGATAGTAAAAGTAAGCTGGAGTTGATCCATTCCCTGTACTAACTAGCTGACCATGGTAACCCCAAAATCGATGAGATTTCAGTTACTGACCGATTGCTGCTTGTTTTGGAAGAAACTCCAAATCGGGCGCCCGATCTCCTGAAAAAAAAATCGGACGGTCAAATGTTTCAATTGACCACCAATGAAACATTAAATTATACATAGTGAAAAAAAAATCAGCCAATGAAACATTTAAAAATTTTGTGAAACACGGTGAAGACACGTTGAAACATATCACTATCGCGTATGAAACATCGAGTATTAACAGATTGAAACATATGTTTTTCTTTCATCAGAACATAATCATGTGATATCTTATTTTAAAGATTTAATTACAACGAATACAACGGTGTCATCGGATCGTAGATCGGATAAGTAGTTTAGGATTAGGAGAAAAACCATTTTGAAGATCACTAAATGTATGCATGCATGCAAGGAGTGGAGAGAGAGTAGCGACAAGTAGTTAAATATTTTGTGAAACATAGTGAAGGCACATGTTGAAACATGTCGCTATCACGTAGGAAACATTGAGTTTTAATGGTTTGAAACATATATTTTTCTTTTATCAGAATATAATCATGTGATATCTTGTTGTAAAGATTTAATTACAACAAATACAACGGTGTGACCGGATCGTAAATCGGATAAGTAGTTTAAGGGAAAAAATATTTAAAATGAGAAGAAGGAAGAAGAAGAAACTAGCTAGTACTCATCTTGCATGCATACATGAGTAGCAGGAGGCCTGATTTTTCTTCTTCAAATCGGGCTGCCAAGCCTGAGTATTCTCCGCTTGTTTGCCTGTAATTATTTATGTCTATTGAATTAAGAACTACTTACTATTTATCAACCAATACTATACTCAACAATCAGCTATACATCTCTTATATGTTACAAATGCACATGGACACAAAAGCTCATTTTGTCCTGCTGCCAGTTTTGCATTCCTCCTTAGAATTTTCCTCTGTTAGCAATGATTCTGCTGTTATTATCTCCTTTTGGGCATGCAGTACTGTTATCTTTGCTGCAATATTTTGTGCTATGTTGGTAGTATAAGATACTGTTCATATTGGCAAATTTTGTATAGTTTCACATATATTGTATTATTCTGTCCTTAACATCTAAAAACTATTTCATGTGCTTGCAATCTCTACAGATTAAAGGAACAGTGTTCATGACCACTTCGAATGGTGCATATGTTGATATCCAATCGAAGTCTACTGCTTTCTTGCCTTTGGATGAGGCATGCCTTCTCGATGTCAACCATATAGAGGAGGCAGGGATCCGTGCGGGTTTGGTAGAAGAGTTCATGATTATTGACGAGAATCCTGGTGATGAAACTTTGATTTTGAGCTTACAAGCAATTCAGCAAGACCTTGCCTGGGAAAGGTGCAGGCAACTTCAGGCAGAAGATGTTGTTGTCACGGGTAAAGTGAGTAAAAATACTTGCAGAAGGAACTATTCTGTGCTATTACTATTGTTCTTCACTACTCCTTTAATAGCTTTGCTGTTGTTGAACTTGTAACCAAATGTTTGTTAAGCACTACTTCTTGCCCATCGTTTTGGTTTGACCAATCAGGCTTTATCCTTGAATCTGTCCCTCACAGCAGCAGCCATTGTCCTTTAATGACAATAAATTATTACAGTGGTAATTTATGGTGTACATACTTTATGACATCCAACGCATGATTTCATAATTTCTATATTTGTGCTGCTGTTTACTTGGTAGAGCTTACTGATCAGGTACTGAGATTGTCTGTAGATGCGATAATGACCAGATTTTTTTTTGTTTTTATTGGACTATTGTGATTTTGCTAGTTTGTTCCTGTGCAACTAGTAATGAACTCCTGAAGTCTAGACCAGTCACTTTGTAACAACATATCAAACACTCTTTTTTCAAGAGCTTATATGATTGCTCTTATTGTCTTTACCATCTGTGCTTAGTTTTATCGGGATGAATTTGCTGTAATTTATTAGTCTGCGGCTATCTGATTTGTTCATTTGGCAATGTTGCCCTGCAGGTAATTGGTGGAAACAAAGGAGGTGTGGTAGCTCTCGTGGAGGGCCTTAAGGGATTTGTTCCATTTTCACAAGTGTCATCGGTTGGTTCTCAATCTTATTAGTTACTACAAAACTTTCTTGCATCCTATGGTTTTAGGTGTATGTGCATGTGCATGGCATGAGCTGCCTTTCATCTGCCCACCATAGGTCAAAAGTTGTTATGCAGATAACTGAACATTTGATCCTAGTTTCCAATGCTTAGTTCTCAATCACATTGTAAACACTAGCTGTCCACTATTTTACAAACCACTTCTTGGCCTCGATCAGAAATCAACTGCTGAAGAACTGCTTGACAAAGAACTACCTCTGAAGTTTGTGGAGGTCGATGAGGAACAAGGCAGGCTTGTCCTCAGTAACCGCAAGGCAATGGCAGATAGTCAAGCTCAGCTTGGTATTGGTTCAGTTGTCTTGGGAACTGTCGAGAGCCTGAAACCTTATGGTGCATTTATTGACATCGGTGGAATCAATGGCCTTCTCCATGTCAGCCAGATTAGTCATGACCGTGTTGCGGACATCTCGACGGTTCTGCAACCAGGAGATACGCTCAAGGTATTTTTTGCATTCGTACTTGAGAAAAGTATACTATCTAAAGTTTATAGAGCTAAGGCCAGAGTATTCTTTTTAATGCTATTAGGTTATGATTCTAAGCCATGACCGTGAAAGAGGACGTGTTAGTCTTTCTACCAAAAAGCTTGAGCCGACACCTGGTGACATGATTCGCAATCCAAAGCTTGTTTTTGAGAAGGTAAGTTTGAAAGCAATATTCCTTGATCTGGTCCATCTGGAATGTATACAAACTGACATACTATTTTCTTTGTCTCAAAACAGGCTGATGAGATGGCTCAGATATTCAGGCAGAGGATAGCTCAAGCAGAGGCAATGGCTCGTGCTGATATGTTAAGATTCCAGCCTGAGGTACTACCATCATCTTTTTATTGAGGCTGCAAATTGAAATTTATCTAACATCATTCATAAGCCACTACAGTAACATTTGGCTGAATTCAATTGTTTTTCCCTGTATCTCTTCACAGAGTGGATTAACACTCAGTTCAGAGGGCATCTTAGGGCCATTATCATCAGAGACACCTTCTGAGGGCTCGGGAGAAGGGCAAACCACAGATTAATAGCTTCAATAGGAAGATTACGTCTGCTTAGAAAGCTGTGATGGCAGTTCATCAACTCATTTTCCCACGATCTAAAAGGCATGAAGAAGACTTGTTGTATTCCAACCATTTCCCATCTTCGATCTGTGCTCGTATCAATCAATGTGTATGAAAGTAAAGTTACTGAAAGAAATGGATGTTACTTCCCTTTTGTAAAGTTGTCCAACACTTGCAGAAAGGCCTCCCAAAGGCCCAATTGTAGTTGGACTTTCAGTTCAGCATCTCTATTTCCTGCACTATAGCCTTTTTCTGGATTAGGCGTCTATTTCTGCTCAAAATGGAGAGCAAACAGTGGAGAGACTTGCAACGTAGACCAGTTTTCGGGTAGGTAACCTGAGTAAAGTTCAAACAGCAAGTAGTGCACGGAAGCCATCAACACAAGCCAAATTTGCCTGTAACACCTGGTTGTAGCAGACGGTCTGGTCGTGTTAATCCCTACAGGTGAAAAATGGATAGGAAACTTGTTTTAGTTGGCTACAATCCCAGCAGCACGTTGTCATCCCAGGTGTCCACAAAAGGACAATGCTGTTTCACCAAAGAGAGGACCATAAATTAAAGCAAAGAGAGAACCAAACTCGATCGCTTTTGTAACTTCGCAGGTTGACATTGGATAAACCCTTCCTTTTCATGGCACAGGAACAGAAACTATTTAAAACCGCCTTAAAACCGTTTGCTTGTGTGTGCAAACCCTCGCCCTTTAATTTGTTCAAACATATCAAGCTGCCAAACCTGACAAGTTTCACTGAAAGCGCCATCCACTATTTTCACTCTCACGTACCAAACATCAAATTGTTTTTTCTTCTCCTCACAGCAGCAGCATAGCTATCTATCAAGCCGGCCAGCCACACAGAAAATGCATGTCAACTCTGCTTAACAATCCGCTTTCTCAAAAAAGGGATTTGACGTACGTCTTCGCCTCCATGCTCAGTACTACTGATCTATCCGGTTTGATCAACTTGGGTGTGTGTCATTGTGTCAATTACGCTCAATCACGCGTCCTGAACCAAACCAAACCAGGAGAGCTACCAAACTCTGAAACAGATAGCAGCAAGCTTAACTTCTTATGTTTTGGCCCTTTTTAGAACTTATTTATAAATAGACCTATCAAAAAACTTATTTAAAAAATGGACTCTTTCTTGACGCCAATGGTAGAGGGTTCAACGTGTCGGCGCCAACGACACCCTCGGCCCCCTAGCAACCAAGATATAGGGAGGTCGACGCTAGTCTCTTTAGCATTGAGAATTTATTTGTAAAATGTTTTTTTAAATGGTCAAAATATATTTATATTTTTTTTACAAATAGGTCTTGGATAACAAAGCGGCTAGCACCGAGAGTCTATTATAAAAAAAATTATATTTTAACCCTTTTTGACATTTTTTTTATAAATAGGTCCTTGGTGTTGACCCCGACACATGAGCGACTTAGGGTGAGTTCTTCATACAACTTTCTCAACTCATACCTCTTTTTTTCGCGCGCACGCTTTTCAAATTGTTAAACAGTGTGTTTTTTTATAAAAAATTTCTATACGAAAGTTGCTTTAAAAAATCATATTAATTCATTTTTCAAAAAAAAAAGTAAATACTTAATTAATCATGTGCTAATGAGTCGCTCTGTTTTTCGTGCGTTAGAAAATTTTTTCCCAACACATCCAAAAGAACATACCCTTAGCTATCTAAGGGTTACGGCATCGGCGTCGAGACATTAAACATCGACGTTGAGAAAAAATGATTCATTTCTTAAATAAGTTTTGTCAGAGGGAAATAAATTTTCAAAAAAACAGAACATGAAAGATCAAGTAGCAGCAAGCATGTTAACGCAGAGGACGAGCTAGCCGCTGCTGCTGGTGTCAGTCACTTTCCCAAGGCGCGTTTTTTCTGAGCCCTTGTCTCCACTGCAGATTAATCAATCCAGTTTTGAGCTCTCTGATTCTGATCAAGTGCTTTCCCCCCGGTAATGGCATCTTCAGGTGGACCTACTGTTCACGCACGCTCGCTCGCACGTCGTCGGTCCGTCGCCCGCCGACGCGTCGTCGATCGATCAGTTGTCTCCGCTCCCCCGCGCCCGCGCGCACATCCGCCGGCCGTGCGTGAGTGGGGGTTGGAATTCGGGATGAGCCACGTACCACCTCCCCCTCCTCCTATGGCCTGCAACTTGCCGCGCAAGATGAGGCCGACGACGACGGCGACGGCGACGAGATCGATCGAGCATGCAGGCAGCAACAGAGAGAGGCCGGCCGGGCTTTCTCCGTGCGTAGCAATGTCGTGGATCGTAGTAGCTGTCAGCTCAAAGCCGCCGTGCAAGTGTGTACTTGCCTGGCCGTGTCAGTCACAAGCTAAGCTATTGGCTCGGCCCTATGCATCTCCAGGGGTCACTAGCGATGGCTTGGCTTGGCTGGTGTTCAGTTTGACCATGCACAGTGTAGCTATAGCTTAGCTTAGCTAGGCCACTGCTCTGCTTGGCTACATGATAGCCTGCTCGATAATTAGCATTTGACAAACGGTGAGTACATTGACCATCCAGCAACCGAAGAGGGATTAGGTCCCATTGCATAACATACACATACAGATGGATACGGGTCAGCAATACAGTCTATGCAAGTAATCAGCCGCAGACTTTTTTACTCCTTAGAAAACAATAAAAAAAGGCACACACTTTTCAGTTGCTATTTGATTACTTTCTTCTCCCCTTTTTATGTTCTTTTTTCCTCCCCCATTTCAGCATGCATGCTAATGCTGGCTAGCTTGCCTGCTGGGTACATCGATCATCGATCAGGAGTTTAAAAAGGCGGCAGGATTTGGGGACGCAGGAGTCAGTCCAGCTGCCGAATTGTACAGCACAGCGTGCACCTAGACAATTAGGAGTACTAATCCAGTACCAGTACGTGTTCGTGTCGAGAGGGAGGTGCCGACGTACGAGTCGTCGACCTGCAAGAATTTCTTTCCGGGGGAAAATTTTGTGTCACACTTTTGAACTCGAATGTCAAACAGCGAGCGCACGCTACAGACAGCGAGGCCGGCCCCGATGGATGGACGGGTCGCCGTCGAAGGCGTCCATGGCTTTCTGCCCCCACTAACAGGTACATATCAGTACAGGTGCAGAGACGTACATATGCGCGAATATACGGTAACACATTTCGGTCGGAGATGAGCACCACAATCGAGGCCGGACGGCTGGTCAATTCGTCGATCTCTCGGTATTTCTGGCCGTATCAATATGCGGGTGATAGATAGTATGGTACTGTTTTCATCCCAAAATATTATAATTCATGATAAGATTTGATCTATCTTAAAACAAAATGAAGACAATACTTTTATACTTTTTTAACCGTGAATACAAGGTGCTATGTTCTTTTTATAAAAAATTAAAAAATAGTAAAGGACAAAGCATGGTATAAGTGATGATGGTTGGGAGAATAAAATAGCTCAAAAGATAATAGTTGGGGGAATAAACCAGTAGTGAGAAATAAACTAATATAAAAGATGGTAGGTAAGGAATAAAGTATTATCTTAGAATTACAAAATCCTTTATAATATGCGATAGATTTGAAATGTATAATCCCTTATATTTTGATACGAAGAAAGCGTTAGACGTCGGGTCATGGACGTGCTCATTTCGATTATAAATATTTAATGTTTATGATAAAATTTGATTAGAACTTTAAAACTTTGACAAGGAGTATATATGTATGAAGGCGAACTAGACAGAAATAGAAATTCTGAACTAGACTTCGCTGTCATAATCTGAAGCAAAAACGGGCCGGGGAATCTGTATTCTGTAAACCTTTTCCGGCGAGTGTGATGAGATCGATGACGATCAAATTGAAACCGCAAGCACGTCGAGAGCAGCAGCTGGTTGCTAGCACCAACAATGCCGCCATGTTGCTCCTTTCTATCTAACCCGATCGCGTTGACCTCCGTCCGAGATCGAGTCATCCCCAGCGCGAGCGCGAGGCGCAGCAACCAATCCGTGGCTTTCCCGATCAGCACGCACGATCGATCACGCCACGCGCCACCGCGCGCGCGCGCACGCACGGGCCACACGGATCGTACGTTAGTGAGAGCTGCGGGCGTACGATCGACGGGCGCGCGACGAAAGTTCAGTTGGGTCGTCGATCGACGATGGATCGGCTCGGCTCGTCGTGGGCGATCCGCGCCAAAAAAAGATTCGATCGGCGAGCAAACCCGGCAGCGCGCGCTAGCTAGCTAGTTAGTGCTCGCGCGCCTCGCACTATAGTGCATGGCGCACGAGAGTGACACGAGCAAAACGGAGGAAGACACGGTGCCCGTCGTCCGTGCCGTGCTTGCTTGCGTACGTGCGTGCGTGCACCCGCGCACTGATGCATGATCGCTCGCCACCATAGCGTGCGTACGAGCATGCGTCCAAATTAAACGGCTTATAGCCATAGACCAATAGTTCGTGGTAGCAGCTAGAGCTACATCTACTCTATTAGCTCGCCCTAGGCCATAGGTTATAGCTATATCCAACATAGCAGTTGCTAGTCTTTGACAGCTCCAGGCACGGCTTGCATGATGATCGAGTCCGAGACGACACAGTGCGTGATCATGGACGGAGACGGCTAGTGGTGGTGCAGCAAGATATGGGCAGGAACGATGGACAGGGCGAGGTGCCCCTGCCACTTTTCTGCCCCCGGAAAGCGCTGCGAGTGACGCCTACGTGCACTGCTCCACGACGCGGCCATGCCCAAGGCCCAGCCAGCCGCCCGCGGCCGCGGCTGGTGCCGGAGCCCCAAGCCGTCACGCCTCGCTCGCCCGCTCGCTCTTTCCCCTGCAGGCACAAAGCCTATAGCCACCTAGCTAGCTGCATGCTACTCGCCTAGCGCGTGGCGACAGCGGCGAGCACGACACGCGCGCGCGTCCTGTCCGAGTGGGACGGATGGCTAAGTCCGCGCGCGCCCGGATCCGTCTCGGATCAGCTGTCCATGGCGATGCCTGCGCCGGCCGGGCACACGCAGCCACGCCCAATGGTGCTACGCATCATTGCCTCCCTTTCCTCTCTGCATTATTGTTCCTTCCCCCTTTCTACTTCTTCTCACTGCTTCTTAATGTGGATTGATCATATATATCGATCGATCGATCGATCAGTGGCTGCAGCTCGATCGCCATTTTAGTAGGTAGATATAGATCGATAGATAGGTCCCCTGTCTCATCTGCATGGATGCCATTGGTATTCATTCATCTTATTAGCTGCTTGTTTGTGAGAAATGAATTTACTATGGTGTCATGCATGAGTGCCGGCAAACCGATCGGATGGATGATGATGATCATATATAGCAGTAGTAGCTAGCTTAGTGTTGAGTTGCCCGTCGTCCTACTGTGCCACCACTTCGTCAGAATTCAGATATTTCTGCACGATGCGTTTCAGTCGAGCAAGCATAGATTTGAAGGGATCCAAGCGTATCCGGCAGGAACAACTGTTCGTAAAGCGCGAGCCAAAATATCTCGATTAGTGACCGTAACTGTATAATACCCATAATAAGATATCGCATTAGCTTGTTCGATCGGGTGACACTAGCATTTGCTAGCTAGTGGCTCGTGTGGCTGATCATTGAAGGGCCTGTCAATGATCATCGTCGTCGTCGTCTTCCATGCATCAGTGATCAATTAGACATCTCAAATGGCGTGCTTTTGATTAATTCGCGGTGTCTAGCTCTGTACGGGGCCGGATAATATCGGAGTAAACTCATCATGGAACGTACACGATCCACGTTGCTAGTGGCTGGTGTCTGATGGGATGCTTCCTTAAGTCAGTCTCTTAATGGATTCTGAAAAATATTTGTTCAGCCTAACCTTGGGCACTAGCATAAGAGATGATTGGCCTCCTAAGACTGAAATAGGGATAACATCCTTTATGCAATTTGCATCAGTTTAACTGACAGTTCGATCTCTTCCATAATCGCAGCTAGGTCCGCGCCGTATAGGAAGTAATGTATAGCTTCAAAATTTGAGCCATTTTTACTACTAGGCGCCACTCTATGTATTACACGAGCTATTATTACTGGTGGTATAAATATCAGAATTATAATGTTAGGATAAAATGTTGGTTACCTTTTGAAATTATAACTACTTATATTAAATAATGAGTCAACACCAACTACAACATGTTCAGATTGATAATACTTGTCATTTTAAACAAGACTGATGTCAAACTTTAAAATCTTTGACTATGAATAAATTTTAAAATATTTGCTTTAAAAATATGGAGACCATATAGATTGGTCTTCAAAAGTTCTTCAATAAAATCATATATTTGTTGATATTTATATATATATAATGGAAAATATTGGTTAAAGTTGTTTTCGACACTGTGTCCTTATCCAACCTTGAGGGAGTATTTATTAATTTAGTATTTGCTTTAAATTAATAAACACTAAAGTGAGATTTTAAGATTGTTACAATATCATATTTATTAAATACGAATTTTAGAATTATTAAATTAAAGTCCATGTTTTTTTCATTTGTGTGAATTTTTTAAGAGTGCATTGTGCTTTGGGCCATATTTTATTACCTAAGTTTCACTTTTGGATTACCCTTAAACCTATTCTTTTACTTTGGACCAGGTAAATTCATCATTGTTGTGGTTTGGATCACCCCAAACGATTTTTTCAGTACGCATTAACGACCTTAAACATATCAGCTCTGGTATACGGGCGAACTCCTCTATGTATGGTTCATATATTTTAAAAAAAAAGTTGGACTACCCTGAATAACTTTTCTTGTCATGTCTAACTTCCCTTTGAAAAATATATGGACCATACATAGAGGAGTTCGCCTGTATACCAGAGCCGATGTGTACTAAAAAATCGTTCGGGGTGGTCCAAACCGCAACAATGACGAATTTACCCGCACTACTACACAAATGATTTTTCTGGACAAGCACCCTAATAGATTGCAAGCGGATAATAAGTGTCCGTGTCTATAAAAATCGACCCTCATTTTCGCATACGGTTCCTTAAGAGACCCCGCACACAAAAATCTATTTTCGTATGTGGGTCTATTAACAGACCCGCATACGAAAATAAACATATTTTCACATGCAGACCTCTTAAGTGACCTGCATGCAAAAATCCCCAACCCCCACTCTTCCAACTTTTTTAATTAATTCTCCCCTCTCCCCCCTCTCTCTCCCACTCCCAATCTTCTCCCCCACTCCTCCTCTCCTCTCCTGGCCCACTCCTCCTCTCCCTACCTCCTCTCCCCTCTTCTCCCTCCTGACGATGGGCACCGGCGGCGACGCCAGTGTCAGCGGCGGCGGCAGGCGTGGGCGACGGCACGCGGCGGCCTCCTCGGACCTCCTTCTCGCTCCCCCGCGCATCGCAGCCCCCTCCGGTGGTGGAGGGCTCGAGCGCAAGTTTCGGCGGGTGGCAGCCGTCCCCCACATGAATCCGACGGCGGCGACCATCCCCCTACTGATCTGGTGGCGGCTGCCTCCACCCGTGCGGATCCGGCGCGCAGCGACCCCCTCCGGCGGTGGAGGGCTTGGTCGCGGGCTCCGTCCAGCGGCGGCTGTCCCCCCACGTGGATCCGGCAGCGGCGGCGGCCCTTCCCCTGCGCGGATCCGACGCGCGGCGGCCCTTCCCCGCGACAACAGCGAGCGAGTGGTGGCGGATCTGGGGTTTCAAAGCTAGGGTTTGGTTTTTATTTTTTTTTTTGTGATTTTTTATTTTCGCAGACGGCCGGCTTAGGAGCCTGCACACGAAAATTGGATTTTCGTGTGCGGGTGCGCCACCCGCACAGAAAAATGACAATTTTTGCAGACCTTTAGGTACAGACGGGTCTTTGTTCCGCACACGAAAATCGGTTTTGGCCGTTTGAAAAAATTGTTTCTGTACTAGTGCCGGTCCAAAATAAAAGATAGGTTTAAGGGTGATCCAAAATGAAATTTGAGTAATAAAAGATGGGCCAAGGCATAATTTACTTTTTTTAAAGGTGAACTCCCAACATGATCCATTAAATCTACGGCGAAATATTTTTAATTAACATGGAAGTTATCTCGGAGTTTCCAATTAATTTAGGTATAGATTATATATTAAAGAGATATAAAAAAATCATATCTCAATATATGTCGGCCTAGAGTTTTTCGAAGGTGCTCATAAGGATAGGACGTGCGTGCGTACGTTTATAAAAATGATTGTGCGTGCATTATGGACGTTTGTGTTTGTACTATATTTTTTTTAAAAAAATCATATCTTTTACCATTAATTTGTGGTCCTAATCGCCTTTGCTAATCTTTCTCCACGAATCGTCGGAGCAGAAAATGCTCAATCCCTATTTAATATACGAGGAACTTTATGGTCTCTCGATCTCTGTAAAATGTGGCATGGATCTCCTCGAGGACCGAAAATAACTCTCAATATGTACTTGGAACTAATTTTCTGTTTGGATTGGAGAATTTTTTTTTAAAAAAAAGGTGAAATTCTCGTAGGAACCGTATGGACATCGATCCAACATTCCAAATTCATCCCAACAGTCTGTTTACTTATATCCGGTCAAACAAAATCCCTTGGTTCTTATCTTCATGATAATCTAATTAACTTCTGCTATTGCTCACGAGTACATACGATAGCCACTTGTCAGTCCAGACAGTTACTATTGCTTGTTGTATGCACTGTCGAGTTTGACCGCGATGACGATGTTTCAGTCAAAGCATCGCCTCCAGCCTTCTGTCCAAACCACTAATTTATCAAAGTTTGCAGCTAATGTGGTACTATATTCCCCGAAGAAAATTGTACTACTAGTATAATTTTGTAGGTCCTGCTGACCAGACACATTCTAGAATCGTTACCTTCTCTACTCCCCCATCCAAAAAAAGCCCACTTTCGTATCCAGGAGTAAGATTTTTTTTTTTGAATGAAGGAATTACCATGTATTTTTAAGCCTGCATAGACATGATAAGACTCAGTTCTTTTTGGCCACTCGAAACAATATTTTTTTCGTTAGTACGTTTTTCAAATTACTAAATGTTGTATTTTATGTAAATCTACATAGAAATTTCTTACAAAATCAAATAAATTCATTTTTCAAATCAAATGAATTCATTTATAATAATCAATACTCGATTAATCATGTAGCTTGTCTCGTTTCGCGTGCAGCTAAAAATTTAAATGTAGCCTAAAAATAATGTCTAGTCAAACTGATTTACCTATTTAATTTTTTTTCTATTACATGAAGAAAGTACATTTACGCATGCAAGAGTTGAAGAAAAAATAATTTCCGTTTGCCTCACTAAAGTTCTAAAGGAACATAAATGTATAATTGTGATAATCAAGATTTAAATCTTGGTTGGAGAATCATGCACACACGACTTTGCTCACATCACACCTGGTTAGGGCCTGTTTGGTAGAGCTCCAACTCCTAAATTTAGCTCCAGGAGTTAGGTCTGGAGTGGAGTTGTGGAACAGCCTAAACCCAACTCCACATCTCTAGTTCATTTTGTGAGAGCGCTCCACCCAACTCCGCTCCCAGTTTAGGTGGAGCTGAAACTGTTTGGCTGGACTCCAGCTCCAGGAGAGGTGGAGCTGGAGCTAGAGCTGTGCCAAACAGGCCCTTAGTACTCCCTAATACACCTACTCAATATTGTCCTTAAGTAAAAATAAAATAATAAAAAATTGTTTCGAGTCAAACCAGTTCGCTCTAGTGACATCCTTCTTTGCATGTTCAACACTATTTGACCTTTGCAATAGCATATTTAGCACGCTTGGTTTATTCAAAGTCTAAACAAAAGAAACTATGTTATCTTTAGATATTACGTACTTCTTCCGTCCCAAAATAAATCAACTATGATGAGGACATGATATATCCTAATATAATAAATCTGAATAATCATTATATTAATATGTGTCACATCTTCACCAAAATTGATTTATTTGAAACGAAAGGAGCAAGTATGTACTATATGCCCTGTAGTGGCACACACAAATATTCTTCGTTACTCTTGAACAACTCGAACCAATGAGCCTTGTATATGTAACCATACATAAAAGCAATGCTGCGTGATCAAGACATTCTCACTTCTCGGCCGGTATACAATTCCAGACTGGAAATTTCCAGTACATCTAATTTCTTCAGCAGTTACAGTGATCAGTATGTATTAGATCAACATATGCGTGCACAGGAACACCAGTAAAGGGTAAGCACTATATGTTCTGAGTGGATTTAGTATTAATTTGTGAGGTTTCAGAAAAAGTATTTAACTTGTGGCAGCATATTTGTTTTGAGGAAAATTTGTGGCTGCATATTTCATCACTACCGTCGATCAATAGCAGTTGTGTAAACAGAAATAAGTATTTTTCAGGCTAGCTTCTTTTTTAGAAAGAGGTGACCATTTTCAAGCTTCAAACTAAATTAAATCGGACGATCGATCAGATTAATTCCTTTTATGCACAAATTTGATCAGAAAATTACCAACTAACCCAACCAAAATCTCTTCTAGAAGCCGAATGAGTGCTCCCAACAAGTCCTCGTTTTTGTAACCACCTTGCATTGACATCAACACACCTTCAAAACCCTAAACAAATATAATTCGGCACACTACGATCAACCGAACAAACTAAAGTTCCCCTCTTCATTTTAATTTGCAGGATGCATCATCATCAGCTGGCACCTAATTAACGCCCAGAAGGTCAAAGCATTGTCCTGTACCAAAATGCATCATCATATCACTTGATCCCCACTTGCACACTCTTTGCAGCCCTAACCATTTGTCGCCATGGACAAAAGCTTCCAAACATGGAACAATTAATTTTGACACCCTATTAATTAGCCTGCACGTTCGGATAATACTACTCAGCATTTTGACCAGAGTCCAGAGGTCGCTTGGAGTAAAGAAATCTGACGCCACGCATCGACCAGGGTCGGGTCCGTCAGTCAAACGTGTGGGACCCATCTCCAGTCCAAAAGCTACTACGTCAGGTCGGCACGTGACGGCCGGAGTAGTATTAAACTACGGTTAAGCTTAACTAAGCTAAGCTGGCGACTTGTACTGACTTTGTACACATTTTTGAATGGTTTGTAGATAAAACAAATGTAGTACGTTCGATCGTGGCAGACTGGCACCCAGCACCAGTGCGTACGTGTAGGAGCAGAACTGTAGCAGAAAGCAGTTCGAGTCAAAGACGCTAATTCGGCTCGTGTCAGATCGATCGAGCTAGCAGATCGACCACACGTACAGTACATTACATTACATTAGCCACCGTTAACTATGCACTAATACAAACGCGAGATTAACTAGTGGAACAGTCGTGCATCGCATGGCGCATGCATTGCATCCGTAGCCGGTTCCAACACATAGGATATAAAAAAAGGAAATCTCAAAAGAGACAGATATGAAGGAGGCTGACATGTAGGGTCTACTGGGAGACTGCCTCGCCGCCTCGCCGGAGGCATGCATGCAAATTTGACACGTTCAACGCGATAAAGGCCGGAGCGTTCACACGGGCAGCCCCAGCCGCCGCCGCCGGCCAGCCGGCGCGGCCCGGACTCCGGCGAGAGCGAGCAGTGCGTGCTCACGCGTTCGACGCGCGCGTGATCGTCGCTGTCCGCCTCGCGCACGCGCGCGCACCATGAGAATAGTGCGGTTCTAGAACGCATAGACCTGTTCTCTTCTCGTCGCGTTATTATAGCTTAATTAACTTACTTCTAGTTGCTGCTTAATCACTCGAAAAGAATGGATAATTAAGGCAGGAGGGGGACCATATGTCCATATAACACTAGCCATTAGCGAACACTTAGTGTGAATGTGTGATCAGATATGTATAGAGCCAGTAATATAAGGAGGAAAAGTGTGCTAAGTAGCAGCTGAACTTCTGGTTAATGGCGTGGCAGCCATTAGCATTGGCACAGAGAGATTTGGGAGATAGCATCCTTTAAAATGCAAAGGGAGCTAGTCATGATCATCAGCTAGATGAGAGGTTAATGGCGACTCATGATAGGAGATCTCGAGTAGGTAGGTAAAAACTACCATGGAGGAGTCTTTGCTGAGCTAATTACGTCGATGTCGACTCCTAAAAATATACATATCCATGTGCAATTGGAGGAAGAAGGATGCAAATATCGCTGGTTACTGTCATACACGAACGGCTGCAAATTGTCATATTTCCAGCCAGAATCATCATAATGAATGAAAGCTTCATGTCGTGTGGATAAGTGTCCTTTAGCTTGGTGATATCCTTTTCCTATGGCATATGGCTACGAGGGCTCTCTGATCCATTTTAATTCACCAGGTTAGGGGAATCCCACATATATAGCTATAGCATAATAAAGAAATTACCGTGCATTTGCTTGCTGATCTTTCAGCAATGATGCTTGCAAGAATTCCGTTGCACCGTAATGATGTAAAATCGTCTTGGTGCATTTTATTTTCAGAGTGATACGTAGATGGCATTCTGACAGTTTTTAATATGTATGCTCTCATCTATTTTCTCCGTTTCATATTATAAGTTATTTGATTTTTTTAGTTAATATTTTTTTAGTTTAATCAAGTTTATAGAAAAAAATAGCAACATCTATAATACCAAAATAGTTTTATTGAATCTAACATTAAATATATTTTGATAATATGTTTATTTTGTATTGAAAATATCAGTATATTTTTTTATAAATTTGGTCAAACTTAAAGAAATTTAATTAAAAAATTAAACGACTTATAATATAAAACGGAGTGAGTGCATGATAATGTAAACTAATTAATAGTTCACACAACATTTATTTAATTAGGAAGAACTTTCTAAAGCTTTTTGTCACTATGCTAGTGGCCACTCCTCTGATCCAAGTATTCTATTGTGTGCAGGCTTGTCATTGCGTCTATAAATATATTTCCGCATGTACACATATATTGCCATATCGATCGTAGTTCGTGCAAATATACAAATATTGTAATGTACAGTCTTGATGGAGCCTACTGGCACAAAGTTTTGTCCCAATTGAGCTTCTTTAATCACACTGCATTTTTTTTGCACATACTTGTTAACTTGCAGCATAAGAACTGTCCCGTACTTTCTAAATCTGCCGCAATTCGTAGACCTTTACATACAAATTTTTATTTAAAAAATCAGCCACATTATTATTACCAGCTAAAATAATGATAATATTTTGTATACCTGCAAAAGTTTTCTTTTTGATATTAATGTTGATGAGGTTAAAACAGAATCCCCAATTATTGTACTCTCCTGGAAGCTTTTTAACTCCGGAATAGGAGTCCCTCGTAACATCCTCAGATCAGATGCTTCATCCAGAGTATTTAGACAAATCCATTCACACATGTTGTAAAAAGCTTTTCCTGTTTTATCTAAACTTAGCCATAATGGGAGGCACCCAGTTTATATGCTTGCTTTTCCATTGGAACCAACAGTGGTAGGAGTACTGGTGCTGAAAAGGAGGACCAGTATGTACCATGCAAATGCAAAGTTCCCTTCAGCTTTGTACACCAATAGTTAAAAAAAGTTGGCTTCATGGAGCATTGAGTAGGCAGGCAAGCATAAAAGTCAGTGCACCATGTTCTTATTCTTCATTTTGATTAGTAATTTTTTTAGTTGATGCTGTGCTGATACTGACATATTGCATTAAGAAGCCAAGTTCTAAACAGATGATTATATATGCTCAGGTAGTGTCCAAAACAGAGCTCAAGTTGTTAATTAGTTTCCACATCACTAAAGCAGAAGTGTGTAAAGTTTGGAATATGTTCTCTGTGGCTTAATTTGAAACGCAACTTCTAGATTTCATCAAAGTTTTTGCATATACTAGCATGCAGACGCGTAGGACGCGGTTGGTTAGTTTCAATGCAATGATATAAAATGCTCGAATCAAGGAGTAAGCAAGAAAACAAAAACAAGAAAAAGGAAAAGGGATGGAAAAAGATATGAGCAACTTTAATGTGTTGGTGTTTCGGTACATCAGTAGGAGAAAAAAAAATGAAAGGAATAGCTAGCCAAGATGATGTGCCTACATAAAAAACTTTTTATAAAAAAAAACTGTTGTCCTACTTGATGCTAAGCATATCAAACAAGTGGTGCTTGCTTTAAGGGACATATTCTTGAGCCTGTCCTTAAGCTTAGGGATGTTCCTTTCATCCCGGATTTCTTTTCAATTTTTTAACATCTTATTTCCAGCATCTATATATAAAATGGCTCCTATACATGTAGTGCCCCTTTTGGGACACTATCTGTTGCATTTTATTTTGTTTAATTTGTAGCATCTACCCATGAATTGAGATTCTATACGAACATTTCACCACATATACATGCATATATATGCCTGTTTTGCTAGCACCAGAACTGGCAATAACTTCTCATGTGTATACTAAGATAAAATTTAAAACCGTTAGAGATATGCCTGTCTATATTATAAGCTGATCAACACAACACCTCCCAGGTTAATTCTACCACGACTTTCTCGATGATGTGCAGCCGCCTCCTGGATTGGAACACGCAAAGTGCTCGGCCGAAACTACCTGAAACAGGTTATTATACTTGCAGCTTTTGTACCCCTGAGCCCTTTGAAGCCTACAAATACTGACCCACAACTAGTGCTTCCTGGATCGAACATTAACACGCTTGTTACTAATTAATTATGCATGAGCTCGATCGCTTTTCCACTAACAACACGCTGCTAATCTTATGTGTCTCCCACTAAGCCATTAGCCGTTACATACTTGTATATATATTTAGCTAGCTGCAACACAACACTGACGAAAAAGCTAAGAATTTACTCGTGGCCGACGCAATCGTGCCTGATTTATATGAGGCCACGACGATTAGTTTTTCAGCGAGATTATATTGTACTTTTTTTTAGTGCAGGGATTCGAAAACGTGGGTTACGATTGACATGAAAAAAACAATAATTGTGGCTTCACTTTACTTGAGCTATGGAAGTAGCAATAGTAGTTTAGGAGAGTACATGTATACTCTACATAATGGACGGTACTATTCGATCGCCATTGCGGCCGGCCCTCCTTGTCCTTGGAGGGCTCTTTTGAGACCAGAGCTGTCGCCTTGCCAATGGAACACACGAGCTAGCTAGGTTGCGCAAAAGACAGGCCATACATGATACTTTCCTTAGTTTAAGGCTAAGAATCTAGCGGACTCACTATGTGCATTATATTAATCATTACAATGGGGCGATAAACTTGGAATTATCCTGTAGGTAGCGGGTATCAGTATTAAGTTTTCGTTTACTGTCTAGTTTCACCTAAAAATACCGTAAATTTTACCTGATGTGTTTAAAACCGCATCAAGATTCATGCACAAATAGTAACATTATCCTCTTATCTTCTTCATCCTACAACCACGCCACGTTCGAGTAGAGGTAGATCACGAGCTCACCGATGTCGTCGCGGTCCTCCTCCCCACCTCGGCAATAGAAAAATAAAATGTCACCCTACATTACATCGTTGTTCATGCTATCAAAGTTGAGATAGGAATCTTATTATATGGACAATTATCATTGCTACCTACGATATTTTTGAATCACTTCTCTAAATTTTTGATGGGCAATAAAGCATGAACTAGAAAATTTTGTACTCCTTAAAAAGACTTAAGTGGTGATGGTGAATGATGAATTTATCATCTCCTATACCCTGGGTACCACCACTATCTCCTATTTATAACCATCAATCGGTGAATATTTATTTTGAATTTTGACTAGAGTAACATGAGGAGAAGATATAAAATTCCAACATGGATATGAATTCTTAGATTAATATTAAGAATGGTAATTATGATTTTTTTTTCTTTAATTTTTGTTGCAATGCGCCGGCATTACTAGATAAAACATTACCATATAAAAGGGGGAATGGACCAGATTTCCACCTAAACATTCTTCTAACGGCGCAGTGGTCGATCAATGATCACAAGAACCATAAAGAAGCACTCGGCGCCGAAAAGCGAAACGATATTGATGAGAAAAACGGGGGGTTTTACATAAATAGGTACCGAAGATTATTGTGGCTGAGGTCTCCCGAGTGTATAGTCGATGCATTATTTTATTATTATGGTTAGTGTCATGCATGCAGATTTTCCACGTGTCATCAAAATGGCTGGTCTTTTTTTTAGAACTAAAATGGGTGGTCAGAATGAACGATCAACCGTTGTCCTCTGCATGTGGTCGCGCCTGTACGTGCTTCCTGCCACCTGCCACACCAGCTTATCCTCCTCGACTCAGGCGAATCGTCATTTTCCCTTCTCGCAAAAAGGAAAGTTGAAAGGAAACGACTTGATAAGATCAACTTAAAAAATATCTCGCCCCGTTTCTTTTTGTTTGAAACTAAATTTGTCTTTCACCAGTAAAAAAACTTTTAAGTTTTGATGAACGCAAGTAAAGCATAGTTATATTTAGCATGCAAAGCACTTTGATAATTAATATGTCATCTTTTTAAATATTATAAAATTAAATAATGAAAGATTTATGGTCGGATGGAGGAAGTATATCAATTGGACATCTCGAGAAAAATCACATATTGATTGGAGAAATAACAAATAAATATGAACATCCATTTCAGTTGGATCATTTATAAATGATGCATGACTAACCTCTACCATAGATTAAATCATGGTTGGTACAAATAATGCACATATGAGGGTGCACTTTTAGCAGGAATTCAGGTTAAGGATTTGCCGCTGGCTTTTATATTTTGAGCGGTTATTAAGATGCACCCTCAGGTGTGTGCGCGTGAGTAGTAGTGGAAGTGCATTGCATCTTTTACATAATTAAGAAAATATACAGTTAGATTAAAATAAGAATCCATCTCAATTACAATTTGCTTATTAGTATTGAATTTTGGAATTAAATTGGTATCATACTAAAATGATAGTACAAAAGAGGTAATATTTCACCTAATTGATTTTGACTTTTGAAATTACCAAATTTCAACTAAAATCAAGACTCAAACCAAGTGCAATTTTATATTTAGCATTTTTAATATAGAAACCATTTTCTCAAGAAATGAAATAAAATTAAGACCTCACACCATATTAAATTTTATGTTTATTAATAGTGAGTTCACTTGAGTTACGAGTTATAATTTGCTAGTTATTATTGTTTTTTAGTTTAGAAAACTATTAGATTGAGAGTTCAAGGCAAGTACAATTTGATATTAATTAATGTTGTGGTTTTAGAATTCTTGTGTGGACGAGTGGGTCTTAGAATTATTAAATCAATCATGAAAAACTATGTAGAGATGGATGTGACCCATTGTTAATGGAAAAAATTGGTAATTTTCGTTAGTCAAGATCGAGTAAAAGATGAAATTCACGTCGTGATTATAGTTGATTCGGTTAGTAAGTTTATCCAGGTTTTATATTTACTTCCGTAATAATGAAGGTTTTTTGGTTTCTATTTCTATAGATAGAGTTATGTGTCAATGGAGTCGTGTTAGAATCAGACTCAGATAGTTTTGTTTTGCTACGTGTCGGTCGATTAACGTCATATCTGAGTCGAAGTTGTATTAGTAATTTTTTTGTTTGGGATAGAGTCCTGAGTCGATCCAATCGTAGTGGAATCGACCCTAGTCTAGTCTATGGGTATAAATATGTATACCCAAGGTCCTTGTAATTTAATAATAGTTCAATATACAACTTTCGACGCATCACCAAACCTAGCTTTAGTTTCGACGAGTTCTTCTTTTTGAGTTTGGGCTGCATCAGTTTCGATCTTTGGCAAAAAGTAAGTTCCGTCAACTTTGTTTGTATCGGCGGAATTAATACTTCCTCGGTTCAGTCCGATATACTAGTTAAGCTTTTGCTCGCGTTGCTTATCTAATATATCATTCTTTCTTAGATTGCTTTTCTTTCTGAGTTAGATTCAATATATTAATCACTTTGGGAAACATCAATCAACTAGTTTAAATCTATCGAGCTTATTATTAATCTTGAACTGTCTTGGTTAAGTCCAATCTTCTAGGTTATAATTTGCTGGTTTGATTTGTTGAAGTCGATAGGTGTTAATCATTGTTTCATCGAAGTTTTAACCGATGAGGTATATGCTAATCATGTTTTAACTTGCTATATTGGTTAAATTCACAAGATTTAGTATAATTAGCTAGCCGATGTTTTTATTATCTTCAATCTTATACTGCCTCAGTTAGATCCGATCTATCAAGATTATGGTTAATAATTATATATTTGTTGATGATTATGTTCTAACTTGTTATAATCAACATTAGTTTATTTCCTTCATACAGAGCAATGATAAGTTTCAATTAATATCTAGTATCGGCCCATATCCAAAAGATACATATATTCGTTCAGATTCTACTTTATTGCCTTTAATTTTATACTATCTTGGTTTGGTCTGATCTATCAAGATTAATCGTAATAAAGTTAGGATATTTACAAATATATGATATTTAAGTTTCAACCCATGTTATTCTATTTTAGTTATATGTAAACTCCATCAGTTATAACCAAGCGATCCGAAATTTCATCGACATCGGCTTGACACACGATATTATATCAACCCTATGGTCGATTGGTCCCACAATCTAACTTCTCTGTTTCTATCTTGTTAGTTATAGGATCAAACTAACTGGCACGCCCTGAACCCGATTTGATAGGACTTGTATTAGAGCTAAACAAATCTCTCATGCCTTCGTGCGAGGAATTTTACGTCAACACCCATGCATTCCTTTGTAATTCTGATCAAGTGGCTACAAATTTGTTTATTTGTTTTTTGGTTAGGAACCGGAGGTACATATCTAGATGTTCTTGGAAGAAAAATTCATGGTCAGAGGTGGCTATACTGTACATGTGAGTAATATCTTTTTTTAATATTTTTTGACCCTAAGCAATATAAGCCTTCTCACTACGATCACAATATCAATCCCAAAAGTTGTGCATTATCCAATATAAGCTACATTAAAATAAATCCATAGGGTGAAAGGTAGTGTGAATATTTTGTCTACATTCGGAATAATACTAGAAAATTTCAAGGTAAAGTACAATTCCCTGCAACAAAAAGTTTGAAAGGTCGTTGCGTTGCATTTCAATGCAAGTGTAGTATACCACAATGATAATAATGCAAATTTGAAGAAACTTAACCGTATCTACTAAACTGGCCTACTTTCTTGTTTTGGAAAAAAAAACTAACTTCTATATACGAATACCTAGTATACATCTTGATTCTTATATGAAAATTAATTTAGTTTGAAATAGAGCGAGTATTTACTTTTACACTCCAACATTTTACAAGAAAAAAAATGCACAAGAGAATGCGAGTGAAGAGCCAAAACAAGAGCAATGTTCAATGTACTGACCATCACGGACACGAGTTGTTGTACGCATGTGCGTTGCTGCAGGTCACATGAAGACAGTGATCGACATAGATTAGATCGACCTCTCGCATAAGAACAGAAATAATATGAATATATAACCACAAGTAGGTTTGTCTTAGCCGTAGTTGGGGGTCAACGAGCACGCCAGTCCAACTCAGCAAACACTTTGACCTTTATTTGCGAGCTACTATAACTACTAGAACTACCGCAATCAGCATAGCCCTGCAAATACAAACACACTAGGCCAAGCTGGCAGGGGAATCAAACCGTGGATGCCATCTGATTGGCAGATTTGGTCCGGTTTCTCGTTTAAAATTACAAATTTACAAGTCTCCAAGGGCATGGACAAAATCCAAACCAACAATACTATACTGCTCTACCACTGCAGCAGCCTGTCAAAGCTTAAAAAAACAAACCGGATTCTCAAGCAAGCGAGCAAGTGTACCATTCTGAAACTGATTTGTGTTGAAAAAACAGAGAATAAAATAGAAACAGAGAGTTGGAAAATAAGTAAAAAACAGCACCTCCATGTGTTGAAAAAACGGCACATAAGAATCCAATTCAAGCTGCCAAAGTTTTCAACCCCGGGTGTGGAATCCGACCACACCGATCTCTTCTTCTCAGCATCCGTTTTTCTCCTGCGTATACAAGCTGCAACTTGGGACTTTTAAATTTGTTTCACACAGACCCCGGCAGATCGATGAGAGAATATGACTCTTGCCAGTTGGAGTTGACTCTCCCATCATCTATATACTCGTACAACTAAATAATCAAGGGCGACTCCGCCCAATTAATAGTAGAACACTATCGGTTTACCTTTCAATTCTCTCGTTTTGAAAAAACAAACCGCATGTGTGGAGTTTGTCTTCCACGTCTTGACAAAAAAAACCGCTGGGGTTCTCGCATCGCAATGCGGTGCTCGCGGTGTCAATCGATCGATCGGTTTGTCGGAGCTAAAATCCGAGCAAAATGGGTCAAATTCCTCCCGTTTTTCCTCCTCCTCGCGCGCGAGATGTACGGTGGAAACAGTGCCGCCGGGCGCTGTGTATATCAACTTTAGCTGCTGCCTGCTGTGTACAGCAACTTTCACACTGTTGCACCGCGACAGTTGAATCGATCGATCGAGCGGAAATGCCTTGCTGCCGCCCTAGTGTGACAAACGCGTATGTACGTACGTAACGTCGTCTGGATGTGTATTAATTGACGCGTGAGGAGGTGTTGTGTGTGTGTGTGTGCAGGGGAATTACAGATCGCTGTCGATATCGATCGATCAGTTAGCCATAGCATGCAGCGGCTATAGCCAGCTAGGCTTTTGCTGCACGCGTCTGGAGAAGTGATCTCGGTCTAGTTCTTCTCGATCGTCGCAAATCATGCGAAGATCTTTCGGGATATTCTTCCTGATGGATAGATAAGGCGGCGGCGCGGCGCAGAGGGGACCTGAGCTCATACGGGGGAAGCTCGACGAAGAGGCGGTGGCTCTGAGATGAACATTTGCCGAACGTTTCGGCCACCAACAATGATCTCCTGGTTGGAATAGTCGAAATTCTGCAACTGATCAAGTCAATTTTGCTGCTCAATAGGTACAAGCAATCTCATCTACTGGGTTGGCAGCTGAAGTTTCTGGGCTTCTTTCAGACATAAGTAGCTTGTTTTTCTGCGCAATACTGAGCTATGCTAAATTCTAAGTGTAGAATCGATTTGGTATATAACTCTTTACTTAGACAGATATACGTATGTAAAACAATTAATTATAATCAAGAGCCACTATAATCCAACAAATTTTTTCTTCAAGTAATATGATATTTTTAATAAGATAGTAATTCATCTAGTCGATAAAATTTGACAGCAGCGTCGCTAATATAACAACGTTGACATCAAATATTCTTGACAGAAGGTAGTACATAATCTCATACACCTCATATGGTGTCAGCTGAAATTTCTGCGCTAGCTTCCAACATGTTTTTTTTCCAATTTTTTTTAATGAAATTAGCTAGTGCAATTTAATTTTATTAATTTTTGTGTTTCAAAGAAACGCATAGTAGCGAAGTGAGTGTATCTCAATTGGTTAATTGGTTAAGTTTCTTATGGTGAAACCAGCTCACATCGGTTCAAGTTATAGACTTGATAAGAGTGCTTGCATTTATGATTAATTATACTGAATTCAGTTATAGACGATGTGTTTGTTTTCACAAAATCATTCAAAACCAATTAAATTAAAAAATGACAAATAATTTAAATTTTGGCTCCAAATTTCGCAAGCGATGGTTTTGTGAACCTGCGTATAACTTGATATTTTCCAATATAGTTACCACCTACGGCTGGAGTGTAGAACTATGGTGATGCACACACACGCACTGTACTAGAGGTGTACACGCATGTTTGCGATAATACCACTACTTGTCCGTACCGGTGTACTACACTACCGATAGTATACGTACTAGTATTTGTGCAGCAGCAATTATTGTGCCCATTTGCCACAGATGCTCCAATACTGCTAGTAGCAGTAGTATACGCTAGTGGCGGTATATCTGTACCATCATCAGTCGCGTATTCCATGGCTATACGTACGTAGTTACTCCGTATTTCTTTTCCCACCGAAACTAGAAGCAGAGCTAGCTTCTATCTGACTGACAGAAATGGACCAGGGTGGGCCCCAGCAGCAGAGGCCCGCGTAGGCAGACGGCTCGAGCGCGTGTAGCGCGCGCGAGGCACAGCGAGTGAGCTGTACGCCTGTACAGCTGGACGAGTCAACGGGTCAAACCCACCGCAATTAAATTAGCAGCGTGGTTAATTAACCATAATCTCATGATTAGCCCTAATTAACCACGATGGGGTTAATCGCCTAAACTTTTGGCTTTAAAAGAAAAAAAACTTCAAAAAGGCGTAAACTAATCTCCCCGGTTGCGGCGTGCTCCCCCACATGGTTCTTTCTTTCCAAGTCGTCCAGCCAGCCTACCTCTTTCTTCTTTCTTCTTTCTTCTTCTTCCTCCTCGCGCTCCTCCCGTCTATATAAACCCCGACACCTCCCTCCCCGTCTCCCGCCAGTTTCATCACAGCACACATCCATCCATCCATCCAGAGAGCACAGCAACGGCGCATAGTACCCCTCTACCAAAGCACAACAACCAGAATCTCCTGAGCTCGATCTACTAGCTTTGATCTGTCCGATCAATCGACTGGCCCGCGAGGATCAATCGAGAGGGAGGGATTTTGATCCAGATCGGTCGATGGACATGGCGCACGAGAGGGACGCGAGCAGCGAGGAGGAGGTGATGGGCGGCGACCTGCGGCGCGGCCCGTGGACGGTGGAGGAGGACCTCCTGCTCGTCAACTACATCGCCGCGCACGGCGAGGGCCGCTGGAACTCGCTCGCCCGATCAGCAGGTAGGATCGATCTCGATCGATCGAGCTCCCAATTCCACCATGAACTACGTACATGCACACATCGATCAATAGCTAGGACGTGTGCAGACAGCTCGGTTCCTTTTCTATGAGCTGAGTGTCCGTACATGCTTAGCCTGATGAGCAATTATAGGACGTAAGTACCAGTCGCTCTTGCATCTACATGCTGATTTCTGGAAACAGATAGCTACGAGTCTACCTGAGTTCTCTAGCAGCCAACCAGCTAAGCTAGAAGCTATAGTGAGTGAGAAGGAAAAGGGAGAGGATTTTTAGTGGTTAGCAGCGTAGCTAGCATTGTTCATAGGGATATTTAGTTGCTTCCTCCCCCGTTACATCATTCATCCTGCCGTCGTATGCGTATAACTGCATTAGTATAACTGATTAGCTGATGCATAGTACTCCATATGTATTAGCATGGTACTACATGTGAATATGTGATGTGACGTGAAGAGAAAAATTAACCTTGGTTTGGTTGTTGTCATGCAGGGCTGAAGCGTACAGGCAAGAGCTGCCGGCTCCGGTGGCTGAACTACCTCCGTCCCGACCTCCGGCGAGGCAACATCACGCCGCAGGAGCAGCTGCTCATCCTGGAGCTGCACTCGCGGTGGGGCAACCGCTGGTCCAAGATCGCGCAGCACCTCCCCGGCCGCACCGACAACGAGATCAAGAACTACTGGCGCACGCGGGTGCAGAAGCACGCCAAGCAGCTCAAGTGCGACGTCAACAGCCAGCAGTTCAAGGACGTCATGCGCTACCTCTGGATGCCCCGCCTCGTGGAGCGCATCCAGGCTGCCGCCTCGGGGCAGCAGCAGGGCGGCGCCGACACGCCGCCCCTGTCGTGGCAGCACGGCGGCTCCGACGGGCTCTACGAGTCGCCGGAGCTCCCGGCGCCAGATGCCAGCTGCTGGCCCGCCGAGTACTGCGCGGCGGCCGGCGGGCAGTCGCACGGCACGCCTGCACCGGAGCTGTCGAGCACCACGGCCGGGTCTTCCTCGCCGTCCACGGACTCTGGCGCCGGGGCGCAGCCCAGCTGGCCCACGCAGGCCGACGGCGCCGAGTGGTTCACCACCGCCTGCGACGCCTCCAGCGCCACCGGCGTGGCCATGCGCGACACGGAGCTGGCCCAGCCGCCGTGCCAGGGCGGGCAGACGTGGACGACGTCCGAGTCGTCGCTGCCTGGCCTCACCTTCCCCGACCTCGCCGTCGCGGACTTCGAGATCGGCGGCTTCGACGTCGATAGCTTCTGGACGAGCATGGAGGACGACCAGCTGTGGTGCCCCACCCAGGCCGCCGTGTGAAAAGTCAGCACGGCCGCCATGGGAATCCGCAGCGGCGAGCGCGCGCGCGACACCCGCGGGTGCACAACCGTCGGGGACGCGTAGCAGAGGGGAGAAGCGGATTAGAAGAAGGAGAGAAGCTATCTGGGGGATTAGAACAAGATTAATCGCCTCAAGATGACATTTTTGGACTCCTAGCTCCCAGACTATTCTAACTCCAGTTCTTTTCCGTTTCTTTCTCCTTTTTTACTTCCTAGGGTAAAAAAAAAAAAGAAGTTAAAGTGTAGCCGTTATACTAGTGTTGATGCTGCTGTTACTAAGTTTGTCCGTTAAATTTTACTCATCTTTTTGAGTAAATACAGTACTGCCAGTACTGTATGTACGAGCTGAACTGTAGGATTGACAGGATTATTGTACACTTCTAGAAACCGGTAATAAAAAGCGAAGTTCCGACGTCAAGTCTTGATTAATTACTACTATTATTACTACAACTACACTTTGCATGCTCCAGTGTCGAGCCGAGTGGTACACTAGTACACATTCCCGGCCCATTTCTCGCCGCTAATTGTGATCCTCGCGCACTCGATCCTTCTCCCTTTTTTCTGTGTTTTTTGTTGCAGTGGCTGGCTGGTTATCATTACGCTGATCGCGACCGCGAGCGAGCGTTTTGCGAGAGATCGCTCGATTTGTTTATGCCGACAAGGATGTTTTGTACCGCGAGAATTCGGTGCAGATCGATCGCGTGCGCTGTTACATCGGCGCGATCGATCGATCGACACGGCTCCCCCTCCCCAGATGTGATCCGCGTGGCCTTCTGCGTGACACTACACATGTTATTTTCGCAACTCATCACCTCGTCAGGTTCAGATAATTTAGACGAGACGCGCGCCGCCGGGGGTAGGGGGTGTGAGAGTGACCATTAGCGTTAGCATTAGCAAAGCAGGGAGTGGTCAGCTGAAAGCCCTGAAACCCAAGTGGATGTCGAGCAGATATGCTTTTAAATTGCAAGCACTAACCATGCGCACGGCACGCGTATATATGGCGAGCGACTGAGCCCCGAGTGAGCTCTACTACTTGCCACCAGCGTTGTAAAAAACGAAAAACAGATGTCGAGCGATTAGGGTATCATCAGCGATTAATCAGAATACGGACAAATTATCGAAATTATACGAAAATTTGACGTCCACAAAATAAATAAATATATTGTTAGGTTATTAAGTTTTGATGATATTTAAATACACATTATATATTATTAGGAACCAACCAATTACATCCAATAAAAGAATAAATTTAGCACTAACTCAAAATATATCATGACTAACTACCTATTACTGAAAATAGTTTTGCACCAAAATACCACCTGCAATTTTAATCCATAACTAAAATAGAAGCATGCATCATCACATAGACACAAGCTAATGTAATCTAAAGTTCTAAACTTTAAAGATGACAAAAATAACAAGTCTTAAATTCAATTCAAGTACACAAAATGCTCCACAACCATCAGCTCTCGTTTTAGTTTGAATCATCATCAAACACAATATTATCATCAGATGCTTTGGTATTAGGCTCATCAGAAGCAAGAATCTCATCGTCCGAAATTGAACTGGCATACGATATATATATATATGATTATATGCTAAGCATGTGTTGGCTGTTGGGCCTAGGCTTAATATGGCCCATAAAACAGCTGAGATGGGTGATTAGTCGCTAATCACTCGACTAATCAACCGAGTCGGCAGTTTTTGATGTTTACGCGTAGAAAACCGTCCCGCTATGTACTACCGTGTCGTTTTACCTTCAGTTTTTATTTAGTCGGACGATTAATCGGTCATGATGGCCAATTTTTACCACACTGGTGGCTACTGCTACTGCTTTCTGCTAGTACGTTCACTACTACGACACACTTGCATGCGACTAAGCTGTGGGCCCAGCCAACCAAGCGGCGTACCATGCATCACCTCAAAACACTGATAAGGATAAGAGAGCGAAAAGGGAGAGAGAGCATTGCTCGAAGCAGCCTGAATTTTTTTACATTTTAGTTCTTTTAAAAAACTCCTTTTATAAATAGATTATTGAAAAAACGTACTTCATAAATGATGCTGAAGCCAACGATGCTGAACCTCAACCTGGTTGACTAAAGATCTCGGGGCAACAAGGTTGACACCGAAAAAAAGTCCATTGTTAGAATTAATTTTTTAAGGTTTATTTATAAAAGAGGTTTTTAAAAGGGATCAGAATGTAAAATTTTCAGAGAAGCTAGCCACATTTTCCTCTTCGTATTTTCACACTTGCATTAATTAAGAAAGCGGAAAAGAAAAAGTGGAAAACCTGAGAAAAGAGCCCCCCGCGCGATTGTCGTGGCTGGGCCGACCTAAGCACCACTCGCGAACTGTCAGTTTCCATGAGATGTTTTTCTCGGTGTTGATTTGCTGATATTTTTCTCCTCTCTTTCTCTATCCATCTCTGAATTAAGCACGCCAATTGGTCTAAAAAAGAAAAAGGAAGCACACTAGTCGCTGATTGTTGAACTGGTAAAACGGAAAGGGAAATGATTATCATTGGGCCAGCAACGGAATGATGGCTGTAACCCAATTTTGATGGTGAAGTGTGTGCCTCCTCTGCCGACTAAGCATTTCTTTGGAATGGAGAATTTTCAGAGGAGTTTGGCGGGAATTGAATTAATTTCTATCAAAACCTCGTAAAATTCATGTTGTTTGCATCGTTTTTTCTTACTCTATTCATCTCAAAATATAAAATTTTATGACATTTAAATTTTATTACTTTAAAATTTTAACAAGCCTCACCCATAAATAATTAATTTATACCGTGGGTCCTAGAAGCTTAATATAGTAGTAGCATGTGCAATCAGATTTAACACCCCCCTCCCAATTTACAGGATGGATTAGTCTAACATTCAGCCACCAATCCTAACAGATCTTTAATGAGGGACATGATGAAATTTTACATTGCTGTTTAATTGGTCATAAAATTGACAAAAGTCCTTATATTTGGCCTATAGGGTGTAGTACTCAAATTGAGAAACCATGTCATCTAGACACTCGTTTAGTCCATATTCGGGGAGCTGGATTCTGAGATGCAGTCGACGAATATTCAACAACTGATGAGAATACCCCAATTCATTTACTAGATTACGTAGCTATCTACTCAGAAGTTAGAATCTAGACGATTCAAGGGAGCTAGAGAATGAGAGTGCTACAGTGCCAGAGTCTTCCCCAAACATGTCCTTATTTAAACTTCTAGATATTGAAATATCAACACGTGTATAATTTCCTTCAAAAGATTTATGTAAGTACTCATTCCATCCTAAAATAAGTTAGCTTTTATACATGGATATGTATATAGCTTATATCCAAATTCATGTATAAAATTTAATTTATTTTAGAATGAAGAGAGTAATTATTAGGAACTTTCTTGATTTTTTTTATATCATGACTGCTTAACTAGTGATCAGAGATTATGGAGGGTTTTTTGTTTCGCAAAAAACCAATGATCATGGAGGTAGCAAGTAGTAGCTTGTTGCTGTAACTAGTAGACGGTACTAGGTGAGTTCTTCACTCTACTTTCCCAACTCACATCTCTCTTTTTTCACGCGCACGCTTTTTAAACTGCTAAACAATGTGTTTTTTTTGCAAAAAGTTTCTATACGAAAGTTACTTTAAAAAATCATATTAATCCATTTTTCAAAAAAAATAATAAATACTTAATTAATCATGTGTTTCGTTCCGTTTTTCGTGCGGAGAAAATTTTTTCCCAACCCACCCAAAAAACACACCCTAATTAACTGCACTATGCACGGTTGCACTCAACGCAGGCACCGGCCCGGCATGAGTAGGTGTTGCATTTTGCATGCTCACGCTCACGGTGAACTCCCAAGCACAAAACAGTTAGCGGCGAGCCAAGTGTTGACATTACAAATATGGAAGCGTTGCATTGGCAATCTCTTCCTGCATATATGGGGGCTACTGTACCAATGTGGACACACTGTCCCTGGGCCCCAGCCGACGTGGAATTTCAAGCATGTGGGCCTGATCCTGACGTGTGTCAGTACCATCAAGTCAATTTTCACAAATCGTATAAAATGACCCCCTTCCTTTTTTTGCCATTCTGGAAGAAGAATTATTGAATCCCCAAGTTGCAGCATGCGACGAGAGAGCGAGAGCGAGATCGTCGTGGGCGGAGCAGAAGATCCGCGCGCGACGCAATGCGATGCACCGCCGCCGCCGCGGGGGTGGTGTGGCCCCCGGAAAGACAGGTTGGCGAGCAACGAGACGCGGCGGCGGTGCGGGGAGAGGTGGGGGCCAGCGCCCGCGCCGCACGTCAGCAGGTCAAGGAGGGGGAGGCCGCGGGTTTCGGACGGGTCAACGCGGGCAGACTCGACTCACTCGGCGCGAGACGTTCGGTTCAATCCTCCTCGTGCCGATCTCCCTCGCCGCGCGCGCTTTTCCTCTTGCGGGCTTCACACCCAGTAGCGGTAGAGCGCCCGACCGAGCCGGGGGTTTTCCTCCACCTTTTTCCCCGGGTTTGGCTTTGCTTTCCTAGTTCCTACGGGGACCCTGCCCGTCTAGCACTCGCTCTACCTCGTCCGCTTCACATCTCCGTTCTGTTCTGCCTCTGCATGCGCAGCGGCTGGCTAGGGGCTAAAGTCCGAGTAGTAGTAATAGCACTCTAGCACTAGCACGTAGCAACCGTATCATTGTACTGTACTGTGGTACTGTTTCTCGAAAAGAGATGGGATTGAGTTTTGGACTTTGGAGACGCATATGTACGACCTCGTCCATTTCGAAACGTTTGAGCAACGCAGTGTCTTGACGAAAGGTTCCGTTCGAACGAGCTACTAGGATTAGCTTAACTATGCCACGAATAACATGACATGGATGATATTACTACATAATTAATTAATTAAGTATTAACAATTATAACTTCATAAACAGATTTATTTGAAGTTCTTTAATTAAATATATCGTTTAATAGTTTAAAAGACGTGCTCACTGATGCAACTTAAGGTGTCTATATTTCATGCTAAGAAAGGTCGATTGGTGCATAAATAACGGAGGAGACAACTCCAAGGCTAGTCAGGTGATTGTGTGCTTAGGCTTTGTTGCTGTAATCTCCGGTCTTTACTAGTATTGATTAGTTAAAGTGCTTGTAAAATATTATCGACGACCAAGAAATACTATTTGTCTCGTCTAGATTCGATGATGTTGTTATCTCTGTCACTAACCATAAAATACTATACTAGACAACTGTAATAGTATACTAGATGATTGCATCGAGTCTTACAATTATTTAATGGTTGACTGGTCTTAAATAATCATAGAGATGATGTTTGAATAAATTATGTTCTTTACTATATATTGTTGGAAGTATTACTTTGGATTATTTTTGAAGTATTTTTTTCACTTTGATTAGGTATTGTTAGCAAATGTCGCGTTTTGAACCGGGTGGTCCACATGTAATTGTTACATGGCCGATAACAAATATGGTTAATCACATTGACATGTAGGTAACCTGGTATATATAAACTTCAACTTTTGTCAGAATTACTTAGCCCAAAGTGAAAAGAATGTTTTTAAGATGGCCCAAAGTAGAACTTCGGTAGGAATAGGTGATCCACAGTACAATTTACTATAACGCCCGTTTCGTCGTGGCGTTAACAGGAAAACCTAATTATTAAAAACCCTACTTGCGAAGTTGCTCTCCGGTCGTGTTTCGAGTGTGTGCCAATA
Source organism: Oryza officinalis (assembly GCA_008326285.1). Classification (NCBI taxonomy): domain Eukaryota; kingdom Viridiplantae; phylum Streptophyta; class Magnoliopsida; order Poales; family Poaceae; genus Oryza; species Oryza officinalis. Next base: position 21,013,329 of record BDMV01000003.1, on the reverse strand, counting down.
TCTCGTGCTCCCTCTCTGCTCAAATCCCGGAGGAATCGCGAAATCGGAATTCGAATCCAAGCCCTAATCCCTCCAAAAATTCAAATTCTCTGGCAAAGTCTACTTTGCCTCCCTATGCCTTCTCGGGCCGCCTCCTGGCCGGCCCATCTCCCCACCCCTCTCTCTCGGCCTTCCCCTCTACTGGGTCCAATCCATGCTGGCCCAGCCCGTGCCGGCCGCGCACCAAGCGCGTGCGCATCGCGAGAGAGAAAGCGTCGTCTCTCGTTCTCTCTTTTTTGCTCTCGTTTTCTCTCTCTCTCTCGTCGCTTCCCGCCGGCGCTTGCCAATTTTCACCGCGCCCGTTGGCTCCCGCGCTTGTCGAACGTCGTGGCCAACCGCTCGGTCGTCGCTGCTGTCATCCCCTGGCGCCGACACTGCCCTGTCTTCGCACCGCGCCGAACTACCCCGCCGTCATCGCTGACGCCATCTCCGCCCGACCCTGCGGCTCTGCGCGCGTGCGTCCAAAGGAAAGAGCGGCTACGTCTCTCCTTCTCGCTCTCTCTCTCCTGTGCTCCTTTTCCCGTTTTGGCAAGGAGACCGACGCCCTTTCCCCTTCTTCTTTTTCTTTTCCTCGACTGTCGCCGACATCATGGTTGTCGCCACCTTGGCCGCTAGCACCGAAGAGCACCAGCTCTCCGTGCACCTCCACCGCCTCTCCCGATCCGCCTTCGCCTCCACTGACCTTGTTACCCCTTTTAAAAGCCCGTGCCATTCTCCTCGTTCGGCCGCCTTTGCTCCGTCGCCGAATACCTCCTCCAAAGCCGCCGTCCACCTTTTTCCTCCGCTGTCGCGCCATTGTCGTCGGTCGAGGATGCGTGAAGGGGACTCCGAGTGCCGTCTCCTTCCCCTTTCTCGGCCCAAGGCCGAGACGATCACGTCCTGCGTCGTCGGCCTCTCTTCACTGCGTCCCTCCCCGTCTCGGTATATCTCCCTCCGTTTCCCTGGTTTCGTCCTTCATAGGTCGCTAGCAAGCTCGCCGCTGTGTACCCATGCACGTAGACGCCTTGGTAGCCCCTCCTTTGCTCGTTGAAGCTCGCTGCCGCGCCATTGCTAAGTGCCGATCAATGTTCTCTGTCACCGCCACGTTTTAGTGCCGCCCGTGCCTTCTTATCGTGTGGATTGGACTCGTGGACCCGCGTAGAGGCTCCTGTCGCTCCAGCGACGAGTCCCTCTTTGCTTGTCGGCGATAGCCGCCACCGCAATCCGCCGCCTTCAGCCCCTCTTCGATGAATCCGAGCCGATGGCTCCCTTCCTCTCACGCTGCCCTTCACTCCGGTGATTTCCACCTCGTCGAACTCACCGTGCGCCGTCCCAGAGCCAGTCGCCGCCGCCCGCCGTCGGATGAAGTCAGTGCTTCATCCTCCTCCAGCCAACCGACGTGGCTGCCACGTCGACGCTGCGCCATCACCCTCTCCCTTGCTTAGCGCACCCAATCCACCACGGACAGCGTCACTGTCATTGGGTCCCGTCCTAGCACCCGGCGCGGTGGACCAGGTCCACCCGATCTGCTCCAACCTGCTCGCGCGCTGCGCTCGTGGGCCGTAACAGTCCCGACCCACTCGGCCTCCCTTCTCGCGGCCGCTTCGTCCACGTAGGCTGCAGCCGCCCCGACCCGCTCGGCCTCCGCTCGCGCCGCACCGCGTCCGTGGGCCGCCTCTCTCTCGCACCAGCCCATTTGTTCAGCCGCGCCCGCGCTAATCCTTTGGGCCGCCCCTCGCCGCCCGAAACAAAGTGTCCTTTTCTTTTTCCAAGGGATATAATAAATCCTTTTCCTTTAGACAAGAAAATCACTAAACCATAGGAAATTCATATCCCCTCAACGGTCTGTCCGTTTGACTCTGTTCAACTTCGAAAGTTCCTCAAAAGTCGAGATCTATCTAATGGCATGCTTAGAGGTCATTAATAGGGCTTTCTTTGACCATTTTGTTGAGTTGCCTCGTTTCTCGTGTTGCTTCGGAGCTCGAAGACTCACAGTGCACGGATTTCGAGGAGGAAGCTCAAGATCTCGAGCAAGGCAAGTCACGTTTGATCAATTGAACCCATAAATTGAAATTAAGTATTTCATTTCTCAAATTATGCATTCTCTAGGTTACACATGACATTTTTGTCGCGGTTGGCGATATAGCTGGAAGGCCTTACCTACTTGTTGCAATCAACCTCCTTGACTATTGAATGACCTAAACACCCTTGTTGCCAGTTATGTTAAGCCTCGGCAGTCGTACCCCGAGTACGAGTACCATGGCTCCCTTCAAATTTAAAATGATCAACTGGGTAAAACCTGGGTTTACAAAATTTTTGGAAAAACCTGACACCTGGGTCGGTGCCTTGAAAACAAAGTGAGTTTTCAAGACTCGCGGTGCGGGAGACGTACTGGAGGTACGATTTTCCTGTTCCCGCCTTAAGGACCGATTCCTTCAGAATTTCATCCAAACATAACATGTGCGACCACATGGGTGAAATGGGACACCCCTGGCTGAGTAATTAGCTGGGCCAGGAAAATCTTGATGCCAAGAGACAAGTGGATTCGTTGGGGTGGTGTCCGGGAGGACCCTTGGGCTTCTTGGCACAATATGGTCTGGGACCTAACCTGGTGTTGGTCCATGGGACCACTCCCGTTGGCATAAAGTGACTCTGAGTCAGCTTTCGAAATGCATTGTCATGAAAGCCTTAAAGTCGCCAGATGTGGCTGTGCTGCATGAGCTGAGTGACCCGGGTTAGTAACGTCGTGTGGGTAAAGTGTACCCCCTGTCTGCAGAGGTTAACGAACTGTTCGAATAGCCGTGCCCATGGTCATGGGCGAAAGTGAGGTGATTCCTTAGTGTAGTTTTGTTTGATTACTGCTTTGTGAACTGCTGTTGGTGTAAGGTAATCCTTCCAAATACTTGTCTTATGGCTGTCGGGAACAACAGGACTCGGAAAGTCCGTATAACTGTTGGCAAAGAGCCACTCACGCTGATGAAATCAATACATGCATCTCACTACTCCAGCCGGATGCGACACACCTTCTCGTCCGAGCAGTTGAGAAACACTCACTTAGTTGATTCCGAAAGCTTTAAACTAAAACTGAACGCGAAAATAACTAACCTTCCTTTGAAGCTTGCATTAAACACTTAATTCTCATGGCTTGCTAAGTACTCTTGTACTCACCCTTGCTCTACTTAATTAACCCCCAGTCTTCGAAGAGGAGGAGATGGATCTAGCTGATGAGGAGTTCTTCCAGGTGCAAGCAGGCTTCGAGTTGTAGTAGTGTTTCGGCTTAGTTCCCAAGTCATGCTTGTGGCTTTGGACTAGTTTCCGCTTCCGCATTTTTGTAATGCAGTTGTGAACTCAGGGTCTGTCTGTAGTTCCAACGATGATTGTATCTCTACTCTTAATAAAGAGACCTCTGTTACTGTGGTATTCCTTCTTCCTGTTGTACCAACACTGTTTCCTGGGACTAGTATAGGTTTACAGGTTAATTTGGATCACCTTACTCTGGCTCTCGTCCGGGGCTAGTTTGGGGCGTGAGAAAAGATGGTATCAGAGTGCAGGCTTGGCCCTAGAACGAAACCCGACATTTAGGACGACCTTAAGGATGCTAAGTTTTAAAAAGCTACTTGCGAAAAGCTAGGTTCTCTTTTGCCTTTCCTTTCCTTATTTTATTTGCTAAAACCAGTTACTGACTTCTTCCTCTTTCAAAATTGTAGATAGCAGTCAATGCCACACACAGTTCCCGCGGCGTTGGTGAGGGTCACCACGTCAACCAGCTTAGAGACCTTGCTTGTTTCCTTGGCTTCTCTCATCCCGAGTACGCTGGGTACTCTATGGACTGCTACCCTCCTTGCTGCAAGCTGTCTGCGTATCTTTACCCTCATTGAGGTACACACGTTGCTGGGCTTCACCCTCACCAGTTCAACTTGGCCCGCCCTACACTCCAGCTTGCATACCAGGACCTCTCCTGGACCGCTCTCCGTCGTCTAGCCTACGACTACCGTCGTCGCCTCGCGGGTTTGGCCTTTCGGCTGATCCCACAGCTCCCTCCTGGTTGTACGGATAGCCGCTATCCTTGCCCGTACAGCGAGTCGCACCCTGCACTAATTCGCATGGTGGAGCTCTTCGACGCTCAGACCACTCAACACGACCTCCTCCTTGAGGCCTACCACTCTCTGGCTCGCCACTACGCCGTGCTGGAGGCCCTCCTTGCTGAGGAGGGTGTCACTTCCACGGACACTGCCTCCTGCGACTCTGGTCGCCTTTGCCACTCCAGCCACTTGTCCTTCTACAGTTCTTGTGGCTTTGCTCGCACTCCTAGTGGCCCACGCTCCCCCAGCCCGCGCATGCCGTACTCGCCAGTTTACTCCCCGTGCCCTCACCGTGTCAATCCCTCCTACACCCCAGACCACACTCTTGTCGTCAGCCGTCGTGGGCTCCGGCTGATCCGCACCACGCGCAAGCACGTTGTGGGTTCCTCCATGGTGTTCCGTTTCGACTACCCAGCTCCCACCCCGCCAGCAGGCCGTCCTGCTGCCGGTCCTCAAAAGGTTCTGCCAGTCCCTTCACGTGCACCTATCGACGTTTCTTCGACAGACGAGCCGACCACTGGAGCCAACCAGGCAGAAGGGCAATAGAGTTCATCTGCTGTAGGAGGAGTCCTTGTGCTAGACCATTTGTACCGCCGCCAACTCTTTTGGAGTCGTGGCGAGGTAGTGTGTTAGTGTGTTGTCGTGGGTGTTGTCTGGTAGTCTGTATCTCTAAGGTGGTGTGCATACAGTCAAGCTTGGCTCAGCTCTATGACTTGTCCATACCCGTTGTATCAGGTGCTTTCTAGTTTGAGAAAAGTTTTATGCCTACTGTGTGCTCTCTGTGCTCGTTTACTTTACTTCTTCGCTCTTTAAGTGTTGTTCTACCTCTCACCCGCCCTTTTCTGGGAGATTAGATGGTCGGCCATCCCCATCATGTGGCTCGTGCTCCAGCTCGTTTGGGTTATGAACCCAACAGGGAAGAACTAAAATCAGAATATGAGTTAGGCAATGAACAGATCAATGGACCAGCCCGGGCAGGGCATACGACAGGCAATGCAAATCCTGCTCAGAACTTACCTTCGCCTCCCCCACTTCAGGCTGACTATCAGCATAGAATGGCTGCTCAAACTCAAATCTTGCAAGATTTAGCTCAAGCTATCGCTGGTATTCAACAGAACTTGTAGCCTCAGGCCCCACATCTAGTGTCTTTTAATAATAACAACAATAGGTCTAAACTGACTGACTTCCTGAGATCCTGACCACCGGATTTTGAACATACCGTCGAGCCTGTCGAGGCTGACAATTGGCTAAAGGATGTTGAGAGGAAACTCAATCTGGTACAGTGTACTCCTGTGGAGAAGACCCTCTATGCTGCAAACCAGCTGAGAGGCTCTACTGTCGATTGGTGGGAGAATTATTGTAGCGCTCACCCCTATTCCACCAATATCGATTGGACAGAGTTTGCAGAGGCTTTCCAGGCAGTCCATGTGCCCGAAAATTGACATGAAGAAGGAAGAATTCAATTGACTCAAACAGGGGACAAGAAGCGTTAACGAATACCTGAGTCGCTTCAATAATTTGGCTCGGTATACCCCTGAGGAAGTGAGTACTGACAAAAAGAAAATTAGGAAGTTCCTAAAAGAAATTGTAGTGGGATTGAGAATTCAGTTGCTAGCTCATGATTTCCCCACCTTCCAACATATGGTCAACAAGGCCTTACTTCTTTAGGACGCCCGGAAGGAGGCAACTAAGGAATACAAGAAGCGCAAGTCCACTCACCAGGCAAACCCACCCCGTGAAGCGCCTCGCCCTCGGATTGGCCACCCAATGCAGTACCATCATCTTGCCCCTCAGGCAAATCACCAGGCAGGCTTCGCTCCTCGTCCGCTAATGCCACGCCCTGTTCCACCGCCACAGCAGCGTGCTCAAAGTAGCAACACTGGAGGAAATAGTGTCACCTCCTTCAAGTCGCCATCAGGATTGGCAAACGTGTGGTGCTTTACTTGCAACCAAATGGGGCACTACGCCAGGCAGTGTCCTTAGAATCAGGGAAACTCTAATTCAGGACGATCCAATGCTAGCTCCGCCAGGACCCCAGCCCCTGCTCAGTCCCGTCCATTGACTCAGGCAAGTGGACAAGGTTCTCGTGCTTCCAACAACTTTGGACGAGGCCGAGTAAACCCCATTCAAGCTGAAACCGCTCAAGAGGCACCCGACGTGGTGATGGGTATATTCTTTGTCAACTCCATACCTGCACTTGTTCTGTTTGATTTAGGAGCTTCCCATTCATTCATATCATAAGCTTTTGTGAAAAGAAATGATTGGAAAACCCAAAATTTACAAGTACCTATGGTAGTACACTTCCTTGGAAGGGATATAAGGGCAGATAAGCTATGCCCCGAGGTTAGCCTAAAAATTGAAGGGGTTAACTTCGCAGCCAAACCCATACTCCTAACTTCCCAAAGTTTGGACATCATCCTAGGGATGGATTGGTTGGCTAAACACAAGGGACAAATAGATTGCACTCAAAGAACCATCACTTTACGAGGACCCAGAGGAAAGCAAGTGTGTTTCACCCCTTCCTCTTCCAGAAATCGATCAACTCTAAATAGCCTGCAAGCCACTCCTTTGGAAATGGTATCCATAATCAATGAGTATCCCAATGTGTTCCCAGAAGAACTACCAGGCATGCCACGAGATCGAGAGATCGAGTTTTCCATAGAGCTTGCACCAAGCACCGCACCAATTGCCAAAAGACCTTACAGAATGGCCGTCAACGAATTGGCAGAAGTTTAGAAACAAATTGAAGAGTTACAAAGTAAGGGTTATGTGTGAGCCAGCTCATCCCCTTGGGGAGGCCCGATGCTCTTAGTTAAGAAAAAGGATGGCTTTGAGAGAATGGTAGTTGATGATAGAGCCCTGAATGAGGTAACCATAAAGAACAAGTACCCATTGCCTTGGATTGATGATCTGTTCGATCAGCTAGAAGGAGCAAAAGTTTTCTCCAAAATCGACTTACGATCTGGTCATCATCAACTGAAAATCAGGGCAGAAGACATTCCCAAGACTGCCTTCTCAATGCGGTACGGTCTGTACGAGTACACAGTAATGTCCCTCGGACTCACCAATGCCCTCGCTTTCTTCATGAACTTGATGAACAAGGTCTTTATGGACTACCTAGACAAGTTCGTCGTGATCTTTATTGATGATATTTTGATATACTCAAGGACTAAGCAAGATCATGTTGACCATCTAAGGATAGTGATGGAAAAGTTGAGAGAACGTCAGCTCTTTGCCAAGTTTTCGAAGTGTGAATTCTGGCTGGACAGAGTAGCCTTCCTCGGTCATGTCATCTCCACCGAAGGTGTCGAAGTGGATCCCAGCAAGGTGGAATCCGTTCTTGCTTGGAACTCACCCAAGAGTGTGTCTGAAATTTGCAGTTTCCTTGGCTTAGCTGGTTGCTACCGGAGGTTCATCGAAGGATTCTCCAAGATAGCCAGGCCGATGACCGAGCTACTAAAGAAAGAAAAGAAGTTCGTGTGGTCAGAAACATGTGAGCACAGCTTCCAAGAACTAAAGAAAAGATTGACAACCGCTCCAGTTCTCACTCTGCCAGACATCCTAAAGAATTTTGAGATCTTTTATGATGCATCAAGGCTAGGTGTAGGATGTGTCGTAACGCAAGATCGAAAGGTGGTGGCCTATGCCTCAAGACAGCTTCGACCCCATGAAGTCAACTATCCCACGCACGACCTGGAACTGGCAACAGTGGTTCATGCCCTAAAGATCTGGCGTCATTACCAGATCGGAAACCGATGTGAGGTTTACACTGATCACAAGAGCCTCAAATACATCTTCACTCAGAACGAACTAAACACAAGACAAAGAAGATGGTTAGAACTAATCAAGGATTATGATCTTGGAGTCCATTACCACCCTGGAAAAGCAAATGTGGTTGCCGATGCGTTAAGTCGCAAGACTTACTGCACTGTCACCCTAGTTTGGCCGACTCAAGACAATCTATGTCGAGAACTTGAGAAGTTGAAACTGACCATGATCCAGTCTGGAACCCTTGCCAATCTTACCGTACAACCCACCCTAGAATCTCATATTCGAGAGGCACGAAAAGAAGAAGAAAATATAAAGGAGTTAAAGGAAAAGATCCACAAGAAGAAAGTCGAAGGTTTCACTATCGATGAACAAGGCACTGTTTGGTTCGGATCCCGCATCTGTGTACCTGCCAAAAAGGAGTTGAGAGACCTCATTCTACGAGGAGCCCACGAGTCTGCTTATTCCATCCATCCTGGAAGTACCAAAATGAACCAAGATATCAAAGAATAGTTTTGGTGGGCTAGAATGAAGCGAGATGTTGCGGAATATGTGGCCTTATGCGACATATGCCAAAGAGTGAAGGCAGAACATCAGAAACCAACTGGCTTGTTACAACCCCTACAAGTCGCTGAGTGGAAATGGGAAGAGATCGATATAGACTTCATCACTGGTCTACCAAGAACCCCTAGCGGGTGTGATTCCATCTGGGTGATCGTGGACCGCCTGACTAAAGCAGCCCACTTTGTACCCGTGAAGACCACCTACGATGGGAAGAAGCTAGCAGACCTGCATATGGCCCACGTGGTTTGCAAATACGGTTGTCCAAAGAAAATCGTGTTAGATCGAGGCACTCAGTTCACCTCAAGGTTCTGACAACAGTTACACGAGGCCATGGGTATCAACCTGAATTTCAGCACCGCTTATCATCCGCAGATGGATGGTCAGGCATAACGAGTTAACCAGATCCTAGAAGACATGCTTCGTGCATGTGCCTTGGACTTTGAAGGCACATGGGATCGTCGTCTACCCTACACCGAGTTTTCATACAACAACAGTTATCAGTCCAGCATTCAGATGTCCCCGAATGAGGCCTTGCTTGGACGAAAGTGTCGCACCCCATTGTGCTGGAATGAGGTGGGCGAAGCACTAGTGTTTGGTCTTGATGTGCTTAAGGCAGCGGAAGAATAAGTCAAGTTGATCCGTGACCGTTTGAAAGCAGCACAGACTCGGCAGAAAAACTATGCAGATAACCAGAGGCATGATCTCGAGTTTGTGGTAGGAGATCACGTATACCTGCGTGTGTCCCCACTCCGTGGCCTAAAGAGGTTTGGGATGTCCGACAAGTTAGCTCCTCGCTATATCGGCCTCTACCTCGTCACCGCCAGATATGGTGAAATTGCTTATGAGCTTGAGCTGCCTGAAGGACTTGCAGACGTGCACAATATGTTTCATGTGTCTCAGTTGAAGAAATGTCTTCGTGTTCCAGAGAAACAGGTTCCCTTGGGAGACATTGAACTAGAAAGAAATTTGACTTACAAGGAAAGACTGATCAGGGTTCTTGAAGAAGCAAAACGTCAGACTCGAAGGAAGATCCTCAAATTCTACAAGATTCAGTGGAGTAATCACTCGGAGGATGAGGCAACCTAGGAACATGAAGATCACCTCTGTGTCGAGTTTCCGGAGCTGCTCCCTTAAGTGCAGAATCTCGGGGTCGGTTTGTAGCGCATGTTTCGTCGTGGCATTAGCGGGAAAACCTAATTATTAAAAACCCTATTTGCGAAGTTGCTCTCCGGTCGTGCTTCGAGTGTGTGCCAAGATTTCGTGCTCCCTCTCTGCTCAAATTCCGAAGGAATCACGAAATCAGAATTCGAATCCAAACCCTAATTCCTCCAAAAATTCAAATTCTCTGGCAAATTCTACTTGGCCTTCCTCTGCCTTCTCGGGCCGCCTTCTGGCCAGCCCATCTCACCGCTCCTCTCTCTCTTGACCTTCCCCTCTATTGGGTCACACTGTCCCGGCCTAGTCCGCGTGAGAGAGAGAGCATTGTCTCTCTCTCGTTTTCTCTCTTTCTCTCTCTCTCGCCGCTTCTCGTCGGCGCTTGCCAATTTTCGCCGCGCTCGTTGGCTCCCGCGCCTGCCGAGCGTCTTGGCCGACCGCCCGGCCATCGCCGCCGTCATCCGTTGGCGCTGATGCCGCGCCGAACGGCCCCACTGTCATCGCTGACACCATCTCTGCCCGGCCCCGCAACTTTGCGCGCGTGCGTCCAAAGGAAAGAACGGTTTTGTCTATCCTTCTCGCTCTTTCTCCCGTGCTCCTTTTCCCGTTTTGGCAAGGAGACCGCCGCCCTTTTCCCCTTCTTCTTTTTCTTTTCCCCAACCGTTGCCGACGTAACGGCTGTCGCCGCCTTGGCCACTAGCGCCGGAGAGCGCCAACTCTTCGCGCACCTCCACCGCTTCTCCCGAACCGCCTTCGCCTCCACCGACCTTGCCGCCCCTTTTAAAAGCCCGCGCCATTCCCCTTGTTTGATCGCCTTTGCTCTGTCGCCAAATACCTCTTCCAAAGCTGTCGTCTGCCGTTTTCCTCCGCTGCCACACCATTGTCATCGGTCAAGGACGTGTGAAGGGGACTCCGGGCGCCGTCTCCTTCCCCTTCCTCGGCCCGAGGCCGAGATGATAACGTCTTGCGCTGTTGGCCTCTCTTCACTGCGTCCCTCCCCGTCGCGGTATATCTCCCTCCGTATACCTAGTTCCGTCCTTCATAGGTTGCTAGCTAGCTCGCTGCCATGTATGTGTGCGTGTAGACGCCTTGGTAGCCCCTCCTTTGCTCGTCGAAGCTCGCCGCTACGCCATTGCTCCATGCTGAGCGATGTTCTCCGTCGCTGCCACGTTTTAGTGTCGCCCATGCCTTCTTATCGTGTGGATTGGACTCACGGACCCGCGTAGAGGCTCCAGTCCCGACGAATCGAACCCTCGCCGCTCCGGCGAGGAGTCCCTCTTTGCTCGCCGGTGGTAGCCGCCACCGCAATTCGCCGCCTCCGGCCCATCTCTGATGAATCCGAGCCGATGGCTCCCTTCCTCTCGTGCCGCCCTTTACTCCGGTGTTTTCCCCCTCGTCGGACTCGCTGTGCGTCGTCCCGGAGCCCGCCGCTACCGCCCACCGTCGGATGAAGTCTGTGCTTCTTCCTCCTCTAGCCATCCGATGTGGCCGCCACGTCGGCGCCACGCCATCACCCTCTCCCTCGCTCGACGCACCCGATCCACCACGGACCGCGTCACTACCATTGGGTCCCGCCCTAGCGCCCGGCACGATGGACCAGGTCCACCCGATCCGCTCTGGGCTGCTCGCGTGCGTGCGCCCGTGGGCCGCAACCGTCCTGGCCCACTCAGCCTCCCATCCCGCGGCCGCTTCACCCGCGTGGGCCGCAACTGCCCCACCCCGCTCGGCCTTCGCTCGCGACGTGCCGTGTCCATGGGCCGCCTCTCTCGTGCGCCGGCCCATTTGTTCGGCCACGCCTGTGCTAATCCTTTGGGCCACCCCTAACCGCTCGAAACAAAGTCTGATTCACGTCCCTCCTTCTTTTCTTTTTCCAAGGGATTTAATAAATATTTTTCTTTTAGACAAAAAAATCACTAAACCTTAGAAAAGTCATATCTCCTCAACCGTCTGTCCGTTTGACTCCGTTCAACTCCCAAAATTCCTCAAAAATTGAGATCTATCTAATGGCACACCTAGAGGTCATTAATAGGGCTTTCTTTGTCTATTTTGTTGAGTCGCCTCGTTTCGCATGTAGCTTCGAAGCCCGAAGACTCGTAGTGCGCGGATTTCGAGGAGGAAGCTCAAGATCTCAAGCAAGGCAAGTCACTTTTGATCAATTAAAGCCATAAATTGAAATTATGTATTTCATTTCTCAAATTATGCATTCTCTAGGTTACACATGACATTTTTGCCACGGTTGGCGATATAGCCGGCAGGCCTTACCTACTTGTTGCAATCAACCTCCTTGACTATTGAATGACCTAAACACTCTTGTCGCTAGTTATGTTAAGCCTCGGTATTCGTACCCCAAGTACGAGTACCGTGGCTCCCTTCAAATTTAAAACGATCAACTGGGTAAAACCTGGGTTTACAAAATCTTTGGAAAAACCCGACACCTAGGTCGGTGCCTTGAAAACAAAGTGAGTTTCCAAGACTCGCGGTGAGGGAGACGTGCTGGAGGTACAGTTTTCCCGTTCCCGCCTTAAGGACCGATTCCTTCGGAATTTCATCCAAACATAACATGTGCGACCACATGTGTGTAATGGGACACCCATGGCTGAGTAATTAGCTAGGCCAGAGAAATCTTGATGCCAAGAGACAAGTGGATTCGCTGGGGTTGTGTCAGGGAGGACCTCTAGGCTTCCTGGCACAGTATGGTCTGGGACCTAACCTGGTGTTGATCCGTGGGACCCCTCCCATTGGCATAAGGTGACCCTGAGTCGGCTTTCAAAATGCCTTGTCGTGAAAGCCTTAAAGTCGCCAGACGTGGCTGCGCTGCACGGGTTGGGTGACTCGGTTTAGTAACGTTGTGTGGGTAAAGTGTATCCCCCTCTGCAGAGGTTAACAAAGTGTTCGAATAGCCGTGCCCATGATCTTGGGCGGATGTGAGGTGATTCTTTAGCGTAGTTTTGTTTGACTACTGCTCTGTGAACTGCTGTTGGTGTAAGGAAATGTTAGTGATATGCCTCTGCTAGGATTGAGTCCGTCATAAAATTAAGTGTTATGCCCTTCCATATGTTCCACCAAAAGATGATGATCACCGTATGGTAGGTCTACCAAAGTAGAGTGTTATCGGTTATCGTCATTATTTGGGGTAGATGTCGGACATCTACATGCGGAAACATTTGGTTTACTTAACAAGGTTATCAAAACAGTTTTGGACCTTGGGGCATAGGTTGGGGCCGAGGCATATTGATGTCACCCAACAAACAAGAGTCACATAGCGATGTGATTAGCAAAGTGTTGCTTACCCATGTCACTCATCTCCTAGCCGTGATGCCAAAGCTCACTAGGAACTAGTGAAATGAGGATCTTGACCCACTATGTAACTTAGAGGGAGTTTTGTTGCAAAACACATAGTGGGAGTCTTTTGTTAAATAGTTTAATAAAAGATGAACATAAACATAGTGCTAAACTTTGCATATTCTTATGTTGTAGATCATGTCAACTAACGCCTCATCCAGTACTTTTAATTTGCGGTCTATTCTTGAGAAAGAAAAGCTCAATGGAACAAACTTTATGGATTGGTATCGCAACTTGAGAATTGTTCTCAAGCAAGAGCGCAAGGAGTATGTCCTTGAGTCTCCTTATCCAGATGACTTGCCTGATAATGCTACTGCGGCTGCACGGAGGGCTTATGAGAAGCAGACTAATGATTACCTCGATGTGAGCTGTCTCATGCTTGCCACAATGTCCTCTGAGCTTCAGAAGCAATATGAGAACACTGACGCCTACAATATCATTGCGGGGTTGCGTGGCATTTTTGAGAACCAAGCAAGGGCTGAGAGGTTCAACACTTCAAAGTCTTTGTTTACGTGCAGGCTTACAGAGGGGAATCCCGTCAGCCCTCATGTGATTAAGATGATTGGTTATATTGAGAGTCTGGACAAACTTGGTTTTCCCCTTAGCCAAGAGTTGGCTACTGATGTGATTCTCTAGTCGCTCCCCCCGAGCTTTGAGCCATTCATACTAAACTATCACATGAACAACATGGATAAGACCTTGGCCGAGTTGCATGGGATGCTAAAATCTGCCGAGGAAAGCATTAAGAAAAACAGCAATCATGTGATGATGATGCAGAAAGGCAAGGGCAAGCCCAATGTCAAGAAATGCGCGGTCAAAAGAAAGTTGTCTCCCGATGAGATCGCGAGCAGTTCAAAGGCCAAACAAGACAAGAAGGGCAATGCTCATCCTGAGGCTGATTGTTTCTATTGCAAGCAATCAGGGCACTGAAAAATGAACTGCCCAAAGTACTTGGAGGATCTTGAGAAGAAGAAGGGAAGTGCGACTTCCACTCCAGGTATAAATGTTATAGAGATCAATCTTGCTACTTCATCTACTGATTCATGGGTATTTGATACCGGATCGGTTGCTCACATATGCAAATCGTTGCAGGGGCTAAGAAGAAGTAGAAGTTTGAGGAGGAGCGAAGTGGATCTTCGCGTTGGCAATGGAGCAAGAGTTGCTGCGGTGACTGTTGGCACCATGTCATTGTCTTTACCTTCAGGATTAGTTTTGGAATTGAATAATTGTTATTGTGTTCCATCTCTTTTCAAGAACGTTATTTCTGCTTCATGTTTGCAAACATAAGGTTATGACTTTAAATCTGTGGACAATGGTTGTTCTCTTTATTTTAAAGATATGTTCTATTGTCATACTCCATTGCTGAATGGGTTATACGTTCTTACTCTTAAAAGGGCACCGATCTATAACATTAATACAAAGAGACAACGTCCTAATGATTTAAATCCCACGTTTATTTGGCATTGTCGCTTGGACCACATAAATGAGAAACGCATGGAGAAGCTCCATAGAAATGGTCTTCTACACTCATTTGATTTTGAATCATTTGAGACATGCGAATCTTGTTTACTTGGCAAAATGACAAAGGCTCCTTTCACTGGTCAAGGTGAACGGGCAAATGAATTGTTGGCACTCATACATACTGATGTATGTGGACCAATGAGTTCAACAGTCAGAGGTGGTTTTCAGTACTTCATAACTTTTACTGATGACTTTAGTAGATATGGGTACATCTACTTAATGAAGCATAAGTCGGAGTCCTTTGAAAAGTTCAAAGAATTCCAAAATGAAGTACAAAATCATTTAGGTAAGACAATCAAGTTTCTACGATCTGATCGTGGAGGCGAGTATTTGAGCCATGAGTTTGGTAATCATCTGAAAGATTGTGGAATTGTTCCACAATTGACTCCACCAGGGACACATTAGTAGAATGGGGTTTCTGAACGGAGGAATCGCACCTTATTAGATATGGTGCGATCCATGATGAGCCAAAGTGATCTTCCGTTGTCTATTTGGGGGTACGCTCTTAAAACAGCAGCGTTCACACTAAACAGGGTTCCATCAAAGTCTGTAGAAAAGACACCATATGAGATGTGGACAGGACACTGTCCTAGCTTGTCTTTTCTAAAGATTTGGGGGTGTGAAGCTTATGTAAAACGTTTACAATCTGATAAGCTCACTCCAAAATCTGACAAATGCTTCTTTATCGGGTATCCTAAGGAAACAAAAGGATATTACTTCTATAATCAAGAAGAAGGCAAAGTGTTTGTCGCTCGACATGGTGTTTTCTTAGAGAAGGAGTTTCTCTCAAGGAGGGACAGTGGGAGCACGGTGCAACTCGAAGAAATTCGAGAAACACCTGAAAATGTTTCAGCTTCCACAGATTCACAACAGGATGAACAAACTATTGAAGAACCTGTTGTGGATACACCTGCACCACGTAGGTCAGAGAAGTCACGTCGTGCACTTGAGCGGTACATGTTCTTGACTACTCAACATCGGGACATTATTGTTGGACAACGATGAGCCCAAGACCTATGAAGTAGCGATGGTGGGACCAGACTCTGAGAAATGGCTTGAAGCCATGAGATCTGAAATTGAATCCATGCACACCAACCAAGTTTGGAACTTGGTTGATCCCCCTGATGGTGTAAAAACCATTGAGTGCAAATGGGTTTTCAAGAAAAAGATAGACATGGATGGAAATGTTCACATCTATAAAGCGCGATTGGTGGCTAAAGGTTTCAAACAAATTCAAGGTGTTGATTATGATGAAACTTTTTCGCCCGTCGCAATGCTAAAGTCTATTCGGATAATTCTAGTAATTGCTGCATATTTCGACTATGAAATATGGCAAATGGATGTCAAAACAGCTTTCCTTAATGGAAATCTGAGTGAGGATGTGTACATGACACAGCCCACGGGTTTTGTCGATCCGCAATCAGTTGGAACGATATGCAAGCTGCAAAGATCCATTTATGGATTAAAGCAGGCATCTCAGAGTTGGAACCTTCGTTTTGATGAAGTAATCAAAGGGTTTGGTTTCATCAAAAATGAAAAAGAGCCTTGTGTTTACAAAAAGGCTAGTGGGAGCGCACTTGTATTTCTGATCTTATATGTAGATGACATATTACTGATCGAAAATGACATTCCTATGCTCGAGTCTGTTAAGTCTTATTTGAAAAATAGTTTCTCAATGAAAGACTTAGGAGAAGCGGCATATATGCTGGGCATCAAGATCTATAGAGATAGATCAAGAAGGCTAATTAGATTAAGTCAAGATACGTACATTGACAAGGTGTTAAAAAGGTTCAACATGCAGGACTCCAAGAAAGATTTCTTACCTATGTCACATGGTATAAATCTTAGCAAGAGTCAATGTCCTAGTACACCTGATGAGCGGGAGAAGATGAATGCGATTCCATATGCCTCGGCTATTGGGTCCATCATGTATGCCATGCTTTGTACACGCCCATATGTCTCGTATGCTTTAAGTGCTATGAGTAGATACCAATCAGATACAGGTGAAGGTCACTGGATTGTTGTAAAGAACATCTTGAAGTACTTAAGAAGAACTAAAGATGTGTTCCTTGTCTTTGGAGGTGAGGAAGAGCTCGTTGTAAATGGTTACACTGATGCTAGCTTCCAAACTGACAAAGACGATTTTAGATCGCAGTTTGGATTTATGTTCTGCCTGAATGGTGGTGCAGTGAGCTGGAAGAGTTCCAAGCAGGAGACGGTTGCTGATTCTACAACGGAAGCCAAGTACATAGCATCTTCTGAAGCTGCTAAAGAGGCTGTTTGGATCAAGAAATTTGTTTCTGAACTTGGTGTGATGACTAGTGCCTCCAGTCCAATGGACCTTTACTGTGACAATAGTGGGGCCATGTTTCTTTAATGTTTTGACAAAGCCGCTTCCCCAGCCAAAGCATGAGGCTCACACTAGGGCAATGGGTATTCGATACTTACATTGTTGACTCTAGTGCAAGTGGGAGACTGTTAGTGATATGCCCTAGAGGCAACATTGGGATGTTGTATATATCACAGACTATGTTTATGATTCAGTGCTTTGTTGCTTGAAATAGACATTATATTCTTAATCAATGAGTATGTGACTTATTCATGAGACTCTTAATGTTACAATGATGTTATTTCTAAATGATCCCTGATCGTATATCATATGAGGAATAAATATGATTTAAAGATCAGCATATGTATTGATTGATGATCATGTCTCATGGATCATGGTATGGAGACACCAATCAATAATATGGACATATGTTGGTGAACATATGTTGGATAGACCCGCCATGAGATACTGCAGAGATTCTATGTGTCATCAGTTGGTCTCAATTACTGTTTATGTAGAATCCTTAGACTTGAGATCATCACGGTTCCCAACATATGCAGTAGCTTATTTTGGGATTACTAAACACTACTCCGTAACTGGGTAGTTATAAAAGTAGTCTTCGGGTTTGCTATGAAATATGTAGTGGGATGTGGATGGTCAAGATAGAATTTGCCCCTCCTTGTGGGAGAGATATCTCTAGGCCCCTCGATGTAATGGATTATGGAAATGCATGGCCATGCTAGGTGATTGAGGAGTCAATCACAAGTTTATAATCCATCACGGAATTGAGAGAGCGATTGAGCTATTAAGAGGATGGCACAGGTCTCGCCTTGAGCTCAATCTATATCGTGAGGCAAAGGGATTCGTACATGAGAACATTACAGGTTCAGCCGATATGATCTTTACATATACTTTGGAGGTTAATATGCCTTGCTATGGGCCGCTATTAACAGGTTGACCGGAAAGGCGTTTCCGGGTCGCGACCAAGTATATTTGAACCTACAGGGTCGCACGCTTAACGGGTTGGGACACTCATTCGAATGTGATTCGGATGTGGGCTCAGTTCGGATAGGGATCCGAGTAGACTCCTATTGGGCTTTGGTCCACGAGGCCCAAGCAGAGAGGTCTATATATATAGAGGTGAGGGGCTGAGGGAGAAAATCATCTGTTCATCTCGAGCATAACCCTAGCCGCCACCTCCAGAGCCAAACCCTAGTCGCTCCCGAGTGCTAGCACACTTGCAATCGGTGCTCTAGCCCCGTACGTGTGGATACCGGTGGAGGCGCTGCTCGTTGCGGTGCAGATTGCCTCTCCAACTCTACTTCCGCTGCGCTGCGCGTCTAGTGGTAACGATCCATGATTCTATCTTCGCATGATGTCCTGGTGTGCGCGGTAGAAAAGTTTTGTTTTCTGCTATCGTAGCCTTCGCACTATCCTTTAGGAAATCCTTCCAAATACTTGGCTTATGGCTGTCACGAACAGCAGGACTCGCGAGGTCCGTATAACTGTTGGCAGGGAGCCACTCATGCTGATGAAATCAATACATACATTTCACTACTCTGGCCGGATGAGACGCACTTTCTCGTCCGAGTAGTTGAGAAGCACTCACTTAGTTGATTTCGAAAGCTTTAAACTAAAACTAAACACGAAAATAACCAGCCTTCCTTTGAAGCTTGCATTAAAACACTTAATTTTCATGGCTTGCTAAGTATTCATGTACTCACCCTTGCTCTACTTAATTATCCCCCAGTCTTCGAAGAGGAAGAGATGGATCCAGCTGATGAGGAGTTCTTCCAGGTACAAGCAGACTTCGAGTTGTAGTAGTGTTTCGGCTTAGTTCCCAAGTCATGCTTGTGGCTTTGGGCTAGTCTCTGCTTCCGCATTTTTGTGATGCAGTTGTGAACTCAAGGTCTGTCTGCAGTTCCAACGATGATTGTATCTCTACTCTTAATAAAGAGATATCTGTTGCTGTGATATTCCTTCTTCCTATTATACAGTACTATTTCCTAGGACTGGTACAGATTTACAGGTTAATTTGGATCGCCTTACTCCGGTTCCCGTCCGAGACTAGTTTGGGACGTGACATTTACTCAATTTCAAACAATCCTATGATAGCATAAGAATCAGATCTTTGCCATACACTCTAACAGTAATAAAGAAAGGAAACGATAGCTATCGCATTAGCCCTAATCAAATACCACAGGAGATTGCTGTAGATTATGCGTAGGTCTCTTGCCCCTTTATAGAAAAAGAGGGAGATTGTTGTAGGCAAGATTTGGAGACAAATCTCTTTGTTTAGACTTTTTGTTCATCTAAGGAAGTTAAAAGTCAAAACAGGCCATGTCAGGGCATCAAACTTTCTGGCCTAGCTTATGCATTTCAGCCCCGTTGCTAGTGCGCTGACAGGTGATTAAAATGAGCCAAGAAGAATGTGCTGATTAATTAATTAGGAAATCGCTGTTTGCCTAGCTTGTTCACTTTAGTGGTGCACACATTACATTAGCCACTACTCACTGTCACTAGCGCGTGTTACCTAGTAAATTGCTAATTAATGACATCAGGAGAGCAGAAAGTGTACTACCTGATATTATTGTGGGTTAAAAGAACGCGGAGATCTCTCAATTTTCAGCCATTCCAATCATGTAAAGCACTAAACAAAGAGCATGCATGATCTTATCCATCTAATCGCTGTCACTCGGTGTTATTTGTGCTGCTAATTAATATAAATTAACTAACTGAGACCTAAGCTAGCAGCCGATATGTATGAACTTCCATGTCAATAGGGCTAGTGTTTTCGCACCATACATTTCACAATCATCTAGATTAGATTTTCTCTGAATTGGGCCGGGTCATCCTACCTATAGCTGAGTTCTTTCTTCTCTCTGTGCCTGAGCAACTATGGGCATCATCAATTTCCACCAACAAAAAAGTGCATTATACCTATCAAGAGAAAGGGGGTCTCCACCCGTACCCCCTCAAACTAAAAGACTTCAGAAAGGCGCAGGAAACGGAAAGTCCAATGCTTGTCCGCAACAAATCAGTGCAAAGTCGCTGTGAGGTTGTGAAATCGACAATTCATGGGGCAAGTTGCACCTTATTGCGTCGTTGTGGATCTCCTGATCACGAATTTCTCTTTCGTCGATCGTTGCCACAGCTAGAGCCCAGAAGCTGCTGCAACTAGTCAAAGTGGCACGTTGTACTCGCGCATATCGCTCACCTTAAAATTGCCTTATGGATGTATGGTATTATCCATTGGCCAGATATATATATATGTATATGCCCTTTTCTTTCTCGTGTGCCAGATTGAACATGAGAAAAGTAGCTAGGTACCCCCAAAAAATAAAGAAAAGTAGCTATAGGTATACTAGGTATGTGTTAACAGTACTACTCGTCAATTGGTGCGTTGGATCTTATTTTTGCAAGGACATTGTTGTTGGTGTGCCAGGTTGAACATGAGAAATTTTAATTATTAATTAAAATTTTAATGTATATTGAATACATTAGTTGTTTCGTGAATTATAGTTGTCTAGATTAAAAAAGAGTCCATATCAATTACTACAATTTAATACTTCGTAATTTTTAAATTTGAGACTAAACAACGAAAAACTAAGTTGAGAGTTTAAAATGAACACAATGCAACTTCATATTTATTAATTTCAAATTTATAAATTACTAAATTATAGGAACTAAACTAATGAGTCCTCTCTATTTTCAATAGTATATTTTACTTAACACTGATTTTTATGTGATCTACAGATTTTTGGTAATACTACATATCTAACCAACATCAGATTTTTTTGATCAACATGAAAGTTTTTTTAAGTATTCCAGTTACTATAGCTATAGATAGCTAGTGAGACTATGGATAAATCATCAGCTGATAACAGACAAAACCTCACCGTTTTTCTCGTTTTTTGGGATTTTTTTTGGCTCCCTAGAATGATGACATGTATTTTTATAGAGTTTTTGTCTCTTTTGGACGGGTGAGCAAAACTGGATGTACGCAGTTATCTAATTGTCTATATATATATATATATATATATATATATATATATATATATAGATAGATAGATAGATAGAAGATAGATAGATAGATAGATAGATAGATACATAGCTATATGCATAAACATATCAAATCGTCAGTTTTGCATCCAGCATAGACTGTGCAGTTGTAGATTTGTACTCATCCTGTCTTAGGAAAAAAACAACTTCTGGGAAAGTTGGGTTTTCTGAGATGAAGTAGTGGTCTCTTAATTATCGTCTGTAAAGAGTAAACTGTCACTTAAAAAGAAAAAGAAATGTCTAGCTACCATGCATTGCGGGTCGTCACAGTCAGCTGCATAACCATGCTTAACTAGTTTGGTTTTATCAGCTCATATATATATGTGCCATGTCATACAGTAATGGAGAGCAGGTGCTATCTTTTTAAGGCTTGCTAGCAATGGGTTTGTTCGACTGCATGGGTTGTGGCCGCGCCGCAGCCAACACGAACAATGCGGTACATCGGGTTGCGTAGCAGCTGCCTGCTTGTCAAATAACGCTAATATTATGCTAAATATAATTACAAATACAATAAACACATGCATATAACAGAGGAGAATATTTCTTTTGATGAAAATAATAGCATAGATTATTAGTTGAGGTTATCCCATACACATTACTAATTAATTCAAGAAGAGATCGACATATACCATGCTTTATAACGATGAGCTCGTTGTCTCTTCTCCAGGCTAGATTTTTTCGCCAGGTAAAAAAAAAAGACTATTTTTCGATTTGTGTTTGTCATCCCTTCAGTTTTAGACATATATCGGTACCATTCCAATTTTATCGAGCATCTACAGAGAAAGATCATCGTCTCTTGAATCTTATTTCTGCGATAATGCGCCACGGTCAATACTTATAAAGCTATCTTTTTGCCTTTTTTCTCTCCCATATCAGCATAAATCCAACTTTGGTATTTGCCTAAAGACGGCACGATATGCAATTGTGGTTGACATAGGAGTATACTTGTCAACTGACACAGGCAGTCTTACACTACAAACTACCTTAGTGACGACCATGCATGTGATCGATGGTGATGGACCACTGTACTCGTGATCCCTCGCGTAAGCTAGCCCAAAGTGCCCCAAAGCACGCATCACACATACTGTTCTTTCGGGGATATGATCGAGCGAGGTGTGTGATGAGAAGGTTCGAGGATGCTTCCATGGGAATTTGGGGCTCCGGTTCGGCTGGGTTCCACATGCAAACGAGCTTACGGCCTTACCAGCTTGGCGCGCGGAAGTCACGAGCCCTCCTCGCAGTCTCAGCCACTAGCTTTGGCTAAGCACCTATATCTATCTAGTACTAGTAGGAGTAGCAATCTAGCTGCAGAATACTTGTATGTGCCTCTCCACATCTCAGTAGGTTCAGGCGCCACGATACAGTGCGCAGTGTTCCCACACGCCAAGGAAAAATCCTACCTGCCCCTGCCCGCCCGCCCGACTGCATGCGTGTGCGCGCGCACATGCGGGATTTCTCCGGCACCGCGCGCGAGATCATGGCGCGCGCGCTGGCGAGGTAAATGTGCGCGCGCGGGGGCTGGGATGAAGTTGCATGGCTTTGCCTTCGGC
Source organism: Oryza officinalis (assembly GCA_008326285.1). Lineage (NCBI taxonomy): Eukaryota > Viridiplantae > Streptophyta > Magnoliopsida > Poales > Poaceae > Oryza > Oryza officinalis. Next base: position 20,990,938 of record BDMV01000003.1, on the reverse strand, counting down.
AGCAGGGCAGCATGCGATGCGATGCGATGCGATGCGATTTGATCAGGTGGGCAACTTGACCACGTACCGACTTGCGTACGGCCTTCGGGAACGTGGGATCGGCGCGCCATGCATAATATTGATTGACAATACCACACTAACTAAAACGATAGAGCGCGCGCACGTTTTGTGCAGTGATCATATAGTATTACACGATCTCGAGTGATCGATCAACGTCAGTACTTCACTTCGGAGCATCAATCTCCCGGTGCTCAACAGCTCGAACTTACGCCTCGACGTGTCGCCGTAGTACGCACCTTGGCACGTCGAGTCCAGCCGGGGGTCCCTGCGCTCTCTACCGTGGAGTCTAAAACGACTAGTGGCTTAATTAACTGGTGGATTTAATTATTATGTGATCCAAGAGAATAATTTCTATGAAAAATATTAAAATCCTAACCCATGAGATACATACATGCATGAAAACTTTTAATAACACCTTTACTAGTTCTAAAAGAATGAGCCACTTTAAAAAGATGAGTTCTCGCCTAGCCACCTGAACAATTGGTGTGAAAAGCGCCCATTTGCCTCGTCGAGCATGGACGAGTTGTTTTTAGAACTCGCTGGATTACCGTTGTCTCCTTCACCGGATTATATTGTATCATCGTACTTGGTCTTATTGGATTGTACTGCGTTAAAACTCACTGGATTAGATTGTGCTTGATCATTGCATGTAGTCTCACCGGATTTGCCGTTGCCCCTCCCTTGTACTGCGTCATTGTACTTAGTCTCTCCGGATTGTACCGTATCATCAACATCGGAATGTCCACTATCTCCTATGTAATGCATCGTCACACGTAGTCTATTTTATTCAGTTAGAATAATTTACCATTTTAACTATGTACCGTGCACAGGTTCATCAAGGTTATTCTTTTTTAAGACCATAGGCAAAATTACCTTGTTCCTATCGGAAGCAAATTAATTAAAAGAATCCGCTGTGTCCTCTGTCTTATGTTGTCACACGTAGTCTACTCATTCCCGTCCAAATAATTTAGCACTTTAAATAACTACAGTGTACGGTTTCGTCCAGATTAACAAATATCATTCTTTTGTAGGCAGCCATTTGTAGGCCATAGGCAAAAATTCCCTGTTTCTATCAGAAGCAAATTAAAGGAATTTATTATTTTATTAGACCGGAGATGATTGGATACAGTTATTAATTATCATTTACCACGTGATTGATTAACTTTTAACTATCTCATGGTCATCACACCGGCACGTAATCATGGCAAGCGCGACCGTAGTAACAAAACAACGAAAAGGACAAGTGAGCAGGGGCGCACATTATATTACGTACGTATGTCAAAGGTCCAACAACGGTAAGTGCCATTGGTAAATTAATTAGCTCGTTCAACACGACAGGCATCGGTACGTATTCCGTAGTTTCTACTAGTAGTATTAGCGAAGAGAGTGATGTTCGATTAGTTCGCTCGCCAGGTGGGGGCGCGCCACTCTATCAGTCGGCTTGGGAGACATTTTTATGCTGCGGTTTATAGCCGAGGATACTTGACCAAAGTAACAAAAGGCAATTTAGAGTAATTTTTTTATACTTGTACTTTTACTAATTAAAAATATAAGGTCAAAAGCGAGAAATCGCCAAAATGAAACCTTCAAATTAAGTTTTAAATTCAAAATTAACTGCAGCGCAAATTTAACCGCCTTTATGCCTGTTGATGCATCTTGGTGGTGGAGAGAAGGCGAGACTCAAGCCCAGCACGGCCCGAGGTCCAATTATTGAGTCTCAATTTTGCGGTAAAATTTTCACCAGCGTGCTGGATGTTTTTAGTATATGGGCCATGTAAGCCCAGTGTCTTGAGGCCCAAATAGACTTCAATTTTTTTCCTTTTAAGGCAAAATAGACTTCCGTTCTGTGACTCGAGTCAAAACGGGGGTACCTTACACAAATTGGTCATGGGAATCAAAGATTGTCAAATTGCGGTCAAGTATAAAACAGTTGTAAGAAAAAAAAGGTCAAGTATAAAACTTTTTGCTAGTGGGTCATGTCTTTGATTGCTGGATCTTGGCCAAGTTGAAAGTGGGGGTGAAAATCATATAAGAGTACAAAAGAGCTTGGTCGATGGGAGTGGATTACAAGTATGTTTAAATCAAGGCAGTGGATTACTGGATTTTGACAAACCCATAGTGACTTGATTTCGGATGATTTATATGTTTTGATTAAGAAAACCCGAAATTCTCTGCTTTTGAATCATGCCAATTAATTCCAGGGTTGAAGGCAGAGGTGCTTTGCTCAATTGCTCGTCAATTCCAACACGAATTCTGCTTCTCCTCCTGTGCGGGCACGCCACCCACGACTCACCCGCCACATGTTTGGCTCCCGCGGCTCTGTGTTAATTACGGGCAGAATAACCTCCATATACGTGGCCACTCCTACGCCGTCCGATCTCGCGGTTGCCCTAAGGTTAACACTTTCCCAAAACCGAAACTACCCCATCGTTAACGAGTTGATCGCAGTTGCCATTACCCGTTCGCGCGACTCCGTCGGCGAATCGAATCCCCCACCGAATCCGATCGAACGAAGGCAGCGGGATTTCTTCTTCCGCAATCCAAATCGCCACCAATGGCGGCCGCCGCCATCTCCCACCTCCGCCGCGGCGTGCCGCGCCACGCCCACGCGCTCCTCTACCTCTCGACCCGCCGCTTCTCCTCCTCCGCCGCCGCGGGGGTGGCGCCCCTCGCCGCGGTCGCCGCCTCAGCCCGCCGCCTTCTCTCCACGTCGGTGGACTCCGGCCCGTCCTCAACGAGGGAGAGCTACAAGCCGCCGCTCTTCGACCCCTTCCGCGCCGCCAACCTCGCCTCGTCGGCCCCGCCGCTGGAGTCGCCCCCCATCGAGGAGCCTCCCAATGATGCGCCTCCCCCGGAGGAAGAGCCTGGGCTACCCGCGCCCGAGAAGGATCCGGTGGCCTGCCAGCATGAGTTGGAGGGTCTGAAGGCCTGGGTGGAGACGGTGAGGAGCAGGGAGGAGTCGACGCCGGAGAAGGAGGCGTGGAGCCTGCTCGGCCGCTCGGTCGTGAACTACTGCGGCACCGCCGTGGGGACGGTGGCGGCGAACGACCCGTCCACGGCGAGCCAGATGCTCAATTACGACCAGGTGTTCATTAGAGACTTTATCCCGTCGGCCATCGCGTTCCTCCTCAAGGGCGAGGGGGACATCGTGAAGAACTTCCTGCTCCACACTTTGCAACTCCAGGTCAGTCGCCCAAACAAACATCGGAATAAATGCTACGTTACCCGTGGCAGTACATTCATGCATCTTCGGTTTAAATGTAGCCGTGGTAGTAATGTGCAGTGCGCTATTAAAATGTTATTATGGATCAAGAAACACAAACTCTCATGCAATTTCAGTGTGACGACAGTGGAAAGAGAAAATCTTCTGTACAAAGTATACCTCATAGCTCATATTAGCTTTCTAGATAACAACAGCAATTGTTCTAATAAACTCTCAAGTAGATTATGATCCTTGCATCTCTTGCAACAATGCCAATTATTCTTGCACCAGAAACTTGCATAAAAAACTTGAGTATTAAATAACACAAAAATACTGTAATTTACAACCTGACGTAATTTTGGTGGGACTTCAAACAACGACTTGTTTAAGGGTATAGGGATTTTGAAGGATCTGAATCTATGTGCTTTGTATATTTGCTAAATTGCCACTAATGTACATTTGTCATGATATATGCCTCTGTTATACTATAATAATACTAAAATATTGTTGCGACAGTACCTTGAGTATGAACTTTCTTGTTTGTTGATATAAAAATTCATTATGGTTTATTTAAATGTAGCTATTGGAGTAGATATGTTTTTTTTTTCATTTTTGGCAAGGGTGCATGACTTGAGGAGGTTATCATTTAGTTCTTTTCCTAGGCTCATTCCTAGTGATATGACCATACTGGTCTCAGCTTTGGCATAAAATAAATTTTTAATTGTTCTTTATTCATATGCAAGGCATAACATTTAGTACTACATACTAAGCTGCATCTAAAATTAGAACACAATATGATTAATAATTCATGCAAGACAACATTTCTGGATGACCAAGTTTGCCACCAATACTCAAGAGGTCAAGAATCATTATTATGTTAGTTGGTATGGCCTTCTATAGGTGGTGCTACATGGTTGTCTACTTGTCTATACACATGAGCTTGTTATGGCATAAGGGACAGGGGCAAGAAATGATGTTACCATTTAGCATCACAACTTCACAACTGCTAGCCATAATCCATTCAAATAAAAAGGAAGAAGAGTACCACACTACTTCGAGACAGCTAGAGCACCGTATTCTGTAGTGAGGGCTCCACAAAGAGATACCACGTTGCAAATCTGGGATACGCGAACACCAAAATTTGTGTTGTGTTCTATATCTGAAATATTACCAACTGACTTTGGGACACTGTTAAAAATCACTTACTACTTTAGTTGGTTTTTGTAAGGTGGTTAATACTGGTTTAACAGTCTAGTACAAGTATGTTCTAAGCTCAACTAACAAGTCACAACATGAATATGTTCTTTTGAAAAGAAAATACATACTTATCCTTATGCTGGAAACATGTTCCATTACTTCAAAAATAGGTCCACTAGCGTATGCAAACCTCTGAACCAGTATCGACCGATTTTCCATGGTCTATGTATCTATTTACAGGATAGTTTAAGATGCTGCATTTGTCATGATTCATCACATTACGCTGCTAGCTATGGTAGGCTTGGTAGCTGAAGAATTGAGTTCTTTCTTTTATTTTATTTTCTTTTATTTTGTATCGTTCTTCAGATATATAAATTATGATGATCAATGGTGTTTTTTGAAAGAAAAGTCTCTGTTTTTTTAACCTATCAGAGTTGGGAGAAGACAGTTGATTGCTACAGTCCTGGTCAGGGATTGATGCCTGCTAGTTTCAAAGTTAGATCCATACCTTTAGATGGAAACAGTGAAGCATTTGAGGAGGTTCTTGACCCTGACTTTGGAGAGTCAGCCATTGGACGTGTAGCACCAGTTGATTCGGGTGAGTAAGCTAGACAAACTCATATTATACTTTTGAAGATAATACTTATTTCGTAGATATTTTATACCATCCTCTGTTTATAAGGTCTTTGGTGGATAATCCTGTTGCGGGCATATGGTAAAATTACTGGAGACTATGCACTACAAGAAAGGGTTGATGTGCAGACAGGCATCAGACTGATCCTGAATTTATGCTTGTCTGATGGATTTGACATGTTCCCGACATTGTTAGTCACTGATGGATCATGTATGATCGATCGACGGATGGGAATCCATGGGCATCCTCTTGAGATTCAGGTAAGCTAATGCTTGATATTTGATTTTGACATACTCATGCTTTCAGTAGTTACCGGACTGGTGTTTTTCTTCACTGCAAGTCCTACTCACAACTCAAATGTAGTGGTATTTGACCTAGCAGTATCTATTTTGCAGTCTTTATTCTATTCTGCTTTGCGTTGTGCCCGGGAAATGGTCAATGTAAATGATGGATCTAACAGCCTGATCCGTGCCATCAACAACAGGCTCAGTGCTTTATCGTTTCACATAAGAGAGTACTATTGGGTTGATATGAAGAAGATAAATGAAATTTATCGCTATAAAACTGAAGAGTACTCCCATGATGCTATTAATAAGTTCAATATCTACCCAGAACAAATACCTTCATGGCTTGCAGATTGGATTCCTGAAAAGGGTGGTTACCTTATAGGAAATCTACAACCAGCTCACATGGATTTCAGGTTTTTTTCTCTTGGAAATCTATGGGCAATTATCTCTTCTCTAGCTACTCAAAGGCAAGCAGAGGGTATCCTGAACCTCATTGAAGCCAAATGGGAGGATATAGTTGCAAATATGCCACTCAAGATATGCTACCCTGCTCTAGAGTATGAGGAATGGCGTATCATCACTGGCAGTGACCCTAAAAACACGTAAGCAACTAAAAAGCTCTTTTTTACGATGACTATATCATTTGTTTTGTGCAGATATTGAAACCTAAATTTGTCAGAAAGTACTATTAACATTAACAAGATTGCATTGCTTTAGTATTTGAGTTTAACTTTTTATACCTTTGTTATTGCATACAGGCCCTGGTCGTATCATAATGGTGGATCTTGGCCTACATTGCTATGGCAGGTACATTTGATATATCACTAACTTTGTTAACGCTTCCATTATTTTTCCACCGATTGTAAGTTTAATCATTTGCATTTGTTAATTTAGTTCACTCTAGCCTGTATCAAGATGGGTAGGCGTGACTTAGCACAGCGAGCCGTTGAAGTTGCAGAAAAGAGGCTCTCAGATGACAAGTGGCCAGAATATTACGACACAAGGACAGGAAGGTTCATTGGGAAGCAGTCGAGGCTATATCAAACTTGGACGATTGCTGGATACCTTAGCTCTAAAATGCTTTTAGACTGTCCAGAATTGGCATCCATATTGATATGTGAGGAAGATCTCGAGCTGCTGGAAGGCTGTGCATGCAGCGTGGACAAGAGTGCACGAACCAAATGCTCCCGTCGTGCGGCAAGGTCGCAGGTTCTTGTGTAGTAACCACAATTGGTGCTTGACTACCAAGATCAGTGCTCATTCTACTTCGTTGTATTTTTACGTTGCTCTAGTTAGCCTAGTTACTTCACCAGGGTGGCCACCTATGCCGGTTATTTTGGCCAGTTTGTGGTTAATCCATTGACAACCGCTTATATGTACATTTTACCAAATCAAGATTGCATACTATACAAAGCCGATCAACTCAAGTTGATTGGCCGTTTGTAATCTGACAGGATGTAAATATTGCCACTTTGTAATCAATATATGGGCGAATGTTTCTGACAGTGTTCTTGCTCTTGCCTCTGAGGCCCCAGAAGTGATGAGGGCCAGACATGCCGTCCAGCTGTTGCATCCAGCAATGTTTAGGAGCAAGCAGTCATGGGTCCAACTGTCAGGTCCGTATATTCATACCGATTAAGGTCTTCCCAGCCAGCTAATGTGTGCATCCTGTCCTGTTCAAACGTCGAGTAGTAAATACTCGATTGCACTCAAGATCTGAAATTGTTCTTTTTTTCACTGATGCTCCCTCTTCAACATCCCTGATTGGTCCGTGCATCCTCTGCCACTTAAAAGAACAGTAAAAATTCATATCTGGAGTACTTACTCTAATTGCTGCTGCAATCTAATGGCTTTCCGGGGAAAAAAATCGCATTAAGTTAAATGCTTTGGACATACTCGGTCTTAATTTTGCTCTGCGGTGCGTATAGAGCATTTAACTTCTGCACAAACTGACTTGACAAATGGTGACCACTGAGTCTGCCTGGCCACTTTTAAATGCACTTACATTGCACGGCTTTCACTTAATATGTAGGTGTTTTGTTACTGTTTGTTGATCAGAAGTTCATAACACAATCATGGCTTTGCATACTACTAGCTATAGAGGGTTCCCCCTTTCAAAATGCACTGGGAGGGCACAGTTGCTACCCTGCTGATCTTCTCTGTCATTTATGTCTTGTTCACATCACCCGTATGAGCCAGGCGGTTCCTGCAACTGCGAGGTCTCCCTTGCAGGAACAAATAAGATCCAGGCAGGATCTTTAGCTTTGCAATTGGTTTGTTTTGAATGAATGGTAGCAACTCTAGGAACTGCAATATTTATGGTGCAATTTTATGATCATACGTTACCCATTTATGGTCATTTCATGATGCATCACTGGGCTGCTCTGCAGGATCAGCTGAATACAGTGGTGGGGTAACAGAAGAGCATTCAACAAAATCTGGAGGACGTAAGAAGAAGAAACTAAAGTATAGACATTGATGCAGGACTTATAGTGTATTTACATTAAACTATAGGTCATGGAGTGTCATAAATCGATGTCATTTGAGGAGGTTTTTTTTTTTTTTTGGGGGNGAGAAGTTTGTAACTGTACCTACCTTATTGATTTCTACTGCCAAGAAAGTGTGTGGCTATCTTTTGAGGACACCCACAATGTGAGAATAAGAGAGAGCATTATACCTATAAAGTCTACTTATACACTGTGGAGGTAGTCTTTATAGGAAGATTTTGGTTGAGTTAGCCTTCGGGAACACCTGCGGGTGCCGTTGCCGGAGATCCGCCCACAAACATTGTCTCCGACGTCGTCAGATCCGCCCGCTCGCACCGCCGAAGCAACCATCGCCGTCGTTGCCGAAGCTGCCTACAATCGCCGCCGCAATCTTTGTTGCCGTCACCGAAGCCGCTTGCAACCGCCACCGCAATCTTCCTCGCTGTTGCCGAAGCGGTCGGATCCGCCCGCGACCGTGGGCGCCGTCGCCAAAGCCTTCACCGCCGCTAGATCCGCCTGCTGCTGCAGGCTTCGCCACTGAAGCCGCTGTCGTTGCCGCTGGATTTGCGCGTCGCCACCGCACTGCTACAAAATTAATTTTTCATGGCGTCAACCTATTTTTTTTTTCTCTGATGGCCATATGCAAAAACCGCCAGCGAAATTGTTACGAGGGGTGGGGGGCTAAGGACCATCAGCAAAAATTGCTGACGGTTGAGTTAAATAGACCGCGAGCGATGATGTAGCTATTTTCACTAACGGCTCACTTAAACAACCGCCAGCGAAAATCGATTTTCGTTGGCGATAGCTAAAGAGCACCGCTTGCATAATTGACAATTGCTCATCACCACTCGTGCGTTGGCTTTTTTTTAATGAACACACGCCAAATTCACCCCTCTCCCTCTCTCTCTCCTTCCAAATCCACCCCTTTCCCAGATCCAAAATTTGTTTCTCTCTCTCGATTCGGTGGGCGACGGCACGGGGTAGCGGGGGAGAGGGTGGCTCGGCGGCAGCGCGGGGTGGCGGTGCTCAGCCACAGCGGCCCGAGGGAGGGGGTTGCTCGGCAGCGGTGCGCGGGGTGGTGGTGCTCGGCCGCCTCTCTCCCACCTCTTCAACCTCCAGCGCACACCTCGTGCAGAAGTTGCGGGGGCAACGGCAGGGAAGGGGTGGCGACTGGCTGCGGCAAAGGATGAGGGCGATGGCGGCTCCGGGACAAGGAGGACCCTGACGACCGCGACGGCGATGGCTACCCCGTCGAGGCCGAGACGGTGACGGCTTGTCTTCTCCGCCTACTCCGTCGCGGCAGATCTGGCGATGGTGACATCTCCGCATACTCCAACACAGTGTGTGTTTATCTCGGACGATGACAGCGACAACGAGGAGGACCCGGCGGTGAGACTCGAGCCTAGACTGCCAGATCTAGCGGTGGTGGTGCTTGGGACCGCCAGATCTGGGGACGACAGCGGTCAAAGAAGATGGCGGCCCTCGGTGACGACGGCTCCACATGTAGGCTCGGCGACGGTGGCCCTTTGTGGCGACGGCTCCGTGTGCAGCTCGGCGACGATGGCCCTCGGTGGCTAGGGTTGCGGCCGGCTCGGCTCGACGACGACGGTGGCCCTCTCGCAGCTCGGGTTCCTGCTTCATGGATTTGTGAATTTGGGATGACTGTGACTTTGGGACAGGGATTTGTGAATTTGGGATAGGGATTTGGGGATCTTGATTTTTTTCTCCTAAAAACATTTTCGCTAACGGGTCTCTTTAAGTGTCGCCAACGAAAATTGTATTTTCACCGGCGGCCTTCTTAGCTTCGCCACCTGCAAAAATTGTGTCCACTGGCGGCGTTTGGCCGCCAACGAAAATTCGTTATTTTCACTGGCCTTAAGTCGCTGGCGGCGACGTTGGCCGCTAGCAAAAACTTGATCTGGCCGCCAGGAAAAAGCTGATTTGTAGTAGTGCTGCCAGATCCACTCGCGACCACGCGCGCCGCCGCCAAAGATGCCTGTGACCACCACCGGATCGGCCCGCTTCCACGCGCGTCGCTGTAGCTGCGTCCGCCTGCTTGGTGTGGGGAAAGTTCGGGTGAAGTGGGTAGTTGGACGTGGGGTCCATCTTATCCCAGTGAACCCCACTTAGGCTGTGTTCTTTAGCCTACACTCCCAACTCATCTTTCTCTTTTTTCGCGCGCACGCTTTTCAAACTGTTAAACGGTATATTTTTTAAAAAAGTTTTTATACAAAAGTTGCTTTTAAAATCATATTAATTCATTTTTCAAAAAATAATTAGCAAATACTTAATTAATCATACACTAATAAACCGTTCCGTTTTGCGTGCTAGGAGGGTGAGTTTTCAACTCAAAATATCGAACACAGCCTTAGGACCCACTATAATACCCACTTGGACATTATACATTGTTGTTGCCCTGGGAACCATGTTGCAAGAGTTCACTTTTCAAAGAAGATGCAAAAGATATGGACCATTAGGCTGTGTTCGTTTGGGAGATTTGAGAAAATATTCCTTCCGTATGAAAAACGGAGTGATTCATTAGCACATGATTAATTAAGTATTTACTAATTTTTTTTAAAAATGAATTAATATGATTTTTTAAAACAACTTTCGTATAGAAACATTTTGCAAAAAAACATACCGTTTAGCAGTTTGAAAAGCGTGCGCGCGGAAAAAGAGATGTGAATTGAAAAAGTTGGGTAAAGAGCTCACCCTAAATCTCGAGCCGTTTGCATGCATGCATTAGATTTTGACTAGTCGGGTTGCTGCGGCAGTAATACCCTCCAGAGTCTTGCATGCTTTCAATGCCTGTTCGGAGTCTCCCTGTTGGGCAAAGTTTAAAATGCAGTAGCATTTCTTTTTCTTTGCTACTAACTCGTCACTGCTCCTGTTCTTGCAACTGTTTCTGGACATGGCGTGGATTCCTGCATATCTGTTGCTTGCGCACAGTGGCTGCTCGCTTCACTGTTTGAATTCAATCCATTTTGTCCACTTACTACTAACTTCTGAGCTGAAAAAACTCAGGCTTTGCGCCCTTAGCCTTAGCAAGCATGCATGCATGCATGACAACCTTCAATCGTTTTGGTGCGTAAATGTCGCTGCGTCTACAATCCTCCAGCAGAGGGAGAGAGCAAAAAGGCATTTAAGGACAAAACTATACCCCCTGTGTGTAGCAGCTGTCCAATTGTGCCAGGGTATATAGGGGGAATTGTTATTTCTCTTTAGAGGGGACAGATGGTGGTGGTGGGTACCTCATAAATGTCCATAGAGCTTCATGGGTGTCATGTTTAGACTGTTTCCATATAATCTCCATCAACCAATCTTTCATCTCTAGAAGTAAAAATACTTTATGAAATTAAAGAACACAGGCTATCAGGGGACCTTTATTAGTTGATTCAATTTACTAAATGTTTCACCTTGCTCTGTGTTCTCTGTTATCTTCCTATAGCTGGGACTTTTGAAACCTGTTCTTTCAAACTATACCAATGTTTATCCGGTGGATAAAAAGCTATCTCTAGTCAGGAATGCCATTGCTTGTTGGCTTGTTGCTTCTTGCATCTTAAAAAATATGTACAAAAAAGAATGTAGTGTTTTTACCTTTTGTGATATTGATGACGCTTAAAACTTGAAAGGAGGTGGACTGAGGAGCATTGTTCCTGTAGTATTTTTTTTTCGGATTAAATCCCTGTCTACCATTAAAATTTTGCCTAATCTCATGTTTGTCGCTGAAAGTGGCAAAAATATGATATGAAATTTGAAGTGCCACATATGGAATTGAGATGATAGACCTCATATAACTTGATAACAGCTTGAGTATTTGCATTGACTTTCAGGTTCCTTTTGAAACGTAGAATTGAAAAAACGCAGGAATAGAAAAAAAACAAAAGAACAGGATAGGAATACATGCACAAAAAGAGGATTGAAAACACATGAATTTTGTGAAAATGGGTGTTTGATTTGTCATGCTTCCTGGAGACTATATATATCTTGCCGTATTTTGAATTCTGATGTGTAGATTAAGGGCTCCTTTTTAGAATCTGGATTTCTAAATCGCATGAACAAGTAAACCGTAGGAATAGGACGTCACGCACTTATAATTCCTATAGGGTTTCAGAACACAGGCAGTTTATGCGCTTGGATGGTTCATAGGAAATAAAATATAGGAACTTTGGAGGAAATTGTTTTGTGGAAGAGAGATACTAGAGAGAGAGAGTGCATGAGACTTCTCGAAGGAAAATAAAAACATGAGGTATGAGCTCATGCTTAGATTTTTAAGGATGAGTTCTTTACCCAACTTTCCCAACTCATATCTCTTTTTTCGTGCGCACGCTTTTCAAACTGTTAAACGGTGTGTTTTTTGCAAAAAGTTTGTATACGAAAGCTGTTTTAAAAAATCATATTAATCCATTTTTTTAAAAAAAATTAGTGAATACTTAATTAATCATATGCTAATGAGTCGCTTCGTTTTCCGTGCGGAGAAAATATTTTCCCAAAGCCTCCCAAACGAACACAGCATAAGAAATTGAGACATAGGAAGCAAATCCATAGAACTTTTACCAATGATATTCCGTTGTTCCAAAGGAGCTCGTAGGAAATTTTTTCCAAGGATTGAAATCCTCCAGGTTTTCTTTGAAATTATTTCAGTCCAAAAGAGCCCTAAAGTTTTTCCTTTCTTATTTCCCCTATTTCTTTTAGGTATTTTAGTGAATACATTTTCCCTTCATTCTTCTTTTATTATTTTTTGAGTGAATACCTGGACAACTCTTGGTGGTTTCCACACAGGAAAGTGAAGTCTAAGGCAATGATATTTTCATAGCCTTTAAGCTCTGTGCTATTTTAGTCTCTTACACTACAATCTTACCCATGTGAAGAGCACCAACTCAACCAATTCAATCAGTCCATGCAGTAACGGCATGCATCAATAAAGCATGTGTTAGTGTTGTAGCATTCTGCATCCTCCCATTTTATGTAACACCCATTATTCATATGGTTGCAAGAATGGAAGGCATGCATGCATCTTATGCTGTGGAAGAACGGTAGGTTGCTTCATTCATGCCTTTCAATGGCTCATTTACTGTACAGACTTGAGTGAGAGTGCCCTGCCAATTAGATGTACCTGTCTGATCTGCCACTATGATACCAGGCTTCAATGGAGTAGTAGTACACTAGTACTGATACATTTTTTGTAGTAGTAGAGTAGAGTAGCAGACTAGTAGTTCTGAGAACTGAATGCTGATAGACTGCAGATACTGTTGCAAATTGTTAAGTGCATGAATGTATTTATACTCCTTGGTGTCACTGATAATGACTTAATTACTAATGGGCTAATTTGAGTAATGCCAACAGTACAGATGTAAGAGCTGCTTTTTGGCATTTTGCTCTACGAGTTCCCGTTTTCTGAAGAAGTCAGTGGTGTCAATGATTAATGAATTGACTGAAAAGTCTTGTGGAGCAACCTTCCCCACTTCTTTCCTAAAGTGACGTGTGCGTGTATCCCCTGATTGCTGGTTTCTTGTTTAAGTTGTCCGTATCTTGTCTCTCTTCGGTTTAAGTCAGAACAGCTACTTGACACTTTCTGTATCACTATTGTTTGCGTGCATGGTATTATTTCAGATCTCCCTGTTTTGCTGCAACAATTAATTAAACCTTCAAAATCCCTATTGATTCAAAATTCTAGAGTATTCAACGCTTCTCTAAAGTTGTGTTCGTTTTCTTGGGTGGGGAACTAATTCTCTTCGCACGAAAAACGAAATATCTTATTAATGCATGATTAATAAGTATTAGCTATTTTTTTACAAATAGATTAATATGATTTTTTAGAGAAACTTTCTCGTAGAAAACTTTTATAAAAAAAGTACCGTTTAGTAGTTTGAAAAGTCTGTATGCGTAAAACGAGATAGATGAGTTGAAAAAGAAGAGGGAAGAATACAACCTAAAAGACTAAAACTTGGAGTAGCTCATCCCCCATTTTAACTTAAAAAATAGTTATCCACCATTTTCCTATCATGCAATTGAACGCATATACCATTCTTATGAGTAAATAGGGTATTCATTTCCAATATTATATTGTGACACAATATTTTTTAACTATGTTAATCTATTCTGCACGACTTAATTTAAAACTCCCATCATATGGGGTATCATTTCCATGGTGTAATAACTGAGGATAAGAAAGTAATTTAACAATTTTTTTGTTTTTATGTACGGCTCTAAAACATAGATCATTTGAAACCAATTTGGAATTGGAATAATGGGGAGTAGAATTTGTGTAGCAGACACGGTTGATCAAATGCCAAATAATTAAGTGGTGGCATTTAAGAATTGTAAGGATAAATACATGACTAGTTGGCAATGTTTTGATTCATCAACTGTAATCCTGCTATAATAACGGGAGGTTATATAGTGATGGGCTGCTCGATATACTGTGTCTACTCTAAATTTCTGATACATCTGAGTGCTATCAATTGACCCCCTGTAATGATTTGCATGCTAGACGTACGTATAACATAACATGAATGGCTATATATTCCCTCTTTTTCTTAGACTACTGAATCAATTCTGCTAGGTCAGGATTGTGCTGCTATCTCGAAGGTACAGTATTTGATCAATTCTTTCTTTTATCGCGAGTACACTTCATCCCTAGGTCGATCTATTCACATAAACTTCGTCTCAGGTGATGTTTTAAACTTCAACAAAATTTAAAATCTCGGTTTCCGTTAATACGCTTTTCAAACTAATACGTTTGGTGTGAAAAAATTTTATATAAAAGTTGCTTTCAAATATTAAATATTTATTTGTCAAGTTTATAATAATTAAAACTTAATTAATCATTGTTAATGACTTTTTCGTTTTACGTACGTTAACTTAATTTTTATCTTCATGAGTTTCAATCACCACTTAAGGTTTAGTAAATGGCTAATTAAGCCACGAACTAAAGTGACGATCCATGCATATATATACACATCAAGAAGATTGAATTTTAGTTTGCGTGCGAAAAAGATGCAATTACAAAATAAAAAACTCGAAATATATGGGTGAGAAAGGACAATATCGAGTAGTACACAGTCGAATGCTGTGACAAAAGTTACACAGAACTGAACCTTCTGTAGCGGCGCATAACAAAAACGAAATGACAGCACATAAACCGTGTATTGCATATGCAGTATTATAACGAGTACTTGTTCTCAACAGTGAGCAAGGCGGCAAAGATCCAAATCGTTATCGAGTAGCACACTGCACAGAGCGAACTTATTCCATTCATGATGTGATACATGTCAAGCTACCTTACAGGTAGATTTCCAGCTTCACATGTGGTAACAGGAAACATCCTTAGGTCTATCAGCTGCACTCTGACTACGCAGAAATACATTATATCATGCAAGCAAAAATAACATTACAAATTATATCACGCAAGCAATAATATTACATTACAAGTACACTAGAATTACCCAAGTAGATAGAATCTCTTCGTATATCACTAAACAAAATCATTTTTCTTTTAAACATCGAGAAAATAACATAAAAAATTATCAATACAGCTCAGGAGGGATAGACCGAGAAAGAAAATGAGAGCTAGAAGAAAGATGGGAGGTAGAATAAAGAGACAGATGAAATTAAAAAATAAAAAATAAGAAAAGCAACACAACGATGTTGGGTCTTACAAGGTCAAGAAAAGGTCTTGCAAGGTCAAGAAGACCAATTCTTATGAATCCCCACACAAAGTGATGTTGAGATTTTGAAGAAAGATGAGAATGGTGGCTAGAAGAAAAGCTCAGTTAGGATAACACCGTGCTGTTGCTAAACATGAACTGTTTTCATTGATGCTCCTCGTCGAAGGTAAGGTACACTTCTCATTTCCGAGTCTTGATAAAACAACACCTGCCGACATGGTTTGACTGTTCCTGAACTCATCCTCTCCACCTGATAGACAGATAAAAAGAATATCAACACAAGAGATCACAATAATAGCTATAGCTAGCTTGAGTGCGCAAGCTCAAACATAGAGAGGTATAGCAGATAACTTGCTATTCTTACCGCAACGGTGCATAGCTCCTCCGTATCTTCCATTTGGCTTTCAGTCACAAACCTGCAGGAAAATGGCATCATGCAAGCTTAGCAAAACGCAGACACAAATTGACTACAAGCAAGTAGTCTCTATATAGAAGAAAGAAACCATGTTGCAGCAGTACACGAACTTAACCAAACTACACGCACCAAAGTAGCAGCTAGCAGCGACGCAGGACAAGCTAGCCCAGCTTCTGTCAAGGCGTGTGCATGGGGTTTGCACGGTGAAGTGGTGGATAGAAAGTGTTGCTATAGCTCTTGGCTCAAGCAAGAGAGAGAGGTGGGCGAGGAGGGGTCATGGAGGTTGGAGAGGGGGAGGGAGTGCGCGTGTATATATGGGGAGAAGGTAGCTGCAGCGGATGGAGATTTGGAGTCAGGAAATCTTTAGGAAGTTAAGCTGGGATTTGATCTCAGGCTTTTCCAAGAGATCGATGTGGTATAGCTGGGCGCTCGCGCTGGCCTAGTGGTCTCTAGCGTGTGAGCTTCCCGAGCACTTGTATGAATAGTATGAGAGATGGATCGGAGAGAGAGGGGGTGTGGAAGAGAAGGCAACGCAAGTGTAGTAAAAAAGGGCCGAGCAAGGCAGCTGCTGCGGTTGAAGATCCGGGGTGATCCGGTCATACGGTTGGCGTTGGATTGGGCACCGGTTAGGTTATTTTTGCTGCCTCATGGCTCATGCTCTCACGTAGGATCAGTATCTAGATTGCTCCACTGCTTCGAAACACTGAGAGGTCATGTAGCGAGATGTCCTCCTACGAAACAAAATCTGAACGGCAGATCAACACCAAGTTCGGAGGAAGATCTCAACGGCTGGGACGCGACTCGTGAGACACCAAACACACACGATGGCGACGAGCCACTGCTTGACGGGTGAATCAAGGAGACATCCCCTAGCGAAAAACCACAAAACGAAGACAATAAAATCAATTCACATGATGATGGTTTGAGAAAGCTGGTGCGAACAAAACAAACAAGTGTTTCGCAATCAGGAGACTCAATTGTCTTAATTACTGACCAAAATTACATATAAGATCAAGATGTGAATTATGTGCGGTGTCAAAGATATCTCAATAAATCAACGTATGTGAGGATGCTCGGGTTTTCTTGTTTTTTTTCTTTTTTCAAGTTCTTTTCAGCTTTATCTTTTTCACCTTTAGTGAATCTATAAATAATTTTTATTATGCTTAATATAACACCAACAAATGTTGGATTCAAACTGTAGCAAGATGTCCAAGGCTATACGCAAACCTTAACACACCGACGTGGTCACATCTAGTCCAAACCAGCACCGCAATTAAAACTCGAGAAAACACTAGACGCCGACGGAAAACCGTCGCATACGACTTGACCCGGTGGTGGGAATCACTCGCTGCACGGCACTACTACTGCTGCTACTACCCTCCCCCGCTGGCCGCTGTAGAAACGTCACTTCGCTCGCTGGGGGATGAGCCGCCCCGGCCGTTCCATCCATCCGTCCCGTGCCGCCGTTCGGCAACGGAAATAAAGGGGCCCCGGCCCCGGCCCCGGCCCCGGCCCCATCCCCATCCGCTCCGTGCGGCGTAAATGGGCGGATCCGAGCGCCATTCCCGCGAAAATATTTTGTTGGAATCCCAACGCCGAACCGCATAGGGCTTCACGTGCACCACCACCACCACCACCACTTGCTCGTGCACCACCCGCGTAAAAAAACTACTACTCCCTAGCTACTACTACTCCGCCCGCGCGCGCCGCGCACCGGTTGCCACCACAATCGTGCAAGCGCGAGCCGGGCGCGCGGCCGCCGCCTTGGCTTGGTTTGACCCTGCCGCTGCACACGCACGCACGGTCGCATCGCACGCCCCAACCAAGGCAAAACGCCATGCGTTAACCGATGGAGCTGCCTGCCAGTGCCAGTAGCACAGTACACTAGTATACCATTGTTATTTGTGGTTAGTCACCGTCTAGTTAAGAGACGATTTGTTTTCTGGTTTTAGTGGTTTGATGCTGTCTAATTTAACTATTGGGCAGGGCAGTGATCAATTGGCCGAGAACAATTGGGCAGTGATCATGATCAATCGGGACTCGATCTCTGAGACTGCGAGACATGGGCCTTGGAATGAACGAGCATGCATGTCCTACATGGCTAGTACACGGCCATACATGTGTACATGTCACGTGATGTGGTAGCGACAATGGATTGATCATGCGACCTTGCGACCCGGAACGCGTTCCACGGTCGAGGCGCTCTGTAGCCTGTTCTGTCACAGTGACACTGGGGGCGACTGGGCGAGTACTGGGTGGTAAGAGTGTACGTGTACGGTGTACCGTAGAGGTCGCATTCGCATCGCACGGCCTCCGAAAGTTCGCCGGGTCACGGTCAAAACTGGGCCGGAGAACATGGGCTTCTTTGGGTTGGGGAACTGAGCACGCTTCTAGCGGTGGCCTATCTGGCCTATCTCCTTTGTTTGTACTAAACGAGATAATGGACACCGGCCTGAAACGTTGGAAACACTGATGGCCGCAAGCTAGGAATTTTTTTTAGAAATAATATGATTTTAATGGAAAATCGTAAAAGTAGTGGGCTCTAGCACCAAATTGCGCAAATATGGGCCTGTCGACCGGGGGTGAGACGACATAAGCACCTGTCGAACGGGGGAGAACCGACAGGCCCTGTCGAACGCCCGCAGTTCGACAGGACCCACGCCACCGCCCTGTCGGCCAACGGGAGCGCGACAGCTGCCCCTGTCGGTCAGCCGCGTGCCGACAGGGCCCCCCACCGCCCCTGTCGACCAGCCGCGTGGCGACAGGCAGCGCTCACCGCCCCTGTCGACCAACCGCGTGCCGACATGCCCCCCTGTCGAGCAGCCGCGTGCCGACAGGCTGGCTTATATTCACCCCGATTCGTTTCAACCGAGGACCACTTCGTCTCTCGGCTCTTCACCCTCACACGCCGCCGCCAGCTCCAGCCGCTGTCGCGCCAGCTCGCCGTCGCCATTGCCATGGGCTGCCGGTGCACCACGTCGTCGTGAAGATAGCACCACGAGAAGAGAAGGCACTGCAGTGATTAAGGTAAAAAACTGCAATCCCTAAGTTAAGTTGTGAAATTTTAATTTGTAAATATGAGGTTTGTTATTTCGATGTTATTATTTATGAATCGTTAGTCATTGTTGTTAGTACATATAATTTGTTGAATCTGTTAACCATTAGTCATTGTGTAATGTTAGTAGTGTTGACGCCGAATCCGTACCGCCGATGAGGATCCGGCGTGCGGACACACGAAGGCCTGGGAGATCTACTTAGCTCCAGTGCAGGTCCTAAAATTGATGAAGCGCGGGCGTGTCAGTCAGTTTGATCCTGCCACTGACAAGATATGGAAAATAGCAGAACAGAAAGTCTATCGGCCGATAAGCCGATAGGGCAAAAACATATCGGCCAATAGGCCGATAGCCAAAACAACCAATCGGTCGATGGCACAGTTCCAGCTGACGCCGATACCAGCCGATGACATGATGATATAGCAATGTGATATAGCATAATCCAAATATATGATGAAATAAACATTGATATGGAGATTAAAGCACAAATCGGCCAGAGGTCCGATGTCATAAACTCTCAATAAGCAGATAAACAATAAATACTCTGTTGTCATCGGCCAGATCCAATCTATATGTAAAACTCTTGGGCCAATGCAACGTCCAGATAACTCACCGACTGAAACCCCGGTGAAACCCTTATTGGCAATCGACAGGCAGGCTAGAGATTACGGTTCTAATCACGACTTAGCGGCACTAAGTATGAAAAGAAACGCAAGATCTAGACAATCAAGCCCTCGACTGACTTTCGGGGTGATGGATACCTTAGCCAATCTAATCTAGCGAGGCGATTTAGTCGATACCGGCGTAAACCCTAAAACGAATCTCGGCCGATACGACTAAATCGAGACGCCAAACCAGATTGACTAAGATATCTGATAGTAGGTGCTTACGTTGACGAGATCAGAACGTCGAAGCCCTAGCCCCGACAGCGCAGGCAGCCATAACGAGACTTACCCCTCGTGGGAAGGGCATGAACTCGTCGAAGAAGATGAAAAGTAAAGATTGGCGATGCGCCGAAGTTGTATTGATCGTGAGATAATTTTACATGAGCCTTAGGCTTACATATTTATACCCATAGGCTAACAAAGATCCTAACAGAATACGACTCAAACTTTCTTAAAGATAAAAGAAAACAGATAAAGTCCTTATTGGACACTAAACACACTTTCCTAAAGATAAAAAGGAAACTAACAAACTTATCATAATTAAGAGATACAAGCCGCATCTCCTTAGACTCGGTCTTCTCTGGATAAGATCTTTCCGAATCTAACAAGAATCCGACTGCTGTTAGTAGTTGGTTTAAGATAACCCCCATCGGCCGATGTAGAACTCTAGGCCGATACTAGCTTCGAGCCGATATGGACCCTGGGCTGATGGGGACTTCGGGGCTTACCAAATTCTGGTGTTAACAAGTAGATATAATTATTTAGTTGTATGTTGCAAATAATTCAAAGTTAGTATATGTTTGCTGAGGTGATTAGCAATTTCGTAATGGTGAAATAGTTATCATCGGGGAGAAATCAATGTTGAGCGTTAGTACGAATCGAAAGGAAATTATATTTAATTAGTCAAATTTACGATGCAGAGCTGTGTCACTTGGCCAGAGGGAATTACTACGTGGTTGGGTAGGAGACGTCCGCAATTGTGCAGGAAAGAGCAACGACAACGAAGGTATAAATTTGTAATCTCTTTCGACGACGATAATTTTTTTTATTAATCATTGTTGGTTGTTAGTACAGGTATTATACGTTTATTATTAGTTAAAATGGAATGGAGGTATACGTTTATTATTAGTTAAAATCGAATGGAACGTATATTTAAGTAATGAAATATAGTTTGAATACGTTAGAGCAATAATGTACGCATAGAGCATACGACACCTTACTGGGTAGTGACGTATTAATAGCAATTGGCATGCTATTTCAGGATGTCAGGTGGTGTGCCCGTTCGGGTGTATTATGGTGACGCTCCAATACAACTCTGTGATAGCGGGGTAGATTTGACCGTATATGCATTCGTTGATACTACCCTAAATACACCAGACCAGTTGGTTTTGAACGAAGTGCTAGAGTGGCTGCATAATATGTTCGGGATAGATCCTTTGATTGAGAAATTCATCATAAAAGCCGTGTGGCCGGTAAGGAGTGAATACAGATGGCAGTGGAGAGTAGTAGAGGTTGCATCTACTGGGAGTTGGAGAAAATTTGTGGCTAAAGTAAGAGAGAAAGGTTATAGCTTGGCAATATTGGGGCAAAAGAAAATAGATGTTATTGGGACCGGCGAGAGCAACCGCACGGAGGTGGAACAAGCGCATATCGTGGAAAAGGCTAATATTTGCAGGAGTGGTGAAGAGGAAGCAGTAGAGAAGGAGGTTACTGCAGATGTAGTTGTGCCCGGTGGCAATTGTCCGGTTAACGAATTGGATGACGATGAGCCGGACTCACCTTTGGCTGTTGATGCAGCGGAGGAGAACGATGCGATAGTGGAAGAGATGGAACTGGAGAACGAGGAATATATTTCGTTCGTGGTGCAAGGGCAAGATACAGCACAGTAGGACGAGGAAACCAACATACCTGAAGATTGGATGACCATATCCATGAGCCGTCTAGGGGTTAACAATGGTTTAGATGTCCACTGGTGATATGATAGAGAGAAGGTGCAAGTTGGACAGATGTTTCACGACAAAGGGCACCTACAAGACGCGGTGAAGAGGTGGGCTTTTCTGTAGAAGTGGGAGTTCAGGGTGAAGGTTTCAAATCGGACGACGTATAACGTGAAGTGCACAAAGCCCGGATGCCCTTGGAGAGTGCATGGTTACAAGCCACAACATGACAACTTATGGGTAGCTTCAAGGGTTGAGGAGCATACCTGTTTGTTGGACAATACTCCTTTGGTACACAGGAACATGACGGCTGCATTCGTGGCACAAATGGTGTACTCGAAGGTTGTTAAAAAAAACCTCTTTGTCGCCGTTCACAATAATGCATGACGTGGAGAAAGAGTACGGGTATGAGATATCGTACGACAAGGCTTGGAGGGGTAAGCAGAAAGCACTGGAGATGAGATTTGGAACTTACGAAGATTCATACCACAACCTTCCCCCACTCTTGGAGGTGTTGCAGGCCAGAAACCCAGGCACACATATGGCTATTCTCGATGAGGTTAATGACAATGGGAAAAACGTCCTTCGTCGTGCATTTTGGTCATTTGGGTGCATGATAGAGGCCTTCCGAAATTGCATTCCGTTGTTGTGTGTTGATGGTACTTTTATGACAGGCAAGTATAGGGGAACAATTTTAACCGCAATCGGAGTCGACGCTGATAGCCATGTCGTCCCCGTTGCCTTCGCTTTTGTTGAAAGCGAGAACACATCGAGCTGGCTATGGTTCCTACGTCACATTAAAAGGTGTGTTGTTCAAAACAGACCAAATGTGTGTGTTCTGCATGACCGACATGCCGGCATTCTA